>CM053625.1:314587815-314611302 GCA_028646595.1 Phalanger gymnotis
CCTCCACGAGGCTTCCTTGCCCTAAACCTGGTTTGCATTTCGTTGAGAACCTCCCCTGGCTTCCTCATTCTTTAACCCGGGGCATTCTTTGTATGGCTCTCCTTTGGTGAAGCCAGCTCTTAACTCAGATGTTCACTTGTATTTACAGTAGAAAGTGGCCTCATGGTGTGAATTTTTGGGGCTATGATCCCCGTTACATGACGCTACATTTTCATATTTTTAAATGATTAATTAGAAGCTTAAATATTTAATAGCAGAATGACTAGTTAAACTCAGTAACTACATTTTAGTTAATTTCAGCGCACACAATTTAACTTTTCAGTCGATTACTCAGGATTCTTTGTCATGACCAGATTTTTGGCGCACAGTGTGCGGGAGGAGTGAAAAGTGTCCTCCTTGATCTTTAGATAAAAGTACTCATTTCACGTGCTCTACATGAGCTGTGGTTTTGTCAAGCACGTTAAATTTAATTTAATCTCCAAGGTTGGCTCTGAGAGTGTAAGTCTATTCTGCATTGTGAAGTTGAATGTTTTCACTAGTCTTTTTGCTTGCTTATCTTAATACAGATTCTGAAAGTGCCTCATATCCTAGGAGTGAAGAATTGTTGTTGCCCCAATTAGGTGATAAAAATAAACTATTTCCTTAAAGATTCTGTATTGCTATGGAGTCCCTTCCTCCATATGGAGAAGAAACAGCGTTACTATAAAGATAGAGTCTGGACTTGTGATTTCATTAGTGTGAGGAACTCCCAGGTGAGGAGACTCCCTCAACTGCAACTTGTATAGCCTAGAGCACAAGGTTAAATAATTTGCCCAGGGTCAGATAGTTATGTGTCTGAGTTGGGACTTGAACTCGGGTCTAACTGGCTTTTATGTTTGTTTCTGGGTATGGATTTTTAGGGACTCAGAAGGTTAAAAAGTAGTCTGGTGGCCCACTGTTTGGTGCTTGAAGTGGACCAAGACCCTTAGGTATTTCTACTTTGGTCGAACCCTGTAAGCAGTGTGGACATTCATTTTCATCATGCCCTCTTGATGAAAGTTCCTAAGCAGGTTAGAATGTTTGGGGATTTGTGGGGTGACTTTAGGGAGTGAGTTTGTACATACTAATGTTGTAGGAAATGCCTACTGTCTGTAGTTGAAGTATTTGTTCTTGTGTATGAAAATGACTTCCTAATCCCATATGAAATTGAGGGAGGAAATTCTGGAGGATAGACTTATCAAGCTAGTGTTTCTCTCCAACTAGATCAGGCCAGTCATGCCCAGAAGAAGAACAACGCTTTGTTTATTTCTTCAAATGTTCTTTTCTTACCTGAGTGATAAATCAGGTTACCTTGTTCAGCTGACACTAAAATCGCAGAAGACTGTGCCATGTTGCTGGCCTCATCTTACTTGCCTAAAAGAATTGTTGACATTTGAAACTTTCTAGAGCTACACAATCATGTGTGTTGGAAGTATGTGTGGGGGTGGGGTTTGAAACTGAATTTAATTGTGCTGATTTTATTCTGCTGGATAAATGGCTGGGAAATTTGGAAGGTTTCCTTTGGTTGTTGATCTCATCCTCCCTCTCCTCACTGGGTGAAATATGTGACTTTTAATTTGCTGCCTCCTACCTCCTGCTTTAATGTTCAAATTACTTGAATTATATAGTTTTTTTCCTGAATAAATTAGTTTATCTTTCCCTTTAAATTGGACCTTGCACTATTTCTTAACTGTTTTTTTCCAGTGTTAAATAAGAAACCTTGTTTGCTCAGGGAGTATGATGTACCTTGCTACCACTCCTGATTTTTCACTAACTTTATGTTTTAAAGTTTTCACTTAATCTACCTAGGCCTCGGTTACTTCCATAAAATGAATGGAATATCTCTGAGGTACTATCTAGCTCTAAAATTCTTTTGGCCTGATTCTGGACCGTCAACCATATATTATTTTAATTTTTCTTTCTTAGTTTGAGTGCTTCTCCTTTGGCATCTTCCAGGTACTTGGTAAGTTCTTTGCCACCTGCTCTTCAGTTAGTATTTATTAGGTCCTGTGTATGCACTAGGCACTATGGCATATTAATAAATAGGGCTTTTGTCATACAAGTTTACAGTTCATTTGGGGAGAAAAAACTAATATATGAGAAATAATTAGTGCCAAAGTGAGTGATAAAAACTTACAAATGCTGTTGGAGTTTTGAGGAGTGGAGAGAGTAGTGTTTACCCAGGTAGTCCGAACAGAATTCATGGAGAAGATAGGACTAAAGCTGCCCCCAGAAAGACGTTCCAAGAGTAGCTAACAGAAGGAACCAAAGCCCAGGGGTGAGAAGCAGCATGGTTTAGGTAGGGGATAATAATGAGGCTGTCCTTTTCACTCTTCTGTTTGAGAATTTGTTGCAGCATACTATGGGTTAGGAGGTGCTTTCATGTCTGCTCACTGATAAAAGTGAGTGTCCAAGAGTGTCCAAGTGTCTTTGCACTAAGTAAGAAGTGAGAGAAGACCGTGAAGCTCGTGTGGTATGGGGATAGGTCAGATGTACTGAGGCAGATCCTTAATGAGCCTCTGATTCCAGGAGAGCAGGGAAGGAAATCCTGTGGCTGGAGGAAAGCACACATGGCACCTAGCTTGGAGCTGAAGCTCCAGGGCTGCCCAGCTTGTTGCAGTCTGCCAATGTAGTTAATGACATGGTTTTAAAATAGTGCGCTCCTCCTAGGATGGCGACAGTGAGCCTCAGGAAGTTGATGTGAAGCTTGAACTTGCTGACTTATAGACCCTTGTCTTCTCATCTGGCTCTTACTACCGAGCCAGGAATTGCGCCAAGTTATAACATGTTTGTTGAATTGGGGCAAAGAGGAGCGCAGTGCAGCATGGATGTGCTGTGAGATGCCATGGGCCTTTGCATTGTCTTGTAAGTGAAAGCTCTAGCCAGCCCTTGGGACAAAATGAGTGGTGCGTTAAAGAGGCTTTTTTCTTTTTAGCCGAGTGTTTTGCCAACTTTAAATGTATACCAACCCAAAGCAAACATGGCCTGTCATCTTATAGAAATAAACCTAGGAATATAAGACATTGACAGTATCTAAATATAGTCATAAGGAAAGTGAATTATGCAGTGGTAAAATGGTGCAATGTATTGTATTTCAGGATCTTCGATGGTCTGCACATAGGAATCATGCATTCGGGTAATAATATGGTTCTGTGTTTCAGTGTCTCTGCCCTCTTGTTTATGTGGAGAGAGGACAGGCAAAAAGAACTGTATATTATGTTATCAAACACATCTTAAACTTAAATTATAGAGAAGAGGAAAAAACCCAATTTGGTACTGTAGTCAGTAAGGGGAGGACAGCAGGAGGGATTTCCCAAATTGTCTCTTTAAAAAGCAGTAAAGATGTTTAAAGCTTTAAACTGTAAAGCTTTAATCCAGAGTCTCTCAGGATTCATAACTTTCTGTCTCTTTATCCTTCTGTAGTAATTGTCTTTTTGAGTCTTTGGGAGCGTTTTTTGCTTTATGTGCTTGTGCTAGTAATTGGAAGTTTAAGATGTATATTCTCAAACTCATTGCAGTGTATCTTATATGGTGCTTCCCTTTTCTTCCCCAAACAAAAGCTTATTGGAAACTGATGGTATACCACATGCATTGTTGTATAAACATTTATTACCCTGATTTATTACTCTCTTTTGTGGAAGCAGAAATAAGCACCTCTCAGTATTTGGTTACATTATTTATATGTTGCATATTGAAACTTAATGGTAATGTGTATGGGTTATACCTTTTCCCTAAAGGTGGTAGATATGCTTTTAAAAATACTGGAGAATTAACTCAGTGTGATAAACCATACTTTCCATTGAGAAACAAGTTGGACTACAAGGGCCTTAGTTCATTTCAGAAACTCACCTGTCTCAAAGGAAAAATTCTAGTGTGAAAATATACTAAAATTCTACAAAAATTAATGGAAGAACAACTATGACACTTAAGTTAAAAGGAAATATTTCAGGGAGATAAAACTGTGAAGATTAATTGTTTTTATTCTGTAGTTTTGCTGCTAATGGTTTATCAAGGACAATTATGACAGCTTTGGCTTAGATCTCGGGAGATATGAATAATCTAATAGAATTATTAGTGCTGTTTTGACTTAACTTTACAAAGCTAATAATATTTCTTGAGCCCTTTGACTGGTAAAACATTAGGAAATAATCAAACTATAGGTTATATAGCAGAATAAGTTTTAACCATCAAGAAACTTAGTTTCTAATAGATCTTTCACCATATCATTTCCTGTGAGATGACCCATTGTCAAGATCAGAAACCATGAAAAAGCCTCTTCCTTTCAATATCTTTTTTGATATTGAAGTATTTCCACTTCAGGTTTTTTTCTGAGAAAATGCGCATATGAAATTATTTTGACATTTAATTTGTCAAAAGCCAGGGTGCAGCTATTTCTGAGTTCTCAGATGTATGTAGGTAGCCATTTTCAAATGGTAAAGAAATCTTAACAAGTTCTAATAATGTATGGTAACTAACAAATATGGGAGGTCCCAAAAGTGCCAGTGCAGTTTGGGACACCTTGTATTATTAAACAGACATTTTAGAAGTTACATGTTTGCTGTAAATAGCAATCGGACTTTGAGATCCCTTTGTCAGGTGAATAAAATTCTGGAATTTTAGCAAGGATGAGTTTTAACAATGCGAAATCTCTAGTCTTCCGTTTTACATATGTGAATAAAGTAAACATCGAGTCACGGAAGGGAAACCTGGATAGAGCTTTTCCACATTTCGTATTTCTGTACTTTCAGAAGATTATTCCTGTGGTGATTGCAGAATATGCATTTTTAAAAATGCACAATTGGTTATGTTCTTTGTTACTCCAAGGTGGGAAAACAGACTTTAAAGGTGAATAACTCGGAATAAAAAATGATCTTTAGCCTAAAGGAATGCAAGTGGAGACCCAAAGCCTTTAGAATGATTTAAATTTCCTCTTAGTTCTGTTGATACTTTCAGACAAATTTAATTTTGTATAGCAACTTTATTTTGGGTTGGAACTAAAATAATTACCAGTTTCCCAATTAAACTTGAGGTCAAATAGGAATTTTTTTTTTCCTTGAACCATATTAATGGAGTATTTTGGAGAAGTTGTATAGCAGGTTTTGTTCTACCATGTCACTGTGGCTAGATTTTGAGGAAGTTTCAGAGGATGAGAGAAAAAAATAACAGAACTTTTGTATGTTCCTTAAAAGTTGATAAATTAAACCACAGTGTGTCATTTAGTTCATCGTTAACCTTTTTATATGTAATATCAATGTAGATCCTTGAGTTGAAGGGACAGCTTCATTTTTGTTTTTTCAGGGCCTGGCACATAGTAGGTGCTTAAAGAATGCTTGTTGATTGATTGGATTTTAATCCTTCGTGGCAATGTTACATTGCATATGTAGGTCATTTTGTTTTGATGCTACAATCAGTGGGGCTTTAATGAAGCCGATTGGTGACACAGTGGATAAAAGTTCCAGGCCTGGAGTTGAGTTCGAATTTGGCCTTAGACACTGTGACCTTAAGCAAGTCTCATAACCTTTATTTGCTTCAGTTTCTTCATCTGTAGAATGAAGGTAATGATGACCCCCAAGGGTGTTGTGAGGCTCAAATGAGATAATATTTGTAAAGTACTTGGCACAGTGCTGGGCACCTAGTAAGAGCTGAATAAATGTTAGTTGTTGTTTTTATTATCTGAGCGGTGAGGGTGAGGCCAAAGTGTTGTGCAGGCTTAGAGGGATGCAGGGGAAGGTGTGTGCTAGTTCGCTTTTCTGTATTCCCTCTTTTCCAGGTATATTCTTTGCACGTCCTAGAAAGAGTGCTAGATTTGGATTGTATTCCCAGGTCACATCATGGCTCTCTGGGTTTAGTTTCCTCATCTGTAAAATGATCTCTTCCGGCTTTAAATCTTTGATACTTTGAACTATATAGGCGCTGGTAGTTTTCTCCATTCTTTTCTTTTCCTAGTCTTCACACTCAACTTCGAAACTCTTTTTTAGGTAAACTGAGCCTGCCGAACAAAACTCAGTTTCTGTTAGTAGTAAGCTTTTGCTTAGACTCTGCAAACTTAAGCCGTGACATTTTTGATGTCTCCTGATGACCTGAGAGGACAGTTCAGTGCACTAGAACTTCATTCAACTGCCCTTCCTCCTCATTACTTTGTGGTTAAAATAGAACTCTATAGATCTTCCCTTAGACTGAGAGGGAAGAGGGGAAACAATAGTTACTGTTCTCAATCCATTTTTCCAGATGTTTATATTCATGATTCATTACTTTAGACATCTTATAGAAGCTGTTTGACTATGAAATTTAACATTGTTTAAATCATCATACAGAAAGTACTAGTTGTAGTTTCTAAATTTGATCTGCGTCCTAGTGATATTTGCTTTCATGTGATTCTGAGATCTCATTTCACCATGTGCTTTTCCTTGTACTCTGAAATGAGTTTCTGTTCAGTTGTTTTTAGACTGAGTCGTGATGGATAGATTTTAACCGTCTTACTCAGAATCATGGTATCTTCTTGACTGTTAAAAGTTATTAAGGCAATAGTTAGCAAAAGGCTGCCTTCAGAGATGACTTTTCAAAGTCTACATTCTGTTTGATCTGAACGTGACTTTTTGAATTTGGTGTTTTCTTGATTTGCTAGTTAGATGTGAAAATGAAAAGACCTTACAATTTAGATGTAAAAAGATGGATACTGCAAGAGGTTCCATTTAATGAAATATTTTAAGTTTTGACCTTTTTTAAGTAGGGCATTCACCATAGTGCCTATGTTAAGAGTATAACAAGCATAACAAGACTATTTTCCACAGTTGTGTTGAAAATAAGGCAATTAAAATTTTTGCAATCCACAGTCCCCTAGTAAAGTGCAGGGAGTGAATCTAGATTGCTTAGTTTAACTGGTAGGCAGGAATTACAGTTTGTCGTTGTTGGTTATTGCAGTTGCAGAAAAATAAGAATTTTTTTCTTTTCTTCCCTTTTATTTCCCATTTAGTCTTTCCGTGGTTTGGCTTGGATATTGGTGGAACCCTGGTCAAGCTGGTTTATTTCGAACCCAAAGATATCACTGCTGAAGAAGAGGAGGAGGAAGTGGAAAGTCTTAAAAGCATTAGGAAATACCTAACCTCAAACGTGGCATATGGGTCCACTGGCATTCGGGATGTCCACCTTGAATTGAAGGATCTGACCTTGTGTGGACGCAAAGGCAATCTGCACTTTATACGCTTTCCTACTCATGACATGCCTGCTTTTATTCAAATGGGCAGAGATAAAAACTTCTCAAGTCTCCACACTGTCTTTTGTGCCACTGGAGGTGGAGCATACAAATTTGAGCAGGATTTTCTTACAGTATGCATTCTTTTAGCTTATATACAATTTATAGTTTAATAATTTGTTTTAAAATAGTACTGTAGGTGATGGTGGAAGCATTTCTATCTGTTTGATTATTTTAAGTCTTAGTCTTCTAAATGTAATTTTTTCAAGTCAAGTTAAAATTAAAATTTGATATGAAAATAAACCAATAGCAAAAGTGGGATTGCTAAATAAATGCAGCTTTTCGGCTTTGTTCATGTGTGATGGCAAGAATCAGAGCCATTAAAGTATACTGTCTTGTTTCTTTGGTCTCTGTATGGTGAACATATGAAAAATTAAACAGGAAAAGAAATACTTGAAAAGCAATTTTCAAGTAGACCATATATCTCAATCTGTAATCTATACTTCCTAGGTTATTTCTAGAATCATTACCAAATGACTCAGTGTTGTTTTAAAAAAAATTATTGAAAGGCAAATATTAATTGAAAAAGGACGAATATCGCCTGTGTCTTCAAACAAACAAGTATCTTAATAACATTAGCCTACTCAGCCTAAAGTCCTGTGTTAAAAAGAATGTAGCAAACTTAATTGCCATTTAAAATGCCTTTTCCATTTTTACATCTTGAAACCAATGTCCTTTAAGTTAGAGCAGACAAAGAAAAGGGGATTTATTTGCTTTTCCTTTTGATTCACCGAACGCTGTGCATCTAAGTACTAGACCAGTGTTCTCAGTGAGTGCGGTTGGGCATGTTAGTCTTTCTAGACAATTGGGACTTATTTTTGTTTTATTCTCTGTTACAAGAAGGTGTGTGTGTGTGGGGGGGGGTTGGATAGTGGGGGGAAGAGAGATCAGAAAATACAATAAACAGAATCAAGAGATCTGGATTTTAGGCTTTTGGGGATTTTATTCAGACTTGGTCACCTTGCCTGTAAAATGAGAATGTTGGACTGGATAGTTTCTAAGGACCTTCCAAGTTCCCAGTATTCTGATTCTGTAGAAAACAAATGTAATAGAGGTTAGGAATGAGGAGGTGAATGGTTTGAAGAGGTGGCTTAGATGCCTGTTCTTCTCTTCTTATATTGCCCTGAAAAACAAAAATTTGTGGGGTTGGATTGGCATAGGTCTGCCACAGAGTAATATTGGTCTAAAACTTTTGAGCTTTTCTAGAGGAGAAATAAAGACTCAAAATGGAGAATATAATTATCTCTGGATTTCCTTCTACTATGTTATAATGATGATAGTGGGTGACATTCACAGAACACTTTATGTACCTGGAGGCAGCCGTGGTGTGGTGGATAGTGCGGCAAGGGCCTGGAGTCAAGAAAACCTGAGTTCAAATCCAGCCTCAGATACATATGACCTATGGCAAGTCATTTCACTTCTGGCTGCCTCAGTTTCCTCATCTGTAAAATGAGGATAATAATACCATATCTCCTCCCCCATACCCCCTCCCCCCCAGTTTTCGTGAGATTCCAATGAGATGATACTTGTAAAGTGCTTAGCACACTGCCTGGAACTTTTGCAGGGGCTTATATAAATGCTTATTTCTTTCCTTCCTTTTCTTGTGGAACCTGACAGCCCTGTGGACTGGGGCTTATGGGGATTTTCTTTGTTTTACAGATGAGGAGAAGAGACTCTAAGAAGGGAAGGGACTTGGACCTTGGGCACTGTAGACTCTGAGTCCGCTTCTCTCTCTGTTGTCCTGTTCTGCCTCTTACAGACACCATGCTTGTCAGCACTGGTCTCCTGTTTGAACTGGGGCAAGTGCTGGTAAAGGGCCATTTGTGCCCATAGGTGTGAAAATACAGCAGTCATTTTTTTGTAGTCGTGTCCTGAAAGGTTATAACATGCTATAGCAGGTTTCTTTGTTCCTCTGGTCTGTCTTTGTTGTTTTCTTTCTTGATCTCTGCTTTAATTAAAATAAAAAAAAGACTCTATACTAATTAAAAGAAACCTAATTTTAAAAGTTTATTATTGGAAAGCTTTTTTACTTGGAATCACAAGATAATAGATTTAGAGGTGAAGAAGACCTCAGAGGTCAGCTGACACATCTAGTGCAATCCTTTTACTTTACAGATGAGGAAACTGAGTCCCAGACAGGGACTTGCCTAAGGTCACACAGGTAATAAAAGCTCAAGAGCCAAGATTGAAACCCCACATCCCTGAATTTCAGATTCAACACTTTGTGCTGCAACACCATTCATTCCATTGATAAAATGACTGTCTTAACAGAGTATCTCATCGAGAGGTGGAAAGTGCCTTAGATTATAAGGACCCAAAGAAGCCACCCAAGTGGTGACATGTCTTAAATAGAGGTATATGTTTGTTTTCTTTTGGTAGGGAGACAGATTATTAAGGGCATTTGTAAAAGTTATTAGAACCTACTTTGAATTAACCGTCCGTCCTCCCGAGTCACCCTAAGGGTAGGAAAATGGTTTACCTTGACATTTTAATCTCTACCGTTACTGGTAAAAAATGATTTGGGATTTCAGCTCTCCAGCATCTAACCTTAAAAATGAATTATTTCTCTTTTGAAAAGCTAAAATAGTTAATCCTAAATTAAATTGTCTTTTAGTTACATAGTTCCCACTCCCCCTGCCCCCCCCCACCTGTCCCATTTAGTGACCCATGGAGGTTCTCCCATCCCTTCTTTCAGGTGTTAGAGTCTCATTAATACTTAAAAAGTGATTTTTTTTTCTCGTTTGTTTTATAATATGAATACTTAATGCTTGGGTGTTGGACTGTTTAACTGAGAGGTGATAATGGAGAGGGCAGATGTCACATACTTGCCATAACCCTATTCTAAGGTATTCATCACGGTATGTTATGTGGCTGTCCAAATCATCTGGAAATGATGTCATATGTCAGTCATCTGGAAAGGGTGGTCTGTGTAAAGCCAACCCCACAGAGATTCATCCTGGGGCTGATTTTATTTGGAACAAGTGTGCCTCATTTTACACAATAGCTGCCTTCCTGGAAAATTATGGGGAAATCAGATTTGTCATTCAAAAACCATAGCATGTTCCAAAAGTCTTTGTGCAGTTAACCACACTGAGGTTTGGGGACATATGTGAAGAAGTAATGATAGGGTATGAAACTCTGTAGTAAAGGCAGTAAAGGAGTTTGAGGCCCATCACCAGATGGCTAGCTGCAAAGTGGGAGTCTGACCACGTACTGGGACCTGGTACTCAACTGATGGAATTGGGGTCTTTTAAATTGTTAATGGAAAGGGAGTTAATAAAATGTTATAGCAAATAATTTTAAAAATGTGAATTCTATAGATAAATCCTCATATACCTTTTGTGTAAGTAGAGATATTTGTATACCATCTTGAGTTTGCTCATTAGGGGGATCTGCCTATATTCTCAAAAACTTGAATTAGTGAATTAATTCAAAGTATGAGTCACCCGACTGCTGAATGACCCAGAATAGTATTGGTTTGTCAGAAACAGGAGGAAGTTCAGTAGAGATAAGCACAAGCCTTCTCACTTGAGGAAGGTAAAAAGTAGGGAAAGACTGCTTAGACACAACATGGCAGAAAAATTAGTGGACCCTGAGCAGAATGGGAGTTAGTCACATAATCTCTTAACAGTGAAACGTTTGCTCTTTGGTAGCTAAGAATTAAAATTAAAAAAAAAAATAAAGTCCATGGTATTATTAAGGGTTCAAAAAGCAATGGCTTTCTAGGTCCTAATGAAGGATAGTTAGTTGGGTTTGGTCTAGCAAAGACTGTGAAGAAACATAAAAAGTCACTGATTAAGTTTTCCATCTCCACAAACAGTAATAAAGGTGTTTAAACATCAACGAATTGAATTTTTGTCAAGTATAAGAAAAATTTTCAAGCATTAGTTGTAAGGAGCTAAGTAATCACAGGAATTTTGACCGATAGGACAAATGACCATTCATTTCTCTTAGGCTATTCTGAAGGTAGATCATCTGTGGTTTTTTTTCCCCCAAAGTAAAGACATTTAATGAAGTAGTATAGTAATAAAAATAATAAAACATTTTCCCCATAAACCTTGAGCTCACTCCCACAAGTAGACATACCCTTCCTGTGAAGAGGGGACGTGTACAAGGATCACGTGTGAGACACAGAACAGCAATTCCTGCCTCAGATGCCGCAGAGCTGCCAGTATCTTCTGGTGGTGGTGCCATTGCTTTCTGCTGGCCCTATTCCCTGCTAGGCATTGACGCTGCTTTAGCTGCTCTCCAGATCTGGCCGTCATCCCCAGAGGAGTGACACGCCGCCTTAAGTATTTTTCATGTCCGGCAGGGTTGTTAGCTGATGACTAGGAAGCCCATCTGAGGTCCATCTCCTCCAAGTGCCTTGTAGGATCCTCTGGTTCCCCTAATTCAGCTCTCCGCTGACTTAGAGACTGAGGACTGTTTAGTCACTTTTTATCTCAATTATTAGTTTTGTACATTTGTTGAAGATGCTTTTTGGCATATGCTTTTGAAACTTGGAAACATTTTATTTAGATTATTAGAAATAAATTACGTAGCATCAGGCCCCATTCCTAACCTTTGAGGATGACTTCACAGTATTGTACTTAATGGGCTTTAAGTGTCCCTTGGTCTCTGCCTCTCTATGCCCTTTTCGGTGAAAATATTCGAGCCTGACTAAACTGTTAGTCTGAAGTATGTGGAATTTCGTTCTTCTGTTCATAAATGCAATTATTTGTGGGTATTCTCTAATAGACGTGTTGCTTTAGTAATTTTTAAAATGTATTTTTCACGTGAGGGAATGACTTGTTTTCTACTTGTCCAATTGATAAAAGCCCCATTTGCTTTTGGCTGAAGAAAAACAGCTTAGCAGACCTGTCTGAGCTGCCGTTTGCAGAATACATTTAGGTGTGCGAGATGTTTAGATTTCATCATACTGCTTAGTCTGTCCCTTCCCCAGACAGATTGCCCTTTCTCTTCTGTGAAACATAAGTTACAGACTTTCACGACTTAGTCTCGGTTTCACTGGGGGGGCAGGGGAGGAGCTATTGTTGGAAGAATTTGATTTTACTTTTAGCATTTAAAAAAATTAGCTAATATTTTTTAAATTCTATTACAGATAGGCGATCTTCAGCTTTGCAAACTTGATGAGCTAGACTGCTTAATTAAAGGAATTTTATACATTGATTCTGTTGGATTCAACGGACGGTCGCAGTGCTATTACTTTGAAAACCCAGCTGATTCTGTACAATGTCAGAAGTTACCCTTCAATCTGAAAAATCCATATCCTCTTCTTCTGGTGAACATCGGCTCTGGGGTCAGCATCTTGGCAGTATATTCCAAAGATAATTATAAGCGTGTTACTGGTACCAGGTAAGGTCTATTAATAAAGCTAGTCATTAACATAATGTTAGTTCAGTTTTTAAGGTGCTGAAAAGTAGGCTTTTGAGAACATTTTAAAGTATTTCATCATAGAATAGGTTCATTTTTTTGGTTGATGCCCAAACATTTTTGTTTAGCTTTCTTAAAAATTCGGCGGTCCCATTCTCTTGACGCTCTTCATTTGTGTGAGATGATAAACACGTGGTAAGATTGTTCAGTTGGCAGAATACGTAGCAGGTCAGTGTACCAGCCAGGATAGTCGCTCCTTCCTTTATTTGTTGGCTAGAACGAACAAATGGTGAGCATGGAGGTGAATTGTCTCAGACGTTAATATTTTTGTGTGGTTTGTCCTTAGATGTGACTGGCATCTGTTTCAGAATTCTCTGGGTAAACGGAGGCGTGGGGGTTCATGGTGCCAGTAGGGGTGGTCTTTCTAGTTACGTAAAGAAGTTGTTATTGTAATCAATCTCCATTAAAGTACAGAGAGAATGATGCAACGTGTGACATTCTGGTTTTTGTTTTTTAATCAAAGTCTTGGGGGAGGAACCTTTTTTGGTCTTTGCTGTCTTCTGACTGGCTGCACCACTTTTGAAGAGGCTCTTGAAATGGCATCTCGTGGAGATAGTACCAAGGTGGATAAACTCGTACGAGACATTTATGGAGGGGACTACGAGAGATTTTCGTTGCCAGGCTGGGCTGTAGCCTCTAGGTAAGATTGGGTGTGGGGGAGATGGGGACCCCAAAATATTTGGGAATAAAATATTTTGATGTCAGTTTTGTGACTAGTGTTACGTACTTTGAAAACGTGGTCACATAGCATTTCTTTAAGCAACATTTTGGACAATTTTTCTAGTATGTGGTTACATCATAGATTGTTTTATTGTGTTTGCAGTGTTGAATTTGTATTACTCCAGTTACAGTCGTCCACTTTACTTTTTCTAGTACCATTATAATTGTAGGTTTCTCCTCATCCCTTTGCAGAGCTGGGAAGTTCACAGAACATTGTATATGTTTTCAGATTTTCAATATATTAATTAGTTTGGCTCTCATTGTTTCTTCTTTTTTTGTCCTTTTCTCTTGAATAAAACATTTTTTGTTATTGGCTAGGTCTCAGGGAAGGGGAAGAATACTAGGAGGAAATTTAGATGATGCGAAAATATCAATAAAAATTCATTTAAAAATACATATAATAAAGGAAAAAGTTTTAGATATCACACTGGTTTTAATTCCTCTAGGGTTTTCCAAGAAAGCTGATTATCTGTTTAAATACCTTGACTTTTAGGAATTTCAGAATATCGACATCTATAGAAACCATGATTCTCCCGTATTTATTAAGCCTTCTTTATGGAGATGAGGGAGTAGACATTTTTGCTTCTTTCTGGCCAGCAGGTTTGTGTCACACATCTTGCTGTAATGATCCGAATGGAAAAGCTGTGTAGGTCAAGAAACATGTTCTTTTGGGTTTGGGGATGGTAGAGGAACAAGGAAAGGAACTGAACCCAAGTGGTTCAGGGCCAGGAATTTTCTTTTCAGACCTTGCCTGAGGAGGTCTAAGAACTTCAGTAGATTGAGATGATATGCAAAGAAAAGGCCCAGTTGAATATCTTGATTTTCTACTGCCAATTATTAAAATTCCAATGCAACTATACTACATAACTGCCTATTTGTTTAGAATACCTTTGTATTCTAGTTAACACATTTTTTTTCCCCTTTGGCTAATTTCCCCCTAGTTTGAAAATAAAAATTCAATTTGTTTCAAAATCGAATTTGGCCGTACTAAGTTTCCAATACCTTTGCACTGCCTTGTTTTCCCCCTCATATAGTGCTGGGTTTTCAATGTTCTCATTATAGTTTTGGAAACATGATGAGCAAGGAGAAAAGAGAGGCCGTCAGCAAAGAGGACCTGGCCAGAGCAACTTTAATCACCATCACCAACAACATTGGCTCAATAGCACGAATGTGTGCTCTTAATGAGGTAACAAAAGAAACTAATCTCTTTATGATGCTTTGGGAAAGAAAGAAGACTTCCCGCATGCTGTGGGGCATTCTTCAGATCCTGGCATTAATGAGATTGGAAGTGACATTTAGAAGGAGGAGGGAGAAGGAAGAAGTCAGCAGGTGCTCTGGGTGTCGGGGGTGGGCCGGCGGTGAAGCGGGGAGCAGAAGGAAGGAAAGAACCTGCCGTGAGGCGGAGGAAGAAAAGGAGCATGGAAACTGGGTCGATCACCCCTGGGAGACTGGACGGCCTCTCTCTCGGTGCTTTCAGCTTCTTTACAGTGCTGCCTTGTTGCATTGATGTCAAGCAGCATTGTACAGGGCTATGAAAGAACCAAGACGGATCTTCACTTCATTTGGGCAATAGTAGTGTTCTGTAGCTTAACGTTAAAGAAGGGTTTAGTCGTTTAGGGTTTGCCTCCTACATTTGAGAATTCTGTTTGAAGTCAACATGTAATCTGATAATGTGGGTGGGCTTGAATTCCAGGACATACTAGCTGTGTGATCATGGATGAGTCGCTTACATCCTCTAAAGTCTCAATTTCTCATCTGTAAAATGGGAGTGATACCTGTAGTATTTACCTCACAGGGCTGTTGTAAGGATCAGAAAACCTTAAAAGTGATCTGCAAATGTCAGTTATTTTCTTCTCCTGTATTAGGTGTGAGAGGGGGGAGGAGAGGCCAGCGTTGCCACAGCTTGTGGACGATGAATCTGTCGCTCAGAGTCGGGTCTCATCTTACCAGCCACACCTGTTCTTCCTACATTGTGCTAAAGCAGAACATTTCTGGGTAGATGAGAAGAGGTTTGGGTGATAAAGTTGGACTTTAGAGAAGGCTCATGGTCACTGCCCTGCTGGGGTGGGAGGGTGGGAGCTTGAGTCCAAGTAGGCAAAGTTTTTCTTGGCACCTTGGCTTTCTCTACTTCCTTTCCATATTTTAATACTCCTGTCTAGGCCCCTCTGGCTGTCCAAAAGTCCCTTTTACGTGACCTCACTCAGGCCTTTCCTGTCTTCATAGTGCCGTGTGTTCCTGAATTGACCTAGTATTGTGCTATCCGCTCCCCTCCACCTTGAGAGTCTCTATTCCTTTAGTGCTTGGTGTGTTCTGCTCTTTGGCTTGCTAACCCCTATTCTCCCTTTCTCTGCCAATTGATAGTTTAAGTAGCTGTAGATTTTAATTAAAGGCCTACAGACAGATTTTCCTCTCGTGGCTTACCTTCGAGGGGCTGGTATCATTTGTTAACCTTATTTTCCTAATGAGCCCTAGATGTCCTAATGTTCCCTTTGGGGACAGGATTAGTGATCCATTTTCTTTTAATAAGGACTGAAAAGAGGGTACCTGAAGCCTCATTGTTCTTGAGAGTTGGATGCCCGCTTCCTGATATTGGGAACTAAGATGTTTGGCACAGACCTCCTGAAATTGGATTGATTCAAGACAGGGCAGACCCTGGCTCAGTCTTTTAGCCTCACACTTAATATTGGGGAAAGGGGAAACAGAGCAATGGCCATCTCTCCTCTCTGGCCCTTCTCTTCTGCTTTCTCTCTCTCTCTCTCTCTCTAGACCTTCCCCTTCTAGCCAGCTTTAGAAATCCTTGCTTTTATGGTGTGTTAACTTCATTTTTGTAAACAACTTGACATGCTGCACAGTGACAGTTATGTATCCCATTAAGATGTAGCAGATGAAGTATGTAAATTTTACTTCAGTAATTTGGCTGTTTTGGTATACTCTGGCTTAATAGTTTGCTCATTTAATGTAATCTTTCTTTTCTTACAACTTTAAAATTAGAAGGAAATTTGGACCCAACTATTTATTAACATCATGGACTTTTAGAATTGGAAGACTCCTTAAAAGAGATTTTTACATCCAGCTCTAATTCCCTTTCCCCTTCGTCTCCCTCGAGGTGAAGAAAGTGAAGGGTAGAAAGGTTGTGTCTTGCTCCTAGAGTGTATGTTTACCTGAGAGGTTAGGACAGCCTTGGACAGAGGGTCTGCTGATTTACTTGTGTACATTAAAAGCAACTTCTCACTTGAGCATCAAGTTAGGCTTATAGTCCCTGTCTTTTTCCCATCGGTTTTTCATTATGCTTTTGGACTCCAAACAATGTTGCTTGTTGTATGTAGAAAATCTTTGCCTTCCCGAAATTGCTGAGTCCATTGCACACATAAGGGAAGAGCTCTATAAAGGGCTAGTGTAGGGGGCTGTACGTGTCCTCATGGCTAATATTCTACTGTTGGCTATTTCCTCGTGTAAGCTTCGAGGGACTAATGTCACATACATATATTAAAATGGATCTGTAAGCTCATCAGTCAACAAGCATTTACTAAGTGTTTATTGTAATAATATTAGCATTCATATAGAGCTTTACTGTGTGCTACGTACTTTATAGTTATGATTTCATTCCATCTTCACAGTAACCCTGGAGGTTAAATGATTTGCCCAGTAAGTGTCTGAGCTTGGATTCGCTCAGATTTTTCTGGTTCCAGGCCCATTACTTTATCCACTGTGCCACAAGTGAAAAAGCAAGACAGTCACAGCTGTCAAGGAGCTTATATTCTAACGGGGGAAGACATTTGTGTATTCTCTCTAACTATGCAGGTCACAGTCTAATCCATGCTCGCCCATCCTGGGCATCTCCTCCCATAACTTCACTACATACAGGGTTGTCAACTTAGTGGACAGAAGGCCTTCTTTTCCTGCTCCTGTAGAGCCCCCGCCAGTTTACCTGTCATCCCTCATACTTGCCCTGTGAATTTTGCTTTGGGTGCTCCAGGGAAGGAACATATTTTTCTTATTGGCTACACATTGCAGCTTGCTCTCAACCTACCATAAATCAGCAGGCATTTGTTAAGTGCTTACTCTGCCAGGCACTGTGCTGGGTTCTGGGGCCATAAACCCAATGAATGATGCATTTTCTGTTCTAATGGATCTTTTATGGAGCATACTTCTCCATTGCCTTGTATGTGATACTTGCTTTTTACTTTTAATGAGTATTAAGAGTGGAAAAGTAGATCACTGGAATGAGTTAGATAAGCAACAAGTGTTTGATGACCCCAAGGACACTGTCCATTAAGCAAGGGAATCTATCTGGTAAAAACTGGGAGAAAGCAGTTTGATGGAAAATAGGCTTGGATCAGTATCTTTTACCATATGTTGCAACAAATTCCAAATAGATAATACCCTAAATATTGCAAGTCATACCAAAATAAAATTAGAAGAGAATGGGAGGTTATAACTTTGATGTCTGTGGATAAGGAAAGAATTTGTAACCAGATGAAGGATAGGTTTTAAAAAAACTTATTTATTTGTACAAAATCTTTTAAATTATTAAATCACTGGTGGGAAGCACTGACTCCAGCCACCCTGCAATTATTCTCTCAACAAAGTAAAGACTTTGGCATATAAGGATCTCCTGACTTCAAATGCTGTGATCCTAATAGTCCGAGACCTTTTGTCACTGGAAGAGACAATCCTCCCTGATGATGAATAGAGACATATTGGTGAAGTGAACAGAGGAGGCATGTTTGATATTTTATTGTTTTTGGACAAGTTGCTTTTAAGTTTTAGTGGCGCTAACCTAACAGTGTTTAGTGTTGGGAGTCTGTGGCTATGTCTGTAAAATACTAAGGAAGCCCACCCCTTCCAAGCATCTTTTTACTTTGGAAAGTGAGAGGTAGATATTTTTTAAAAGGATGAATACCCTGTATTTGAGAATGTCTCTAATGTACCTTCATGAGACTCTCTCCGTTATATCAACATATTTATTAAAGATGTGAGCTTTGAATTCTGTTTTAGGGGGGCATGTAGGTCATGCAACGGATAGAGCATTGGCCCAGGAGTCATGAGGACCTGAGTTGAAATCTGGTCTCAGATACTTAGTGGCTGTGCTGACCCTGGGCAAGTCACTTAACCGTGATTGCCTCTGTCAGAAACAAAGCAAAACAAAAAAAAAACAACGACAAGAACAAACCCATTTTATATCAGTGATTCTTTTGTCCTTTGATCGTGAATTGAAATTTGCTCATTTTAATTTTTTATTCTTAGAGTAGTATAAGAGCTGAGAGAGGTATCCGAGATCGTTTAGTCTGACACCCTTTGTTATTATAGATAAGGGGAAGGAGATGGAGATTCCTTCTTGGGAATTTAGGTATACAATATATATTAAACAAGGCCACTTTCTGCAGAGTTATCTTTCGTCATTTCTGGCATGCTATGAAATGGGGGCTTAGAATTGGGAAAGCTTCATAAAGTAGTATAGAAACTTAGAAACTCATGAACTTCAATCAGCCTGGCTCTTTCAAATGCTTTTAACTCTTGTACCCTGCCCCCCCCCCCCAAAATGTTTAGCTGATTAAATAGTCTTAAAGATGACCAAAAAAAATGCTGTTTGGGTGTAGTTTTTAAAATGGAATGGAAACCATGCTGAAATCTAACAGCCTTTTTTTTTTAATGTGCTCAGAACATTAACCAGGTGGTATTTGTTGGAAATTTTTTGCGAATTAACACCATTTCCATGAGACTTCTTGCATATGCTTTGGATTATTGGTCCAAGGGGCAGTTGAAAGCACTTTTTTCAGAGCATGAGGTAAGCCTATTCAAAAAAAGTTAATAAACTAAATTGCATGCCTAATATTTTTCTGTTAATTTTTTGAGGCACAAATTAATTGTGAGTTCTTCATTGGTTTAAAGTAGAAGTAAAATAAAGAGCATTAATGTTTTCTTTCTTTTGGGGAGGAGGGCCCCAACGTGGGGACAATGGCTAGTCTAAGGTATGCAGCTGTAAAGCTAAAAGTGGTAGCTTTTTTGTTTTGCTATATTGAAAAGTAAAATTCCCAGTTTTTGGCTGAAATAGAGAAATCCTTTAGAGAGTACCCTGCTTGTAGTTTAGTAATTATATCAGACCATGGATTTAAGTCTTGGTGTACCTTATTAATAAATATCTTGCCTTTTTTGCTTTTCTAGGGTTATTTTGGAGCAGTGGGCGCTCTCCTAGAGCTGTTGAAATTACCGTGATCTCTCGTCTGAAATTACTACCAGAGCCTCCACAACCACAACGGAATATGCAGACTTTTTTCCCTTTAAAAAAAAATGTATTCCAGTGGCTTTTGTTATAATAGTGTATGACCTGAATCAAAGTGCAAGAAAGGACAGAAGTATTTTTTAAGTTGTGAAGAGAAATCTTGAGTTATGCCAAGAGAAACCTCTAAAAGAAATGACTATAGAGGGGTGGACTCTGCCCATTCATTATCTACAGTTTAAATTCATTCAGGAAAGCTACGTTAAACTTGCAATGTGGGAAATAGTGTCACTCGATGAAGCCTCTTCAGGGAAACTGGTTTGTCTTCAGCAGGCAGCCATTCAGTGTTTCATCCAGCATGTTAAATGTCAGTCACCTTGTCTGTATTCTAATTTAATCACAACTTTTGTATAGATGCTCATGGGAGTCTTTTCTCTCCATGTTATTACTGAAGTGTTGGTTTTCAGGCTTTTGTGTTGATGAGAATGTCAAGGCGTAACTATGATGTGTGTACGTGTATTTTTTTTCAAAGTGTTTTATTCTGAAAGGTTCTGTATAGTCAGTCCTAGGGGTTTAATGACTCTTACTCAACTTTAAAAACTAGTATGTATTAAAAAGGCAGTTTGTCAGATTACGTTATAATTTCTTAATCTTGGTCTAAAATATCTTTTGAATGCATTCCTCTTTTAGAGTGGCACTGTTTCCTTCCCTTTTTATGGATTAGATTATTGAAACACTCTCAGTCACTTGTATGCATTTGTGTAGTATGTATAGTTTGTATGTTAATGAACTAATGGATAAAGCCAAGTCTGATGTGGGCTAATAAAATCGACAGGTTGTCAAGAGGCGGGCACTTGGCGACTACTTCAGATTCAGTAGGAAATTAAGCGGAGGCTTTATTTGAAATTCACCAAAAGCAAATCTAACCTCAGAGAAATATTTTTTGTAAGCTATGAAAATATATACTTTGCTGTTCTTTGGAGAATAATCAGAAGAAAAATTCTTTTAGAGTCTGGCAGAGGAAAAAAAATATTAAATTGTACTTGAATTTGCAACTTTATATTAAGGCTTGGTGGGTCTAAACAAGCTAATTAGTTCAAACACTGGATTAACTGAAATTGAAGGATCACATCCCCTCCCCCAAATAAAGCAAAACCACATTTAACACCTCTGCATAAGAGTCAGTGACCACTTGTGCCATTTATTAGCCTAGGACCAGCAGGGCATTGATGGGTTCCTTCTAACCACAAAGTGCTGTCCTCACTCAGGTTCATGTTCCTTTAGTCTGTCTTCTCAGACTCTGTACATGGCATTTTCTCCCTCCCCCCTTGAGGAAAATCTTTCTAAAGGAAGGCGTTTGGGCACTAGTAGGAAGCCAGGTAAGTCAGGTTGGGGAGTTCTTTTATATGAATAAAGGGAAATGTTCCGTCTTAGTCCCTTATAAAATTTGAGTCCAAGACTGATCTAGAATTGACAGACATGCGAGTGGGACCTTGGCATTGGTTCATTGATGCTGGCGCTGTATTAATAATAATGGAGCTGGCATCAGCTGCAAAAGGGCTCAGGCTGAGGAAGTTCTGGCCCTCAATTTAGGTTGCAAAGGACTTTGAGCAAGTATTCCTGACTAGGAACTTTTTTTTTAACAGGAAGGTTTTTATCTTCTAATTGTATGAGTAAAGCTTTTCTTAAGTCATTCGCTGTTCCTTTCCCTGTCCCCAATAGGACTTCCCAAGATCTGGGTTTAACTTTGTTTTTTGAGGTCCTGGATTAAAAAGGAACAAAGATGTGCTCTCTGCTTCTATTTGAATGGATAACAATCTATTAACTCTTACCTAACCTCTAGTTAGCTTTTAGTCAGGTGTCTCCTCAGATAGCATAGCCACTGTGTTGTTACCAAGTGCTGTTCTGGAGTACTAGAGAGAGAGAGAGAGAGACGATATACGATGCTATCGATCAATTTGATTCCTACCACTGGTTGAGTATCATTGCGCTTCCTCAACAGTGTGCTAAAACAGCCCATTCCCTTTTCCCCAGAACTTAGTCTCGGGATTTTCTGGTGCTACGTCTGTGCTAGTCTCAGCAGTTGTCCCATTTAGCACCAGCTGCTAAGAGAGTTTAAATTGCAAACCCATTTTCCTGGCCTCTTCAGATTTTTTTATCTATATATTTATTTATTTATTGAAACTTTTAAAGATCAACAGAAGTAGTGATGCCTTGTCATGGAAGTGGTTAAACGGAGCAAGCAGTGATCAGAAAACTTTGGAGCTGTTGGTGGAAATTTTTTTGCCACTTGCATTAGATTAGGACTACACAGAAAAAGACTCCAGAGAATGGCTTGCAATGTTTTAATTGACCATGCACCTCAGGGAACATGCCTTATTTTCTTTTCTCTGTTCATCTTTTTGTTTCCCATATAAATTCTTTAGTAGTTTGGCCTGGTGCAATTATGTATTTTACTCAGACCACAGCAGTTCTGAGCAAGAATCACAAATCCTGAGCCTGCCCTAACCATGTCCTCTTACCCTTTGTTTCTCTGTCTGCTTCATCAGTGTTTGTAGACTTGTATACACACAGCCTTGGAATATTGAAAAGTTTTGGAGAGGGCCAAGAATTTGGCCTCTTTATTTTGAACATTTAATTTATGTATGCATGATGTATTAAAATCTTTCTTTTGTAAAGCAGCTTTTAAAATTTCACTGTGGATAATATAATTATTTTTATATTCTCAAGTTATTGTTGAATTAATCTGTCTCTGAGGAGAAAGAATTTATCATGGGAGCGAGGGTGAGCAATCATGGGATATTTACCGTTATAGGAAAAAACCCAAAGATAATTTCTCAAGCCAGCTAACCATGGTCATCTTCAGTTGGAATTGTAAAGTCTTTACTGGGAAGGTAACCTGATGTGGAAAGAGCATTGGCCTGGAATGGATCCTGCCTCTGACAAAAGGTCTATGAGAAGTTAACCCCCAGCAGTAGAAAAGCACTAAGTGCTTCCTAGCTGCTAGGCACCGGGCAAGGAACTGGGAATATGCAGAAAAGCCAAGGATCCTGATCTCGTGGATTTCTGGTTTTTTTTTTATTATTCTTTTTTTTTATTTAATTAGTTTTCAGCATTGATTTTTCACAAGAGTTTGAATTACAAATTTTCTCCCCATTTCTACCCTCCCCCCGACTCCAAGATGGTTTATATTCTGCTTGCCCTATTTCCCAGTCAGCCCTCCTTTCTGTCACCCCATTCCCCTCCCATTCCCTTTTCCCTTTCTTGTAGAGCAAGATAAATTTCTATGCCCTATTGCCTGTGTATCTTATTTTCTAGTTGCAAAAACTTTTTTTTTTTGAACTTCTGTTTTTAAAACTTTGAGTTCTAAATTCTCTCCCCTCTTCCCTTCTCACCCACCCTCCCTTCCTAAGAAGTCAAGCAATTCCACATGGGCCACGTGCGTATCATTATGTATAACCCTTTGACTATACTCATGTTGTGAAAGACTAACTATATTTGCTTCTTCCTAAGCAATCTCTCTTTATTGAATTTTCTCCCTTGACCTTGTCCCTTTTTGAAAGTGTTTGTTTTTGGTTACCTCCACCCCCATCTGCCCTCCCTTCTATCATCCCCCTTTTTTTTATCTTCTTCCTTCTTTCCTGTAGGGTAATATACCCAATTGAGTATGTATGGTATTCCCTCCTCAAGTCAAATCTGATGAGAGCAAGATTCACTCATTCCCCCTCACCTGCCTTCTCTTCTCTTCCTACAGAGCTGCTTTTTCTTGCCACTTTTATGTGAGATAATTTACCCCATTCTTTCTCTATCTCCCTCTCTCAATATATTTCTCTCTCATCCCATA
>CM053625.1:314611802-314653468 GCA_028646595.1 Phalanger gymnotis
CCTGCTTTCTAGCTGCCATCTTCTATACAAGGAGATTTTAATGGATTCATATAGGCATTCTCTCAAATTCCACAACGTCCCATTTCCTCAATCTTAAGTTCCTCCTCATCCACACAAACAGTTCACAAACAGTTCTTGCCATCGCCCAAAAGTGTTCCATTTGCCCAATTAATCTTGCTGGTGTTATTCTCCTCTCTGACCATAACTTATCATTCCACTTCCCATGCTTCAGCCTCCTTCTAAACCCCCTGGACTCTTCGCTCCTATGTAGACCTGCATTCTCAACATCTTCCAGCACTTTCTCAGGTCACTCCCTTTTGTTCTCAATCCTCAACCTGAGCTAACCCTTTCAATTTCAGTATGTCTTTTGCTCATGAGTCCTTGGCCCTTTGTCCTGTACCCACTCTTCTCTTGCAAAACATCAACCCTGGATTATTTCCACTCTTACTGAAGTCAAAGAAACCCATGACCATGGACTTCATACTATCCAACTTCAAATGGGGCTTCATTTCTCATTAATTGATTCCCTATCTCTCCACAGAAGCTGTTCAGTATGAGTTCCCTCTTCTCCCCTTCATCTCAAAAATCCCTTGATATCTCCCACTTTCTCCTTTCAGTTTCTGGCAAAAAGGCGTCCCTTATCTTTGCAATGTGCACTTGATTCCATCCTTTTCCATTTGGAGTACACTGACCTTCCTCCTTCCTCCTTCCCCCTTCCAGGTTAGTGGGATGCTGCTCCCTTTCAACTGGTTCCTTCTCTTCTGTTGTCAAATATATCCAAGGCTCCCTCGCCCTTTAAAAAAAAACAAAACTTTTCACTAGATCCTGCCGTTGTCTTGAGCTTCTTTCCCATATCTCTCAGCCATGCTCCTTGGAAAAGATTTCTACACTCACCCCCACATCTCAGCCTCAGCCCTTTGCATTCCAGCTTTCAACCTCATCAACTGACACTGCTGTCTCCAAAGTTATGCATGCTTTCTTGATTTCCACTCAGTCCCAATGAATCCTTCTCCACTTACCTGTTGAATTTGACCCTGTTGACTGGTGACCCTTTCCTCCTGGGTTTTTGCGAGATTGGCTTCTGGTGCACCTCTTACCTGTCTGTGACTTCCCATGATCCTTTTCCTGGTTTTTCATTCACGTCATGTGTCCTAACTGGATAGTGCGCCAAGCCTCTTTTCCTGGGTCTTCTTCTGCCTCTGTATACCTCAGGTGCCATAGGTTTAAACTATTAACTCAATGCAGGGGACTCCCAGATCTTCATGGCCATCCTCAAAATCTCCCCTGAGCTTAGATACTTCAAGCTGAGTGTTAGAGACATCTTGAGACTCGATATGTCTAAAACTGAAATCTAACTGCCTCAATCCTTCCCTTTTCTGGGTTTTCCTGTTTTTATGAAGGCACGACCCTCTTCTCCAGTGTCTCGGGGTCCTAACCTTGCCGCTATCCTGGATTCCTCAATCTGCACCCCATGGAGCCAGCCGCCAAATCTTGCCGTTTCGCTTTCCTATCTGTTGTATCCAGCCCCTCTCACGTAGCTACCGCTTTACTTCCAACCTTCTTGCCTAAATTAATTCAACAGCTTCCAAATAGTATTTCCTGCTTTAAGTCATTCCACACGCCAGTCCTTTCTACACACCACTGCCCAAGTGCGAATGTGACCATGGAGCTCCCACACTAAGCCAGCTCCAGCGGCTTCCTCTCACCCTGAGGATCAGTAGAAGCTGTATTTAGCTTTTAAAGTCCCGGCCTCCACCCCTCTGTCCAGTTTTAATGCACATTTACTTCCTTTCCAGCCTGACTAGCGGTCTCTGTGTTCCTGGTTCCCGATGCTTCCTCTCCGGTTGTTGCACTGGCCGCTCCCCCTGCCCTGCCACCCCGCCTAGAATACATCCTCTCTTTACCTTGCCCTGGTTGAATCCTTTTCTCCTTTTAGATGCTGAGAGATCTTATACTGAGCTACTTCACCTGTGCCCGCCTATATGTGACAAACACATTTTATTATACATGCATACCTATCGTCTCCCTCATTAAAATGTAAGCTTGTTATAAGCAGGGATGGATTCTTTGCTTGTCTCCCCAGGGCCTAGCCCATAGTAGGTGCTTAATAAAGACTTGCTGATTGAGCAGATATCACCCAAAGATCCTTCTAGCTCTTAATTTGCAAGTTACACTTTCAATTATACACTCCAGAATTTTTCCAGGAACGCGAGTCAAGCTCCTTTGACGTATATGCGTTATAGACTCTTTCCTTTCATGGAAACCAAGATTTTTGCCCTTCTCCAGTCCTGGGACACCTTCCTTTTCCCCTGTGATTCCAAATATTGAGAATGATTCAGCAATCACCGCTGCTGCTTCTTCGATGCTGAAGATGCACTTGGGGCAGGTTGAGTTTATCGAGGACAAGCAGCTTAGCTCTTACTTTCTTCCTGCTTGGGTAAGAGAAGTCACTTTTGTGTGCTTCTTCCCAGTTCAAAGGTGTTCTACAGAGAAAACAAGCAAGATGAGAAGCAGATTTGCCTTCCTTCTCTTATTTTCTCACTATACTAAGCAGTAGTACTGTCTCTTCTTTGGTCTCTTTTGCCTATTGTTGCTTTGAAAAGACAGAAAGTTGTCCTTCCTCACTACCAAGTTCTTCTCTTTCCTCCAGCGTGTGGGGAAACGGGCCCAACTCCGAATCTCGTCAGTTCAATTCGGTCATCTCTCACTCCTGTTTAACTCTTTGCGAACCTGCTTGGGGTTTTCTTGTCAGATACTGCAGTCGTTTGTCATTTTCTTCTCTCCCTCATTTTGTACACAAGGAAACTGAGGCAAACAGGGTTAAATGACTTGGTCAGAGTCACACAGCTAGTGAGTGTCTGAGGCCGGATTTGAACTTGGCGGGGATGAGTCTTCCTGATTCTAGGCCTGCTGCTCTATCCACTGTGAGCATTTATTAACTAATTTTCATTAAATATAGATCTGACCACATCACTCCCATAATCAATAAAGTCTTCTGCCTCCCTGTTGCCTCTAGAATAAAATACAGACTGTTTAGCCTTTAAAACACTTAGCTTGGCCTCAGCTTCCCTTAACAGCTTCGTTTTATGTTACTCCTCCTCGAATTTAGCCGTCCAACCAAATTAGCCCCTTTATTCCTCAAAAAATAGACTACATCTTTACATTGGCTGTTCCTTATGCCTGGAGTGCTACATGAGGTGTGCTGGGTTCTAGGGAAAATCAAAATAAGAAATTTCCTACCTGCAAAGAGACTGCATTCTTCTGGGGGAATATTAACAAATACAAACACAGCAAATACATTGATGTTAACTTGAAGAGAGTCAACCAAACTCCCTTCTCTCCACCTCGAAGAATCCCCAGCGTCCACCTCCTCCATGAAGCCTTTCCTCATTCCCTCACTTGCTGGCATCCTTTTGCTCTTAACATACAGTGCTTTGTGTTCTTTGTATTTACTTTCTCTACCTATTGTATTCCCTTAGTAAAAAAAGTAGTTTAGAATAAACAGGGAAGAGAAACGATGAAAAGGAGGAGG
Source organism: Phalanger gymnotis (assembly GCA_028646595.1). NCBI lineage: Eukaryota > Metazoa > Chordata > Mammalia > Diprotodontia > Phalangeridae > Phalanger > Phalanger gymnotis. The sequence goes on from CM053625.1 coordinate 314,615,335, forward strand.
GAACAAAATGATAGAAAAAGGGCAGAAAGTGAAATTTTAAAACTTAACGAACAAAATCAGTCGAAAGGAAGAATTTTGTTTGACTATTAGAAAAACAGGAAGAATAAAATAGCTGGATAAAAGGAAGAAAAAAGCCAACGAGATAAAGCAAAGAGATGACATGGAAGGGGGTGGGCTTAGGCTAAGGGCAAGACAGCTGGTGGAAATCGGGTTGCCTTTAGAGTAGATGATATTGGGAAACAATACTTAATTCAAAAAAAAATCAGCTAATGGAGGATAATGTAAACCTAACTCAACTGTGAATGGATTAAACAATCCAATAAAATGAAAAAGTGAAAGATGGGATAAGAAAACTCTAGAATCTAACAGTTTATATGAAACATCTGAAAAACAAAGATATACGTAATAAAAATGAGGGGCTGGTAATTTTTTTTCCCTATACATCAGGTAAATACAAAAAGCAGGAGTTGAAATCATGTTATCAGACAAAACAAAAACAAAAAACCAAACCATGACAAAGGATTATTAACAAGGAAACTATGCTGAAAGGAACCATAGACAACAAACCAATACCAATATTTATGTTCCAAGTGCTTTAGCATCCAAATTTATTAACAGTTAACAGAACTGTAAGACATGTAGAAACATACCAGCAGGAGATTTCAATGTTCCTCTCAGTTTTAGATAAGTCTAACAGAAAGATAGGAAAACTAAAGAGAAAAACTAGGGCTAAAAGACTTTAAAATGGCGACTGCTAACGTCTGTGTGTGTGTGTGTGTGTGTGTGTGTATAAAAAGCTCGGCAGCACATGGAACTTTTACAAAAATTGACCATGTACTAGGGCACAGATTATTACAAATATAAAAAAAGAGCAGAAATAGTAAACATATCCTTAGTAAACCATAATTTAAAAGGAGTAATCAGGTCAGGGAGTGCAAACAAAAGACCCCAAAGTGGAATTAACAATAAAACCCTAAGTCGTGACTAGGTCAGAGAACAAAATAGAAACCATTATTGAAAGGGAATTACAATGAGACCCAAATTTCCAAGACTAAGCTGTAGAGAAGGGGCCTGCTAATCTCTGTCAGTAGGACTTCCCTCATCTTCTAGTTCTTGATTCCAATGAAACCACAGCACAAATTTAACACGCACCCTACTCTCCACCCTCCCAACGTAAGCTGCGTAAAAAGGATCGCCTTGTCGATTGGTGCTTACAGCGCCATGTTCTTTTAATGGTTTCAACAAAGCCATCAATGAGAACAGTTTGCTCTGCTTTCTGTGGTCCTGGTGCCGCTCGGCACAGACAGATGTGCAAGCTTCTTTTCCCTTGCCTACAGACTCCCCAAAGCAATCTGGCTTATAGCGGAGCATTTCTGTGGCATCCTTTGTGGGGAGCGGCCCTTGCCAGAGATCTGAGGATAAAGCCCCTTTCCCATCAGCTCCTGGGGGCTTAGAGCTTTTCCTCTAATCCATTTGCTTCAATTCCATAAACACTAGCACTGACTGCATGAAAGGCACATACCGCTGGGGTTGTAGCCAAGGAAGTACCCCTCGGAGTGGAGGCACTGTCCTCTGATCCCAGCCGCCCTGATCATTCTCCCCACCTGCTTCGCTGGCCGTACCGTATCACCAGGGGATGGTCCAGAGCATGGTTTGCCCCAAAGGTTGGCTTGGCCTTCTGTGGTGTGTCCCAGGTGCATGTCCATCTTGGCTGCCCCAAAACTGGCTCTGTCTTAAACCTTAGGTCCTTTCACATCCCTGGAGAAGATTTTCTTAATAACTCAAATTTATACACCAACTTAAGACTTCCAAAGCATTTTCTATGCATTATTCCATTTGACCTCCAGCAGCCCAGGAAGGCAATGACTTTTTTTTTTTTTGCACCATGCCTGTGATTTTATTAGTGTAGTGAAATCCTACAGAGAAAACTTCATTTGCCAACGTGGATTTGCAGCAGACTGCAATTTACTTTTAGAGAAGTTCTTGGGAGCCGTGAGGGGTCATGCCTTACCCAGAATTAGAAAGCCGATGACAGAGGTCGTAGCAGAGGATCGGCCTTGAAGGGAGTGATAAGTATTATTTTCCTTCAAGACAGCCTCAGCACCACTTTCTATGTGAAGTCTTTCTTAATATCCCCCCTCGCCACCCCAGCTGCTCAGGAATCCCTCCCCACATCACCTTGTATTAATTTTATATATATTCTCTACTTGTTATGCAGACTCCTCCATTAGACCGTAAGCTCCTCGAGGCCAGGAATTGTTTAATATTTGTCATTGTGTCCCAGTGTTTAGGTTAGTTCCAGGCACATAGTAGGCGCTCGATATGTACTTTGTTGACGGATGAGGAAACAGACCCAGTGAGGCTGTTAGTGACTCGCCCAGAGTCACAGTGCAGAGGTAAGAATTGGCTCTGGAGCTGGAAGGAACCTTGGAGACCGTCCAGTACAGCCCTCTCTTCTTAGAGATGGGGAAATTGAGGGCCAGATTGGTCAAGTGACTTACCCAGGGGCACATGTGAGACAAGCAGGATTTGAACCCAGGTTTTCCACACTCTGAATCCAGCAGTTAGTGGCCCATTGGAGAAAGCAGCAGACCTCGACTGGAGGTTAAATCTGGTCTCTGATATTTACTCGCTGTGTGATCTTGGGCGAGTCACTTAACCTCTCTTTGCCTCAGTTTACATATCTGTAAAATGAGGATACTAATGGATGATAGTAGCACCCCCCCATCCTAAGGTTGTGAGGATCCAATGAGATAAATGTAAAGCCTGGCATATATTAAGTGCCATACAAAAACCATCATCACCATCAGCAGCGGCGGCAGCAGCGGCACCACCCCTGTTCAGTTTCATTTCATGTGAACCCCACCCACATTGCCCACTAACCCAGCCCAAGCTGGGGCCCTTGAGTTGTCATGGAACCCCTGGAAAAGGAATCCAAAGTATCAACGCTTCAGTCTCTGGGTTGGTGGCATCGGCTACCACCAGGGGGCGGCGTGGCCCGTGGGACGGATCCCAGCGCCCGGTGGCCGGGTTCTGTCTCCCAGGCGTGGAGCAGCTAGGCTTGTGCATGGACCACACTGGTCCAGTGTGGCTCGTCTTGTGGGGTGGATGAGAGACTATCGTCAAGCAGCGTCCTGGGGGTCGTGGCTCCCACACCGCGCCTCTCCCCATGAGCGAGAGAACTCTGTCTGTGTCCCCAGCTGTGTGCAGGGCACCGGCCAGCCCAGATCCTGGCCTTTGTCTTCCCCTGCCCCCACCGCCCTATTCCTTTCCCAGCCAGGGTGGTGACTCAGGGGCAGGCCAACCGACAGAGCATGGGAAACCGAGATGGAAAATCCCCAGCCCGGCCCAGGCTGGGAGGGCAGTCCCTGCTAGCATTCTGGGAATGCCTGCTTCTGTGCCTGGTTCCTGGGGGTGGTGGTGAAGAGGAGTATTTGTCTCTCTAGCTTTTGGGAAGGGGCTACCCCACTTAGAGCCCTCTCTTGTGACCTAAGGAAAGCCAGGATTTAGTCATAGCCCCTCCTGTTACAGATGTGGAGACTGGGCTGACGCCTTGTCCCAGGGCACAGTGATGGAGGTTGAAGAGCTGAGGGTCAAAAACTGGTCCTCAGATGAGTCAGAGCTAAGATCTAATGCTCTTCCTGTCATACCATGACGCCTCATTTCAAGTCTCTCCATCTAGCCCTGACTGCACAGCTGAGGACCCTTGGACACCCGACTCCCACCATCCCTGGGGAAGAGGGACTTGGTTGTGGTTTCCTGCCCTTGTGTGAGCACCTACAGAATGTGAAAGAAGAGGGAGAAGGCACTGAGTTGGGGAGGGTGTTGGGCAGGGTGTGAGGTGACCAGGTGCTGTGGAAGGGAGCCACGTATGGAGAGGGGAGCCCACCTGCTCCCCTCTGAGAAGGAGCCCTGACCTTGGGAGAACTCTGTTAGCCTTCTTAGTTTTACCAATCATCACTGTGTGACCTTGGGTAAGTCATTTAACCTCACCTGGCCACATTTTTCTCATCTGTAAAATGAGGTCAGATTAGAGGGCTTCTAATGTTCCTTCCGGCTCTAAACCTCGTATCTTGGTTCATGGTGTTTAGGTTTACAAACGTCCTCCCACACAGCTCTCTCACCTGCTTTCCTGGCAATGCCAAACCCCTAGGATCCCTGGGGAACAGCTCAAAGATAAGGTTTGTTTTGGTAATGACTAAAGTCCCTGGGAGTTGCCCCCAAAGCCTGGCTCCCACAGTGGGCATTGCCAGAGAATCTGCCCCTGCCTCAGGCTCATGCCAGCCTGATGCCAGCAGCCAACAACCTGGGAACCTTAGTCCTGGAGAAGACTGAGTACCCATGACAGTGTACACAGAGGTCTTGGGGACCCTGGTTCTCAGAGGCAGATGGATCACAGGGCAGTGGGGCTCCTTCATTCAGGCTAACACTTCTGGCCCTCCTCATAGAAACATTGATTTAGATGTGGAAGGCACCTCAGCCATCATATAGACCACCCTCCTCATTTGACAGATGAGGAAACTGAAGCCAGAGAAATGAAGAGACTTCCTTTCCCAACCTAAAATCGGTTAATGGCTAAGTTGGGATCTGAGCCCAGGCCCTTGGACTCCTGATGTGACAAGGCTTACGCCCTCTGATGACCTGTTTCCAAGTGCTTTGTGGGGATACAGCAGCGGACAGGAGACAGAGGCACCTGGGCTGGAGTCCTGCTCTCTGCCTGGGACTCTGATGGGGGGGAGGGAGTCTGCCTTGGTCTCCAAAGGAGAAGCCCATCTGAATAGTTACGGAAAGGGCGACAAACTGATCTGGTGGGCCCTTCGGATGAGCCAAGGCCTTGGATACTTGGGCATTGTAGATTCTCTGGGGTGAAGGACATAGGTTCCCTCTCATTCTCTTGTGCACCACATCTCTTGGAGGCCCTCTCTGAAAATGTAGCACAGGGTCACTCGTCCCCCAAAAGGCTCCAGACTGGAGGCAGCTGGATGGATGACCCTGGGGTCAGCTCCCTCTCCCCAGGTCAGTTGCGCTTTTGCCATCTGATCACTTATCTCAGAGGCAGATGTGTGTGCTGGAGGGATAGTTTCTGTTTCTTTAAACTCCCTGTGCTGGGAATCTTGGCCCTCCAGGAGGAAGGACAAAAAGGGAAGCTTTGAAGTAACTTGGCTCTGGAAACCTATGTTGGGGAAGAGAAGGAAATGAGGGAGATTTTTCCTCCCAAGGATCCCAATCATTCTAGGAAGCCAGTACTCTCCAGAGTTTCCTCCAGGCATTCCTCATCTGCTCTGGCACCTCCCATGAAATGCCAAAGGGACAGACCTTACTTATACTTCCAGGTCTGTCCCAGGGTTCTGTGTCCTGTCCCAAACCGTGTGCCCTCCATGCTGGATGCTGGGAGGAGACAAAGGAAGCAGAAGACACGGTCCCCACCTGATCTGGGATTTAGTGGCCTGCAAACTCAGTATGACTAAGTAGTGTGATAGGGAAGTCATTCGGAGGCCCTGGGTCCTGGTCGGGACACATCTGGAGCAGAGCGCTTTGCTCTGAGAGTCCTACTTTAGGAAGGACTGACATGCTGCAGCGAGGCCACAGGAGGGATACTGGGATGGTCTAAGCAGGGCTTCAGGGCCTTAGAAAGCAGAATTAGGAGCGAGGGGTGGAGGTGGCAGAGAAACAGATCTAGGCTCATTGAAAAGGAAACTTTCTGAAAAATGACACCAGTGCCCAAGTGGAAGGCGCTAGCTCAGGAGCTGGTGGGTTTCCCTTCACTACTGGTCTTCTGGGGCAGCCAGGTGGCTCAGTGGATAGAGCACTGAGACTGGAGTAAGGAAGACCCGAGTTCAAGTCCAGCCTCAGACACTCACTAGCTGTGTGACTCTGGGCAAGCCCTTTAGCCTCTGCATTAATCCACTAGAGAAGGAAATGGCCAGCCACTCCAGTATCTTTGCCAAGAAAACCTCCTCGACAGAATGGAAGGTCTCATGAAGAGTCAGATGTGACTGAACAATAAAAGTGATTTTCTAGCAAAAGTTGGATATCACTCGAGTACGCTGTGGAGGGGATTTTGGTCAGACGTGAGGTGGACTCGCTGGCTCCTGGGGGCCCTTCCGATCCCAGAATTCTGTGGCTCGGCCTCCTGGGCCATCTCAACAGCAATGGCGAATCCCATCAAACATTTGTCATTTTCTCCTTTTATTTTAGCCAATCTGATAGGTGTGAGGTGATATCTCAGAGTTGTTTTAATTTGCATTTCTCTAGTCAATAATGATTTAGAGCATTTTTATATGACTATATTATAGCTTTGATTTTTCCTCCACAAACTGTCTATTCATATCTTTTGTTCATTTATCAATTGGAGAACGACTTGTATTCTTATAAATTTGACAAAGTTCTGTATATACTTGAGATATGAGGCCTTTATCCAAGAAACTGTCTATAAAATCCCCTCCCCCCATTTCTCTGCTGTCTTTCTAATTTTGGCTACATTGGTTTTATTTGTACAAAAACTTTTTAACTTAATGTGATCAAAATTATTCATTTTATATCTCACAATGTGCTTTATCTCTTGTATATTCATAAATTCTCCTATCCATCAATCTTGTTTATTCACAAATTCTCCTGCCCATAGATCTGATGGTGATATATTTCATGTTCCGTTTTCTTCTAATTTACTTATATCACCCTTTATATTTAGGTCATGTGTCCGTTTTGATCTTACCTTGGTAAATGGTGTAAGACATTGGTCTATATCTAGTTTCTTCCAGACTGCTTCCTAGTTTTCCCAATAATTTTTACCAAACAGTGAATTCTTATCCCTAAAGCTTAAATCTTTACATTTATTAAACGCAAGGTTACTAAAGTCCTTTACTACTGTGTGTTGTATGTCTACTCTGTTGCACTGATCCACCATTCTATTCCTCAGCCAGTACCAGAAAGTTTCCATAAGGTACTTATGGCTGGCTGTTAAGAAACTCATGAGTGTGGGCGTGAGCCAATGACATCCTGGAATTCTCTCTCCCCCCTCAGTGTTCCTCTTGGAATCCTGGGGGTAGATGGAGCCCGCCTAGCTCATCACTGAGGTTGGCATGGATGAAGCTCTGCTCCCCAGGTTCTGAAGAATGCTGCTGAGTGCTTCAAGATCTGAAAAGGGAGGGAGTATTGGAGCTGGAGAGGGTGTTGGGTCTAATGCCACCCCCCACCTTCTATGGCTGAGCCAAGGAGGGCCCAGTTTGGGAAGTGACTCATTTAGGGTCACCCTGCTGGCTGGTTGAGGGGCTGGGACTAGCGCGCAAGGAAGCTGCCTGCGCAGACTTTCTTATCGCCAAGTCCATGTTCTGGCCAAGTTCTTTCTTCACTTTGATCTCGTGTTGACTTTCCCTGTCTTGGTCCTTTCCTGTCACCTTCTGTCTTCTGGAAGACTGGAGATACCCATCCAGGGAGGGGGCCAGGCAGAAAACACTTGCGAGGCAACGTGGCAGGACGGAAAGAAACCCGGTCGTTGCGGTCACAAGAGCTGGGGGTGCTGCTCGCTGGAGGCCAATGCCACCTGACGGATTGGAATCCTTTTGCTTCCCACAAGAGCTAGGGTGTATGAGCTCCCTTGGGGAAGGGGCTGAAGTCAGGAAGAAAGAGATGCCAGTCTTTCCTTAGATTCTTGTGAGCTGTGTGACCTGAGCAGCTTATGAAACCTCTCTGGTAGCTCCTGCCAATAGGGTCATTGTGAGAATTAAATTAGATAGGGTATGAAAAGAGCTTTGTAAGTCTTCAAGCCACATACGTGTGAGTCATTGCCACGATCTCACCCTTGGTATAGGGAGAACCACAGGGGAGGGAGCCAGGCCATTTCTGCTGCATTAGCGAGGAGGGGGAGGCGGTGAGGAGGTGCTCAGGGCCGGGGTCACTGCGCCTCTGGCTGCCTTGTGAAGGCACAGCCCCTACCTCCCAGGGTGGTCGTGGGGATGAAGGGGGGTTGTGTGTAAAGTGATTAGCACAGTGTCTGTGGGCTGAAATTGTATGTTGTGGTTCCCTGTCCATGCCCAGCCTGTCCAGTGAGGATAGTCGCTTTATGAGTAGCCAGTATAAAGGGGCAATAGCAGGAAACGAGATGGCAAAGGGGAATCTGGAAGCCATCCAAAACCGTCCCAAAGGTCAGAGGAGCAGGATTTACAAACTGTATCCCACGTTAGCCAAGATTCATGTCGGGGGACCTGCACGGAAGCAGCAGAAGCCGCCTGGGCTTTGCCATCAGGGTTCTTGGTATTATGATACATAAATCCCGGGCACGTTCCAGACCTCCCTAGTTCCAGACCATCAAAAACACGAGGAAAACTTTGAGATGATGTGGCCATGTTACTTTTAAAGTTTGAATGATAGTTTTGAGATGATTTGGATATGCTAATGAGCTAACCCCCCAAAGGCATAGAAGTTGGTCTGTTCTCCCCAGAACCCATAAAATGACGCCTCAACCTCCTGACCCCTGATAACTCCTCCACCTCCTAAGGGTCCATGCTGCTCCAGGCTCCCGAGTCTGATCTGAAGTGATGCCACGCCTCTCCTCGCCACCCTCTTCCTCACCATCCTCTTCCTCACATTGCCTGCCTCCCTCCACCCTTTGATTCCCCTGTCACCCAGGCACCAGGCATACCTACCATCATTTCATCAATTAGCAAGTCAGCCTGGCACACAGAAGGCACTGAAGGAATGCTCATTGATTGGTTACTGTCTAGTTGGGAGACAAAAGAGACGCATGTACAAAATGGTGGGCGCAGACCTTTCATTTAGCATGGCAGAGGAGAAAGAGCTCAGGGACAGGCCTTTTCCTTCTCCATTTCTTCATCTGCCATATGAGAAGGTTGGCCCAGATGGCTGCTAATGCCCTTTCCAGCTCTGGATCTGTGATCCCCTTAGGCACTTATTGACTAGGTATTAGTTATTTGTGCCCATCTCTAGAGCCTCTCCCTGAGGGCAGAGGCCATCTTACCCTTTTATCCTTCCTAGGACCACCTCTGGGCACCCCCGAGGCCGAGCACTGTGAATGACTCTTCTCTGTCACCACCACCAATTGGCTAAATGCAGGGGTATTGGTCTGTTTTCAAAGGGAATCCTGGACTAAGATTTAGCCCTGGTCACACGTCACACAACTGGACCCCTAAGTTCGTCCTGAAGGCAAAGGCCAAGTAGTACCAGTCTAGGAATGAAGAGGTAAGAAATGAATGTGAGAATTTCTCAAGAACACATTACAATTATTTCTGTCCCCAGAGGTGGAAGTTCTGGTACCAGGCATGGGATGAGATTGGGCCAGGTCTGGAGAAGACACGTCCCTCTCTTTACGGGGCCTCGGTAACCACGGTGGCTGTGGTGGCGTGCTGGGCTGGGTTGTATTGGGGTAGGTAGAATGATCACTCCCCAGCCCTTCCCTGCCCTCCTTCCTTACAGAAAAGGCCTTGGGCAGCCATGGCCCTCTTGAGCTCACTATGGCATTGCCCAAGGCCTTGTCCAAGGTACACTGGGAAACCCCAATAACTGTGCACCAAGAGGCAAACATGAGAATTATGTGAAATGAGAGAAATAAACACTAATTGGCTCTTTCTAAAGAAACATCTGCCTTCTCATCTGGCGCAGTTGAAGCTCTCTGAGCCTTCTGGGCACAAATGCTCCATGGCATAGATTGCTTTTCCTCACCTTCCCAATGAAAACAACACCTCCTTTTCTTCTGCCTCCTCCATGGTGTCTAATACAGCACGTGGGATGTTCACAACAAAGGGCTCAGCCGGTGTCCGTGGCCGGTTAATCTTCCAGAATGAACTATGCCTTCACTGAGAAATGCCCACATGTAATGATATACTTTGTTTCTTCACAGAAGCCTCAGCCGTTGAAAGGCTTTTGTTCAAATGGGTACTTGGTTTGGTAGCCCCAATAAGATCGCCACAAAAAGAAAGAATGTCATTCTGACAATATGCATTTTCAAAATCTGCTTTTATTTACATTTCAAGTCAATCACATGCAAACTTTATTTTTTAAAACAAGAATGTGATTAGCAAAAGATGCATTAGAATTTTAAAATAGCAATTAAATATACAAAAATATAGCTTACAAAAACAGCGAATGTTTTAAAAAATATTCTGCTGCAGAATTTCTAGTGTACAAATAGTCTATGAAACCAGAGGCTCAGAGTTTCATAAACTTTTTCAGGAGTTACACGATATCTACTTGAATAACCCATGGGCACCACCGCACAAAGATTACTTCTGGGGACTGCCACAAGACACAAACTCAGTGACAAAAACATTCCCTTTCACAGGAATGGGAGGAACTGTTGATTCTTTCATTGGAGACAGTCACTGTCTGTTCCTGAAGACTAAACATCTTGCCTTGCAACTATTCTGTTAAAAGAAAATGGCATTGCAGCCATCCCAAAGGTCAAGAAATGATCACTAAGGATCTTGGGAGCGCTCTCTTGAAGAGCAGTAGGGGCCTGAGCCCCATCCCCAGCTAACGAGAGGGCGCTGATTCGGGGCCCAGTGCAGGCAGCCCTAGTGCACTTAGAAATTAGTTCTCTTGACATTTGTAGGGTTGTAGTTCTAGAAGAAATCTGTTCCAGCATCAAGAGCTCATACTTCACAGGGGGGCGGGGGGAAGGGTACACAGTTCAGATTTGGGGATCCTTGGCCACTCAAAGTGTGATCTGGCAAATAATGCTGCCTAGAACAACTTTTCTCTACAAACCTAGGTTCTAAATTTGAACTTCAAAATACTGAGTTTTCAAGACATTTTACATCCTCTAAGTGGTAGTGAGTATCGCTCTCTTGCCCCCTCAGCAATCTATACTCATCTTTGAGACTTTTATCTTTGTTTATTAAAGACATAGCAATTTCCTCACCCAGAGAGCCACACAGCAGTCAGTGGCAAAGCTCATTGCAATTAAGGGCACAACATTCCTCCCTTTCCTCAAGCCCTTGCAGTTTGGATAAAGAAATATTTAGAGTCAGGCTGTGGATCTGAGAAAGACTCATGGAGAGGAGAAAGTCTGAGGAGATTTGAAAAGTGCTTCTGCTTAGAATTGCTTTTTCTTTCAAGTTTCAGTTCCAAGGCTCAGGAGTCAAGTGCTTTTGGCCCAAGGTTAGTTTACTGGCAGACCATGAGGAACCAACGCCTTGTGGCCCAGCCCAGGAGTGAGAAGAGACAAGGGAGAGAAATGGCGCATAGCTCTGTGCAATTTGTGGGTAAGCAGAGAGGCAGCCAGACCTAGTGGCACATGCACTAGACTTGGTGTCAAAAGATAGCTGGGTTCAAATCCTAACTCCATAATTACTTGCTCTGTGATCCAGGGCAAGTGACAACTTCTCTGGGTGTCAGTCTTACTTAACTGTAAAATGGGGATATTATACTTGGGATCCCTGCCTCACAGTTGTGAGCAAAGGGCTTTCAAACCTTCAACCTGATGTATTAGGGTGGGGGGAGGAGAGACGTGGTCCCGAGTTCACTGGAGAGGGCTCATTTACTGATCCCATCAGAGACTGCCCCATGGGAGGGTGGTGCAGCACCCCACATTACTCTATATGCAGATTTAGAATGGAGGTCCAGGTCCCTTGGGTTACAAAGGAGCACACTCAAGTCCAGAGACAAGAAAGGACTTGCCCAGGTTTATGCCAGCAGCAAGTCAGGATTTGAAACCAGCTCTTTCTGTTTTAACATAATGCCTTCCCCTGACCAATGAACCAATACAAAAATAAAAATGGATACTATGACAGTGTTCCCATATAACCACACCCGGATCAAGATACTTTGATCTAATGCATCAGTGATCCCCAAAGTTCACACTAGAAGTCCCCCTTTGCCGGCCAGGGTGGGCCATATCTGGCTCAGTGAAGACTCTACTCCCAGCAGTTTGTTTAAAGCAGGATGAAAGGCTGCATAGGGAAGGAATTATGTAAAAAATATCATTCTTGTTTTCTCTGCAAAGCAATAGAGGGAGAAAGGAAAATAAACGAATCAATACAGTACACACGATAATACAGATGGCTAATTCTGAGGATGGCTACAAGCCAGTTTAGCTACCACTAGGACCCTGGGCCTCTCCAACTCCAAGCCACCCTCATCTGGATGGGGAAGGGGCGGGGGGCGGAGGGGGAGCAGGGAGCTTCCAGGCTGCCTAACAGCTTCTTGTAGTTACTTTCCTTTCACCCACCTTCTGTCACACCTGAGTCTTCATCTCTACTAGGGAATTGCTGACGATGAGGGAAATGTTTCAGTGAGCTCTAACAATCAATGGAAAAGATCTGGCTAAACCAAGGGAAGTTAAGAACAGGGATTGTACCTGCCACTCCCACGTATTTGGCTCAGGCCACCAGGAACACTCTGAGGAGGCCTAGATCTGATTGCTGTTTAGTTGGGCACTTAAAAGGTCAAATCAAGGGCATTTATGGCAAGGGTGAGGGAGGGAATGGAAAGTTTCTAATTTGTATAGAAACAAAGAATTCCATTATGTTGCAACCAAGCCAACCATATGCCTTACTGGAAAGGAATGTGTTTAAAAAATGTTAAGTCCATTTGTTCTGTGATTCTGAAATCAGTATTTCCAGATGAACTGACTATGACCAATGGAAGGGCTGAAGGCTCCCCTCTGAAATGTTTGTCCCCAGGGATGAGCTCTGGGGACCCATTGCTGTGCTGGGGTAATGTGTGAAGATGCAGCTGGTGAGCTCTCTGAGGGGGGAAACCCCTCTCCCCCAGCCCAGCTGTAGGCAATAGTGCATCTGAGGTAGTCATGAACACTGCAGGACAAGAAAGCGATGAATGGGCAAGCCATCTGAAGCAAGAAGAGGCTTCAGCCCCAGAAGATCAGAGGATAGCCTGAGGTCTCTGTTCCTAATGAGAAGATACAGGGGCCACTGGTTCCTGGGCAGCCCTTTGAATGCTGCTGGGTTAGTAACCAATCAAAGCCTGAAGGGAATCCAGTGTCCCAGGGAAGTCTGCATACTCTGTGAGCTCCATATTGTAACTAAAGGGGTGCTGGCCTGAGAAGCATTTCCCTGTTGGTCACCGACTGGTCTGATTGTGTTCGTGGATTATGATGCGTATGGCATAATGCCAATGATATTACCACTGCCAAGTGATACAGGCTAGCGCTAGGTATGAGGGATCCAGCAAATGGAGTAGGAAAGTGCAAGCACGGCTTGCTTCTTGTTCAAAACCTGATTCTACAAGTACCGTTTCATTATTAGAAGGCAAGTTCTCTGACGGCAGGGATCATCTATCTCACTTTTGCCTCGTGTCCCCAGCACCTAGTACAGTATGGCTGGCTGGGCACGGAGTAGGAAGTACTGAGCGCTTTTTCACTCGTTCATTTATTCATCATCCCTAAACACCTCCCAGCAGGTAGCCTTTCTACCTTCAACGTGTCTGAGGAAGTAAAAAATGCGACAGACTCTGCTATGGAAATGACTCTGTAACAGGAAGCAGAGCAGCTAAGAAAGCCGGGAAGGCCTGTGTGGCCTTCCAGGCCTGGAATCCAAGCACCCTGGTTCCTGTGCTCTATCTCTGAATCCCAATGAATACGACAGATTGCAGTTCAGCAGCTGGAGAAGGTCAATGAATGGCCAGCAAAGTGTTTTTCTAATGACCCAGGAGCCTGCTGATATAGTCCAGTTTTTCAGCTTCCTTCTTCACATTTCAGTTAAGAGCACAAAAATCACCTTTCAGCAAGTAAGCAAAGGTACCCAAACAGCTAAACAAACAGCTCAGCTCCCCCTGGCTCTTCACCAAGGGAGAGTGAAAGATCAGGTGGCACCAGAGTCTTTATCAGGGCTTTCGGCTTGATGCAAGTATCAAAGGGATTTCTTCCTCATTCCTTCTTTCTCTATCTTGGATTTAATACTGGTGTTAAATCTGTAACTACAAATAACTGAACAGTTCTGTATTGTTCTGGCCAAAGTTCAAGGAATACACAAACGCAGCCCATTGGATGTTTACATCAGTGAAGAATCAGGCTGGGAAAGAGCAGAGAATCCAGCTGGTGAAGGTCTTTCAAGGCCCTGTTGTCTTGGTTGAGAGGATCTCTCCAGGCCCTCCCAGAGGGCATAGACTCTATACCTCCGTTATTGATTGGGTCAGGGTCCCTGGATTCATAAGACTTAAGAGACTGAGAGATGTGACTGGCTTTTGGCATGGTGTCTTTATATTATGTTAGAGGAGCTGATGACTAGAACGAAAAGCACAGATTTCTGTAATTCCCCAACTCAATTCTACCAATCAACTTCTCTCTTAATCTTAATCCACATTGCGTATTAACCAGCCTCAAGATGGATTTGTGGGGCCAGCTTTGATTTTCCGCTTAGAAACTAACCACATATCCACAGTGTAGATATGAGATGGACATCTGTGATGCCAAGTTCAGATACCTTCTGATCTGCAAATACTAAGACATTTGGGTTCTGCCGCTTTGGCCTTCAGCGGACAAGAGTTCAGTTGGGATTACATAGTAAACATCTGAACAAGTTTGCAGTTGAAAATAGTACTTAGGATATTGGACTAAAATGTTTTGTCCTTAAAAAATAAAGTCACTTGGTGAGGTCCTCCAGCCAATGAAGCAGGGTAGTCAGACGGCATGCCCCAAAGGATGTAGTTCCACAGACAGCCGAGGTGGAAGAAACCACTTTGGAGGGGAAGGAGAAGCCCAAGCTAAAAGCTGCATCAGGCCTCAGATTTTTGATTTCTAGTTTGATTGTAGTCCTACGTGGAAGAAATGGCACTTATTCCAAAGCAGTTCCCCGTTTCTGGGAAATTCTAGGATCTGGCTGTAAACAATATAACTGACCTGTAAAGATCCATAGATGAGCCAAACCTTCTCTTGACATTGGTCGCTAAAAATATTTTACTGTAAACCTGTTTCATCAAAGCTCAGGCAAATCTATTGGTTTCCCAACATTTAACAACTGCCACAAATACAGAACAAGGACAGACATTCCCCATGGGGGGGGGGCGGGAGCGCTTGTAACTCATGTCCTTTCCATTGCTGGCTCAGGAAACAAGCGTGGAGCTGAACAGGTGAGAGCTCTAACATGAAAACACCCTTCGCTTTCACTACCTTGTTAAGGATGATACAGCTTGCGATAACACCAGCCATCTGTAGGAAATGATCACGGCTCTCCAGGGCAGCAGTTTCTAAAGCCAACTGAGCCTTCGATGTTTTTTCGAACTAATAATAATTTTCCTTCTCTAACCTCTTAACCACTTCAATCAACTGAATCCTCCTTTTTTTTTATCTCTAATGGATGGTGGGGATTGGGGTACAAAGTTTGAAGCATTTGAAGATGAAATCTTCCTTTTACTTCAATCTTGCACCTGCCATTTCCAAAGTGAAAAGGCCCCACACCCACAGGTGGGAGACATCTTAAAGGCATAGCAGCCTATGTGGACGTGAAGAGGGCAGTCAGGAAATCATGCCAAGCAGGTAGGATGGACTCTCGAAAATAGCTAATTAGACCATTTGTTTCTTTATGAGAGTTAATTTACAAAATTTCTGGCATCCCCAAATATCAGATGCTTTTGAATCACTTTCTACAAAAGTTTGTGAGTGCTGAGGAGAAAAAAAGCCATCGAGGTTCTTCTATAAATATGCTTTAAACTGTTCCAGATCCAAATACAACTAAACACACATCCAATGGGTCCTTAACCCTGTGCTGCTGAAGACATATTTACAAGTTCAAATATTTTTTTTTAAATACTGAGTGTCCCCTCCATGGGATGTTTTAAGTACAGTACCTTGGAACTAACTTGAAACTCAACAACAGACATTTTGTTCTAATAAGAACAAGAGATGGAGAGAGGAGATGCAAGAAGCAAAGAATAGAACTGGGGCTGAATAGACAGGTTTTTGGAGAACAGAAGGAAGGAAAAGGTTGTGGGATCAACATTCTTTACTTTGCCAAGTTGGCTCAGCCGGTCTCGGGTATGTGGTTCTTTTAAGGGTGCTGATTTTCAGGGGAGTTCGTGTCCAATCTGACTACATGGTCATTGGTATATCCATTGGCGGCCCAGTCCATGAATGCTGTGATTATGGACTCACTTTGAATCACTGGGGTAACAATGACCCAGTCCAGAAGCTCCCTCATCCACCTGGGTCTCCTGGCTCCCACCGTCACTTCTGAAGATGTCTGGTTACTCAGTTCTGGCAGGCTGGAAGTGCTGATGAGAACACAAATGTTTCTGTCCAGGCCTATTCTTTATCTGTTTCATATTATTTGATGCCTGGAGGTTGAAGAGACGCAAAAATCCAGTGTGAAGCGCTACAGAACATAGAGTCACAAATTCCTTTTGCCCTTGCGTAATAAGTTGCATATGTCATGTTTCCAGGTGAAAATGTACCCTGCCCACTGGGTGTGAGGCCCACAGATGCTCACGATTTTTCATTAGAACCACAGGATTCGAAAAAAGCTCAAGGAACAGAATGTCAGTGAGCCTCGAGCTGGTACCGCTGGCCTCACCAACCACTGGTTCATCATGAGGTAACTGTTGGCTGACTTGGCTCGGGGACCACAGGAAGCAATCTGCTGCTACAAAGTTTCATGCATAGCCTACACATGTCTTTGCCCAGGAGTTGGGGGGCAAGTCTCTGAGGCTCAGCCCACACACCTTTCTATCACACTTGCTTAGCAAAGGCAAACTCTACTTGGATGTAAGCGCTTGGGCTGCACATAGGGTGACAAAGCTCACAGGCGACCCTCCTGAAGCCAGTGCTCTCTGACACCCACATCCGCAGGCTCAGGCGCTGCTGGGCCCTCGGCGCCAGGGCATCGGGTGGTCGCAAAGGGTTCTGGTGGTGACGAGATCCAAACATCTGGGCTCCGAGCTCACCGAGGAGCTTATTGGGAGACACAGGGATCACTGGTGCATCACTGAAGGAAGTGGCCAATTCAGAGACTGGAGAATCTCTGCCTGGGGTTCATTCTGATATCGTGTGTGCAAGTCTGTTCACTGGAAGAGCTATACTATGTTCTCTGCTCCAGGGAGGGGTCCCTGTGGGGGACCATGGTCCTGCTTACTGTGCAGCTGGGCCAACTGTAGAACAGGCATGTTGCAGAGGGGGCACACTTTGCGAACCTCCAACCACTTAATGAGGCATCTGGCAAGTTAAAGACAAAGAAGGAAGGGGGGCATCAGTCACCTGCCCATTTCTGGAGGGGGTGTTTGCCTTCAGAATCTAGACATTTCTTCCTTACAGTGTTTACGTTGAAGAGAACAATGAACAATGTATGAGTCTTGGCTTACTGGAACTCGACAGGTAACAACCCAACCTTGATGGGGCTGAAGCTGAGCTTGTCCCTGCTAAAGAGCAGGACTTCTCAGGGCTGCAGTTTGGGGTCAAGGTCAGCTCCCTACATACCCTGTGGCTTCCCCAGTGATAGGCCCAGGGCTGCTCCATCACACAGACAGTAAGTGAGGCACCTTCCCTGGACCCTTCTGGTGAAAGTCCATGCTCTGTGGGTGGTGTTTTTTGTCACTCAACATTACTTAAAGGGATATGCAGTCTTGGAAGGTGGGAAAGTAGGAGAATTAACTCTTCTTACAGAAATATGGAGCAAATACAATTTTATTAGGACTAATAAAAGGGACCCCAGGGAGATGCTTCAGGAAAGAAAGGGAGTAGCAAGAAAATTATTCTTTGTTGCCAAGCACAAACTCCAGATTCTTATTTAAAATCATATTGTGTAGCACACTCTGACTATAAGATTTTAGGAGATATGACCTCAAAGTGGAAAGCTCCAGCGACATGGTTTTTTGCTGGTCTGGCTCCAAGCAGGGCAGAGGCATTGGTGGCTGGATTGATTACCTGCTCCTGGAGACTAGCCAACACGTGCTTGCCTTCCACTGTCACACTAGAAGCTTGACTTTGTACTCTAATTGGGAGGAACACTATGAGCTGGGAATCTTTCCTTTCCAAGTGCGAGAGATAATCAACGAAAACAAAAGTCTTGTCACTAGAGGCAAGACTGAGTGAGCTGGTCAGTCTTCCAATGCACACCTTATTCTCCATTAAGATGGTTCTAACAGTAAATGAGTTTCCTGGAATTTAGTAAACACAGCTCAAATTAAAAGGGGGCAACCTCTGTCTGATCTTGGCCAAGGCCTTTAGTGTGGAAGGGACACAGACAGGCATCCCAGGACTTTCATTTCCAATTGAACAACAGTCTATCCTGTCACCAATGTAAGCTGGTAAATGTAGCATGGCACTGAAATAGCTCCATACTTACTTCCTGTGGAAGGCGTGCTTACATGGACAGATCCCCAACTCATCTTTGGGTTTGAAATCTTCTAAACAAACCGCACAGATCTGAAAGAAACATTCTCGAGTGAGAGGAATCTATTGCTAGAAACACTCCAGCATGTGAAACAGCCAAACCCAGGCCAGGGGTTATATGATACCCTCAAGGGCCTCACACCTGTTGGAGCTTATCACATCTCCTTCACATGTGACCGTCTTTCAAACAGGGCGGTCGTTTCGGGAAAACAAAGCAAAACCCCAGACACCACAAGTCAGTGGACACTCTAGGAGATGGCTCAGAGCTGTATTCTTTGATGTGTCTGGCCTGCTCATGCATATCTAAGAAGGTCATGGCTAGACTGTTCACATGCCACAGCTTAACTACAGGTAGACCCAGAAACAAGGAGCACCCCCTCTTGGCTCCTGAAAGCATGATTCTGTGAATACTGGCAAAGCACTTTACAAATGCATGATTTGATTCTCACAATGATCTGGTGAGGTGTGGGTAATCTTATTTTTCTACTGAGGAAACTGAGGCAGACTAGTAAGATGGGGAAACTGGGGCAGACTAGTAAGTGTCTAAAACCAGATTTGAACTCAAGCCTTCCTGACTCCAGGCCCAGTGCTTGGGCACTATGGTGCCACCTGCTAATTTCTACAGTCTTCGATTGAGATACATTGTAGTTAAGACAGTTTTGAAAACATGAAAAAGGTACTGGAAAAGCCAAACTGTCTGGACAGCTAGCTGCCTTCTCAGCAAGTCTATGGCATTCTCTTGGGATAACCTCGAGGGTCAGGTTCTCTGACGGAGAAAGTAAAGAGCCAGGCTCTGTCACCTGCGACTGTGGCCCCTGGTGAAGCCACCTTTTTACACTTCCATTTCCTCACCAGGGGCACTCAGGGGTGTAAGAGATGGTGCTACATAAATACACTGAGGAGAAAAGCTAAGTGTGCCAATCTGACCCACCACCATCCCCAATCCCCCTCCTCGGGTCCCTTAGGTCAGCTTCTCGCCCCACTGGGGAAGGCAGCCAAGAAGCTCCGCCACAGAACTTCTGAATTTACACGCCAACTTTCCATTGCAGATTATCCGAGAGCCTTGCATGGAAGGGCTCCTCCGCAGGCCAGTGGCACCTCTCTGCAGCGGTACGGGGGATGCATGGAGGGCAGGCTGGCCGAGGCCACAGGAGCACATGCTATTTTAAGGCAGGGTTCATGGGAAAAGGCTGCTCACGCAGAAGGGACATGGACTTGGTCTCTCCTTTCTGCTACTTCTGCTGTGATACGGAAACTCTATAAACAACACGTCAGCCCGTAGTAAAATGCTATTTATAACACTGGCCACTCCAGTTTGGTATCACCCAAGGGCTGTCAGCACCTATTTTCATTTGACATTTAAAAAACCCCAATGTATTTGAAAAAGTTGCTGAATTAATGCTCAGTAAAGCTCTCATCAAGTGAGGCTTGGCTACCGTGAAAATGGGAAGTTTCTGCAGGAGTATGTGTTTCAGGAAGAGGCAACATCCTGGGTTGCGCCCAGCAGGGGCTGAGCCTCTCCTCTCTGTGGGTCAGGACTGGCCCCAAAGCTCAACTGCAAGGTCAGGAAAGAGGCCCGGGCCTCTAAAAATAGTGTTCCCATGCAAGGGTCAAATCTTCAGCCACACATGCTGCTGCTTTTTCATGCCAGGGTTCTTTCCAGAATAAGTGAGGCTTTCATGTTGTGGATAAACCCTAACCACTCTGCTGTCTGAAGGCCTTGGGTCCCAAAGCCTACGGCCTCACAGGGATGCTATGGAGGGGCTCACATTACAGACCAGGAAGAGGTACTGATAACTACATTCTCCTTATATACCCTGAAACATGTTAGGAAGTGTGAATGTTTGGATATACCTTCAGTGAATGAGGTAGCTGACTTCAGAGTCAGAGGACCTGGGTTCAAATCCTACCTCTCTCTTGTGACCTGTGTGACCTTGGACAAGTCATTCACCAGGCCTCAGTTTCTTTATCTGTAAAATGAGGAGTATGGGATTAGATCGTTCCCCAGTCCCTTCCAATTCTAGAGCGATGATCATGTGAAACTGGGTGGAGGGGAGGATATGAATGGAAGGCGAGGAATGAGATCAAAGACGTCCAGCTTCTAATTGAAGTGTCCACTTGATGGCTTCCCCAAGCCCTGATCACACCAGCAACATGTTTGCTACCAAAGAGGATTTTAAATTTCTGGGGGTAAAAGCATACATCTTTTTTTAACTTCAGGTTTTCTTCTTGTTCTTTGGGTACACTCCGGCTCACCTTAATCCTGATTTACAATAATAATACCCTTTCCAACTGAAAAGAAAGGGAGAGAACCTTCCTAATCCTTTGTTATTTTTACGGGAGGTGGGGATGGCACCTATGACATTACTGGTCTAGAAATTTCCCAGATGAAGAATTTCCTCCCCCAATGCAGGCCCTTTCTCTGCAGCTCAGAGCCTTCAGAGGTGAAGAGACTTTCCCAGACTCACAGCCAGGATGGATCAGAGGCAGGGCATCAACCTTTCCAGGCTGCCTCCATTGTACATGTATGTACATGTATGTACATGTATGTACATGTATGTATGTATGTGTACATAGGACTAATGACATATAGACTAATCCTATTATAAAACTGACAACAATTTTGTTAGTTATTTCCTGTGAGAAAACGTTACTTCAGACGGGGCAAATGACGGCTATTGCTAACCCTAATTTTTTGTTGACTGGGATGCTAAGGTGTGGGGAGATTCAGAGACCTGCCCCAACATCGGAATGAATCCATCCACACTCTAGGCACACCTGGAGGACTTCTGGTTCCTCAACTAGTTCTTTGTCCCTAAAACCCAAGTCTCCCAAACACTCAGATGTTCTCTAGGGAATCCTTCCATTGCTGCCTCTGGCCTGGGAGAGGGGGCAAAGGGCTTCTAAAGCGCCCCCGTGGGGCTTCAGTCCCAGACCTAACACAGGGTTAGTTTCCTCCTGACCCTGGAGCATGGACAACTTCCCTCCTTTAGGACCCATGTCAGACCCACAGCTGCTGAGGTGACAGGTCCCAGGGTCACAGATGGGAATTGGAACAGGCCAGCTAAGGGGACTGAGGCACAGAGGTGAAGTCGCTTGTCCAAAAGAGTCGGTGCCAGAGGCACACGCTCTTACTCCAGGCTCAGTCCACGTTCAAGTAGATCACGAGGTCCAAGGTTTGAATGAAAATGTTTATTATTCACTCAGTTTGTATTCCCAAACTGACCTTCCCCTTGAAGAATTTAAACAACTTCTGATCAGAAACGCTTCCTCTGGTACCTCTCAAAAACTCCCAAACAGTGCTAGACAACATTCACGCTCCTAACACAAGTAAAGCAAGGGGAAGCGGGCTTCATCAAAGGCGACCCCACAGGCTTAAAACATCAGCACAGGAACGATGCTAATGGGTCACTGCTGCTTCCAACATAAATGTATTCTTAACCAATACAAGTCTTTCCCGATGACTATGACAAGATGACAGCATAGTGTCTACTACAGACAGTGGGTTTTGGTGACATCCCAGTGTCCTTACTCCTCTTGGGTATGGGCACTGGTTCCACCCTCTGCTGGCCTACACAGCTCAAGTCCAGGCCCCTTGAGGACTTCCAGCGCAGCTGGTCCTTCGCAGAGGGGACAGCATTGGTGCTAATGGTCCTTTGGCTGCCAGCATGGCCAGACCCAGGTCTTCCTGGCTTTGAGACCAGCCCCGTGGCATGCTGTCTTCCCACTTACCACTCTCATGTGTACAGCTCTTTAAAGTTTACACAATGTTGCCTCATGTGAACCCCAGGCATACTGGACTTCATGCAATCCCTCACATGCTATCTGGCACTTCCCACTATTTTTGTGCCTGAATGAGGATTTGAACCCAGGTCTTCCAGACTTCAAGGATCTCTCCCCTATGGCAGGTGAGGGATACATTTCAGAGTTGGAAAGGACTTTAGCAGCCAGTTCTAAGCCAGACATGAAGGAATCCCCATGATATCATGCCTGACAAGCGGTCATCCAGCCTCTGCTTGAAGGCCTTCGGGCCTGGAGGAGCAGCTCAGTGCACTTTGAGATAACTCTCAGAGGTAGCAAGTTTTCCTTGCCATCGAGTTGAAATGTACCCTTATGCAACTTCTACGTGCTCCTTCTGGGTCTGCCCTCTGGGACCAAACAATCGGTCAACAGATATTTATTAAATGACTACTACGTGCCAGGTATTGTGTTAAGCGCTGGGGATACAAAAAAATACAAAAACATTCCCTGCCTTCGAGGAGCTCATGATCCAATGGTGGAGACAACATGCAAACAAATCTATACAAAGCAAGCTATATATAAGATAACTAGGAAACAATTAACGGAAGGAAGGGGGAGGCTTCCTGCAGGAGGTGAGATTTTAGGTAGTACTCCAGGGAGGGCAGTAGGTAGAGCAGAGGAGGGAGAGCATTCCAGGCCTGGGGGACAGATAGAGAAAATGCCGAGGGTGAGAGATGGTGGGTCTTGTTTGTGGAACGTCCCGGAGGCCTGTGTCACTGGATCAAAGCATATGTACTGGGGAGTACGGTGTAAGAAGACTGGAAAGGTAGAAGGAGGCTAGGTTCTAAAGAGTTTCAAACCCCAAACGGAGGCCATAGGGAGCTACTGGAATTTAGGGGGGGGGAATGTGTGACATGGTGAGACCTACACCTTAAAACATCACTTTGGCTGCTGAAAGGTGCAAGAATTGAAGTGGGGTGGGGGAGACTTGAAGGAGCCAGACCCTTTTAACAGTCTGGGCATGAGGTGATGAGGGTCTGCACAGGGAGGGGGCAGGATAAGAGGAGAGAAGGGAACATATTTGAGAGATGTTGAACGGGTGAAATCAACAGGCACTGGCAACAGCTCGGACATGGGCAGGGGCGGGGGGAGATAGTAAGGAGCCTAGGATGACTCCCAGATTGTGAGCCTGGGGCATTGGGAGGATGGCGGTACCTTCTGCAGTCATAGGAGAGGTAGGAGGGGGGAAGGGTTAGGGAGAAAGATAATGATGTCTGCTTTGGACATGCTGAGCTCAGATAACTATGGGTCATTCGAGTCTGAGATGTCCAAGATGTCCAAAAGGCAGTTGGGAATGGAGAGTAAAGGCAAATGTGACTTCTCCCAACAACGCAGGCTTTACAATGCTCGGGGACAGCTTTCGCGTCCCCCCGTGTCACTTTGATTTCAGGCTAATGTGCCCAAGTCTTCCAACCCTCTCAGGTTGTGGACTCGAGTTCTCTCCCCATGCCGATGTTTTCTGGATGCCCTCCAGCTTTTCAATGGCCTTCTTTAACAGAGGCCCCTGAACTGAACGCAGCCCTCCAGGTGAGGTCTGATAAGGTGAGGAAACAGTTGGACACTCACCTGCCTCTTTCCGGAAGCTCTGCCTCTCTTGATTCAGACCACGGAGTATGCTTTCTTGGCCACCATACTGCCTTACGGCACGCCACCTATGGAGCTTGTAGTCCACTAAAACCTCTAGGTCTTTTTCAGAATTCTTAACTAACCATGTCTCTATCTTACGGTTATGAAGTTGAGTTTTTGTGCCCAAGCATAAGACTTGACATCTAATGCCACCAAACTTCATTTTCTTGCAGGCACATTGTGCTTCTGCTTGTCAGAACGCACAGTATCAGTTCTCCCTCCCAGCTCCGTGTCTCTGCCAACATGAGAATCGTAACACCTGCGCTTTTCTCCAAGTCCCCGATAACAGTGTCAGGCTGCACAAGCGCAGATCCTTGGTCTGCCCTCTCGGAGACTTCCTGTCATAGGGTCATTGAGCCATTAACAGGGACTCCAGAGTCTGGCCAACCAACCCAGTCTGAATCTAGCTGACTGTATTACCAGCTTGGATCCATATTTCCAATCTTCTTCAAAAGAAGCATAAGATACTTTCTCAAACTTTTGCTGAGTTTGAGGTGATACACAGCATTCCACTTGTCTGATTAAGCTTAGTGATTCTGTCAAAAAGGGAAATGAGCTGAGTCTTTCCTGAACTCTTCTCGATGAAGCCAAGCTGGGCTCTGTAACCACTAATTCCCTTTCTGGGTGTTCACCAGCCATCTCCTTAATGAAATGCTCCAAAGCAATCAGTAGCAAATAAAATGAAAATGTGGGCATAGACGAGAACCCAGAAAAAGCCTAGGTAACTTTGTGCATTAGATGCCACAGAACTGCAGTCTAAACAGACTGTCCTTGTGAGCCAAATGGAGTAAAGGCAGCTCTCCTCTGCCCTGGGGCTGAAGTCACCTGACGACATTCCAGAACTGTGGTTCGACTGCTTACAGTTTCAGTATCAATATTAAAACAACATTCAATGTGTAACTATTTTGCTCAGTTGGTAAGCATTTAATCAGCCACAGGGTGCCAAGCACTGTTCAAGGCATTGTTTTGTTAAGCTGCAGGAATGCACAAAGAAAAACACTTTGGTACAAGACCCCTGCCACCAAGAAATCCAAAGAGAATGGAGCCAAGGGAAGTCAAGAAGCTGCACAACGGTCCCTTTGCGTAGGTCTGCCACCCCAACATTTGTCTTTGCTCATAAGCAGCCACAGGCAAAAGTGCATAAAGGAATCACGACCAAACCGTGAGAAGCCTGAGAAGAGATCTGAGTTCAGCTCTGGCTCCTAGTGAAAGTACTGGCCCTCGAGGACACCTCCCCCACATGTCTAATGCTTTCTCAGAGGCAAGTCAGGGGACCCGGCTGTCTGAAGCCATTCATGCCACCAGAACAGGGCTCTGTTTAAAACAAGAACGCTCATCGTTAAATACCATGTTAGATTCACTACTCACCTCATGCAAATTCAGTTCTTTAACTTTTTCTTTTAATATCACCTGAAAAACAAAAGCTGAAGTTTTTATGCTGATCTGTTTATGTTTTTAGACCTTGTTGTTCTTCTATTAATAATTTTTTAACAGCTTGTCTTCTGTACAGGTAGGTCATTCCCCTGGAAGTTTAAGGTTTATCAGAATTTTTTGTTTGAAATGAACTCGCATGGTATTTTGATTAATTACTTTATGAATCATGTTCAGAGACCCTTTTCCCACTCCTAAGACAATTTCATGCTGTGTTTGATGAAAAAAAATTAATCTGAATGTTTCTCCTAACTGGAGGATATATAAAAGGGACAACAGTTGAAAGGAATGTCAAAATGATGAAGAAGTCTTTTCTACCTCTAAGAAGTCAAAAGAGAAGGGCAGAGTAACTTCAGGAAGGACATCTTCCGGGGTAAAACTGGTTTTATGTTGTAGGAATTAAAATTCAATTTAAAACAAAAAAGCAAGGAAGTCACGTTTAAGAATAAGAATTCTAGAACTGAGGTAGATCTCTTCCCTGTTCCCACCAAAGAAGCAAAATGACTTTTGTGCTAAGTCACATGAAAAAAGTAATCATTACTTCCTCCCATCCTCTGCCTTCAGAACGAGCTCATGTTCCAGCAGTGTGTCACTAATCTCACCCTCAAGGCCAAGTTTACTTTCCCCTTTGCAGGCAGTTTTGCTTTCTGACATAGCCAGGGGCCGGTTTCACTTTCCAGCTGAGCCTGCCCATACATGGCTGGTGTGTGGATGTCCCAGCGGTACAGGAGGAGGCAAACCAAATGCAAAGTCTGCGTTGTGTTACTCACTAAGGGTAAAGGGCAACCAGTCCTAAATAAAACGGTTCAGCTACTAAAGTCTCTCTTAATGTTTCTTTCGCTTGCTGCCTTTTAGCTGCTCATTTATGAGACAAGAAAAGTTGTGAACTTAAAATGGTTATTTTTGAAGAACCCTTAAGAGAACGGGTGATGGGCATAAGAGACTTGCTCACAGGCAAAAGTACTTTTTGGGCTTACCTGGCCAAATTTGTGATCACCATTAACACAGAAAACTGAGAACTACTGGATTTCTTGGGGCTTGGGGCTCATTTGGACAGGTCATCACCAACACACCTCCCTTTAGTGTTTGGCTAGGTCACTTCACTGGCAAGTGATACATAAGGGGATAAATGGGTGTGGCATCTGAGAAGACAGCACTCCTACCAGGAGATGCTACACTGAAATCAAAGCCAAAACTATGGTTTATTGAATGGATACTAGCAAAATTGCCATTTAAAAGTCTGGGGCATTTTAACTCTAAACAGAGAAGCTTCTAGGGTGATTATGATCAATGCAAACCACAGAGTCTGCATTAAGTAGCTTCAGATCTCATCCTTTGCCCTGCTTTCCTTAACAGGATGCCTAACAACTCCTTATGGTGTTGATATCTACTCACAAAATCAGAAAATGTAAAAACCCAGGCGAAAGCAGTATACATAGCATTTATATACTTCCTTGCAAATAACTTCAAAAGGATTTATAGGCAGATACTGATCCATATGCATTAGATTTGAGGGTGATCATAAAACAGGAAGATTATGAAGAAGCAGTTTATTGGGATAGTCGAATACTGTAACAAATGAAATTGCGTGGCCTTTATAAATCATTCAATAAAAATGTTTTCAGATTAGATCTAAAATATACCAACATAAAATTAACAGCTATAGGTGAATAGTTTCTTGGTTTATTCATACTTTCTTCAACTCCTCTTGCTTTTAGCCCAAACTTTCCACATTTAACTATTCTCATTACAGATATACACATCTGTTTGAAATATATTTTTATTGTCAGATTCAAATTTATGGAACATCTACAAAGGGCAACAGTAAAAAAAAATTAAACGCAGGAACAATGGATTCCTTACCTTTAACAGAAAAGAAAGCTCACTCCAACTGGCACGACAACTTTTTTATCCTAAGCTGTGGTAAATTTCCTGTCATGTCACTATGTTAGGCTTAGTTGTCAGTCGCCTCAAAGTTCTAGGTAAAAAGGCTTGGCCTGGATATATTTATTCCTAACTGTGGCCTAAAACTTCAATGCTAAAAGAAACAAAAGTAATCCATCGACAGGCTTTACAAGGGGCTTACTCCATGGAAGCCTCAGCCTCGACCTCAGCGCTGAGCGCTGGAAGAAAGAAGTCTGATGA
Organism: Phalanger gymnotis; assembly: GCA_028646595.1. Lineage (NCBI taxonomy): Eukaryota > Metazoa > Chordata > Mammalia > Diprotodontia > Phalangeridae > Phalanger > Phalanger gymnotis. The sequence continues at coordinate 314,642,633 of CM053625.1, forward strand.
TTTTCTACAGTTTCAGTGAAGACAGCACAGTCACCAGCGGTTCAGAGGATTGGCTCTCCTTCTTAAGGAAGAAATCAAATGAAAGAAAAGACACAAACTACTTTTATTATCTTACCTGTTTGTATGCATAAAATTCTTTGTGGGCCTGGTGTCTTAGCCTAAAAGAAAACAGGAAGAAGGTGAGATTCCCATGTCTCGAATCACAAAAAAACAAAACAAGCACTGTGCTAAATGCTGGGGAAACAAATACACAAAGCAAGATAGTCCCTACTCCTAAGAAACTGACCCTCTAAGTGTGGAAGACAACACAAAGAAAAGATTTCAGTTTCAGGGCCTAGGGAAAAGTTCAAGGCCCTTTGGATATATTAGCAGGGGTCAGACGGCAGTGCCTCGGGGTTTGGAGGGCACAATGGCAGTGCAGATTAGAAGGCCCAGAAGACCTTTGGATGGAGCAGCAAGCAAGGCAGATGGCAAGGCTTGGTAGTCCTCTATCTCACTGGATGTATTACTCCAGTAATGACTCCCAGCTCCTCCAAGCAATGTGGGCAGCCAGGTCTCTCCTCCAGGATCTAGGATGGGGTCTGGACAAAAGGAGGGCAAAGCGGAGGGGCGTGCCTGCTGGTGGTTCTTCCTATGCGACAGAAAAAAGCTGGGACTGTTCCTTGTAACAAAGATATAATCTTTAGTGGCTCACTACTGACTCTTGAGTAAAGTTCAAATACCTTTGAACGTCATTCAGGGCTTTCTATATCTTGATCCTACCCTGCCTATCAATACCATTGCAGCCTGACTTCATATGCCTGCCGCTACACACTCCAGCCAATGGATAGGTCTTTGCTCACAGAACACACACTACATTCATTTTCTGTACCCCGGATCACCCTATCGTTGCTTTCAAATTTGGCTAAAAACGCCCCAATCTAGAAAGCCTCCCCGACTGATTTCACACAACTGACTGCCCCTGTGTGGAGAACGAGCGCCCGAGAGACTGTTTATTGGCTCTGATGTGCTGCGAATCTCTAGCTGTTTTGTGAACATGCCTTTTATATCAACCCGACTGCAGGTTCAATGCAGAACTTTTCTGTGTTCCTTGACAATTTTCTAAAAGTATAAGATCCACACTAGATTCCTGAAATCCCACAGGCGGGGAGTCGAGTCCCAAACACACAAACCTGACTAGGTTTACCAAGAGAGCGTGCTAGAGAAGTGAGGCTCCGGGCTGAGAAGTTCCCTCACCTGAGGCTCTCTCTTGGTTCTGCTACCTACCAGTGCAGCTTTGGTGTGGTGGCCTGACCCAGATCCTTATTAGTCATGTGACCCTCTGAAGCTCAGTTTCCTTAGGGAGTATAATACTTGTATTACATATAGGCCTATGTACAGGATTGTTAGGAGGAAATTTCTTTGTAAATCTTAATATTGCATAAATACGAGTCATCTTCATTTTTATTAGTTGTGTGGCCTGAGGCAAATGAATTCCCCCCTCTGGGTCTCAGTTTCCTCATCTGTAAAATGAAGCAGTTGAACTAAAAGGTCTTTAAGATTCCTTGTAGCTGCAATATCCAGTGAATCCTGAAATGCACTATTGAAAGAAATTGTTCTGTAAGGCAAAGGCTCATTTTGTAATCCAAATAGTCACTCTTTAATGGGCTGGTTTGGCCTGCATTTCTGGAGACTGGATTTCCTTCAAGTAAAGATGCATCTGTACTACTGTGACTTACTATGGTCAGCACCTAGCACTGGCTTCATTGGAATTGCATCACTCTTTCACCTCAACGAGTATTTTAGGAAATGCTTATGGAGTGAGAGAATGACATTTACTTAGTAGGATAAGAATAAAAAATGATAAATACATTTAAATTAGATTTAAAATTTTTAGCACACAATGTTTTTTCTGGGGAAAATGGTGAACAGATTGATAAACCCCAAAATCCTGAATTCAGCTTTTACTCTAAATACATTTTATTCTAAGTATAGTTTGTATTTCATGGGTAATGACAAGCCAAATATATGTAAACTTCACATGTCAGCTTTTAGCTTTTTAACTTTGTGCACAATGTGCTACTAAATTTTCTTTAAAAAAGAAAAAAAGGATAAGAAAAGTGTTTCATTTTTTAAAAGTCTACAAACTGCCAAGATTTATCTCAGGAATCAAGGTAAGAAGCTATGAAAGGTAAAAAAAGAGGAAAAAACTTTTGCTACATTGAATCCCTACCTCCCTCCCCCTTATAATCATTAAACTGGTGGCAAGAACCACAACCTAAAAATGCATCATCTCTAATCATGATCTCAAAGAACCTACTGACAGGCGCTTCCTCCAGGGCATCTGAGCTGCTCACATTTGTCTTCTAAAAAAGTGACATCTTTTATGAAAGAAAGTTGCTGAATGGACAAACTGCAGCTTTACCAACACTACATTTTTCCTCTTCTAAATGTGGATCTCTCAGGGTTGTGAAATCTTGGAAATAACGCCGATCGCCAGGGGTCATAGATTCAGATCTGGAACAGACCTCAGAAGCAAGCCAGGCCAATTCATCTTCCAGATGAGGATATTAGGCCCAAAGACACAGAGGTATAGCAAGGGGCAGGGCTGGGTTTTAGAACTGAGATCCATGATTCTGAATGAATCGGTTAGAAATGCGTAAAAGAATTGCCTCTCCAAAACTCTCTTAACGCTCAAAGAATTGATTTTAAAACCAAGTCAATGTTCATATATTCGGTAATAGCAGCACTATTTCCCGGAGTTATTTTCATTTATTAGGTGCCAAAAATTTTACGGGGATGAATAAAATCGCCAGTCTCGAGGTCAGAACATCGAAAATTCAAGTGCTAGCCGAGCAGGCCTTCATCACATAAATGCTATGGCAAACCATATTTATTTCCAGAACAGAACTCTTCATGTAATAACATTTAAAAAATCTAAAACTCCCCCTGAGCTTTCAGACGTAACGTTTGACACAACACCTAATAAGAAATAGCTTTTTTCTAGCTTGAAGATTTCATATAATCTTTGTTTACTGCCCATAAATAGAAACACGGTTTTTCTAATAATGAAAAAACATGAATATGAAACCAGTGCGGCTTATAATTAGCGAGAGATCCGTCGAAAACACTCAAACTGTCAGGCAAGAAATAAAAACATTAAATATTTTAGAGAAAAGAAACGTGATTTTTGAGGCACGCCACATGGTTCTAGAAGCTCTTGATCTCCGCCAATATCCCACATTCCTGCACAGTGATTCTGTGTAACTCTCAATTATCATATGAAGCCTGTAGGTAATTTGAAACTTGTGGGAATGGACCTCCCTGTTTCTAACAGGAATATCACATAAAAGACCATTTAATCCTTCAATACAACTGAATTGCTAGATGGAAAATACTGGTGACCAAATATCAATTCTGAAAATGCATTACTTCTATCTATAAAAAGGTTTCACTTAAAAGTGTATTGATTTTATTGCTTAAAATAGGATGAAATGCCATAGAAAGGAAGTGCAAAGTTGATTTACCTGATTAAGTAGCAACAGAAGAGTAAACTAAGTATGAAGACAAAAATTGCAGTGCCAAAAACCACAATGTATATGTTGAGAGGCAGATTCTGGAACCCGATGTTAGGCATTCTGAAACTATAATGCTGGAAATCGGAGCTCATGGATGTGCTGTAGGGAAAAGAAAAATGAAGGGAAGGGGGAAAAACATCAGTATATTAAGGAGAGCAGCATTAGCTTTGTAAGGAAGATTAAAGAAGAGAGGAGGGCAAACTACGACTCGTCAGTGTACTCTTTTTAGGCACTTCTGTAGTTACAGACTGATAACGTAGATTCCAGGCTTGGCTAGGTTTTTGGAAAGGGAAGAAGAGAAGAAGAGGGGAGGGAGACTGTAATGCACCAGGAAGAGAGGATGATATGGAGAGTAAATAAATAGGAAGGACCACAAAAGGTGAATCTCTTATCTCCAGAGATCTCTTATCTTCTTTTTCACATTATAAATGAACGAATGACTAAATAAATGACGAACTCCTCAGTTCTTCAAATTAATCTTTTCCCATAAAATACTCCTCATGTCCACCTTGGCTACACACAGTGATGGGCATACCCTTTATCTTGCCATCGCCCACAAGTCTGCTACTTTTAACTTCATGATGAACCCTGAAATTCCTTTATCTGATTATAAACTTAATTATCTTTCTATCTTTCCCTCTACCTTATGACCCTTACTCTTACTCTTCACCCTCCCAGTGACCCCCACTCCCTCTACCCCTCAGTTCTTTCCCAGGACATCATCCTTGGCACTGGCTACACTATCCTCTCTTCCCTATGTTGACCTCTTGGCAAACCAGTTCACTCTCCACTATTCTTTGTACTCAATCCCCTTGCCCTCTTATCTTATCACCAATCCTTTTCTTGTCAAACATTAACCCTGGACTCTTCTCACCGTCTGCTGCTTTTGCTTCTACTAATTTGCTGCTGAACAGAGCTGGAAACCATGCTAATTGGATCCACTACAAATTTGTTACATTTCAAATGGGCTCTCACTGGAGCAAAGCAATTCTTTTACATATCTCTAACTGATTCATTATCCCAATGACCACTGTGGCTCTTCCAAACCTCTTTATCCCTCCTCGAACTTCTTATAGCATCCCTTCTCCCTACCCTCTTAGCTGAGGACCTTACCACATATTTTACTGAAAAAACTGAGACCATCCCTCCTCTCCCCACCTCTTCATCTTCCATCACTTAAATGCCTTTTGCCCCATCTCTTCCTTCAACTCTTTTTCACTTGAGAGATGATCCTTCTCCTTGCCAGGGCAAACTGTTCTATATGCACAGTGACCCTGTTTCATCCAACTTCTCCAGGACAGTGCCCCTTATCTCATCCTCCTTCTTACTAATCTTTGGTTTCTCCCCAACTATTGCTGCTTCCTTGCGGCCGACAAACATGCTTGTGTCTCTCCTTCCCATCCTTAAAAAAAAACAAAACCTCACTGGATCCAACTGTCCTCACTAACTGTATCATCCTATATTTTTCATCCCTTTCATGGCTAATCTTGAGAAAACCATCTACAATAGGTACCTCAACTTTTCTTCCCACTGTCTGTTAAACCTTCTCCAACTTGGTATCAGATCTTAGCATTCAGCTTACGCTGCTCTCTCCAAAGTTACTGGTGACCTCTTACTTGTCAAATCTAATGGCCTTTTCTCAGTCCTAATCCTCTATGACCTCTCTGCAGCCTTTGACATTGTCAATCATTTCTTTTCCTCGAAATTCTCTTCTCTCTGGGTTTTTGTGATTCAGCTACATGGTGGTTCTCCTTCTAAGTGTCCTCTGCAGGATCTTCATTCAGGGAACAAACACTATGAGTGTCCCCAATGCTCTGATCTGGGCCCCTCTTTTCTCTCGCTATTATTTTACTGATATCATTTTGTTTTCTAGGGTTCTTTTCAGCATAATATAATTTCCTTATTTTTCTTTTTTAATTTTTTGAATCTTTGCTTTTGCTTTGTCAGAAAGTATGATTATAACTCCTGCTTTTTTGGATTTGCTTAATGAATAGTAAATTTCTTTTCTATCCCTTTAGTTTTATTTTGTTTATATCTTTATTTTTAAAATGTTTCTTTAAAGCAATGATTGTAGGATTTTATTTTCTTATCCAATCTATCAGTACATTTTGTTTTATTAGATTGTTTAATCTATTCCCCTCTCCCTCTCTTTCTTCTTTTCCTCTCCAAAGGAAAGTAAATTTTGATGGCCAGAAGCTACCCGTTTAACTTGGGGTTTACTGGCTAGATCTTTCTTTGTTTCTTTCTTTCTTCCTTTTCTTCCTTCCCTTTTCTCTCTCTTCCTTCCTTCCCTCCCTTTCTTTCTCTTTCTCTCTCCCTCCTTTCTTTGTTTGTTTCTTTCCTTTTCCTTCCTTCCTTCCTTCCTTCCTCTTTCTTTCTTTCTTTCTTTCTTTCTTTCTTTCTTTCTTTCTTTCTTTCTTTCTTTCTTTCTTTCTTTCTTTCCTTCCTTCCTTCCTTCCTTCCTTCCTTCCTTCCTTCCTTCTTTTTCTCCTCCCACTTCACCTTGAAGCTCATAGATTGGACCACAGTAGGTCTCTGCCCAAGCTCCACTTAATGGCTGTATTTTGGGCCCTCCTTGGCTTAGAGTCAATATCAATGGTGACTGTTTCTCTTTGGAACAGCAACCCTGAGGGTCTTCCCCTCTTGGCTTGATTTTGTTTTCTTTTTTTCTAATTAAAGGGACCATCCCTTCATTCACTTCTTAAAGAGGCCTCTTCACTGAATGGTTACCTCACTCTCAGTGAGTACCTGAAAAGGCCTTAGCCTAAAAGGGCCAGAGTCTCCCACTGCAACCTGGGCTATCTCCAGTCATCCTGATGAATATCTGGTCACTAGATCCAGATAGCTCTGTAGGAGAAAGTTAGGCTGGTGACCTTGCAAGCCTCCTTCGCTCAAATCAAAGTCAAGTACAAGTCCTGTCACCATTCCCTTGATGCCATGGTCCTCTTCGAAAACGGAGGACAAGCACAACAACAGTTTTCCTTGGTGATCTCATCAGCTCTCATGGTTTCTTAACTATCTTCCCTATGCAGCTGATTCTGAGGTTTCTTTTGTTTAGCTCTAACCTCTCCCCCAGATTCTAGGCTCACATATTCTACCGCCTACTGGACATTCTGAAGTGAACTGCCACAGACATCTTAAACTCAGCACGTTCAAAACTGAACCCATAACCTCGCCCCCCCAAACCCTCCCCTCTTTACCCTTATCATTGTCAAGGGCACCACCAGACTCCCAGTCAGCCCAGCTCACAACCTAGTGTCAGACTAGCCTCTTCACTCACGCTTCCTTCATACATCCATCCGATCTGTGGCCAAGCGCTCTACCCACTACACCACCTCGCCGGCACAAAGAAACTGGGGTTTTTTTAAGCAGTCATTTCTAATCTCCCATTACTTATACTAGGATGTCAGGAACTGCCTGTGTCAGAGGATCACTGGTTCTCTGTCCAAAGATCGGCTTCAGCCTATGGTAGTTCCCCTCTTAAAACTCGAAGCCAACTGGAAGCAAGAAAACTTGAAGAAATGACAGCCCAAACACTAAGTTACGGTCCAGTTGGGCCAAATTTCTCCCCAAATACAAGGTTTCCCCTTGACTTTAGCTTTCTATCCTCAGATCTGCATGAGAAGCAGGGAAAGAAAGCCAGTAAGCAATGCTAACAGATCCCTATCACACACACAGCCAATACAGGAAAATTCCAGTCATATAAAATTACACGACACATTCTCAGCGTCCATGACTGTTTGGTAGTCCTGCAGTACTCTGAACCAGCCATTACCAGGCTTTAAACTACTCTCTCTGCTGGATGGTGAAATAACTTCCTCCCTTAAACAGACGGTGCTTAATAAAATTTTTAAATTATTTTCAAAAATATTAGGCTTGAGTCAGCTGTGAGCTGGTTACTAGACAAGGAGGAACCAAGAAAGCAGGGGAAGGTATTGTGGCTTCTGGAGAAAGAAGCTGAGGCTTGGAGTCAGTCAGTCTGGGGCCACTCAACAGACAATAGTCACAGACAGGGCCTGACTGCTGTTCAGCCATTTCAGTCATGTCCAATTCTCTATGACCCCATTGGGGGTTTTCTTGGCAGAGACACCGGAAGGGTTTGCCATTTCCTTCTCCAGCTCATTTTACAGATGAGGAAACTGAGGCAAACAGGGTGAAGTGACTTACTTAGGGTCACACAGCTAGGAAGTGTCTGAGACTGGATTTGAACTCAGGAAGATATGAGTCTGTACCACCTAGTCATCTGACACACAGTAGAAGCTTAATAAATGCCTTCTGGTTGATTAAATTCAGAGAAACTTGGGAAGACGCATGAATCACTAAAGAACAAAAACAAGCCCAACTAAGTCAATTCAAGTCAAGAAGCATTTATTAAGCACTTTTTGCATACCAGGCACTTGCTAAGCACTAGGAACACAAGTACATCCAGAAAGAAAGACCCCCTGCCTACTGTAAGGGGGAGGCCGACATACAAAAGGGAGCTGAAAGCATGGCTTGGGGCAGGGGACATGAAGGTATGCATTGTGGGGACATCATGCAGAAAGTTGGGGAGGGGCAGGAGCGCATGGCTGACCTGGTCGGCCTCCTTACAATGAAGGTTCTGAAGGGCAAGGTTCAAGGATGCATTTCCATTACGTGAAACGAGAAAACGAGTGACATGTTGAACTCAATAAGGCAAAGGGTCGAAAGCCTCGAAAGACGCCAGAACTCCGATCATGCTGTGACCAAAGCGACTTGAGAAGACAGAACGAAGCCCACTCTTGGCAGAGCAGTGGTGGACCATGAGTGCAGAGTGAAGCCGAGGCTGTCACAGAGGGTCAGCCTGCTAGTGCTTCAAACAAAATCGTACTTCTTTGTTAAAAGAAAGAGTTCTGTGGAGGAGGGAGGCATCTGCAAATGAAAAGCAACAATAAAACTCTTCTTTTAAAAAGGAACAAAGCACGCAAAGAATAATATAGTTTTTAGACCATCTAGAAATATTAACTTGACTTTCGGGGCATTAAACATGAGATCTTTGTCTAATGACCAACATCTTTTCAAATCTCCAAGGAGATCTCTCTCTCCCTTACCCTGAGGCAATGAAGCCGAGGGACACAACATAGCACTAATGGCTCACACAACACACCCTCTATCTCCAGAACTAGGGCCCTATCCACCGTGCTCTTCAACCCCAGGACCAGAGCCTGCAACAAATGATTCTCACCTTAAAGCCCTAACCTAGGACAAAGATGTAGTCATCAGATAAAGTAACGCAGAGTGAAAAGGAACAATATACACAATGACTATGACAATGTAAGGAAAGTCAGTACTTAGGTACAATAAAATTCTAGACAAATATGTTAATACCACACTATTCGAGTTAAAGGTACCTGGCACGTGAGGTGGATCCCCTGTGGAAGGTTCATGGGAAGACATGAGCAAGAATCTTACTATATGAGAAGGCATAGGTGGGTTTTGATCCTCACTGCTGAAAGGCTACGCAGAACAGAAACATCGAGAGCCATTAAAGGTCATTACGATTTAGAGCTAGAAATGTGGCTGTAAACTAGATTGTAATAGCGATAGACATGGTTATAATATCTTTGCTACCATGCTACTCACATGACTCAACCATGTGAGATGTATAGTCTAATTCAATTGGTCTATATTTTAATACTTGTTATGTATTAATAGGCTATTTCTCTAGCATTCTGTCAACCAGAATGCTTACCAGGCATTTACAAAATTCAGTGATAACTAATGTTCCTATGATAATCTGGCAGTACCTTATTCAATCACATAGCTCTGATTTAGTGCTGCGATTCTCACTGTGTCCTGATTCTTCGAAACTGGTCATTCATGTAATGTTTTATCCAATTTACTGAAGCACTGTGTTCTCTCACTAGCTCTGCTAACAGCATATTTCCTCTAACAGTAAGTATTTGGCTTTCTGCTTGTCTATGGCTCCTCTTCGTTCATCTTGGCTCTGTGCATGGTGTTGGTAGAAGATGAGGCGTGAATATAGAAGGGCTGAATTGTACAAGAAGGATGCTGTACAAGGAGCTCATCTAGATTTTAGTATTTTTAAGACATCATTGGCACATTTTGTTTTGGCACAACATACACTTTCCTATAAAACAGTCCTACAAAATTTGTTGTTGGTGAGTCATTTCAGTTGTGTCCAACTCTCTGTGACTCCACTGGGGTTTCCTTGGTACAGATACTGGAGTGGATTGCCATTTCCTTCTTCAGCTTATTTTATAGATGAGGAAACTGAGGCAAACATAAGTTAAGTGACTTGCCCAGGGTCACGCAGCTAGTAAGTGACTAAAGTTGGATTTGAACTCAGACCCTCCTGACTCTAGGGCCAGTTGCTCTATCTACCACACCACCTAGCTGCCCTCTTCTGAATGTACAAAGTACATTCTCTAATACAGTTTATTGATAGCAGAATAGCAGAAAGAAGGGGGTGTGCATTCCATGTATGAGGGACGGCCAGTGCAAAGGTATTGAGACAAGGGACACAATATGAGTGCTAGTCATTCCTTGTTCTGGATAAATGACCAATTTCCTATTTTTTCTGGTCATCTATTATTGAATGGCATCTTTTATGATGCATCTATGTATCAGCTGTCATTGGCAATATACCGCTGCTCCCTTTACAATGTCTCTGCCCTGAGCCTTAGGTTACCTGCAGTTTTCATTCACAATTTCCCCAAAGCAATCTAGCGCGCTTTCTCCTACTCATCTCTGGTCCCGGGTTGGTGTCTGCTTTCTGTGTCGGTCCAAGAAATGTGAAGTTTTACATCTGCTCAGTAGGCTGACCATCCAACTGCATACCATAGTGTGAAAAGAGGCATTCTTCATCTGCTTGGTTTTCTCTTAGATCATTAGGCCAAACTGCAGTAACTGGTGCATCTTAGCTCTTGAGAACTGTGGGTTTTAATATCATTGGCTCAATATCATTTGCAAACACAAGCGCAAGAATCTTCCTCCCATTTGAATTCACATTAGTGGCACAAACCTGGGATGCGCATGTCGTATCCGTGTTCTAAGGCGTGTTCCTCCGCGGTAAAAATCTGAGGACTGAGCAAAGTTATTCATCCCTCTTGTGTCTTGTTATATCTTGCATGAGCTGCTGAATCAAATACTTTTAAACAGTCAAACCCTGTGGGATCCTCTCTTTCTGTATCTTTCAGTCAATTATGAAACTGTAAAGAGGTGATTTATGATTGAAAATTGTTTGTGGAAGCTTGACTTCTTTAACTTCTTATGTTTTCATCAAGAATACCCCCGACGC
>CM053625.1:314653968-314669701 GCA_028646595.1 Phalanger gymnotis
ATCTAAAGCCTTGGTCAGAGCGCATCTGTGGCTCTGGGAACATTTCTGGGTACGGCACCCCACATAGGATATAAGCTCACTGACAGTAAAGCTTTGTTTAAATTATGGAAGTTAAAACAGGCTAGTTAGCCATTAAAAAGGGGCATATATCAAAGAATAACAGGCAACAGAATTCTTGAGACAGAAACCCTACCCTTGTTCTGACAGATCTTTATTTTACTTAGAAGAAGGAACATGGAAAAGAGTGGATGACCATTATGTTAATGCTGGCCTCATAGTCTAGGCCTGGCAGATGCTAAAGATGGTTCTTGGTGACAATTTAAAGATGCGGACTAAAAAATATACTGAATGAACATGCACCAGAGCTGCTTTCTGTAGAACTGGTAAAGGATTAAAACACCAACAACAACTTTAAGGATATTAACAGAAAAAAGAAAACAACAAAGCCAAAGGGGACTTAAAAAACTGCATCTGACCATTAAAAAAAATAAGCCCGAATTGCCTGATGATCCAGATTAACATCTCCTCACCGGTTAATTCCTTCAGCGAGAAAACGTGTTCATAGTATCAGTCTAGGAGGGGAAAGCCAGATTTGACTGGATTTCTTTCTCTTAAAAATAGCAAAATGATACCCAGGATTTTATGAATAAATGGTTTGTGAGAATTTAAGTACTGACATTAATGGAAATTAACTATAGTATTTTTATTGAATGTTGAGCATTTCTGGGGAGAAATGTGGCAAAGTATGGATTTGGGAAAATGAAATGAGGCCAAAGACTTGTAGATTACACAGAAGATTCACACTTTAAAAAAATCATGAACATTTAAAAACAATTTACTAGGCACTGGACGCAGTGTGCCCCAAATAACACCATAAAAAGGAACAGATGAGACCTGTTATTGATGGGGGAGTTACACCTGAGCGAACCGTCAATGTGCAAACCACAGAATGATCAGGGCTAAGATCAGAAAAAAGGAGAAAGAATAAGGATGAGAAATTATTGAACTGAAAATCTAAAATGGGAAATGGTCAAAAAAGTGAAATCAATATTGACCACAATGATTTCTTCCAGAAGTTTAACTAATTTAAATTAATTGCCAAAACAAGGAGACTAAAAGAGCCCATAAAGAGGGGAAACATCTACTGGCAAAGGGAACACTGGCTTTGGTCACAAACTTGTTGGTAAATTCTTACAAAGAAGGATAACAGACAATTATGAATGGTATTACCTTGTAAAGCAGAGAGAAGCAGTGGAAGGCAACATTAGCTTAAAGAAAGCATGGCAAGATAGCCAACGAAGCAAAGTCTTCCCAAAGACATTTAAGGATGAAAATGGAAGTAGAACTACAAGCACAAGAAAAATGGAAACTATTTGCAAAAACTATTTTAACAAACAGTTTTCTCCATTAAAGTCAGTGGAACCATCACACTTGGACCCTAACACGATCCCCAAAGATGCTCACAGAGGAGACAGAAATGGAATGAAAGCAAACAGAGAAGAGAAGGCAGTGGGATTTAACCAAATGCACAAAGAGACCCAGGCTGGGGGTGGTACAATCGTAAAGACACTGAGGGACCACACACAAAGTATCTGAAGAACAGGACGGCAAAGATGTGGGGGAACATTCTGGAGCCTTATTAATGCTTAAAAAAAGTTGACTGAAAGAATATCAATAGCTACTGACCTTTATATCTACTCTCCCAACTATAAAAAGATGGACATATATACATACATACAAAAACTTTATAAGAACCCTCTACAGATGAGTCAAGAGCACTAGTGGGGAGCAAGCAAGCTTCCCTAAGCCATCATGAACAACAGATACCGCCTCACAACTAAATGAAAGATGCAAATGTGAGATCTCACTGTGCTTGATTGCTCACTATGAAAGAGTATTTCATCTGGTAGAACAAAACACCTCTTTACGAGCTCTTTTTTTCAGCAGAGTGTCTTCCACCCATACAGAGAGGTCGTTCGGTATTCCTTACAAAATTCAACTATGGAAATAACCCTGTTCAACAACTCTCTGTAAACACCAGGCAGAGGTGCACGCTTGCCAAAGGCTTCACTACCGTGGTAAAGGAAATCCCTGCCAGAGTCCATGCCAAGGAGGCACTTGCTTTGATGGAGAGCTTCTCCAGATGATCTCGTTTGCGAATGACACTGTGCTAACCGCTTCAAGCCCCAGGATGCTGAAGAGCTTATGAGAAGAGATTAGTAATCAAAGGAGTCTGGCTCGTCCATCTAGGTAGGAAAGACTAAATGGACAAAGGGTGCCTACTGCCCAGATTTCAACAGGCATTTAGATGGCTATTATAAAGCCTGTCCAAGACTATGTATCTGGGGCAGAGAGTACAGACAGACAATAATCCTGACCTAGGATTGAAGGAGGAAGAGAGCGGGCTATACTGCTTTTGGGAAATTGCAAGCTTTTTACTAGCCCTAAGCTTCAGTGAAAGTAAAGACCTATCTTTTCAACTCTGACATTTTAAGCACGTGGCTATATGCTGGCAAGACCTAGAACACAAATGCCTTTGAAAAACTAAAAATGAGTACCACCCAAAGGACAATGGAGAGGAACACAAGAACTTCGCAACACATAAAGCAATGAAGAGTTCTGAGGAAGAATAGGAGTAAAGGCACCATTAAGTAAACGTATGGTAGGAAGAGAAGGCGGACTGTTAGGAGTGAGAGATGACAGGCAGATAGTCAGAATGCTTCAATGGTACCCTCTTATTGTTGGGAGAAAGCAAGGAAGACCCCCCAAACATTATGTGTTCTGGGAACACATGGATAAAAACTGCACAGGATGGGTAGGGATGGACGGGGTGCAAATCTGCATTACTGGAGGGAAATCTTGAATCGACGAAACCACAGATTCATTTGAGCATTTAAGTGAAAGCATTTATCAGTTTTGAACAATGTGTTAGATACTATGAGGAACAGAGAAAAGAAAAAGTCCCCGGTTCCTCTCCTTATGGAGTTTATAGCTTAATAGCCTGGAACTTGCAGTTTTAAGCGCTGTTTATTATCAATAAACCAAAATTACAGTTTAAAACACGGCCATCCAAAGTCCAGATATTCGCTCCTCAGTGAGTTAGTGGATAAGTAGAGGCAAATCAGAGGAATGATTACCAGCCTTTCAGTCTATTATTTCCGGTTTGGGTCAGGCACAGTCATACTGATCGCTCTCCATTACCCACTCACCCTCTGGCTGGGTTCACCTCCACAGAGGCCCCCTGGGAGGGACTCAAAGGTTGAACTCATTTCTTAATAGTTCCCAACTCCCACCCTGTCATACTCTTCCCACCTCAGTGATTCTGAACCTTCACTTGTGCTCTCTGGAATGCCTGTTCTATAGTTAAGAAATTTGCCTTCATCTTAAATCATGCCCTTCCTGACTCCTTTCATTTTCTTGCACTTGCTAAAACCTGGCTCCTTCTTGATGACGCAGCAGCCCTGGCCATTCCTTACCTGCCCGTTTACTCCGTGCCCCAATTTATTGGGCCTGGTGGGGGAACTGGAGTACTCCTCGCTCCCCCTGCCACGTCCAGGTTCAGCCTCTGGCACCACCATTCAGTAGCCCCTCCTCCGAGGTTCGCTCAATCCATATTTATCATTCAACCAAGACTCTGGCTGCTGTTAGCTACTGACCCTCAGGACACTCACTCTCTTTCTTCCATAAATTCGTGGTCTCTCTTTCCCAGCTCTTATCCTCTTACTAGGGGACTCCAATGCACATAGTGATATTCCTGCACGCACCCTAACTTCCAAGTTCCTCAACTTACTGACACACAGAAGATGATCATACTCTTGATTGTGCCTTCACCCACAAGTCTCCACTTCCGTGTTCATGAATTCTGAGGTTTCTTTGTCTGGACATTATCTTTTATCCTCTCTGCCTTACAACCGCTAACCCTGTTCTTTGTCCTCATAGTGACCTCCAATCCCTCCACTCCTCAATGCCTTCCAAGCCTTCACTCTCCTCTCTTGCCCATCTTGACCCTTAGGTAAACCACTTCAAGTCTACACTGTCCTCTGCTTTCAAGTCCTTGTCCCCTTCTTTCTATTGCTGCTCTTGCCCTGCCAACCCCCAGGCATGCATTACTCCCACCATCCACTGACTTTCCTCCTGTCACTGCTGCTGAGCAGTACCGGAAATCATGCTGACTGGGTTCAGTACTGCGTTATCTGTAATGAGGATAAGCTAGAAGCCTTTCTAATAAGATCAGGGATAGAGCAAGGATGTCCATCACCACCATTATTATTTAATATTGTACTAGAAATGCTAGCTGTAAGACAAGAAAAAGAAATTGAAGAAATAAGCATAGGAAAAGAGGAAACTAAACTATCACTTTTTGCATACCACATGATGACCTAGAGAATCCTAGAGAGTCAAATGAGAAACCAATTGAAATAATTAACAACTTCAGCACAATTGCAGGATATAAAACAAACCCATACAAATCATCAGCATATCTGTATAGTACCAACAAAATCCAGCAGGAAGAGATAGAAGTAGAAATTTCATCTAAAATAAATGCAGACAGTAAAGAAAAACTTGGAAGTCCACCTGCCAAAACATACACAGGAACCATATGAACACAATTATAAAACATTACATACAAATAAAAACTAATTTAAATAATTGGAGAAATGTTAATTGCTCATGGGTTGGCAGAGCCAATATAATAAAAATGACAATACTACCTAAATTAATTTACTTATTCAAAGCCATATCAATCAACCTGCCAAAGAACTACTTTATAAATCTAGAAAAAGTAATAACACCTAGAGGAACAAAAGGTAAAATATATCAAGGGAATCAATGCAAAAAAAAAAGGATAGGGAGGGGGCCTAGCAGGACCATATTTCAAGCTACACTAAGAGGCTGTGATCACCAAAATAATTTGGTGCTGGGCAAGAAACAGAGAGGCTATCAGGTGCACAATATACAGAAGCAAATGAGCACAGCAATATTGTGTTTAATAAACCTACAGATCCCAAATGTTAGGGCAAGAACTCACTATTCAACAAAAACTGTTGGAAAAAATGGAAAGCAGTCTAGTGGAAACTAGGTATAGACTAACATCTCACAAAGTATGCCAAGATAAGTGCAAGATAGGTGCATGATTAGACATAAAGGGTGATGTCATAAGCAAAGTTGTGGAGCAGGTAAGAAATCACCTGTCAGATTTCTGGATGAGGGAAGAGTATATGACCAAACATTGCATTGAGAACTTCACGAGAAATAAAATGAATAATTTCATTATATAAAATTTAAAAGGTTTTATAAAAACAAAACCAATGTAGCTAAAATTAGAAAAAAAGCAGGAAATTGGGAAAATATTTGCAAGTTTATCTGATAAAGGTCTCATTTTTAAACTACATAAGAAACTGAGACAAATTTATAAGAAAAAGAGTCATTTCTCAATTGACAAATGGGCAAATAATTAATAGGCAGTTTTCTGAGAAAGAAATCACAAAATATCCATATGAAAAATGCTCTAATCACTAATAATGAGAGAAGTGCATATTAAAACAACTCTGAGGTAACAACTCACATCCATCTGATTATTCAAGATGACAAAACTGGAAAATGACAGATAGTGGAGGGATGTGAGAAAACAGGTGTACTAACACACGGTTCACAGAGCTGTGAACTGGTCTGACAGTTTGAAACTATGCCCAAAAGCTATCAAACCGTGCACGTCCTTTGAACCAGCAATACTGCGACAGGGCCTGTACCCCAAAGTGATCAAAGAAAAAGGAAAAGGATCCACATGCACAAAAATATTTACAGTAGCTCTTTTTCTAGTGGTGGCAAAGAACTGGAAACTGAGGGAATGTCGATCAGCTGGAGAATGGCCACACAACTCGTGTTATACAAGTGTGATGGAAACTACTGTGTTGTAAGAAATGATGAAGGGAATGGTTTCAGAAAAACCTGGGAGGACCTGGGTAAACTGATGCAAAGTGGAGTGAGCAGAATCGGGAACGATTTAATTTAATATAGATAGTTAACTTGGAAAGACTTAGAAACTATGAAAAACACAATGCTAAGCACAGTTCCTGAGGACTAGTGCTATCCACTGCTAGACAGAGACAACAGACTCAGAGTCCAGAATGAAGCATTTTCTTTCTTTTTAGCTTTCTTTTCTTGCTATTTTGGGAACGTGGCTACTTGGAAATTTGTTTTATATAACAATATATATTTGAAATGGGTTTTGTTTTTTCTTGTCTTCTTAATGGGTGGGGAGGGGAAAGGAGGAGGAGGGAGGGATTTGAAATCAGAAAAAAAGATACCTGTCTTTAAGAGAAGATAGTTGCAGCTATCTAGGATAACACAAAGAATTAGGAGGCTGATTTTTTTTCCTGACTGAGGTCTACTGGGTACCCCAATTTACATGTTAATCCTAGGATAGGTCCACAATCTCTAAAACTTTTTCAGTTCACAGTTGAGGCTCCTTTTCAAATGTAAGTTAACTCCTGATGTAGATAACTCAAAGTTGAGTGTCTTGATTCCTGGGGAATTCTTAGCTATTTGAGAGACTACAGATTTTCCAAAATCTAACTGTGTATTTCAGAATCTCCAAGGAGGTCAGGTTAAACCATCTGTCCATTAAAGATAACTCCCCATCTCCAAGGACCAAGGATAATTACTTGGAATGTTTACAAGCAAAAGTAAGCTTCCTTTCTCTAAACTGTGAAGTGGAATGTTAAGATGCCCTGAGATAAAGAAAAGGGTGTGTGCTGGCTCTATCCGATGGCCCCATGGTGCTATTGGACGCCCAAATAGTTTACAACTATCTCAGGTTTGGACTACTGGTTGTTTGAAAGAAGGATGAACAATAAAAGACAATTTGTGTTTGTTTAATGGGAAAGAAATTAACTGGGAGAGTTATTTCACAGTGCAATAGACGACACTGAAGGAAATGGTGGAACTTACATTATTATAGAACTTTCAAAGTAGGTGATTGAGTCACTCTGTGTTGGATTATCTAGGTGTTAGCTAGCTTGGCACCAAGGAGTTGGTTGCTTATTGCTCTATAATGCCAAGAAAAATCCTCCTTCCTTAGAATCTGACTTGAGCTTTCTAAGGTATTCACAAGGAATCCTGGTTTATAAGTTCTCTCGAACCAGGAATGAACCAGGGCTATTCAGGGCCCACATCCCACATTCCGAAGGCTAAACCAACTGTTTGATGAACTGTTTTCTAGAGCTATGAGGAATAGAGAGGTATTTCAGAGGAAAGTCCTTAGTTAAATCATAGTCTCTTTAACAGAAATCTGCATATGGCCAGCTTGTGTGAATTAAATACCTACAATGTAATTGCCACTTCAGACTTTGGTCTCTGAGAAAAAGGGTGTGTGGCTACGTTGTTATACAACACCTTCGCCACCATGGTTAGGACTGTATTTTTCAGTTTAGCAAAATCTCAGGTCATGATGTAGCTTGAGAGTAAAAGTATTTTCAGTTTCTGGGGTTATTATATACAACACTACTCATGTAAAGTTCTTTGCCTACCATTATCACTTTACTCTGCTAAACTGAACTACAGCCAGATGGATTCATTCTGGGGCCTATTTCTGCCAGATAATGAAACAGCTGAGACAATGAGACAGCTGAAATATATTATACAATACAACATTCTAGGGTGCGCCTGGTTTCTGCTGTTGCTATACTTCCAAATATTCTGAACAGGTCACAGACATTCCACAAGGAGTGAATAATTCTACTGTAACTGAGTCACCAAATGTTAGTATATTAAAGATAATTAGCACCAGCAGTCTCTTCTCTTTAAAAGTATTTATCAGATAATAACTAATCCTCGGCACACAAGGCAAGATTAGTTTGACTTTGCAGCCAGGCAAACTGAAGCTCACTGAGGTTAAGTTATTTCTCCCCTCTCCATACAAAAATTAATCCAAGGTCAGATTTTTACCATCTACTGGTGGAAGGAATACTTGGGTAGAACACAGTTTTATGTTATGTTACATGGCCAGTGTAAGGCTTGCTGTGTATGTCTGAGAAACATCAGAGAACCAGAGAACATTGAGTAAAAATTAGCCTCACAAAACCTATTTACCCAATCCTCTCTTCATCTCTTTCATTATCTATTCAGTAACACTGATTCTGAGGCATTCAAAATGTCAATTACATTTATTTTTTCCCTTAAAAAAATCGGACCAAAAGGTCACGATCTAAGGTTACTTTCTAAGATCTGTACGGGGGACTAGAAAAGAATGCTATTCCTACATTCTAGGATCTTCTATGTTTCCCTTGGTATGACCTTGGAAATATGACTACTATGCCACTGATTTACAGTATTACACTATAATTCTCCCAAAATAATGAGCTGTCTTGGGAGGGAGGGAGGGAATTGCCACTGGTGGTCTTCAAGTAGAACCAACCAACCAACAGCATTTATTAAGTACCTACTACATGCCAAGCATGCTGCTAGGTGCCAGGGATACAAATGAGGAAGGGGAACAGTTCTTAAGGAGTTTATAATCTAGCCAAGGGATACGATCTGTATGTATATATACATATACACACCACTATAATTTGGTGGCTGTGTGGGTGTGTGAAGGGGAATAATCAATTCATTAACAAGCACTCTTCAAGCACTTCCTCTGTGCCTAGCACTGGGTTAAGTTCAGAGGTTACAAAGAAAGGCAAAAGCCTCCCTCCCCTCAAGCAGATGTCATTTGGCAGGCAAAGGAAGGCCCACATTTAAACAGCTGTGGACACAGAAGCTACACACAATGAGCACAGGAGGTGATCTCAGAGGGAGGGCACCGGCTTCTTCCCCCAGAGAGGGAAAGGCTTTTTGCGGAAGGTGGGACTTGAGCTGGGTCTTGAGGGAAGAAGTAGGGAAGCTGAGAGGTGGGATGAGGAGGGAAAGTGTGTACATTCAGCATACGGACAGCTAATGAAAAGAGAGGGGTCGAAAGTGAAGAGATAGCTTGTCATTTGTGAGGAACAGCAAGCCAGTATCACTGGATCACAGTAGGTAGAAGGGAAAAAAGTATAAAAAGACTGGGGAAGCAGGAAGGGGCCAAGTTGTGAAGGGTTTAAATGACAAACAGGACTTCATGTTTGATCCTGGAGGAAATGGAAGACTCCTGGGGTTACTGAGTAGGGGTGGTGACACGGTCAAAACTACATTGTAAGAATATCACTGGTAGCCAAGTGCGGGATGGACTAGAATGGGGATACTTGAGTCAGGGAGGCCATTTTGGAGACTGGTGAACTCTCCAAGCACGAAGTGATGAGAGTGGGCACCATGGTGGCAGGGTGTGAGTGGAGAGAAAGCAATGTTGACCAGACGTGTTGCAAAGGTAGAGCCGACAAGATTTGACAATAGATTGGATATTGGGAGGATAACGTCAGGGCAGGAGTGCTTGGAAGAATGGTAGTGACCTCAGCAGTGAGAGGGAAGCTTGGGAGAAGGTTTTGGTGGGGGCACAGTAAGTTCTGTTTGGGACACGTTGAGCAAGAGATTTCTACAGAACATCTAATTTTAGGTGTCTGATAAACTGGAGTTGTGAGACTACTGGGTAATGTAGTAGGTAGAGCTCTGGACCTGCGGTCAGGAGGCCACAGTTCAAATCCAGCCTCAGACGCTTACTAGTTGTGTGTCTCTGGACATGTCACTTAACCTGTCTTCCTCAGTTTCCTCATCTGTAAAATGGGGATAATAGTAGTACCTACCTCCGAGGTTTGTTGGAAGGAGTAAATGAGCCATTAGATTTGGCAACCAAGAGATCACCGATAACTTTGGAGAGAAGTCAGAAGCCAAACTGTAGGAGCTTTATAAAAAGAGGGGATAGGAAATGGAGGCACTGACTACAGATGGCCTTTTCATGAAAGGGAGGAGAGGATATTGGATGATAGGGAAATGGTCAGATCAAATGAAGCCTTTTTTAAGGATAGGTGAGACACAAATTTGTTTGTAGGCAGCAGGAAAGCAACTAGCAGACAGAGATCGATAAAAGGTTAGTGACTAAGTAAGGATCATGGAAAGGTCAATCTGCTAGAAAGGTAGGTTGGATCCAGGCTGTGAAGAGCTTAAAATGACAAAGTCTATGAGATCCCAGAAGCCAGAGGGATGTTAATGGGGGAAGGTGCTCATGTGACAATGTGAGACTCGTGCTTTAGGAAAATCAGTTAGGCAGGTGGGTGGAGAAGATAGTCTGGTATGAAGAGAGACGAGCAGGGAAACCAGTTAGGTGACTGCTGCAATAGTCCAGGAGAGAGTTGGTGGGAGCCCAAAGCTGTGACTATGGAGAACAGGGTGGACTCGAGAGATGTTCTGGAGGCAGACGTTGCAAAACTGGGCAAACAAGTGGCTCTGTGGGCTGGGCAAAGAGTCAAGGATTTGCACTGAAATTGCCACCTTGGCTAAAGGGAAGGGCAGTGGATCCCTCAAGAGAAACTGGAAAGTGTGCAAGAGGTGTGTTCGGGGAAGACGACAGGTTCTGTTTTGCATATTTGAATTTGAGGTGCTTATGGGATGTCTAGTTCACGATCTCCAAGGCAGTTGGTAATGCAGGTCTAAAGCACGGTGAGAACCTATGCCTGCATATGGATCTGAGATGATAACTGAACTGGTGGAAGGAGGTTTCCAAGAGGGAGAGTAGAGGGAGAAGAGGGACAAGAACAGAACACTGGAGCCCACTCACAGTCAGAATGGGCTGTGGATAATGATCCAACAAACAAGAGTCCGATGTTAGACCGCTGGACCGAGAACCAAGAGAGTGCTGACTGGAAAATCCAGAGAGGAGAAGGCGGCCCACGATCTCGAAGGCTGCAAAGAGGTTAAGAAGGATGAGGATGGAAAAAGGTCATCAGACATTTAAAAGATCGCTGGTAACTTTAGAGAGACTAGTTTCAGTTAAGTGATGAGGCAGGAGGTAGACTTTGAAGGGTTGAGAAGAAAATGAGAGGAAAGGCAGTGGAGACAGTGAGTACAGACAGCTCTTCATGTTTGTCTGAGAATGGGAGGAGAATCCAGGACAGTATCATAGGGTCTAGTAAGGTTTTTGAAGGACGAGGGAAATGCAAGTGTGCTTCTAGGGAGCATAGAAGGAAGGGAATTCCTATTTTAGGTGGAGACTAGACTAGGTAAACCGTCCATTTCTAAGATCCTATAATGCTATGGTGCTAATTATGCAAGAGAGAAAATGAATCATGAAAACCTAGCTAATAAACGCTGTCTGAGGAAAACTGAGTAGGGAAGTACAAAGTACAAGTTAAAAAGAATACCACACTTAAAAAGAATAATGGCACCATACTTTCACACCTGACACGATATACGATGTGTGAGAGTTATCTTCCATATTAAAAAAAGGGTTCTGACCAAGATGGTTACTTATGTATTCCTATGGCCAGAAAAGAGTGATGTGGGACCAATCTTTTTCACGTGGTAAATCAGGACCACCATTCTTTGGTCTGAAACACCTGCCAGGCTTGTAGAATTTTCCTTCATTTATGGCTCTGACATTGAATCGTGGGCTACATGCCCTCTTTGCTATAAAAAAGTCATCTCATCTGTCCAGGGCAGGGGCAGGCAGGGTGGTCTCTCTCTAAAGAAATCTTGACACGAAAGAGCAATGACAACTCACTATGAATCAGCAGGCATTAGATGGAGAAGTCAAGATACACTATGGTTGAAAAGTTTTTCAGTCGCTTCAATCATGCTCAGCTCTTCGTGACCCAATGTGGGGTTTTCTTGGCAAAGACACTGGAGTGGTCTGCCATTTCCTTCTCCAGCTCATTCTGCACATGAGGAAACTGAGGCAAACAGGACGAAGTGACTTGCCCAGGGTCACGCAGCTGAATGCAGGGAGATGAGTCTTTCTGACTGCAGATAACAAGCCCTTCATATAAGCTAAAGAACACTGAAGTCGAGTCACCTACCGTGCCACCGCTCTCTCCGCCATAGGGCCCCGAACCATATAATCAGTGGGCGCATTTACGAGAAGGGAAGAAGAGCAGCGCCCGTATGCTCCGCCATTGTGCCACGTCACCTTTGTATCTTTCTCCAACTACCCTTTTTTTGTTTTTGAGAAGATAACCTTAGAATTCACTACAGGAAATAAAAAAGGATATGCTAAGGCTCCTCTTCAACTTTGTATGCGTAATGGCTCATTTTATTTGGTGTTTAAGTTCATAATAAAAATAATTAAAAAATAAAAAGCAAAAAAATGGATTAAGTAGGAGGAAAATGTGTCTACAATCAGATCGGATTGTAAAGGCCAATGGCGAATCCAAACAGCATACTGAGTAGAAAAGTTGACAGATTCCAAGAAGCTGGGTCTCTGTGAGAGGTCAGGAAGAGGAAGAAGAGGCTTTAGAGTCTGGAGACCATGGTTTCTTTCCCACACTCTTCACCTTTAACAGCAACTGCTACTCTCAACTCTTTAGTCTTTTTTTTTAGTGAGCAAAAGGAACAGGAGAAAAGGGGGGGAGGGGTAGAGAAGAAAAATGTGCTCCTGTCAGTAACGGGTGAGGACAAAGAAGAATAAAAAGCACCATGCTCTGATGCTGCATCATAACATGGAGGCGAGTGTGGTTTCTCAAAGGTTATATAACTGTACTGCAAGCTCTAGCTGGTCCTATCAAGTTGGAACAGCTTTGAGTGGTAGACAAGCCACAAATGAAAAGAAGCCCACTTAAATTGGAAGAAGCTCCTCCCCAAAAGGCAGGCCACCCGGGAGACTCATGGGAAGATGGAGACACGAAAAGCCAAAGTCCTAAAATAACGTCTTCCTGCCTGGCTTCTTGAGTTTGCTGCCCAGGATCCCCGCACCACCTGATTGAGGCTGATGGGATGGGCATCTGGCAGCACTAAGTGATCCACTGTGCCCAGGTAGGCTGGGGACACTTGGCGCCAGTAGGAGCCCTGGAGAACAAATGACAAGGCAAAATCCCTCTTTCCAAAGGAGAAACTGAGGCACAGAGTTGCCAGCCCTGATCTGGATATATTATGGGGCCTACTGATGTCCCTTTGGAGCACCAGATGAACACCAAAATGACTCCAACCAAGATGGCGCCTCTTGGCTACCTTTTATCAAAGTGTGTGCTTTGGGATCCAACACTGACGTCAAGTATTTACATCGCGATTACTAAAGAAATCTAGAGCTTATGGTGCCAGAAAAAGCTGCATGGAGATGCAAATAAAAGCAAAAATAAAGAGGGTCTCTGCCATCAGGAGCTTGAGGGAAAGATAAAAGGGAACTGAAGTAGGGAAACAGGAGAGAGAAGAGACCCATGCGGGGCTATGGTAGCAAAGTCCAGAACTTCAAAAGCACAGATGAAAGAGGCTGAAACACGGCCTGGACTGGCCTGTCCCAAAAAGAGGCCCCAGGAGGAGTTTACCAATACTTAGCACGGTGCCTGGCACATAGCGCATGCTTAATAAATGTTTTTAACTACCTGCCTCAATAGTCCGAGGGTCTGGGATTTCATTGGCATTAGTCCTTCCTCCGCTGAGGCATATTATAATCCTTCTATAACATAGCCTATACCCAGCCTTCAAGAATCCCTGGGCTGGCAGTTTTTGACGTGACTGTACCTTTAGAGAACAGGTATTTCTGCATTTTTAACCGGGAGTGCTGGCAAAAGACCAGAGTACCAAAGAGCATCCCAACATCTGGAGTGTCCAGTGCCGCTCTGACTGTGGAAAAGTATGGAGAGTGGGACCCTGGCAATGACTCAGGTGAAAACTCAGTCCTAGGTACAGTCAACTTATAATGGTGTGGGATATTGACGTCTGTGTTGAGGGAACAGTGACATCTCTACTGAGTACCTCATGGGGAGGGGAAGTCACAAAAAGAGTAAATATATAAGCGTGTATTTTTAACTTTGTTTACAACTGCAGGGTATATTTATTTTTTACAAAGCAGTAACTGGGAAATAACTGATTACTTTCCTTAGGAGGATTTACATATTTTTATTGTTTCTTATTGTTTGTATTTATTGCATCACTTTTGTCAATCATTTTTCAGTAATGTCTGACTCTCTGTGACCTTATTTAGGGTTTTCTTGGAAAAGATATTAGACCGGTTTGTCATTTCCTTCTCCAGCTCATTTTTCAGATGATAAAACTGAGGCAAATGGGGTGAAGTGACTTGCCCAGGGTCACACAGCTAGCAAGTATCTGGGGCTGGATTTGAACTCCAGAAGATGAGTCTTCCTGATTCCGAGCCCCACACAGTGTCCACTGCATCACTGAGCTGTATCATTTTTACATGTTTATTATTTATGTATTTTCAAATAGATGTTGACTTGTTCCCATTCCACTGGGAATGACCTGCCCCATCCCTGCTTCCTAGTTTCCTTGGTTTCCCTCAAGATTCAGCTCACAGCCAGCCTCTGGCAATCTATACCCTTGCATGTACCTAGATATTTACATGTTGTCTCCCTCATCAAAATGCACACTCCTTGAGGGCAGGGTCTGGTTTTGAAGATGATGATGATAATAACAGGTACAGCTGACACTTATCCTAGCACCGATATTGCTAGGCGCTGCGCTAAGCCCTTTTCAACAATTATTGTCTCATTTGATCCTTACTACAACCTTGGGAGGTAGGTGTCATTATCCCCATTTTACAGACAAGGAAATTGAGGCAAACAAGTTAAATGACTTGCCCAGGGTGATTACAATTAGTAAGTGTCTGATGCCAGATTTGAATTCAGGTCTTCCTGACTCTACACACTGCACCTCTCAGCTGCCTTTCTCTGTAGCCCTAGCACTTAGTATAGTGCCAAGGTACATAGTAAATGCTTAATAAAATGGATCTGGGAAGGATCTATCACCCCGTGCTGGGAGCGGAGTGGGGCAGAGCACAGCCCAGCATGGGCCACACCCAGACCGACCAGACCGGGAGCCAGGTAGAACAGATCATAGTGCCCTGAATCAGTGAGCTGCGGCAGTTACCAGACTTCTCAACCCACAAACACCAAAGACAACAGAGAAGGCTAGTAGAAAAACTGGTAGAGCAAAAGGAGTGTGTGGTCGGCCCTAGCCCCAGGGTGGGGTGGTGGTGGAAGTGGTGCAGCTCTGGGGCTTCTTCCAGAGCTCCAGCTGTGGTTGCTTCCGGCCCCAGGCCCATCTGGTGGGAGGAATTAAGTGGCTGATCAGAGCAGGAGGGCTTGGATCTGGGTTGCAGTATAAGCTGGTGGTTCTTGGGGGAGGAGGAGCGCTGGTGTGGCAGAGTTTGCTGTGTAGAAGTAGCTCTGAAAACAGCAGCACAGCCCCTTAAGCTTAAGACAAAGTACTCTCTACTCTACAAGCAGTCATATGCTGACAAAAGCTCAAGGGTCAAGTAGGTGGCTGGGAACATGAACAGGCAGTGAAAACAGACTCAGATTCAGACTCAGACTTTGGAATCTTTCTTTGGTGACAAAGAAGATCAAAACATACAGCCAGAAGAAGTCAACAAAGTCAAAGAGCCTACAACAAAAGCCTCCAAGAAAAATATGAATTAGTCTCAGGCCATGGAAGAGCTCAAAAACGATTTGGAAAAGCAAGTAAGAGAAGTAGAGGAAAAATTGGGAAGAGAAATGAGAAGGATGCGAGAAAACCACGAAAAGCATGTCAATGACTTGCTAAAGGAGACTAAAAAAATACTGAAGAAGGTAACACCTTAAAAAACAGACTAATTCAAATAGCAAAAGAGCTCCAAAAAGCCAATGAGAAGAAGAATGCCTTGAAAGGCAGA
>CM053625.1:314670201-314702110 GCA_028646595.1 Phalanger gymnotis
GGGAAATAAGACATACAGGCAATGGGGCATAGAAATCTATCTTGCCCTACAAGAAAGTAAGGGGAAAAGGGATGGGGGGGACAGAAGGGAGGGCTGACTGGGGAAAGGGGCAACCAGAATATATGCCATCTTGGAGTGGTGGGGGGAGGGTAGAAATGGGGAGAAAATTTGTAAATCAAAATCTTGTGGAAATCAATGCTTAAAACTAAAAAATACTAAATAATAAAGTATGGAATAATAAAAAGGAAACAATCAAAGAAATGAGCAAACCGAAGGAAAAAAAGGAAAGTTCCAGCACAATTAGTGCTATGGATTAAAGATACTGAAGCTGAAATAGGAGAAGGACAATTTAGGGAACTTTGAGGCCTCTTTAAAGAAGCTGAAATCGGTTTTGAGAATACCAAAATGGATAAAAGTTGGGTCAACAAACATTTATCAAACACTACTATTGTACCAAGAGGGGATACTGAGAAAGGCACAAACAGACCTGCCCTCAAGGAGTCCCCACCAACTCTGCACAAGCAAGGTATAGACAACATAAACTAGAGGAGATCTGAGAAGAAAGGCATTAAGATTAAGGAGGAATGGAAAAAGGTTTCTCGCAGAAGGTAGGATTTTAGCTGAGACCTGAAGGAGGCCAGGGAAGGCAGGAGGTAGAAGTAGAAGTGAGGAGGGAGAGAATTGCAGAAATGGAGGACAGCCAGGGAAAATGAATGAACTCAGGAGATAGAATATCACTGAGTATGTGAAAGGGTATAAGGGACAGAAGAACAGAGAGGTAGGAAGGGGCTGGTGTAAAAAGGGATTTTAAAGCCAAACAGAAGATTTAATAATTGATTTGACAGGTGAAGGATGGATTGGAGGGAGAGACTTGAGGCAGGGAGACAAACCAGAAGGCGACTATAACAGTCCAGGCATGAAGTATGAAGTGAGAAGGGTCTGCACCAAGGTGGTAAAAGTGTCAAGAGGAGGGAATGGCTGTATACCAGAGATGCTGTGAAGGTAGAATCAAGAGTACTTGGCAACAGATTAGATGTGGGAAGTGAGAGAGAATAAGGAACCTGGATAACTAAGATGATAGTGGTACCTTTACAGCAATAAGGAAATTACTGAAAGAAAGGAAGGGAAAGGAAAATGAGAGTGGGATGAAATAAAGAAGTCTCAAGCTGACCTTAAACTCAACAGCTTAGAACAACCTATGAAGAATACAAATAAAACAAAGGATTTAATAAAAAAAACCTTTTTTTTTTGCTAGAGGTCAGAGAATGACAGACAAAAAAATAAAATAAGAAAACGCGGAAAAAAGAAAACCCAACAAAACAACCCATACACAAATAAAAAAATTCTAGGAACCTTAGCAAACAAAAGGTGCTGGATCTGGAGAACAGAGGCTGGAGAGATAACCTGAGAGCTACTATATTCTTCCCCAAACACGAAGAATAAGTCTGCCTTCTCCATTGCAGGAAATCGTATAGGAAACATTCCACGAAATAACTAAAAACAAGGGAGCAGATTACTGAGATTCTTAGGAAGAGTGACAATTCTTGGGAAATTCATCAGTCTAGATCCAGCGCACTGAGATACTTGTCAAGCTTGAACACTACAATGCCAAGGAGATATTTTACATGCTGTCACGATGAAAACATTTTTTTTTAACTGAACTGCACAGGATTTTTTGCCAGTGACAAATAATGACATAAGACACACCAAAAATCAAGAGAATTACATTGCACACCTAAATTAGCTTCCCAGCAAAGCCAAACACGCTTTCTGAAGATACGATGATCATTTAAGAATCCACAAGAATTTCAAGGAATGAATTGGGTAGATTTATAGAAGCTTAGGATATGCAAAACCAAGAACAATTGGCCTGAAATTCACCCTCAAGATATACGTTATGTGAAATTTATAACAGTGATTTCCACCTCAGTGTAATCTTTACTGAGGAACCAAATATAACAGCATTGCGGGTCTAACAACAAAATGACACAAATGTACTTGAGGGAAAAGAGGGAAGAAAGAAGGACAAAGTTGATTTGGGGCATTGAAGATGAAAGGATGAAAGGGAAAACATGAGCAGAGCCAGGAGGATAGTGAGGGAGAAGACAATGTCTGCATGCTACTCCTGCCTACCATAATCTTCGAAAGCAGCTGGAGAATAGAGTATTTTGTCAAGCCAAAGTGGAATGTGCTGTCACAGGAGGGAATGTGCTGTCTTTAAGCAAAGGCAAGATGACTTTTGTTGGACGCGGTGACCTCTGAAGAACCTTTCATGTCTAATATTCTGTCATTCTTTGACTCAACTCTGCTGGTTCCGGTCCTCATTCTATAGCTACGGACACTGAGGCCCCAAGAAGTTAAATGATTTGTCTAAGGTCACACAAGGTGGAAAGTGGTCATCAGTCAACAAGCATTTTCTTTTTGCTTTTTTTAATTACTGAAACTTAAATACACAGTAAGAAAAGAAAAACATATCACAAACCCAAATATTGAAACTTACATACAAAATAAGAAAAGAAAAAAAAACATGCCATGTTCACAGCAGAACATAAGACAGCAATAAGTTTCCATTTCAAGAAAGCCTATATATTAAATGCTAGGCATTTTATTAAGAGCTCTCCGTCTTTGCTTTCTTGTTAGTTTTCTTTTGTTCTCTGCTGTGTATTTTTTACTTTGTTCTTTCCCCCCTTCCTCCACCTCCTCCTGAAGTCTACAATTAAGTGTAGATATGTTTATATACAAATATAATCAACAAGCATTTCTTAAGGGCCGAGAATATGCCAGGTATGGTGCTGGGAACTGGGGATAGAAAGACAAAAACCCAACAAAAAAATCCTACTCTCAAGAACTTAAGAACTTCAGTTTTATCAGTGGAGGGGTGTGTGTGTGTGTGTGTGTGTGTGTGTGTGTGTGTGTGTGTGTGTGTGTGTGTGTGTGTGTGTGTGTACACATATACAACCCACCTGGAGTATATAAAGCTTACATTTCCTCACCCACTCACATCCCTCCAAATCTAGCTCACAATATGTAGAACACCGAAGATTAAAGGGGTCTCACAGATCATCTCCTCTAGCAGGAGGCAGTTGCAGTGACTTCACCTGACAAAGCGAGTTGGCGGTCCACCTGAGAGTTGAACCCAGCCCTCATCCCTTCACCTGGAGGATGAGCTTGCTTAGTTGGTCAGTTTATCCAGCTCCTTAGACACAGTAAGAACTTGGAACGTTTATTACACAAGGGAATAGTCTTGTAGGAAAAGGTAATCTCTAACACTTAACTATCTATTGGCTCTTAGAAACCAGCCAAACGTTAACTTTTCCGTCCAGTTCAAATGATTAGAAAGTGGAAGCTGGTGGGGTGTGCGTGTATGAGTGCATGCTCTGTCTTTCATGACATTCCCTAAGGTAGCCATCTTTATCTTTCAGAGAAGCCCCAAATAATTATTTTAAGAAACTGCTCTTTCTCCTCTGGCACTCTCCCCAGGGATAGTTGGCATTCAGCATGCTATAGGGCTGTCTAAAATGACGGAATTCTGTGTTATTAACTGAGGAAACGACGTTTAATTTTCATTTGCTATCCCGGTATAATTTTTCTAAAACCTAACAGGTAACAGCTCAAAGTATAAACCAGATTAAAACAGAGTAATCTAAGAGGGCAAAGTGAGCACGAGATGAATGTGCTAAGTGCCCAGGAGAGCCAGGTCCAGGCAAAATGCTAAGAGAAATGTGAAGAGGGTGGGACGACTTTCAAATGAACCAAAGAAAGGAAAGAAGAAAGCAGAGACTAACTACTTTCTAACCATGATCAAAGTAATTTAGGTGCTCGGACTATGGTTATTTTGTAATATTTAAATGCACGTATGTTTAAAAATCATGCCTAAGATCTTGTTGGTTTTGACTAAAGTCGATGTCCTCGCAGCCTACATGGAACAATTTTTTTCTTGGGGTGGGGGATGTCTAGGCTTCACTATTTTCCTTTTTTAGATCAAGTATCATATAAGGCAGTGACAAATCAAAAAGAAACGGGGGCCATCAAACTATATCTAAAATCCCTGCAGGTGTATACTGACTTAGAAAGCCACACGTCAACATTATCTACGTTTTATTCTATTATTACTTATTTTGTTAACTACTTCCCAATTACATATTGGGTCTAGATGTACTTGGGAGTGTTGTAGAGTGTTTGATACCTCTGGTTCAAGGAATTAATTTTCATTTATAAAGCCAAATTCTGGCAGGTTAGTTCTTCTTTCCTTTTAACTTCAGAAATTAAAGAAGTTTAAGATTTGAAGGCATCTGAAATAAATTTTCCTAACACGTCTTATTCACTCTAGTTATGACATATTTTGATGTTATCCAATATAAAAGATGAAAGTTACAAAGTTTCCAAAATATGCTAAGATATTGGCTAACAGGTATAGAAACCACATTTTCTGGACCCCAAACTAGGTTACAATCCAAAGGATATTCCTTTAAGTATGCTTACTTTCTAGTATCTACTGTTTCAAAATATTTTATATCTCTATGAACACTGTATTAAAAGACCAAAAGAATAATGCTAATTAATGTAAATTCTGGGTTTAATATGTCTAATTAGTAGGCACTAAGTATTTACTCAGCAAGGTATTATAGTTCATTCTGCTAGAGAAACCTATTTTTAAAAACAAATAAGCTAAATTACAAATGCATGCTCTTTACAAACTGGGCATGTTCCTGGTAAAGTAGCCTACACACCAAATTTTTATATATAAAACAGTATTTGGCTCACTAATTTACAGAACCTCAGTGCCTCCGAGTGGGAAGGCCCCTCGGAGGCCATCTAATCAAATCGGAACCTGAACAAGCTTCCCTCATCAACACACCTGACCTCCCAAGGAAACTCATTTCATTTCTGAACGTTTTCCTTTCAGATCGCCTTCAAAGATTTCTGTTGGTTGAAGAGTCGCAGTTGTAGAAGGACATGTCAGTGAAGGAGCTGGGATTTCATCAGTGGGGACTTCTCAGGGCAAAGGGCTCTGGATTTGGAGTCACATGACTTGAGTCAGGATTCTGGCTTGCACTAGTCACTGAGCTTCTCCAGGCCTCAGTTTCCTTATCTGTAAAATGAGTGGGTTGGACTGGATGACCTTTAAGATCCATTCCTACTCCATGCCCGTGATCTGGTACCACGTAGCTTATAACCTCTCTAGAATTTAGCAGGTCTCAGAGAGCTGCTTTGGCCAAAAATTCCTGACTCTTCAGCCAACCTGCCGCTAAGCATCTCTGAAAGAACTTCATCCTTGGTCCGCTAGGCTCAATATCTTTAGAGCTGGGTTGGATTGGCCAAGTTTTCATCCTGAGAACCTAAGAAGATGAAGGGTGTAGGATGTGCACATACAAACAATCACTCTGATGGACTAAGAAATTCCTACTGGGAATCCTTCCTAGAAAGTGGGGAGTCCTGCAGTTCTTAGAAATAGTCACTCCCCTAATTTCTGTTCCTTGAGTTCTGAATTGTTTTAGGGTTTCTACGTTGTAAGGTGAATCAGAACAGTGTTAAGAAACATTTTTTCATTTGGGGACATGCCCTTGCCCATAAACCTGAAGCATAGTGGGAATGAATATGGCCAAGTAGTTATTTCATATTCACCTCAAGAAACAACATTTGAGGGCTGGCTTTCAAAGAACTGAACTCTCAGTTCCAACATCAACTCCCTCACCTCTAAGTACATTAAAACAACTGCCAAAACCCATCAGCAACAAGATAGGCTGTAAGCTGAACTGGTCAAGAGCTCCTCAAGATACCATTCCCATTTCAGTCGGATACTAGAGCTGGGGGGTTCTGTTGTTAATACCGAAGCAGACAAAAGGGAGCAGGAGAAAGCTGGTTTTGAAATTCCTCTTTTCCTTACAAATATCTAGAGAAAAAAATAACCAAATCAGGACAAATCTGTATAAATGAAACTGGATAGAAATCCCCTGCAATAAAAATCTTGACTTTGTCATATATACATGAAGAAGGGTTCTTTTCTTTTTTTTTTAGAACTCAGATAAAGAATATACTTTAAGCACTCCCCTTATTATCTATGCCAGCTTTTTCTTCCTTGTTTAAGAAATACCCTACTAGTCTCTTCTAAACTCCCACCATTTGTGTGTATACCAAATAATGCTGGATAAGCACAATGAAAACCAGTTTTATCTAATCCCTGTAATTTTATCGGTGTGTTGAGCCAGTAATCCTTTGAGCTAATCTCACTGTGAGAGATCAGAATGAATCTCTAAGACATTTCATTAGTTTTACTGAATAGGAATGTCAAGAGATGTAAGAAAAGAATAGCAAAGCACAGGCCAACTATGGAGACTGCTACCACACAAGAAGTATTAACATCAGAAAACAAGCTGAGGGACCCATCCTAAGTAGGGTAACTTTCAAATGAAAATCTCTACCTTTAATACATGTCAACATAAAAAAAAAACTGTAGCCCATAAATTATTTTCTCTGTCTCAAGCTGAGGCCACATAAGACAACCACATGAAAAATATTAATAAAAAATAATCTTTTAACATCAAGGCAAATGGAAGACTACAGAAAATTATCCAAATGTACAGGAAAGAAGAACCAGTAACAAAGGACAGTTGGAAGGCTGAAGTTTAAAAAATATTAATCTCTAGCTTTTTGGAAAAGATGGTAGCCAGGGAAATCCTGTGATGGAATGATGTAAA
The DNA here is from genome assembly GCA_028646595.1 of Phalanger gymnotis. Classification (NCBI taxonomy): domain Eukaryota; kingdom Metazoa; phylum Chordata; class Mammalia; order Diprotodontia; family Phalangeridae; genus Phalanger; species Phalanger gymnotis. Next base: position 314,676,900 of record CM053625.1, read on the forward strand.
ATGAAATAAAAATAGGGAAAGTAATAACTAAAGTCCTCCCTTCCCAAACCCTAGACCCTAGATGCATTCGAATAAACCACAGCCTGGTAACATAACTCTAGGGTATAAAATAGTTTGGCAAGGTCATTTTGAACTTTTAGCTCTTAAGAAATCATGAAAAGTTTCTAATGACTAAACAAAGGCCAACTATAATGCTATTCTTTCTAGAGAATGACCCTGTAACATTGATGCCTTGGTAAAGTCCTAGAACAAATTAAACAGTTAATGGGCACTCATGGAGGTCTGAGAAGAGCAAAGTGATCCATCTTAATTTAATTTCCCTTTTCTATGGCACAAAAGGCCCAATGCCTGGGAGAGATCAGGGAAGATTTCCCAGAGAAGGTAATTTGGGCTGGGTTTTTAAAGAAAATAAGCACCCCAAACTACAAATAATCATATGAAAACCTGCTCCAAGACACTGATAATAAGGCAAATGAAAATCAAAACAACAGAGGGAAGCCTCACCTCACACCACACAAATTGTCGGATGACAAAAAAGGGAAATAATCAACGTTAGCGGGCCGTGGGAAGACAGGCGCACCAACATATGTTCTGTTGAGCTGTTAATTGGTCTGACCGTTATGGAAAACAATTTGTGATTATGAGAGAAAACTCCCTAAACTGTGCCTGACCTCTGGGCCAGAGATCCTCCTGCTGGGCATATACCCCAAAGGGACCAAAGAAAGAAAGATCCCACAGACCCCTGATGAGCCTGAGCAGGCTTTCTGTGACACTAAAGGGTGGGAAACGAAATTGGGAGACGGCCTAACAAATTACGGTGGATGTGACAAGCGAGCGTCATGGAATGTTACTGCCCCATGGGAAACAAGGTAGTAAACCAATCAACAAGCGTTCGTTAAGCCCCTGCTATTTGCCAGTCGCTGCGCTAGGCTGGGAATAAAAAGGAACAACACCACAGACCGGTCCAAAACCCAGCTCTCGCCCTTCAGGAACATGCACACTTTCAAGGGAAGAAACACACACACGAAAGAAAAAACAAACACATAAACAGAAGGAAACACAAAGCAACGTCAGGTAACGCTAGCACATGGGGGGATGGGGAAGGCTTCAAGCAGGAAGTGAGGAACGAACTGAATTCGGTCACTGTAAGCATAACACTCGTTTTAATCTCATTTTTACTGAGTTTTGGTTTTGCATCCCCCTCATTTCTAAATGTACCCTTGCCCCCTTGCCTACCCTGGCTGCAAAAGCAACTAGGTGGCCCAAACTGGTCCTAGAGACAGGAAGATCTGAATTCGCATCCAGTCTCAGACGCTAGCTGTATGAATGGCCCCGCCACCTAAGTTTTTTCATCTGTAGAATGAGGATAATAACAGCACCTCCCTCCCAGGCTTGTTGCGAGGGCCGAAATGAGGTAACATATATAAAGTACTCTGCAAACCATAAAGCCTTATATAAATTCTTCCTGTTCTGTTTCCTTCCTTCCCATCAGTTCCTATGAGTCATCGCGCTTCCCTGAATTCTTCCTACTTGTTGTTTCTAACTGTGCCACAATCTCCCATCCCATTCATGCACCACGCACAATTCTTTCTGTCATTCCCTGGTAGATGGGCATCCACATTATTTCCAGGTCTCTGCGACCACACAAAAAGCTTCTATGAATACTCTGATGCATACGGGACCTTCTTCTCTGCCTCTAAGCTCCCTCAGCGCCGCGGGACCTCTGTAGGGACATGTGGGTGACTTTCTAAGCATAATTCCAAGCTGCTTTCCAGAACAGTTGGATCAGTAGTTAGTTCACAGACAGAGGTTTCCAGCGAGGGGGAGGACCATCTTCCAGAGAAGCCCATTTCATGCCAGGACAGTCTTATTTGAAGTTTTTTCTTACACCAAGCCGCAATCTGCCATTCTGTACTTCTACCCATTACTCCTACTGCTATGACTGGTTCAGACTGTGTTTCCTGTGGAATCCTGATATTTTGCACAATGTAAACAGGGACTCCATCATCAAAGGAGCTTTTGAAGCAAGTGAGGGGATATTAAAAAACAAAACAGGCTTACTCTTCTCTGTCGTGCTCTAGAATTTCTAGTTGTTCTTTAATCCAGTCCTAGGCCACTCCCAGACCAGCTTTTCTAAGTTCTGTCGGTACATTTGAAATCCTAAAATGCTCTACGGCCAAATTAGTTTGGCAAACACCAGCGAAAAAACCCACTTGCCTCAAAGCACTGAACCAAATAATCTCCCAAGGTCTCTTCTGCTTGGAAGATTCTTTTTATTGAAAAATTCTATTTATCGAAATGAACGCTATTCTATAAAGATTTTCCTTAGTCCCCACCTAACCTTGGTGAAGTATTCGTGTTCTCTATTTACACTTTAAATTGTAATAGGAACAAGTTCACATTTCATTAAGATGATTTCAAATTTGTTATTGTTTGATTTCTCCCCATTAAACTCCCATGGGGGCGGTGGGTGGAGAAAGAAGAGTTGATCTGATTTTAGATTTCGTCGGTATAGGGAAAAAATCCTGGCCAATGCCAGTGTGCCTGGCTAGGCGATTTAGAGTGTCAGAGTTGCCTGGGGCCATGAGAAGGTGAAGGGACTTGCTCTGGGCCTATTAACTTCATTTTAAAAAACTCTTACATTATATGGTCAGATATTTAAATAATGAATACTGTTTTCTTTTTAAAATAATTTAATAATAGATCTACTACAGAGAACAAATATAATTTTAAAGAATAGAATTTTCAGTTGTGTTTTCTATATGGCAACTGATTTTATACCTTCCCTCTTCATCCCCCATTAACTGCAACATTTCTGTACTGTTCTGGAACTCCAAATGGTGATGACAACAAACTCACAATGAGAAAAATGAGACATGGAGAAAAAGAAGCCGCAGCTGTGATCTCCACTGAATCCAGAGGGTTTCTTTTCTACAAAGGTTGGAATACTTGTCTCTTAAGAAATCAGAGCTTCCTTCATCCTCTCTCTGGAAGAATTATAAGGCAACCTTTAGGAAGCAACGTGTATGTGTTCTAGGTATGTGCAAAGGCCGTACTCCATTCAAAGCACTGACTGAAGGAATTAAGCACATTTATATTCTAAGGCCCCATTTCCAAACCCCCTTTAGAAGAGCTTCAAATGAGAGTGGCTCTTCTGCACATGTGTCATGAGGTACCATGGGAGAATGGATGCATTGCCAGCCTTAAAGCCTCAAAGCCCTGGGTTCAAGTCCTATTTCTGACACTTACTAACTATGAGACATGAATTGCAGAACGTGCCAACCACTGACTGATTTCAACACAGCACTTCTCTACACCAAGGAAGTCGCATGTCTAGTCTCCATCCCTATGTGCCAGGTACTCAGAAACTAACAGGAAAAGCGACAGTCCCTTTTTTCAAGTAGTTTACAACTGGGAGATGGGAGTGGGAGAGGGTATTAACATACAGATTAGTACAATAAACAGGCAAAGGAAAGGTCAAGAGAAAGCAATAAAAGAACATCTTGAGCATGTGAGAATCGGAGAAAGTTTCATGGAAGAACTGTCCTCCAAACTGGGTCTTAAAGCTGGGCCATAGAGAGACAGATAAAGTGAAAGATAAAAATGGCGACCATTCTCACGTCCATTATCCAGTGTGGCCGGAATGTAATGTATCTAAATGAGAGGTCCATAAAATAAAGGGTTGGGGGGCGGATGGCAACCAGATTTGGGAGGGACTTAAATGGTAAACTAAGGAGTTTGTGTTTAAACCTGTGGACAATGAGGAGCTATTGAAAAGTTCTGACCAAGCGAGGGGCCCTGATGAAAGCTGGTAAGATTATTACTATTTTTTTTTGGAGGGGAGAAGGCAGGGCAATCGGGGTTAAGTGACTTGCCCAAGGTCACACAGCTAGTAAGGATGTCAAAGTGTCTGAGGCCAGATTTGAACTCAGGTCCTCCGGACTTCGGGGCCAGCGCTCTACTCACTGCACCACCTGCCTGCCCTTGTCAAGATTATTTTATGGCTGTTGGAAGGGGAAGAGAGAAAAGGCAGGGAGCCCAGTTAGGTCTGTATTAAAATAGTTCAGGTGAAGGCTGATGAGAAGCTGAACAGGCCAGTGGCACTACAAGTTAGCAGGAGATTGGCTATGAGGGGTAATTCAGAAGAATAATAGACAAGGACTTGGCAAATGTGATTGGTTGTGGGAGGAGAAGGAAAAGTCACAAATAACTCTGAAGCTTTAAAGCCAAGTCATTGGGAAGGTGGTGATGTCATCAACAGAAATAGAGTTGGGAAATTTAAATTATATCCCAAAGCATTTAACTCTTTCTTACCGATAAAAATCACAGAATGGTACATTGGCACCTCTCTGGCATACAAGAATCTCTGATTTTTTTCTAAGAGTGTTTACGTGTATAGATAGACACCTTCATTTTAACCTGGTATTTAGGTCAGCCCAAATCTAGTGGCAGCCAAATAAAGTGCTTAATTACATTTTTAAAGGTAGAAGTGAAGAATAAAGATTCATGAATTGTTATTAAGGTTGTCTTTCTTCTGGTCACAACCTAGAAATTGCTTTTTTAACCACGGCACATGGTTTTACACCATGGCACATGGTAACGAAGCGCTTCAGGCATTTGGGAATCGTTTGAGGAGGGGGGCTGGGATAGGGTCCTGAAAACAAGGGCTAATTCTCCTCCAGTTATTCTCTAAGAAGATTCCTCTGACTCCTATGGCAATAGACAGCTGCAAACATCTGGGTGTGCACCTGAGTAGCAAAGCAATGTTGTACCCAGGAAATGTTAAACAGGATTGTTTACAGTTGCAACCCATACCTGCTGGCAGCCCACATGCACACATCTGTTATACTTCAGCCCTTCTCCTTACTACCATAATTTTTCATTGTCTCAGAGGGATAAAGCTGTGGTTAAACTGGCTTCATTTAATTGATAATGGTAAAGTACTCACTAGCCTTTATGCCGTGTTTCTTAAGAGGCGTTGTAAAAGTTATTTTCCAGTGAAAGAGAGAAAATGAATGCCTGGCCCTTCTTCAGTTTCCTTTCCCATAAACTATGTTAGCTCAGGCCTGGGTTTTACATGGCCTGCCAAATGTTTTTCCTTTTCCATCCAAGACAAAGTATATTGGGATTAAATCCCTGGATTCTGTTTCAAGGTAAAAATCGCTTCTTGGTTTTAAATCCTTAAATTTAAGACAAGGGATTGCATCTGTTTGGTGCATTTTGGTCTCCTCCTGTATCTGACATAAGCACTGTGTACAAGGGAAGTTTGGTAAGGAAGGGACAATTTCAGGGTCTTCACTGATGTGATGGGGTTATCGATCTTAGAATACAAGCTACTCATCAAACAAACTGAAAAGCCATTCCCTTGGCAGGACCATATTAACACTGCTTTTGTTCCCACTCCAAAATTAGCTTGGAAGAGAATTTACTCATGGAAAGGAAGGAGCTCTAAGGGACAGGAGCACCTGCTAAGTTAAGAACACATGAAGAACAAAGTGAGAGACCATTTTCAAACACAACCAACCTTCCAGAGGGGACTACATAAAAAAACAAGCTTACTGACCCAATTCACAAGACCAATTTAAACCACACTTTGGGAAGACCTGATCTATGAAAATCAGAACTTTCAAATGGTAAAGCAAGACTGAATAATTCAAAAGTATCCAATTACAGCATTCTTTCAAATAAAAAGTTCCCTTAGTTCCCAATTTACATTAACCTTGTTAAGAGCAAACCCATTGTTTAGAAGTGAGGAATACTTGTAATACCATTAAAAAGTGTCTTTGTTCTCACTTCATGTAGAGTCAATTATAAAGCTTGGTCTGACTATCCAGAGACGAGGCCATGGACCACTCTATGATTCTAGATTGTCCCTAGGGCAGACAGAAGGCCAAGGCCAGATTCCCTAAGAGTAGCCAGCTGAAATAAAGGATGCCAACCAAATTCTCTAGGGCCAGCTGGCACAGAGTAAAGTGGCTGCACTCTGGGTTCTTACCCCCACAGCAGACAGGTTGCAGCCAGCTGGCTCTCAATGGACTGGACTAGTTGGAGTGCATACAATCCCTTCAGAGCCATCTGGTATTTTTTTAGAACCCTAAATTTACCCAACCTGACACTGATATCTGAGCCCTTCAGCTCACTAGGGAGGTACTTTGTTGTTTAGTAGTTCCAGTTACCTATCTAGATAGGGAAAAAGAAACAGAAATGAAGGAAATATTTTCTTTTCAAGTTTTCATGACTGTTTGAAAGACTAATTTATCATAAATAGTAATAACACTTACTATAAATGACACTTAAACACCCACACCAAAATAGTACAGGGTATGAGGATAAGCCAAAAAATAAATCAAAAATATGTAAAAAGTTACAAATGTCTTTGGCTATGTTTTGATGTCACTTTGAACTATTTTTAGCGACTTTTTTTGAGTCTTTCTTCTTCCTCTGAATTTATATAGCATTTGCTGTCACATTCATTCAACGAATATTAAATGCCGACCGGGTGCAGGATACTGCTTTAGAATATAGAAAAGACAAAGTTTAGATAAATAGAACGTTTAGATAATGCCTGGTCTCTGTCCTCGGGTAGCTTAGATGGGGGATAAAATACCAACATATATAAAATACACAAATGTTTTCCACAAGAAGTTAAGTGTATTAGAGCTGCATAGAACAAGTCAAATAGGTCTGATGGGGATGTCTGAAGATGATCAGGGCAGTTGAATTGGGAAGCAAGCAAACAGGTTATGAGAGGGAGAGAATACAATTCTAGCTTTAATAAATACAGTGTGAGCAAAGGTACTATTACAGATGAGCCTGAGTACAATGCAGATAATATAATAAAATGACATCATTATCATCTTCACAGCTAAAATGTATATAAGGTTCACAAAATGCTTTCCAGCTTTCTTTTTCTGAAGATCAAACCCCTCGCCCAATCATCCGCTTCACCCTAATCCTCACTGTTTCCCAACCTACTGGTTCCTTCCCGCAGACCATAGACAGGTGAGTCTCCCCTATTCTGAAGCTCCCATATTAAATGCTTCTTTCCTTTCCAAGGCAAGACTAGAAAAACAAGTCTATATGAGTTCGCTGTGTATGCATTTTCTCTTGTCTCACTCACTTCTAATCTTTGCAGTCTTGCCCCTGACCTCATCACTCGACTGCCACTACTCTCTCCAAAGTGACCCATGATCTCTTAACTGCCACATCTGATGTCTTCCTCTCACTTCTCTCTAGAGCCTTTTTGGCTACTGACCATCTCCTGGAGGCTCTCTCTTTTCAAGATTCTCAAGACCCTGCTCTCTTTTGATTTTCCTCCTACCCATTTGACTACTGCTTCTGTCTCCTTTGCTAGTTCTTCATCTATGCCCCACCCTTCAGTGAGTGCATCCCACAAGGCTCTGTTCTGGGTCTTCTTCCCTTCTTTCCTGCACTCTCTCAGTTGGGGTTCAGTAATTATTTCTATAGTGATGACTCTCAGATGTAGATATCCAGCCCTACCTAGTCTCTCTCCCTGTCTCCAACTGCCTATTGGATATTTCACACTGGACGTCCTACTGGCATCTCAAACAATCCAAACAGAATTTTTCTTTTCCCTCAAACCCATCCTTCTTCTAAACTTTTTTATTTCTGTGAGGATACTACTATACTTCCAGTCACCTAAGGAAACTAACTCTATGACTTCTTTCTGTCGCTCATCCCATAAAACTAATGTTTCCAACTTTGTCACTTCTACCTCCACATAATCTTTTGACTCTGACACCTTATCTCTACTCACATCACCACCCTAGTTCAGGCCCTTCCAACTGATTCAAGTCTCCTCCTTCTCCAATCCATCCTCAACTGCCAAGGTGATTTTCCTAAAGTGGAGGTTTAACCATGCCCCTCCCTTAATAAATTTCAATTGCTCTCTATTGCCCCTAGGATCAAATATTGATTTGTCATTTAAAGCCCTTCCTAACCTGGTCCCTTCATACGATTACTTTATTCAATTACTCCCTTTTCAGGATTCTACAGTACTGGTAAGCTAGCCCTCCTGCTGTTCCTCATTTCCCATCCTTGTCTTTGCAGCAGCCATCTGCTCCCTGGTGCCTAACAGAATCCCTTTTTTTCCTTCAAAATTCAGCTCAGGATGGTTTATACATGAACCCTCCCATGAACTCCTCTGCTACTAGTGCTCTCCTTACCATCCTGAATGATTCTACATGCTTATTTTGTATACACTTGTTATATACATCATCATATTCTCTCTTTCAATTGATCAAATATCTTTACCTACTCTTGACTCTTAAATTTGCACTTCATAGTTTTTACTCAGTTCTGGCATTTTCATCAAGATTTTCTCTTTCACTAAAATGCATTTCCCCTCCTATAGGAGTATACTCAGTTGTTCTTGGCTGTAAGCCTTTATCTTTCATCGTCCAAGCTCTCCTCTCCTGCATTGTTTTGTGTGACCATGACTGTGTATTCTTGGTACTTGAATTCTTTTTGTCTGTCTACACAATTTTGTCTTTGATTTCAAATCTCCCGATTTTGGCTATGATATTCCTGGGAGTTTTCATTTTGGGGTTTCTTTCCAGAAGAGATTGGCAGATTCTTCCTATTTTCATTTTGCCTTATGGTTCTAATAGATATGGGCAGTTTTTATTCATAATTTCTTGAAATATGGTATCCAAATTTTTTGGGGGTGGTGGTGAGTAGGGTCATGATTAGCAGGTAATCCAGTGATTTTTAGATTGTCTCTCCTTGACCTGTTTTCTAGGTCAGTTGTTTTTTATAGTAAGATGCTTTGCATTTTCTTCTGCTTTTCCAATTTAAAAATTTTACTATTTCTTGTCACCTCATGGTCTCATTGCTTTGTATGTTGTCTATTCTAATTTTTAAAGAGTTCAATTCTTGAGTAAGATTTATCTCACCACATGTTCTAAGCTATCAATTCTCCTTGTCAATCTTTCCTCTCTAGCTGTCATTTCCTCTAACATTACATCTCAGATCTCCTGCTTCATTTCTTCCAGATTCTCTTGTGGTCCCTGGGTACAGAATGTTCTTTTCCTGAGGCTCTGTTTGGTCTGCCTGTGGAGTTACATTTTCTTCTGGGTTTACTTCTCAGGTTTTTCTCAGTTCAAGTTATTCTTCATTGACTTGGGCATTTTCTTCTGTTCACCAAGTCTCAGGTTCTGGATTGGGGCTTTGTTTGGGAGTCTGATGCTGTTCTCTTCCATATTCCTGGATGGCATAGGTTGCAGACCTTATTTATTCCTAGATGCTTTGGCTAAGACTAGATGCTGCCTTCTGAAGGAATACTAGGTTTTGGCTCAGCTCGCTGGTGGCTCAACTTGGGCTCTGACCTTGATCTCTTTTCTGTCTTCTCCTCCTTTCTGAATAGTCCTAAACCCAAAGTGAACTCTTTCCTGGGCTGTAACTCTGATATGTCTCAACAAAATGTTAACTGTACTAGTAGCAGGCCTCCTGCAAGACCTGAGATCCTTTACTTCCCAGAGGCTGCTCTGCAGATCACCATCCAACCCCCATTCCGCACCTCCATCTTAGGGTTAACCCTAACTCCAACCCTAATTTTGAATTCTCCCCCTACCTCCATTACTCAGTAACCTCTCTTCCTCTGAGGTACATGCTATTCATATCTACCACCCAATTAAAATCCTGGTAGCTGTTATCTACAGAACCCCCAAGTCACTCAGTTTCCTCAATGAGTTAGATACTTGGCTCAAAATTTTTCTCTCTTCTTTAACCCCTGCACTCAAATTAGGAGACTTCACTATACATATTGACTCTCTCTGAAACATCCTACCACTCAGTTCCTCAATCTATACACTTCTGCTGACCTACTCCTCCACTCCACTATAGCCACACACAAAGGTGGTCATACTTTTGATCTTGCCATCACCCACAAATACACCACCCTCTATGTTCAAGAAATCTGAAATCCTCTTATCTGACCATGATCTATTGCCTTTTTACCTCTCCCTTTGCCTTCTCTTACAAAACCCCACTCTTTGCCCACACTATGACCTTCAATCTCTTGATCCCTCAATTCTTTTCCAAGCCATCTACTCTGCACTTGCTATTCTCTCCTCTTTTGCCCATCCTGACCCCGTGGTAAACAAATTCAACTCCACACTGTTCTCCTCTCTTGAAAGCCTAGCCCCCTTTATCTTATTGCCAATTATACCTTTGCCAACCCTCAGCCTTGGATCACTCCCACCAATCACCTTCACATCTTCATACATGCTACTGAACCAAGACGGAGAAAATCATGCAACTGCTTTGACTAAGTCCGCAACAGATTCATGTTACACAACCTAAAGTGAACCTCGCTGCTATGCAATCCTACTGTACCTCCCTTACTAACCCCCCCTCCCATTCTCCACAGCAGTTCTTCCAAATCTTTTTGTCCCTCCTCTAACCCCGCCATGGCTTCGCCTACCTCTGAAATCTCAGCTGAGAACTTTGCCTCATATATTATAGAAAAAATTAAGACGATCTGCCATGAACTCCTTCTTCTCTACTCTTACTTATTTCCTATCACTCAGGTGCCTTTCCTGTCTCCTCCTTCACCTCTGTCTCACATGATGAAATGGCCTTACTCCTTACCAAGGCTAACCTCTCAACCTGTTGAAGTGATCTCATTCTATCCTATCTCATCTGTCAGAAGGAGACTGCCCCCACTGACATCCCCAAACTATCATTTATTTTCAATCTCTCCCTGTTTCACTGGTTCATTCCCCTGTTCCTACATGTCTCCCCCATCTTGACAAAACCCTCACTTGATCCTTCCATTCCTGCTAAGTATTGTCCTATATATACATCTTCTGCCCTTTGTAGCTAAACTCCTCACTAAGGCTTCCACTTAGGCACCACAATAAGTGCCTCCACTTTTTCTCCTCTCACTCGCTCCTTAACTCTTCACAATTCAGCTTCCAACCTTATCTCTCATTCCACTGAAGCTGTTCTCTTCAAAGTTACTAACGATCTCTTAATCATCAAATCCAATAGCCTTTTCTCCGTTCTCCTTTTCTTTGACCTCTTTCCCTGTAGCCTTTGACACTGTTGATCGCTCTAACCTTCCTGACACTCTCTTTTCTCTAGGTTTTCAGACACCATTTTCTGGCTCTCCTCCTACCTATGACTACTCCTTCTCTGTCTCCTCTGTTTGATCTTCTTCCAGAAAACACCAACCATAGATGTCACTCAGGGTTCTGTCCCAGGCCCTCTTCTCTTCTCCCTCTATACTACTTCATTTAGTGATTTTATTAGCTCCCATGGATTTAACTACCATTTCGAATCCGCCTTTTCTGCTCCAATCTCTCTGCTGATCTCCAATCTCACATCTTCAAGTGCCTTTCAGACATCTCCAACTGGATGTTTAGTAGACACCTTAAATTATCTCCTCTAAACCCTTCCCCCTCCCTTCTACCTCCTGTATTACTTTAGAAGGCAACACCACCCTCCCAGTGCCCCCAGGCTCACAACCTAGGAATGATCCTGTACTCCTCACCATCTCTCACCCCCACCCCCACATCCAAGTTGTTGCCCAGACCAGCAGATTTCACCTTTACAATATCTCTTGAATATACTCCCTTTTCTTTTCTGACACTGCTCCCACACAAGTGCAGGCCCTTATCACCTCACACCTGGACTATTGCAATAGCCTGCTGTGGATTCTTTCCCCACTCCAATCCATCCTTCACTCAGTCACCAAAGGTCCAACTATATCATCCCCCTACTCAATAAACTCCAGTGGCTCCCTCTTGCCTCCATGATGAAATACAAAATCCTCTATTTGGCATTCAAAGTCCTTCATAATCTGCCTCCTCCTAGCTTTCCAATTTTCTTACATCTTACTCACCCATACATACTCTTCAATCCAGTTACACAGGCCTCCTGGCTGTTCTACCAACAAGGTACCCCATCTTGGCTCAAAGTATTCTCCCTGACTGTGCCTCATGCCTTGAATGTCCTCCACTAAACCCACTGACCTCCCTGGCTTCCTTAAGTCCCAGCTAAAATCTCTCTTTTTCTTAGAAGCCATCCCTAGCCCCTCTTAATTCCAGTGCCTTCCCTTTATTATTTCCTATATATACTGTGGAGAGCTTGCTTTGTATATATTTGTTTGCATGTTTCTCCTCCATTAGATTATGAGCTCTTTGAAGGCAGAATGTTTTTTGCCTCTTTTTGTATTTTCAGTTCTTGGCAGTGTCTGGCATATAGGAGGTACTTAATAAATGTTTATTGTTGGATTGATTGGCCCTTTCTTCTCTGGTGGCTCATTTGTGGCTTGGTGATCAGCTGCCCAGACACTGGGCTGCTTGGGTGCTAATCTGGCCTGGCCTCATGTTGCGTGACCTGGATGCTCATGTGTGATACTTTCCTCAGGCTTCTGACAGTCTTTTCCCGAAGTTCTGGCCTAGATGAATGAGTTTATAGCTATTTCTTTTTGGTTTTCTTTGTCCTTGTTCCTGTTACATTTTAGAGCTTTGCTTGGGTGTTTGTAGGAGATCTGGGGTCCTCTAGGTTCTGACACGCCACTATTTTCTCACAATTCTTTGCCCATTTTAAATCTTTGTATTGAAGAGGCTCTTAATATATATGTTTGTTGCTTTATGCAAATATTTTTAATAGTTGTCACCTTGCAGATGAGGAAACTGAGGCACAGGAAGATGGAGTGATTTGCCCATTCACAATCTAGGATCAAAGCCCACATCTGAACTCAGGTATCTCCTAACTGCAAAACCAGCATTCTTTTCACTATGGCTGGAAAGACGGGACAGAGTCATATCATGGAGATCTTTGACTTAGAGGCAAAGGGGCATTAGAAAGGCACTGAAGATTTCTGAGCAGAGTAATCATTTGACCAGATCTAGGCCTTGGGATGATTATTTTGGCAGGAGTATGGATGATGGATTTGAGGAGGAAGAAGGCCGAAGTGGGAAGAAACAGTAATATTCATAATAGTTAGCATTTACATAGCACTTTAAGATTTGCAAAGGACTTTACAATCTCATTTTGTCCTCATGATGACCCTGGGAAGTTACGGTTGGTAATAGAGTAGATATTATTTACAAATGAGGAAACTGAATCAGAAGATGAGTGATCTGTACAAGGTCACAGAGCTAGTAAGTTGTCTAAGGCAGGATCTGAACTCAGGTCTTCCTGACTCCAAGCCCAGTGCTTTATTCACTACATCACTTTGTTTCTGACATGAAAGGAGACAACTATTACAGTGGTTCATGTGGGTGGGAATAAGGGCCTTTCCTAGCAGTGGCAGGAAAAAAAGGCGGTGAAAAATTTGAAATGTGTTACAGAAATAGACTCTATTGGGCTTAACTGATTAGGTAAGAGAAATGATGGACAAGAAAAGGCCAAAGGTAAACCCTAAAGTTTTGAATATGAGCAAGAGGGTTGTGGTACCACAGACAGAAAGAGGAAGTCAGATGAAGTAATAGGTTGGGGAAGGGGAAGTAACAAACTCAATTTTGGATGTGTTGAGTTAGAGGCAGCACTGTGACGATGAAGTGGAAATGGTCTGTGGAAGGGCAAACCTGGAGCTCATGGGGTTAGAACTATAGGTTTCTAGTTTGAGATTCAAAGAAGAATAATTGAAGCTGTAGGAATGAATGAGATTACACCTGGAGAACATGGCAAAAGGAGAGAAGCAGGCTGCGGACAGGCCGTCGAGGGACTTAAATGCTTATTTTGGGGGTTCAGGAAGATGATGATCAACAAAGAAGCTGTTAGAGAGGCGTAAAGCAACGTAGCTAAAAATTCTTTTGAACATCTGTTACTTTGGACTTGACAAACACCAGGAAACATGAGCATTTCCACATACGAAGAAGAAAAAAACTGATGACTGCGCATAAAATGGTGAGTCTTCATTACATACAGCTTGGTTTTTAAAAAGAGCAAATACAATACATTAGGCACGTTAGTTCGAAAGCTGTCCACCTGTTCTGGACGATTAAAGAATGCTTCGCTGATGATACCATTCTTTGCGTCACTATTATTACCCTCTATTCCCCTCAATTTTTTAAACCCTCTCTTGTAACCAATAAACAGTCAAGCAAAATAAATCTTTACATCGTCCGTGTCTGGAAATGCAACGCCTCGTTCTTCACCTCCAGTCCGCCAGCTCTTGACAAGAGAAACGCGTTTGGGAAACCTGCGTCATCAACTGTCCTCTTCAGTCAGAAGTATGTGACGCAAAAAGTCCTAGCCTAGTCGGAATTCCAGGGTGTAAATCCCGCCTCCGGAACTGCTCCTCATACCGGTTCTCTGTGCGATCCTGGGCAGATCGCTTCACCCTGGTGCGCTCAACCTCCTGAACCTCAATTCTCTCACCTCCAGAACAGGGATATTAACTAACACGTTACAGTATTTACTGGGGCAGTTGGGGGCATGGAGGACCGAGTGTGGGGGTGGGTGGAAAAGGAGGGCAGGGTCTGGAAGACTCATCTTCTCGAATTCAAATCTGATCTCAGAAACTTATGAGCTGTGTGACCCTAGGCAAATCACTTAACCCTGTATGCCTCAGTTTCCTCATCTGTAAAATGAGCTGGAGAAGAAAATGGCAAACCATTCTAGTATCTTTGCCAAGAAAACTTCAAATGGCATCATGAAGAGTCTGATATGCCTGAAATGACTGAATGATAACAAAATAGTATCTACTTGCCATCTTCTAGGCTAGGGAAGTCTTCCCCAATCCCTCTCAATCCTACTGCCTTCCTTCTCTTATTTCTTATTTATTTTGTACATAGCTTGTTTGTACATATTTGCTTACTTATTGTCTCCCCAACAGAATGTGAGCTCCTCGAAAATGGGGACAGTCTTTTGTCTCTTTTATATGCCCAGTGCTTCGCATGGTACCTGGCATATAGGAGCTTAACGATTTTTATTGATTTTACTGACTGACTGATTATTGTAAGGGTCAAGTGAGATAGTGTATGTTAAATAATTTGTAAAACAGAAGTACCATATAAATATTAGATACTAGCCAGATGTGTTGTTTCCAAAGCCAAAGGAAGAGAAAGTATCCAATATTAAAAACAGTATTAGTGTCGAAAACTACAAACTCATCAAAAAGGATAAGGTCTGAAAAAAAGTCATTAGATTTGGCAATTAGGAAGTCCCTGGTGACTTTTGAGAGAGCAGTCTCAGTAGCATGGCAGAAGCTAGACTACAAGGGATTATGGCGGCAAAGTAGAATTTCAGTTTCAGATCTGGCAGTTGCGTATTCTGAGAGATGGTGAGGTCTGGAGTAAGACCATCCTGATGCTCTATAGAATGTGGGTGGCTGAGGAGGTTATGGAAATTGAATAAGCTGAGGAACCATACGGGCAAGATGTTAAGAAGGGCTGTCAAGATGAATATTAAAGTCACCACTTTCCACGGATGTACACATTGATAATGAGGTTGACACATGCATTGCCAGAGCTAGCTCAGTGTTTGGGAAGCGCCGAAGGAAAGCAAGGGGGAGAAGAGGTATTAGACTGACTACCAAACTGAAGGTCTACAGAGCCCTTGTACTGGCCTCATTGTTTGTATGCCTGTGAAACCTGGACAGTGTACCAGCACCATGCTAGGAAACTGAATCACTTCCATTTGAATTGTCTTAGGAAGATTCTGAGGATGACCTGGCAGGATAAGGTACCAGACACTGAGGTCCTTTCTCAATCTAAAATGCTCAGCATTCACACTCTGCTTCAGAGAGCACAACTCCGATGGGCTGGCCATGTTGTTCAAATGTAAAATGTACACTTGCCAAAAAGACTATTTTTATGGAGAACTCACAAAAGGCAAGCATTCACATGGTGGTCAGAAAAAGCATTACAAGGACACTCTCAAGGTCTCTCTTAAGAACTTTGGAATTGATTGTGTGACATGGGAGACACTGGCAGAGGACTGCTCAGTATGGCATGCCTACATCAGAGAAGATGCTGTGCTCTATGAGCAAAGCAGAATTGAAACAGCTCAAAGGGAACGCAGGATGCACAAGTTTGGTGTATCCACCCCAAATGATCAAACCTGTGGTAGAACATTCCAAGCTCGTATTGGTCTGATCAGCCACAGTTGGACACACTAAAACTTGACTCCAGCATAGTGATGTCATTCTGGTCGTCTTCGAAAATGAAGGGCAACAACCAAGCAACCATAACGTCTCCCAAGAAGGCTATCAGGGTATGGGATGGCAAAACAGACTACAAACCAGGAAATAAAGCCACTGCCAAATTTGGGAGAGTAGCCTGGAAAGCAATGCATTACAACAGAAAGGATGAGAAGCTAGCATAAAAACAGCGTGATTAACCTTAAATAAAGAGAGGTCCTTGAGGAAGAGTGGAAGGGGGGCATTCTGGAAGCATCAGGTGGGAGCTTATTGCTTAGGATCTGGGGACCTCAAGGGAGGGCAAACTTTCGTTTAAAGTGAGGAGGCAGAATAAATTTCAAATTCCCAATCTGTTTACACTCATTATTTTCATATGCATGTCTTACACTTTTCCCAACTGAAGTATAAATTGTCAGAAAGTAGGGGCTTTGTTTGGAATAGTAGAGAGAGCCAGAAGAATTGGTTTAATTCCCACCTCCAGCACTAGCTAAATATGTAACCACTGGCAAGTCATTTAAATTTTCTGAGCCCCAATTTCCTAACCTGTAAAATGGAGTTAATAACAGTGCTTACCTTACAGAGTTGTTGGGCTCCAATAAAAATGTACCAAAAATGTTTATAAACCTTAAAGAGCTAGATAAATGCCAGTTACTCTTACCATGACATTTCTTTGTATGCCCTAGGGAGGGTCTAGCACATGCTCACATATTTTAGCTAGCCAAGCACTTACTGTTTGATTGAGATATTTTAGAGAATTTTATTTCTCAAAACAGAAACAATCTACTAACCAACTACTAACCAACATGCATTTATTAATCACCTACTACATGCCAATCACCATGCCAAGCGCTGAGGATACAAACATAAAAGGAAGGCAGTCTCTGCCCTCACAATCTACTAGGGAGAATTGGTTGGAGAGAAATGAGCAGGCAACACGAACCACGGGACCACGGGACCATGGCATTCAATTGCAGGCTTGGCTCTAAAGCAAACTGGAAAATAAATGGTCGGGTGGCCGTGATGTAGTTCGGTTTCTTTCTCAGATGAAGATAATTGTACTGACCTACAAACTAAAAGGTTAATGTGAGGACTAGAAAATTAAATACTGCATAAAGTCAGGGCTGTCCAGCCTTAGGTTTTACTGAAACAACAGACAATATATATGGATTTGCCATTTTAGTGAGAGCTGGGCAGTAGGTCCAGTAGCTCGACTTCCTTTACTAAAGCATTTATGTCAATTTCTATGCTTGTAGGTGGCTGTGTAAATTGCACTGCAGGCTGCATGCCAAAGATGGAATCCCCAAGCACAATCTAGTCATATTTGGAAACAATGTAACATAGCAGGGATATGTGGGGCAGTGGATAGAGCGTTGGGCCGGGAGTCAGGGAGACCTAAGTGCAAATCCAGTCTTAGATATTTACTAGCTGTATGATCCTGGGCAAGTCACTAGTTTCCTCAGCTGTAAAACGGGGACCATAACAGCACCTACCTCTTCAGACTATTGTGTGTGTGTGTGTCTGTGGCCGGGGGGGGGGTCAAATGAGATAACAATTATAAAGCACTTAGCACAGTGCTATATAAAGATTAGCTGCCATTATTACTGTTATTTTTAAGAAAAACACTTCGGTGACTAAGGCGCAATCAGCACTATAAACTGGGGTAGGCCATATAAATTATAACTAATTGGGAGGTGTAATACTAAGGTGGGACCTTTTTACTGTTTTAGAATGCTAAATTAATTGTCTTCCATTGAGTCTTACTAGGTGCTAAACCCCAGGCCCATACCCCTGATAGTAATGCTAAGCCCATGTGAGCATGAAGCCCCCAGCGCCCTAAGGCATGTTGCTAAGACCAGAGCCAATAGTAGGCGCCTAAGTTCTGGTTGCTCAGATGACATTTGATGACCTCTAAAGCCTGTATAAAAAGAGAGAACAAAGCTGTTTGCTTGGGGCTCTGAGCCACTGGAGGAGTGTCCCTGGGCCTGCTGTCGTTAAGAGCTCTCTGGCTTGCCAACCCAGATGTTGATGGTTTCTTGGTAACCATGAATTGTGATCTGGTCTGTTTATATTGTGTATGTTTGTAACTTGTTTGTATTTGCTCTGAAGTTCAGGGTGCTGGTTTTTCCTCCTGAACTCAGTGAGTTTATATGTATATGTTGGATTAAAGTAAGATTGTTAACCCTTTAACTTTACTTTTCTTAGTAAAGCGGATCAAAAGAACCTGTGCTGGCAGCATTCTTGCTGCTGGGCTTGCGCTGGTCTTTCACCCCCACAACAGCTGCTAGCTGAATTGTTGTAACAGTAGGGAAGAAAAGAATCATGCAGGGTCTCCTGAACTATGGCTACACAGACACAGGAAATAATAAAGACTAATATTAGTTGACATTCATTAAGATTAGCTAAGTTTTACATAAATCATCTCATTTAATTCTCACAGCAACCCTGAGGTAAGTCTTACAGGCATTACCATTTCCATTTCACAGATGAGATAACTGTAAAGGTCAAATGACTTACCCATTTCATTTGTTTTACAGGTGGGATTGAGCTCAGATATCACTTTGAAACCTAACCCTCTTTTCACTACCCAGTGGTGTCAAATTCAAATGCAAATGGATCTCTGTGGGCTGCATGTTGACTTAGAAAACCACAAATCAGCATTATCTATACTGTACAGTATTTTATTTATTTTTTACAAACATTTCCCAATTACTTTTTAATCTGGTTCTGCCACACTAGGCATTTTGTAGCCCCCTATGCCTGAAGGTAGTGAGCTTGGCACCTCTAAACCAGACCCGGCTGACAAGACAGTGGAAGGAAGTAAATAAGCAATGTTTCACTACAAAGTTCAATAGGCGTTTGTAATATAATCTTTTGCAAATAGCAATAATAAAGGAGTTCGGGCAAAGAGGCTAACAAGAAAACGTCGCCACTAGAGGGGAACGACAGGGGGTACAGAAAGAGACGCAGTGACCTGCCCAACTTAACACAAGGATTAAAGAAGCAAAGCTCAGATTTGAATTGAAGCCCTCTGACTCCCGGCCCATTGCTTCTTCCATTTTACCGTTCTGTCTGTCTCAGAAAAGTCTTGATTTCAATTTTGCCTGACACTTACTAGCTGTGTGATCATAAGTCATTTGGCCTCTGGTGACCTGAGTTTTTTCTTCTGCAAAATAAGGATGATACTTGCAGGACTGTTGCAGGAAAACTCTTTCTAGGCCTTAACTAGCTATACGGTTATATAAGAATAGCTACGACTAGGCAGACTACATTCCTACAATCTGAAGGAAATGACTCGTGTCATTAAGAATGGACAGCAGAAACAGCTGCTTCCCAACTTGGAGATGGGGGTTGTAGACAGAGGAAGAAACCCAGTCCTTGGGCTGTCGACTTTGGAAGAGATGAGAAAAAGATAAGAACTGATATCAACAATATCACTAGAAGGAAAACGCCTCTTTTTACAGGCTAGCATAGACTTTATGGGTATGTGTTGGGGGGAAAAGATGGTTCAGATAGTCCCTGATGAGGTGGGAAGAGCATTGTTTTCTTCCTGTTGATAACAGGCCTGCCTCCCAGAGGTGCACTGGTTATTCGTGATAGTTCTCACCCTACTACACTAGAAAGAACATTTATCGAGACTGGATAACTTGATGCTGTATGAGAAAAGATCAGACAACACAAGAATCCTGTATTAGAAGCCAGAAGGCTGATATTGTGCAAGGCCTGGCTTCACTACTGGCAAGATGATTTACATGCTGTGTCACCTATCACACCATTCACAGCTCATGAATGCAGTGAGGTTAAGAAATAAAATACACTGAGTACTTTTAAAATTCTTCATGGATACCGATAATTTCAAAGTGGGGCTATCAATGAACTTCTCTGGGATCAGTGGTCTCCAAAGTGAGGGCAGTTGCCTGGCCTCAACCAGTATGTGATCAGCCAATAAAAGGATGAGTCAAATCCTACCCTTCAATCCCATTGCCAATCCTAAAATTTGTCTCCAACACGATCATACCCTCCCTTATACCGCAACACTCCCTTACTCTCTCATCTCCCTCTTCTATGCAAGGTCCCAACATTCTTGATTCTGAGCCAGGAGCGGGTACCCCAGAACAGTTAGAACCTAATCTAGGTGTTCTTAGCCTTTTTTTATGTCATGGACTTTTGGCTGCCTGGTAAAATCTACAGACTCCTCAAAATATCTGTAAATGCACAAAATACAGAGAATACCAAGAAAACAATTACACTGAAACATATTTATATCTAACTAGACCTATAACAGGTAACAGGCCCCAGATTACCGCCCCTAACTTCACAAACATTCCCTGGGTGCCCACAACAGCAACTGAGCAAGTGCCATTGACCTAATCCTCTCCACCCCAAGCATACTGACCTCATGGCCCCCAGATCACCTCCTGACAGCCAGCTCTGCGCATGGGTCATAACAAAGCCACCTGCCACTATCCCCTTTTCCCCCTTTTTTTTCTGAGTTGGGTAAGAGAGCGGGACAGGACAAGGATAAGACATGAATGGCTTGCAATCTACACGTACCTATGATTCCATTAACCTTCCCTCCAAACTCACCCCTCTTCCAAACTTTCCTAATCTTGTGGAGGGCACAACCATCTTTCTGGTTATCCGGGTTTGCAACCTAGGAGTCCACTCTGATTCCTCACTTGACCTCGCTTTATATTTCTAATCGGCTGCCAGATCTCGTCATTTCTGCCTCCATAGCTTTAGCCCTTGTCCATTTCATACTCACCGGGCCCTCAAGATTCCCCCCTGAACAGCTGTAATAGCCTCCTAACTGGTCCTTCCTCAAGTCTTTTCCTTCTCTGATTTTTTCTCTAAATAGCTCCCAAAGTGATTTTCTTCAAGGCCAAGTCTGACCAGCTCCCTACTACGTAACTCCAGCGGTTCCCCATTGATACTAAGTTTGAATATTATTTCATGTTTACCTAGAAAGGGTAAGGAGGGCTGTGGGTGGGTGGGAAACATTGCTGCTGCAAAAGTGGTCATTAGCATTGCTCCTGCCCACCCCTCCCCCGGGTGGAGAAGCTCCCAGTTAATGTGTCTGCCTCTTCCTACTGCTCCTGCACCATCACCATCCAAAGGATGATTTTGGCCACAACTCCTAAAGACCAGCTAACACAGAAAGAAGTAGAAACCTGCATCTGTTATTGAAGTTCCCATACAGCTTTCTAATCACGGTTTCTTGAAGCACTGAAAATCCTACCATAGGGGTCAGAGATCACCAGATTAGCACAGGATGCCTTTCCCCAATGGCCCTAGCCTCCCTTGCCGGTACCCGATTCCCATCACTAAGCACTGGTACAGGACAAGCCTAGGACCCTTTTTCCCAATGCCCCAGACAGTCTTCTGTTCAAATGCCACCAGGGTTTCCCCTTCCCAATAGGTGTAGGCCTAGTCCCCAGAAGCCCTGGCTGTGGGGTAGACATGGCCACTCATACCCGCTACTGCCTGTCCTGCCATAGCATGCTAAGGACCACCTGGCTTTTCTACTTGCTCTAAAGCTGAACTGTAATACAGTTATATATATATGCATTTATATATATACACACATATACATATACATATATATTTTACACATACACATGCACACACACACTACAAATTCTCCCCCAAACAGAATTCTTTGAGAAGAGGAAATATCTTGATTATCTGTTTGCATTCCTAGTACTTAGCATAGTCTTGGCACATAGAAAGTGCTTAATAAATGTCTTTCTATTCAATTTCATTTATCTCATCCTTTTAAAAAAGCCTGTTTTGCATGTAAGTTTTATGGCATACATGATTATTAGTACAGTAGTATGCATATAACTTGCAAATAAGTTGATATGCACATAGGAAGGGTGCTCATTGTGTACTAGAAGAGCAAGCCATCAAAATTTCGAAACCAGTACTCTAGGATGACCTTAAAGGGACCTCTAAGGGTCCATCCAGCTCTAAATATAGGAACCTATGATCATTAAAGGAAAGAAAACCATGAAAAGAAAAACCAAGAATTCGACTGTTTTTGATTCAATGTTAAGGCCAGGCAGACCAACTTTAAGACTCCTCTGAAGAGGCTTTCAATTTTCATCAAGAATGCTATGGAGTTATAGGGATCAAAAGAACAATCTGGCAGTGGAATCTTTCTTGCCTTTAAGTAGCTACACAGGACCAGCTAGTTTCCACTGATCCATGGGATCAGGCAGTCCCAAAGTGTTCCAAAATTATGAATTTACAGATTATAAATTTCTAAGTGGCAGAAACATCTTTGACTTAATCCATAATAAATCCCATTTAGGTGTTGACTAATGGTTTTCTGGTTGCCTAATTTTAGAATAAGTAAAATAAACAAATACAGAATTCACCTGCTTCTTAACTTTAAATACCTCTGGCTTGATTAAGGTGAAATGGTGGTACTCCATTCAAATAGTCCAGTAGAGAGTTACCAAAGCATACCAGAGCCTTGAATTTCATGTCTGTTTTAAGTTTAATTGTATTACTATCCAAATCTTCATCTCTTTTCACAAAGCCCTGTTAATCTGATTATATACTCTCCTGAAAAAAGAATAAAGGGGTAAATAATATGGGGAGAATGAGTGGCGACTAAACAGGGCACCGAGTTGATGGGGTTTGAGAGATCCAGGGATAGCCATTTCCAAAGAATGAGAATACAATAAAATACATGTACACTGTCTGCAAACAGAATCTCTGTGTGATAGTCCAGAAGTAACTTCATGATTCTGCAGTATTCCAGGAACAGCATTATGAACATTATCACATCATCCATGTACTATAAAAGATCAGGCATGTAAGTTTATAGAGCTTTAGATGAATAGAATCCTAGAGAGGAGAAAGTTCAGTGCGTTTAGATCTCTGAGATGATGTGGAGAGTGGCTTTCTCAGGTCTCTTTCTACTGACCAAAAATCTCCTGGATTTGACAGGACTCTTCCAGATTTCTCAAGCAGTGATCAAAGTGTTTCATCACCAACTGACAGAGGCATTTCATAATACATTTGGAATCCTCCAAAATTCAAGTTCTTCTTTTTAATTTGATTCCCTGGAGTTGATTCATTGATATTAAAGGTACTGACAAGAGTTCTTGTTAAATAGTGCAACATAAAACCAAAAGCCGTGCAAAGGAAAGTGCAATATTTGCCAGTTTCTACCATCATAAAAAAGAATTTGATTATGGTCAGACCCAAGCTGATCCTATAAGCTTCTGAAATGCATGGCACATAGCAGAACAATTCCCGCCCCCCCATTAAAAGTAATTGTTTTCTATAGGAAGAATATAAATCTTATTTAGGCCACAGTTTTCTCTTAAAAGATTCAAGGATTCAAAGGCAGTGGCTAAAGAGGGAGTCATAAGGAGGTAATCAGTAACTTACATTTAGCCATTGGTCAATATGAGATCATTTTAATATTAGTCCAGTTTATTTACCATTAGCATATTTTTACCACTTTCCCCCTCAAAATCGTGAGCCCAAAAATTTCTTTGGAGATATTTCCTATCCTTGTAGCTGAGGAAGCTGATTAAAGCAACCATATAGGAAAATATAATTGTCCCTATAGAAACAGTTCTAAAAATTGCCAAGCCCATCCTTAAAAAAAAAAAAAAAGGAATGAAAAAGAAGACAAGCATCATGGTTTGATCTCTGTCTATAGAATAAGTGGTTCCCTTTATAGTAAAATTTCCCACAGACGCACAAAACAACAAATAAAGACAAAGTCAGCCTGACAAAATTAAATTCTGCAGGAATGTAGGCCCTAGACAATCAGGACAATGAGAAAATGTACTCTAGCATTTCTGTTCTCCAGCAGTCCTGTATGAGGAGCCATTGAGCTGAGTTGCATTACCAGAGGATTGAAAACTGGGCAACTTAATATCAAAGCAAAGGGGACCCATAAGAAAACCTTTTGCTGAAGGTTAATTTTTTTTTAAAGGCACTACCTTGTTATTTGAATGCATGGAAAAGGGAAGAAACTAAGACCACATTTTCTGCTGTTGCATGGCACTGCACAAAGATTGTCATTCAACTCAGCCCAGCAACTTTAACAAGGCACAGCGTACCTGGGCTTAGTATGATGTTCCTACTAAGCAAACACCGTACTGTACTGATGTAATACTAAGCAAAAAAAGGTATGGAATAATTCCAAACGGACAAGATCAGTAAAATGGATTGATGGCCTAATAACTCTTATATTCCTACCTTTATAATTCTCTGATTACACAGCCTCTTCTTCCAAACGCCCTACCCACCCACATAGTAGCTAGCAACAAAGGAGATTTTTTATTTCCCTGACATGTGCGTGTAGATATATATGCATATATAGATATATGTATATATGTATGTAGACCTATATAAAATAGAGATAAAAATGAGGCTTAGAAGGTAAATTTTGTTAATATTCAAGCAGGTATAGATATAGATTTTTGTATAGGGTAGGAGCATTCAAAAGTATGTGTGAACTGCTGACCAGTGAATGCGGTAAATATTCACGGGGGGGGGGGTACTGTGTAGAACATGATAGAGCAAAATAAAAGCAACCACCCATCTACCCAAGTGAAAATTCATTTCAAATACACACATACATACAGGTGACTTATAGTCCCTTCCACTCCACCTCCCCCACTTTTCCGAACCTCTATCCCATCCCAACGCACACTCTCAAGCACAGAACAGGTCAGACAGTGCAAGCACCTCCAGCATATAAACTTTCTGTGCAGATTCAGAAGAGATAATGCCTTAGGGCTGGGAATACCACCGTACATCCTTTCTAATCCACACAGTTCCCAAGCTGGGATGGGAAGGGAAGGAGGGCTTAGGAACCCTTTCCTTTAAGACCTCAGCAGAATGACAGATTCAATAGCTTCCCCTGAGGTACGTGTGTGTAGGGATGACACAGATTTCTCACGAAGCATGCTCTCAGCCCCCACAGCCTTCTGACTGCCTTCCAAAGGGGGAGCTAAGAGGGTGAGAACAGTCCCAAGGGGTGGCTACTGCCAAGTACGGTCTAAGGCAGACGGTGCTTTTCCATTGTTTAAGCTCACCTCCAAAGGGCACACAAAGTGTATTTCGG
>CM053625.1:314702610-314723078 GCA_028646595.1 Phalanger gymnotis
GTGCCTAAAACATAGTCGGTACTCAATGAACACTTGCTGACTTCACGCTTTGATTTCACCCTTTTGATCACCCTTTGGTTCCGTTTTCTTCTCTGTACAGCTCACTCTCATCTCCAAATGTCCAGCTTTCACTTCTCTGAGCTCCAGACCCCCATCTCCAGCAGCCTGCCGGACAGCGCCATCTGGATGTTGTCTCATTATGAAAGTCAAACTCCGCGCGTCCCAATCAGAGCTCACTACCTTCTCCCTGTGCCCTGCCTGCAACCTGCCCCTCTTCCAGATTTCCCCTTTTCTGTTAAGGACACCCCCATCTGTCATCACCCAGATTCCCCATCCCAGACTTCTCCAATCTTCCATCTGCCTCACCTCCCAGATCCAATTAGCGGCTCCAGACTTCTTGATCTGATCACACACCATCCCTCCTCTCCATTCATTCATATGACTAATTCCAATCCCATCACTTCTCCCTCGACTAATTGCGATAGCCTCCTCATTTATCTCTCTGCCCCCAGTATCTCCTCCCCCCAATTCATAGTCCGCGCAGCTGCCAAACTGATATTTCTAAAGCAAAGATCTGAACGCGTCCCTCCCCTGCTCATGAAGCTTCAATGGCTCCCTATCACATCTAAGATAAAAGGCAAACTGAACAGTTTGGCATTTGAAGTTCTTCACAACCTGTTTTTCCAAGTTAATTTCTAACTACTAAGCTTCGTTTATTCTGTGTTCCATCCAATATGGCCTCTTGCTGTTCTCCAAACCCCACATTCATCTCCCATCTCAGGCACTTTGCACATTTACACATTAAACTTGGGTCATCTCCTGGAACCTGTCAGAGCCTTTGTTCCCAGGATTAATGATACGAAGAAAGAGAACTGTGAGAAGGTTGCCACCTAGAGGGGAAAAATATATTACACTGACTTACCAAAACTATAATGAGAACGGTATAAGCCAAAGAGAAAAAATGAACTGCGGACTCCAAATCTTCCAGTGCTCCCTTTACTCCCCTAACAAGGGCTCGACTGAACAGGGTGCTTTGAGCTTTGCAAAGGGCTTTCCATGCATTATCTCATCTGAGTCCCACAGCAGCCCTGTGAGGCAGGTACTATGGGTAGTTATCCCCATTTCACTGATGAGCAAACTGAGACTCAGAGGTTAAATGACTGTCCCATAGTCACATAGCTAGTCAGCGTCAGGAGACGTCTTCCTGCCCCCAGACCTACCACTCAATCCACTAAGCCCTACTGCCCCCTGCAGCTGTTTAATCAAACACCAACTGTGTGCCTGTCCTCGAAGAACTCAAACTCTACCCAGGGAGGATCATACAATGTGCAAATACAAAGTAGTTTGCAATAACATTCATTGGGGAGGTTCATGGAGGAGGTGCCACCTAACCTGAGCCTCAAAGGAAAGAGATTCTTAGCAGGAGAGATGAAAGACAGAATCTTCCAGGTATGGACGATGACTTGAGTAAATGCTCACAGGTGGGAGATAGAATTTCTAGTTCAGAGACCAGCTACTACCAGTCCAGTCGAGTGTGTGAAGGAGAGGAATGTGAGATAAGGGTTGCAATTCAATTCAACAAGCATTTATTAAGCACTCACTGCATGCAAGTGACAGTGCTACACCAATGGGATTGAGTTTGTATTCTACTGGGAGGCAGGGAGAAGGACGATACAGAAAGTCAGTCAATAAACATTTATTAAGCTCCTACTATATGCAAAGTAGGCAGCTAAGTGGAGCAGTGGATAGAGTGCTGGGCCTGAAGTCAGGAAAACTCAACCTGAGCTCAAATCTGGCCTCAGACACTTAGTTGTGTGACCCTGGGCAAGTCACTTAACCCCGTTTGCTTCAGTATCCTTGTCTATAAAATTGCTATGGAAAAAGAAATAGCAAACCACTCTAGTATCTTTGCCAAGAAAACCCCCAATGGGGTCACAAAGAGTTGAACACAACTGAAAAATGACAAATATGCAAAGTAAACATAAAGTAATTTCAAAGCAACTGTAGGATCCAGAAGATACTAACTCCTAGGATTAGGAGAGGCCTAATGTAGGAGATGAGATGACCTTCCAGCTGAGCCTTCTAGGAAGCCTTGAAGGGTGCCAAGAGGCATAAGTGAGAAGGGAATGCTTTCCAGACATGCTGACAGACTCAGAGAGGGAATTTCACATACATGAAAGAGCAGTAATCCAGATTGACTGAAAGACTGGCATTAGTATTAAATCAGTCTAGAAAGGGAGTCTGGAATCCAATTCTGCACAACCTTAAACAACTCCATGGAGCTGAAAATTACATGAGCTATTGCCCATGCAGGTGCTACCGGGAGCTTCCAAGTAAGGGTGTGGCATGCTCGAGCTTGTGTCTTCACAGACTATTTTGGCTTCTGTGTTAGAAGGGGGATGGATTAGACAGAGGAGAGACTGGAAACAGGGTCACCAATTAGGAAGTTATTACAACGGCACATTATTTCAGACCCTCTATTAATATGAGTCACTAACCACAATTTTTTTTGAAGACAGGTCTGGACAAAACTCAAAATTGCTATATACACTTTTGCTTTATTAGATGATATAATGGCGGTGAAAAGCCCTTATAAACTGTACTTTCCTTCTTCAATGACTGCAACGTCATTGGTATGGACGGGTGCTCTCTGGGCTGGTACAGACAGAAACCCCGTATTTTGTCACCCTGTGAGACTTTCATTCACGTCCTTCCGCCAATCCTGGGAGTTGGGGGCACCCAACACAGCCAAGATGCTTTCCTTTAGGTAAGGAAAGATTACCTGGGTACCTTGAAATCCACCTTTTACCCTTTGCCCCTGCTATAGGATTGGCTCACTTCCCAGAATCCTTTGGATAGTACCTTTTTCCCCCAATTTTGTGTGCGTAGGTCATCTTTGGCTCTATGTTAACAGCTTATTTATACACTTCAATTCTTTCCTTTGCTCTTTAGGTCACTCACAATTTTGATTCTTTGGTGGTGGTCCATGATCCATAACTATACAGAGCATCTCTAGAAGAATATTGGTGTTTTTTAAAAGCCAGGGTTTTATTTCAGAGAGAAACTTGAGGATGCTGAAAACACTGCCTGATTTTTCAAATTCAACCCATTCTCTTCCTCCTCCTATTCAATGCTAGACCCAGCTTACTGTTCATTGGTCGTGTCTGTCCAAAGTACTGATGGACCAGTCCTCTAGAGTATTGCATACCTAATGGCATCCCATAATCTGACCAATAAGCATCCTTCACCCATTCGGTTTTTCCTGAGTGAATAAAGAGGTTGAACTCTGTAGTATTTCAGAACCTGACGCAATCAGCACTAAGCCAGTCAATGACCTAGCACCCCATAACCTAGTTTATATACACCAGATTCAATCTTTGGGGTGGCCCAAAAATCTTATCTCTGGCTTATTCTGCCCCTAGCTAGAATTTCTTTGGGAAACCTTAGAATATGGGTTTTACCTAAATCTCCACAAATGTGGTTAAATGGGTATTTAGTTCTAATACAAGCACTCAAGGTAACGATGTATATCAGAGATAGGACAGCCTTTATTTCTCCCCATAGAAAATTCAAAACAACATGAAAGCTCATTGTGGCCCATGAAAAATGAAAATGATTTTTGGTCAAATGCCTACATTCTAATGAGTTTTGCCAAAAACCTACAAAGGCCTTATGCCTTAAAGGCTCCTCCATGAAGTAAATTAATCTGAAGTTGCTACAGAATAACAGATGACTCTCCACCCCAGGGACCCATGTAAGCCTCGAGTTGTTTAGTACAGTAAACCTTAGAGTACAGTAAGGATTAGGATTCTCCCCAGAAGGAAAATAAACTCTATTGCTAGAGAGGCAACCCTGATCCTATCAGATCTATACTGTCAGAATAAATCAAAATAAAACCAAGAGGCAAAGTGCAGGTGTTGCTCCTTCATATCCTGTCTTACTTTTCCTTCACCACCCCAAGTGGCTCTTTTAGAAGACAAGTCTTGGCAGCAAGCCACATTGCCGCTGGGGCCACTCACTGTCGCCCCTCTGGGAGCCAAGTCAGCTGCTCTCCTTGACCTTGGCTCTAGACTCTTTCTCACCTTCCTCTTCAAGTTTTTCTTCCCTGACCACTTTCTGTTGACTTCATACCTGCGTGACATGGACTCAGCCAACTCAACATCCCTTTCTCTCTCCAAATCCAGCCCTTTTTCTATGGTCACATTGGCTCCCCAATCTTTTATCCCTTTATCAAGGTTCTTTGCCTGGGGTCAACCGGTCAATCAATAAATGTTTACTAAGTGTTTACTATATTCCATGTTAGGTGGCGCACTGGATAGAGGTGAAGGCATTGGCTCTATACACATTCTTGGTCCAGGAATCCTTGACATTCCTCCCAAAATCTGGATTCTAGCAATTCTTGCTTCTATACCACCAATGCCCCCCAGCTGCTGCCATCTCTTGGACCAAGAGGTTCCACCACTACTTCTCCATAGCCACCAACTCTGAATCTAGGGGTGAAAGGGGAGAGAAGGTATCACCAAGGGGCTGGAAAACCTGTGCCCCTCAGAGACCAAAATCCATTCAGGTATCTTGTCTCCAACCTGCCTCAGCTCTCTCTATGCATCTCTAACTCTGACAGATCTGCCTGCCCCCTTTTAGAAGGCCAGTATAAAGGGTGGGCAGATGGGTGGGTCAGTAGTTAGATTGCTTGGGTTGGGGTGAGGAAGACCTGAGCTCAAATACATCCTCAGACACTCACGTGACGCCGTGTGACCCTGGGCAAGTCGCTTAACTTCTGTTTGCCTTAATCCACTGCAGAAGGAAATGACAAGCCATTCCATTGTCTGTGCCAAGAAAAATCCATACAGGCCACAAAGAGCTCGAGAAGACTAAAGGACTGAACAACAACCACTAAAAAGATATCTCTGATACACATCCTCTAAGCCAATCAAATCGGCTCTAATTCCTTAGGCAGATATTCACACCTATCTAAGAGGCTCAGAGTTTTTCACATATAATCCAAGTCTCAGAATCAAGTGAATGAATTTGACAGATCCACTAATCAGCAAGTATTCATTAAGCACCTACTATGTGCCAAGCACTGTGCTAGACACTGAGGACACAAAAGCAATGAGTGGAACGATCCCTTACGGATCTTCAGACAAAGATGTGTGCTCCAAGTCTCTCATCAAGCCCCGAGCTGCCCTGCTCAAACTTTGACTCCAGGTTTTCTTAACCTTTTTTTTTTTGTAAAATGGATCCATTGGCAGTCTGGTGGGGCCCATGGGCCTCTTCTCAGAATCCATTTTAAAATGCAGAAAACAAAATGCAGATTAGAAAGAAAACCAATTTTATTGAAATCCAGATATGATGATATTTTTAAAACCAAGTTCACAGGTGCTTCTCTACACGTTTCAATTCTGGGCAAGAAGACATCCGCCAAGAAAGTTTAATCCCATCCTCTGGGATATTTAAGGAGGAGGAAGGGTATGGAGTTATCGGCTGCTGGTGGGTAATTCAGCTGTACTTGCTTGCCTTTTATCTCTCTTCATTCAGTGCCTTCTCTCGGTTGGTTTTCCGTTTATCTGTGTGGAATATTTATTATCTATTTACCCTGAATATGCCTTATTTGTACATAGTTGTTAGAATGTGGTCTCCCCCATTAGACTGTGGGCTCACTGAGGACAGGCACTGTCTTTTGCCTTTTTGCATCCCCAGCTCTCAGCTCAGTGCCTGGCACACAGAAAGTGCTTAATAAGTAACTTTCTGAGCTCTAGGAATCATCCCGGTTAAGCTCAGTGGGGAAGTCATGCCGTGTGCATAGGCTTGCAGAGCTAGGAGCATCTTAAGGCTCATCTAGTCCATTTCACCGATGAGGCACTTTGCTTGGACCCAGAGGTCCAAGGACCTGGCCGAGGCCACACAGCTCACAAGTGGCAGAGTTCAATTTTGAGCCCAGATCTACCCCATGCAAATCCAGAACGCTTTTCACTGGCCCACACTTCCTCCTCTCTTGTACTATGCCCCCTCACCTCACGTGGCATACCAAATAATTATAACCCAAGAAACCAACATCTGCCCCCCAGGACCTAGTGCTGCCCTCTCAGTCAATCTCTGAAGACTCCTACACCAAATCTACTCTCTAAGTAAAAGTGCCCCCCAATGGATGGGGCCCTTTAAGAAGGGAACAGACTGTCCCAGGTGGAGCAGCCCAGAGAAACCCCAAGTGGCTCTCTTAGAAGACTAGTCTTGGCAGCCGCATTGCCACTGGGGCCACTCACCATCACCCCTCCAGGAGCCAAGCCCATTGTCCTCCTTGACCTTGGCCCAAGACTCTTTCTCACCTTCCTCTTCAAGTTTTTCTGCCCTGACCACTTTCTGTTGATTTCATACCTGCATGACATGGACTGGGCCAACTCAATGTCCCTTTCTCTCTCCAAATCCAGTTCACACTGGCTCCCCAATCTTTTATCCCTTTATCAAGGTTCTTTGCTTGGGGTCAACTGGTCAATCAATAAATGTTTACTAAGTGTCTACGATGTTCCAGGTTAGGTGGCACAGTGGACAGAGTGCCAGGCTTGGAGTCAGGAAAACCCGAGTTCAAATACAGTCTCAGGCACTAGCTGTGTGACCTAGGCAAGCCACTTAACCCTGTGTGCCTCAGTTTCCTCATCTATAAAATGAGCTGGAGAAGAAAATGGCAAAACCCTCGAGCATCTTTGCCAAGAAAACCCCAAATGGGGTCATAAAGAGTCAGACGCGACTGAAAAGTGACTAAATGACAACAACAACATGGTCCAGGCACTGTGCTAAGGGACAGGGATACAGTAAGAGGCAAAAACCAGCCCCTCCCTCAAGGAGTAAACACTGTCGTTGTCATTGTTACTTGATAACTGGCAGATCACAAGTCCCAAAGCCCGTGGGCAGGGGACTCTCCCCTCGCTGGTGGAGATCATGCTCATGTGCGGTTGAGTTCGTGAGTCTGGGAGAGAGGGGAGCTCCAGGCTCTTCAGTCCTGTCACTCTCCGGCCTTTTCTCAAGTCTCTTCTTCATGCTCGTCAGGCTCAAGTTTGAACGGACTCTGCGGTCGCTTCCAGTTCCCAGCTTCAAGAGAAAAGATGGACGACGCCGACCCCACTTCAAGTTGCTAAAGGGAAAATGAGACTGGGGAGAAGTGGACGTGAGAGGAGCT
This sequence comes from Phalanger gymnotis, assembly GCA_028646595.1. Lineage (NCBI taxonomy): Eukaryota > Metazoa > Chordata > Mammalia > Diprotodontia > Phalangeridae > Phalanger > Phalanger gymnotis. The sequence continues at coordinate 314,709,785 of CM053625.1, forward strand.
GACCACCTCCGTCATTGCTCTATCCATAGCCTGCTACCCTAGAGACTTTAGGGGACTTGGGAGACCCAGGACTCTCCTTGGGTGAGCTGAGTTACTCCACTCCCAATGGGAGAGCCCCTTCACTCCAGGCATAGTCTCCTCTGGACACTTCCCCATCCCTACCCCACCCCAATTCCCTCACCCCTGCCCCCACCCCTTCATCCCCTCATTCCTCTATCCCCTCATCCCCAGCCCCCCACCCCCATCCCCACCCCATGACCTCAATAACCAACAGGGCAAGCAATAAGGCGAAAGACTGGGATGTTTTTTGAATTTTGTTTTGTTCTATTTTTATAGCGGGCCCCCATCTAGGTGGTCCAAGCACTAAGTTCTGTGATGGGGAATGTGGAGAAACCGGCAATCATAATCCTGCCCCCCGCCTGCTTCCAGCTGGGTCCAGCTGGCCCCCATTCCTGAGCCCACTTGATTCTTCCCCCTGCCTCTACTTCCTGCCCTTCTGGCTCCCCTGGAGTCCATCAAGTCTCAGATAAAACCTCATTTTCCACAAGGAGTCCTCATTAACCTCAGCGCCTTCTCTCTGTGGATTATTTCCAGTTTATTCTGTGTATGTCTCATTTGTGCACAGTCCTTTTCACGCTGCCCCTCCCATTAAAATGGGATCTCCCTGAAGGCTGGGACCGATTCTGTCTGGATCCCTAGCACAGGGCCTGGCACATGATACTTAATTAATGCTTGTTGGCTGGATTTGACTTGTCACAAAATCTGCATCTGACTTAATCTCATTTTTCTACTCTGCCCTGTGGCTTTCAGACATTTGCCACACCTGAAAACGTCTGTCTCAGTCTATTCCTTGGATCTATCCCCACTCTGTCCAGAGGAGGGTCCTCTGGAGTCATGGTGGGTGGCTGCATTTGATCGGATGATGCTGGGGAGGGAGGGGGGTGTTGGGGGAGGAGCCATGGTCCCTGTCTATGGCTGACTGTGTGCCTACTGTGTGCCGTGCTGAGGCAATGTGGAGTAGATGGAGATGTGGGTTCCAAGCCAGGCAGACCTAGGTCCTGCCCAGGAGAAAAGAAAGAGGAAAGGGACTGAAATGTAGGCTGACTCAGTGACACATTGCTCCTGGACCTGCTTATCGATCAGTGCTGGGGGGAGGCGTCTCTCAGCCTGAAGCTGACACTCCTCACTTAGTAACTCATCCCCCACCTGTTTGTACCTGGAAGTTGTCGCCTACCTTGGGGAGGAGCTGAGGCGCCATGACCCATCCCCGGTACTGGCTAGACCTTCCTGAATCATCTTTATCTCATTACAAAAGTCATCACTAAAAGCTGGCTCCACCTTGCCACCATTGGGGATCCCCAATGGGCAGCCCGTCCAACCTGCTGCCACCCTGGGGAGGAGCTGAGGCGCCATGACCCATGCCCGGTACTGGCTAGACCTTCCTGAATCATCTTTATCTCATTACAAAAGTCATCACTAAAAGCTGGCTCCACCTTGCCACCACTAGGGATCCCCAATGGTCAGCCTGTCAAACCTGCTGCTACCTCAACATATTTAATAAACTCCTTTTAATTTTCTTTATCCTGAGTTTTGCCTCATTAATCAAGGCCAAAACTCCATCAAAGAATTTTCCTTTTAACACTACTGTGTGCCAGGCCCTGTGCTAAGGGATGTACAAATAATATTTTGTTTTGTTATTAGCATTATTTTATCAATGAAGAAACCGAGGTGGAGAGAAGTGATTTGCCCAGAATCACACAGCTGGTAAGTGACTGAAGCCAGATTTGAACTTGGACCTTTCTGACTCCACAGTAAAGGCTCTATCCACTGGCCACCTACAATTCCATTGGTACAGGGTATCCCCAGATGAGGGAACTCTCTTCACTGATGCTGATTGGCAGTTTGTCTGCAAACTACATTTTACACTGAGAGATTAGGTGACTTGCCGCTGTCACACACAGTAGGTGTTCTAGGTCTGATTTGAACCCAGGTGCTCCTGGCTCTGAATCCAGCTCTCCATTCACTCTACATTGCCTCTGCAGGGCACACAGTAGGCACTTAACTAATGGAGTGTCAGTCATAGGCAGGGACCATGACTCTCCATTACAATCCTCTGATCAAACACAGTGACCTACCAGGATTCCAGGGGGTCCAAGATGATGCCAGAACACCTGCCTCTGGACAGAGAGGTGATGAATCCAAAGTAGAGAAGGACACACACATTTTCAGGCATGGCAAATGTGGGGATTTGTTTTGCTCAATTATATTTATTAGTTACAAGAACCGTGTTTTTCTTTGGGACAGGGGAGAAGGTCTAGAAATAAACATAGCATTTAAAAAAATAAAAAACCATAGGATCAACGGCCAGGAGGAATATAATTTCAACTTATACTTGAGGAAACTAAAGTCCAGAGTGGAAATGAGCTATCCAAGGTAATAACAGAATAGAGATTCGAACCCAGATCCTCTTGACTCCAGACCAGGGGAGTCATCCCTCCTCCCAATATTGACTTTGTCTCCCAGGCTTCATCTGAGCACAGTGAAGAGTGCCCCAAAACAATCGCCACTCTGTTCATCCCTGCCCCCCGCAAAGGAACAAACAAGAAAATCCTGTAGAATAGTGAGAAAACCTGCCCACTAAGCAGTAAAGTGCTGGGCCTGGAGTCAAGAAGAGCCGAGGTCAAATATAGACTCAGACCCTGGGCAAGCCGCTTCACCCCTACTTACCTCATTTATCGCATCTGTAAGATGGGCATGATGATAGCACCTATCTCCCAGTTTGTTGTGAGAATTAAATAAGATGATATTTATAAAGCACTTAGCACAGTGCCTGGCACAGAGTAGGTGCTTAATAAATGTTTGTTTCTTTCCTTCCTCTCTTCCTCCTTTCCTTCTTTACTTCCTTCCTTTCTTCCTTCCTTGCTCCCTTCTTTCCTTCCTCTTTTCCTTCCTTCTTTTATTCCTTTCTTCCTTCCTCCTTTCTTTCCTTCGTCCCTTCCCTCCTTCCTTCCTCCCTTCCTCTTTTTCTTCCTTCATTCATTCCTTTCTTCCTTCCTCCCTTCCTTCCTCCCTTCCTTCATTCCTTTCTTCTTTCCTACCTTCTTTCCTTCCTACCTTCCCTACTTCCTTCCTTCCTCCCTTCTTTCCTTCCTTCCTTCCTTTCTTCCTCTCTTCTTTCCTTCCTTCCTTCCTTCCTTCCTTTCTTATGCAACTTGAGGCAGAAACATGTACCATGTGTTGTCAGGTGCAGTCTTACAGCCGACTTCTTTTTCCTTTTCACAAGGGAAGGTCCAATTTGAAGAGGGGTAGGGCACATTTGCAAAAATAGTAGTAATATAAAGGCAAAATGCACCAATTGAGCATTTTAAAATGAAATGAAATGAAATGACACTGATAGAGAAATACATAATTACATAGAGAACTGCCTTCCAGAACCTGTGCTCCTGTTTTATGGTCTTGGAAATAAGGCCCATTATCCATCCATGAATCAGTCGACAATCCTCCAGCAGTCTTCAAAGTGTTTGCAGAAGCCTGGGCATTCTCCCGGGCCATTTCCCTGTAAACATCCATGTGTCCACAAGAAATCAGGAAATAGTAAGTGTTAGAGCTGCAGGACTGTGGTCAAGTTTGCCCCTCTCTGTGTGTGCAGCTATTTTCATGGAAATTCTATTTTATTTAGCCTGGGGCTTGGTTCTCTCCCTTTCCCCCTCCAGAAGCAGTAGGGTGTAATGAATGGAAACTGTGATGGAGAATCAAGATCAGCCTGGGTTCAAATCCTTCTTCAGGCACTTATTATCTGGGCGACGCAGAGATAGTGATTTCATCTTTCTGGGCCTTAGTTTTCCCATCTGTAAAAAGAGGCAGCTGGACTCCAAGGCCTCTAGGTTCTAAGTCTATATGACCCTTTGATCTTCTAAATAAAACATCCATTTATATCAGTTAGAGAAAGACAAAGAAAAGACAGAAGTGTTGGACTTGCCCTTGACATTCAGGCAAAATCAGTTATGTAAATAAATCTGTGTAAATAGCATGGGAATCCCACAGAGAGGAGTCAGACCTGGAGATCTGATCTAGAGGATGAGGAAGAAGACGGGGTCGGGGTAGGGGGGACCTCAAATGCAGGCCTGGACGATGGAGAGAGAAGCATCAATGGCCTCAGCCTTCACCTGCTTTCCTTCTCGCCCCTCTCCTGTCCTGCCCTCCTTCCCTCTTCCTTCTTTTCTGGCTTCCTTCTTCCTCTTCTCCATCGGCTCCATTTCCCCTTCTTCTCTTCCTGTTCCCTTTCCTCCCTCCTTCTTCTCCTCCTTGCTCTTCTTCATCTCCTCCTTCCTCTTTGCTCTCCTCCTCCATCCCTTCTTTCTCTTCCTCCCCTTCCCTTTCATCTCCTTCCTCCTCCTTCCTTTTCTCCATCTCTTCCTTCTCCTCTTCCCTTTCTACTTCTCCTCTATCCCTTCTTTTTTATCCTCCCCTTACCCCTTCTTCCTAGCCTTCATCTTTTCCTCCTCCCTCCTCTCCTTTATCCTCCTCCTCTTTCTCATTCAATTTTCCATGTTCTCCTTGTCCTACAATCCAGGATCTGGGCCAGGGCAGTGAACATGGCACAGGCAGCCATGGACAGATTCAGCAGCAGCTACTGGGGGAGGGGGAAGCAGAGGAGCGTGAATGGAAATGAACAGCTTTGTCCCTGGGACCCTGCCTGGCTGCGAGCCAAGAACAGCCTGTGGTTTGAGCTCTGACCACCAGAGAGCATCTGTGTGCCACGATGCTCACTACTATCCCCAATGTAGCTGATCTCCCTAGGAGAAAACCACGACATTGGGTCCTTCCTATCTTTCCACCTCGCTTTCTTCTTTTCTCTTCCCTCCCCTCCCCTCTTCTCTTCTTTTTCCTTTCTCTTCTTTATTTTTCTCTTCCTTTTTTCTTCCCTTTTCTTTCTTTTTTTTCTTTTTTGTTTTGGCCATGTTTTATTGATGCTTTTTTCTCTTGTTTTTTTCACTCTTCGCTGTCACTGAGATATTATTTGTCAAGCACTTAGCTCAGTGCCTGGCACATAGTAGGAGTGAAATAAATGGTTGTTCCCTCCACCCCCTCCTCACTTCTCTCCACTCACCAACCCCAGTCACCACTCACAATGACAACCATCTTGTAAAAACAAGTATAATCAAGCAAAACTGACCGTGTCTGAAAATGTATGTCTCATTCTGCACCCCTAGTTCACCACCTGTCTGCCAAGAGGCGGAAGCATGCTTTAATATCACTCTTTAGACTCATGATTGGTCCCTCTTCTAAAGCCTTTCAATTTAAGCTTACTTTCCAAGACCCTCCAGTTTCTCATGTCCCCCTCCCCCCAAACCTGCCTTCTATTCCTCTCGAATGTGATCAGTGCAGCATGACCACAAGAGAGCTCTCCCAAGGATCCAGAGAGACTATTTCCCCAGGGCTTAGAGCCCAGTGTTATCGAAGCCAGAGTGAGTGTTTCAACCTCATCTTAATTATTGAGCTCCCGTGAAAAAAGATATTTCCGGGTCACAGGACTGTGGTATGACACTAGGACTGATTGCTGACACTGGTCACCCTGATCCTTCCCTGTCCGACCCATCCACAAACTGAACCCCAACTCTGATCACAGACTGAGTCTTAACCTAGCCTAGATCGACTCCTAATCCGGCCACAGCCTGACCCCAAGTGTGACCATGTTCTGGATCCCAGCCCAGCCGCAGCCGGAGGCTCAGGACTGATCACACGCTGAGTCCCGACCCCTCGTCTAGCCCACTATTTTCCAGACATATGTGTTCAATCTGTGATTAATGAATTAATTAAATCTCAGTGGGTGACTTTGTATTAAACCTAAAATCTTTTTAATCCCAATTTTATTCATCATAATTATCGACAAATAAGCATTTATTTTAATAGCTGACATTTACATAGCTAAGAGTGATATATATATGTGTGTGTGTGTGTGTGTGTGTACACATACATGTATGCATAGGCATATAAAATCTCATTTTGTGGATTAGTCATTTTTCAGTCATGTCCAACTCTCTATGACCCAATTTCAAGTTTTCTTGGCAAAGAGACCGGAGTGGTTTGCTATTTCCTTCTCCAGTTCATTTTACAGATAAGGAAACTGAGGCAAACAAGGCTAAGTGATTTGCCCAGGGTCACACAGCTAGTAAGTGTCTAAGGCTGCATTTGAACTCAAGTCTTTCTGACTCCAGGCCTGGCCCTCTATCCACTATCACGCGCACACACACACACACACACACACACACACACACACATACACACATACTGATGGACTCTGCCTACCTATCACTTACACTTTAGTCCCTATAGCATCTCAAATGAACCAGTGTCCAAGAGCCTGAAGCCCACATCTCCAGTGGCTTGTTGGATGACCTCAAACCCAATGTGTCCAAGGCCAACTCCAGAATCTCAGGGTACCGAGGGATGCCAGAGACCATCTGGCCTAAACCATGCCTACCCCAAATCCCTTCTACATTACACCCAACAAGTGGTCCTCCAACCTTTGCTAGAAGATTTCTAGGAAAGAGGAAACCAGTCTGTTTTGGCATGGTTATTGTGACAGCCAGCTGGTACGGAGCCAGTTAGGTGGTACAGTAGAGCCTGCCTCAGACACTAAGTTATCTGTGTGACCCTGGGCGAGTCCCGTTACCTCTCCCAGATTCAGCTTCCCCATCTATAAAATGGGGATTTCAATAGCCCCTCCCTCCCAGGGTTTCTGTAAGGATGACATTAGATAACACATAACAATTAGATAAAGCCCTGTGCAAACCTTAAGATGCTACGTAAATGCGAGTTATTCCGGTTGTGCTTTAACACGTCTTTCCCAAGTCACAAATTCCTGTGGATCTATTTGTACATTCCCTCCTACAGTGCTGATCACGACCCGTTCGCGTCTGCCCACCCTCGTTGTCCCATCAGTTCTCCACCAAGGGACCAGCCACTGCACAAGAGGCCTTCCTTCCTACTCAGGGCATCCTGGCCACCTGTCACCCCTGGCCTCCCCACATGGCCAGCCCATCCTCATTTGGAATCATGGATTTCCCCAATGACAGCCTTTACTCCTCTTTACCTTCAAAGTTCCCCCTGGAAAGCAGGGACCAATTCAATCAATTGACCAAGTTGGTCAATCAATGGGCCTTTCTCAGACCGTGTGTCTGTTTCCCCAGCACCAAGCAGGTAGGTGCCTGGCATAGAGTAGGTGCTTAGTAAATGCTGGTTGATCAAATAACTGACTGCCATGTTGCAGCCCATCTCCCCTGTGTACCTCTCATTCTGAAATACGCTCATCAAATCCCTTCTAAAGGAAGCCTTTCCTGAGCCCTTGAATGCCCTCCCTCTGCTGATCCTCTCCAGTCTCTCTGGCCTAGAGCTTGTTTCTGCAGACTTGTTTGCATGTTGTCTCCCCCGTTAGACCAGGAGCTCCTCTAGGACACAAACTGTCTCTTGCCTTTCTTTGATTCCCCAACACCTAGCATAGTATCTAGCACACAGTAGGCGCTTAAGAAATGTTTATTGACTGGCTATTCTATGTGTCATATCCATGTGACAACCAGCCTAAATTTGTCTCTTTGTAGTTTCCACCCCGGGCCGCCCAGTTCTGGCCTTTGGGGCCAAGCAAAACAAGCTTAATCCCTCATTATCTTCGCCCCGCCAAAAAAAAGAAAAACCAGTTTCCTTGCTTCCTTCCCTGATCCTGCCAGTGGTGGCATCACCCAGACTTGGACCTCAGAGATCAGCTTTCCCCCCTCCCTCACCCTCCAACCAGTCACCTAGGGAGAAGATTTGTGGTGAGCTGGCTCTCTCTTCCACCCTTTCCTCACTGTCCCCACCACCACCACCCAAGGCCAGGCCCTTGCCACTTCACACCTGAGCTATGCCAAACATTCCCTAAATGGTCTCCCCAACACTCCACCCTCCGGTCTGATCCACCCTGAACACAGTCAGCAGACTAATTCATTTTCCTAAAGCATTCCTCTCTCTGATTGTGGCACTCAAGACCTAGAACTCCCTTCTGTCTTCGAGAATAATAAATCCTAGCTGCTTACTTGATCTGCTATTCAAGAGACCAGGGAGCTGCTTTCTCTGTCTTATCTCACTCTTTCCCTTACATGGGATCATTGAGTCATAGATTTAGATCTCAAAGGGACCCTTGGCAAACATCTACTCCGGCTCCCTCATCTCATTTTTACAAATGAGGAAACTGAGGCCCTCAGAGGTGGAGTGATTTGACAGAGGTCACACAGGCATTATTGTACGGCTGTAAGAGTTGGACTATGGGGGAGCTGAGCACGGCAGAATGGATGCTTTCACAATGTGGTGCTGGAGAAGATTTTGGAGAGTCCCTTGGACAGCAAAGGAGAGCAAACCGGTCACTAGCTAAAGAAATTCATTCAGGCTGTTCCAGAAGGTCAAATACATAAGCCGAAGCTTCAGTACTTTGGCCACAAGAGAAGGAGGCACTCATTGGAAAAGACCCTGATATTGGCAAAGACTGAAAGCAAGAGGAGAAAGGGACAGCAGAGGGTGAGATGGGGCAAGAGTGTCATGGAAACAGTGAACCTGGGCTTGGGCAGACTTTGGGGGATAATGGAGGACAGAAGGGCCCGGCCTGCCATGATCCAGAGGGTCACGAAGAGTTGGTCACCACCGAACAGCAACAAATGGGATTCAAAGCGTGTCTTCTGACTCCCAATGCAGCCCTGCAGCATGCAATCTCGGCCAGCCTGTCAGCCAGATGGGTGTGAATGCGGCTGCCTTCTCCCTGCTCTCTGACCCACCCCAACACATGCACGCACGCACGCATGTATGCACGCACACACAGGCATGCACATGCACACGTGTGTGAGTACACAGGCGCATATGCACACATGCATGAACATGTGCACACACAATGCAGATAGACGCATACTAACACGCACATGCACACATGCATGCACACACGCACGAACATATGCACACACATGCACACATGTGTACACACATGCACACGAACACACACAAATGCATGCACGCGCACACCGCACACACGCACATATATGCACACACGCACATGCATGCACACACATCATTTTCATTCCTTCTGCTCCATCTCTGTTTCTGCCGTCTCCCCTCACCCACCTGGAATACCACCCACCCTATGCTTCTCTGAATCCTTCCCCTTCTCTAAGAGCTGGCTTCAACCCCGCTGGCTCTCTGAAGCCTCCCAAACTCCTCCAGCCCACAGCAATTTCTCCCTCTTCCGACCACTTAATTATACACCATCTCTGGTTGCTATTTAAAGTGAATATTCTATACCATTCTGTGGGGAAAGCCTTGCTCCCTAGCTAGGCCAGTCACAGTCACAAGATCTAGAGCCCAAAGGGACCACAGCGGGAACCCAAGTCCTCCTCCTTATTGTACAGAAGGAAAGAAGACCCAGATCTTTTAAGGGATCTGTCCAAGGTCCCACAGGCAGTAAATGGCAGAGGTAAAATTTGAACCCGGGTCCTCTCTCTTCTAATCCCAGAACTCTTCCCTGTTTTGATTATTTACTTAACAACTGTCAGCAAAAACTATCAAATAAAATAGAAGACAAGAACAAAATTACATGTTAACCACAAAGTAACTGATGTCTACCTAGTGCTTCAAAGTTTGCATGAGCATTTTGTGGACTTCTCATTCAGCCTCCAAGCAATACTGTGAACCTTGCTTGTATCATCATTATTTTTGGGTGCTAGGTGGCACCACAGTGCATAAATACGGCTCCAGGCAGCTCTTAGCTGGGTGCCCCTGGGCAGGTCGCCTAATCCTGTTTGCCTCAGTTTCCTCATCTGTAACATGAGCTGGAAAAGGAAAGGGCAAAATGCTTCAGGATCTTTGCCAAGAAAACCTCAGATGGGCTCCCAGAGAATCTGATAGCTGAAAAACAACTGAACAGCCCTTATCCTCATTTTTCAGACAAAGACGATGAGAGTCAAAGACATTCAGTGTTTGGCTATGGCCGCAAAGGTAGCAAGTGTCAGAAATAAGATTTGAACTCAGGTCTTCCTTTAACCCCTATGGCCCACTGTCTTTCAACTATACTGTCTATTTTGGCAAAATAGAACAAACAAGGAAGTTAATTAACAAGGACGCATTTGCTCTGTGTCCCCTTCTAAATCTGCCTGACATTGTGTGCTTTGCCCTTGTTTTCTCTCTCTCTTGTTGTTGTTCATTCAGTCCTGTCTGACTCTTTGTGACCCCATCTGGGGTTTCTTGGCAGAGATACTGGAGCAGTTTGCCATTTCCTTCTCCAGCTCATTTTACAGATAAGGAAACTGAGGCAAACAGGGTGAAGTGACTTGCCCAGGGTCACCCAGCTGGTGAGTGAGGCCGAATTTGAACTCAGGTCTTCCTGACTCAGGCCTGACACTCCTTCCACTATACTATCTAGGTGCCTCCTTCTCTCTTTCATCTCTCTGTAATAATATGTGAATGTTCTTCTGAGTCTGCTGATGTCAGCCAGAATCACATCCTAAGTCTTTCTGGGAGATGCCAGGCTCTTTTGCCAAAATCAGGCTGCTTTTTAATGGTTTTTCGTGGGCAGGGTCTGATCATAGGTCTTTATATTCCCACCATCACCAGCCACTAACATGGAATTGGGTTCACCATAGAGGAAGAGAACAAGCATTTGTTAAGCACCTACTATGTGTCAGGCACATGCTAAGGGCTTCACAGAGATTTATCTCATTTGATCCCCACAGCCATGGAGGGAGATAGGTGCTATTGTCCCCATCTTATAGTTGAGGAAACTGAGGTAGACAGAGGTTAAGCGAGGATCCAGCTAGCTAGAGTTTGAGGCTGGATTGGTACCCAGGTCTTCCTGACTCAAGGTGCAGGCCTCCACATTCTTGTCCCACCCGGCTGCCATCAAAGCTCATGGCCATGGTAGATGGACTAGGGATTCTCTAAAGGTGCAGGCCTCCGTATTCCTGTCCCACCTGGCCACCATCAAAGCTCGTGGCCATGGCAGATGGACTAGGGATTCTCTAAAGGTGCAGGCCTCCATATTCCTGTCCCACCTGGCTGCCATGAAAGCTCATGGCCGTGGTAGATGGACTAGAGATTCTCTAAACTCTCTTCTAGCTCTAAAACCCATGTTGCCCTGACCTAACAAGGAGCAATGCACGGAAATTCCAGGAAGGCAGATTCGGGCTCACTATGAGGGAACTTCCCAATAATTAGAGAGTGAAATGCACCGTCCTTGGAGGCAGGGACTTTCCCCAGCCCTATCATGGATGTTGATTGCAGGGTTAGAGACTCAGGGCTGGAAAAGACCACAGAGGTCACAGAAGGCAGTCCCTTACTTTCATAAATGAGGAAACCACGGCCCCCTGTCAGGAATGTTGTGGCATAGGCCATGGACCAAATGACCTCAGAGGCTCCTTCCTCCTCGAAACGTGGTCATTATCTAGCTCATAGCTTTACAGAGGAGGAAACTGAAGCTCAGAGTTGAGTTGACTCGACCATGGTCTCATAGAAGGAAGAGCTGAGATCTGAACCCGGCTCCCCTGGCTCTGCATCCAGCTGGTGCCATCCCTACACCAGTCTGCTCATTTTTCTACAGGTGCTTCTCCTTATTCGAGGGTAGAGTTCAGTGACCCCGAAACACCCATGAAATGAATCAAGCCAACAGTACTAAAGGTCTAAGGTCATCAGGAGCATTGACTGTGGGCTTGGGTCGGGCTCTGCTTCTGAAGCAGGGAGAGGATGGAGCCTAATTAGGGGAGAGGCGAAGTGACTTAGAGGTTGGGACAGAGCTAGCATTGGGTGGTTCCAGTTCCACACTTGGAACACCAGCAGAATGTCACCGGGCCAGAAGGGCAGCTCCCGATGGGTAGGCACCAATAGTCAGAGATGCCATTTACGTGTTGCTTTATGGCCTACAAAGGACTTTACCTACAATTTTTTCTTTGATCCTCACAAAAGCCTTTTGAGTGAGTGAAGTGCTGTTATTTTCCTCCATTTTACAGAATGAGGAACTGAGGCTGGGAGGTCGCCCATCCCGGGCGAGATTTTTTTTAGGTCTTCCTGATTCCAGCTGCGCCATGCCCCCTAAATGCCAATGAAAAGGATCCAGCAAAGGCCAAGGACCCGGTAAAGAAGAAGGCGTAGGTCTTCCTCCTTTCCTATCAGCTTCAGGAAAGAGGCAATGTCAAGAAGTGGAGATCTGTTAGACTCGGAGTCCAGAAGGCCTGAGTTCAAATCCTCTGAGCGTTTCTAGTTACCTTTGCTTTTGGGTGAATCACTTGACTTCTTATAGCCTCTCTCTGCTTAGAAAGAAAGGAAGTTTATGGAAATGTGTTTTGCGTGCCCCCGTATGAATACCCCATATCCATATACCCCGTATGAATACTCAGTGATTGGGGAGGGGAGGGAGAGAATTTGGACCTCAAGATTTTTTAAAATGAATATAAAATTTGTTTTTACATGTAATAGGAAAAAATGTAAATTTTTTTAAAGAAGTGAATTATGCCTGTGTGAGAGGCAGTAATATGCTAGTCGATTCAGCTCTGGCCTCAGAATCAGGAAGACATACTCTGCCACATTCCAAGTTACATTAGCTCCTTGTCGCCCTAGGCAACTCTCTAGGACTTTAAGGTTCACAGAGGGTGCCAACCTCAACCGGCGGAGTGACTTTCCTCATGTAGGAATTCCCCATGTCAATGACATCACCAATCCGGTTCCTAATTCTATTCCTAACCATACTTGTAGCTTGCTGGTTACGAGGATCAGACAAGCCGATACCTACCGATCGCTGCGCAAACACCGAAGCTCTAAGTAAATAATAAAAACTTTGTGTGTGACAGAGAGGGAGGAAAATCAAGGTTAGGTGACTTGCCCAAGGTCTCACAGCTAGTATGAGGTCAGATATAGACTCAGGTCCTCCTGACTCCAGGGCCCGTGCTCTATCCACTGTGCAGCCCAGCTGCCCTCCTAATCACAATTATTGTTCAAGAGAATCCTGGATGACCCCTGCCTGCTCTGAGCCAGAAGGGCTTTCTCTCATATGCTGGGTAGCTGCCCTCGCTGTTGGTGCCTCTACTTGTTGGGGTTCCTCTTACCCCAAACTCCCAGGCCTTTGTCCAGCAAAGGCCTGATCTTGCAGGCAATGAATGAGGCAGGAGGCATGATGGTGATAAGCAGCTCCGTTTAATCAAGTTAGTCGCAAACTTTTATAGCTTTGATTACATAGCCATCGAGCCGCCTTGGTCCGCCTACTCTCTACCTACTCTCCTCCCCTTCTCTT
>CM053625.1:314723578-314769217 GCA_028646595.1 Phalanger gymnotis
TCTCTCCGGCCTCATTTGCTTCTTTACCAGAACGAAAGCCCCTTTTTGGGGTGGGGGGGGCGCTCCTAATGGACAACACGCGGGAACCTAAAGCGGAGGATGAAGAGGACAGGTGAACCCCGAGTATTTCTCTCCTTTCCCGAAGTCCCCAAAGGACGCTTCTTCTAGGACATCTGCCCAGACTGTGATACTCAGCCCATTGGAGTATAAAGAGCAAAATATAATCCACATTCCTGTAGAGCTCTGGAGGGATTTTAAAAATATTTTTATTTCAAACTTAAATCATCCACAAAGAACAAACATAACAATATAGAAAGAACAAAAAAGGATCTTATAAGACTCCAAGAAGCTCTGCTATGGGGTTTTTTTATAAAGAATATATGAAATTTTATGAAGTAGTAACAAAATTGCCCTGTTTCTTGGTGTCACCATCTGAAGTTCTTTTGGTTTTTTCTGTGTGTTTTCAAATGTTATATTAATTTTTTTCCTTTTTTTGCATCTCCCCACTTATTCATCCCACCCCACCTCACGAATGGATGAAAAACCATTTATTATGTATTTACAATGCATAAAGCACAATGTTAAGCCCTGAGGAATAAAATAATATTAATAAATAACGTGTACACAGCACCTACTATGCACCAGGCCCTGTTCTAAGCATAAAATAATATTAATAAATAACATCCACACAGCACCTACTATGTGCCAGGCCCTATCCTAAGCATTTTACAATTATCATCTCATTTGATCCTCACAACAACTCTGGGACATAGGTATTATTATTGCCACTTTATAGTTGAGAAAACTGAAGCAAACAGAGGTTAAATGATAATAATGATAATGGCCAATATTTATATCTCCTTCAACAACAAAAACATGTGTATGGTGCTTACTGTGTGCCAGTCACTGTGCTCAGCACTTTGTAAAATTATCTCATTCAAGCCTTGCAACAACAGCTAGTAAGTATCTGAGGCTGGATTTGAATTCAGATCTTCCTGACTTCAAAACCAAAGATCTACCCGGCAAGTCACCTAGCTGCCTCAGAATCTAAGCTTCTTGAGAGTAGGGATTGCATCATTCTTTGGATTTTTGTTCCCAGCAGTTGCACAGTGCTAGGAAACATAGTAAGCGCTTAATAAATTTTTGTTCATTGGTTGAAGTGGGCGCCATTAACATCCATTACAACTGGAACAACCAGAGCTGCAATGATACACATTCTCAGACCGTGGCTACTCGGCTCCCACAGGGCTCCTTTGTTATCCCTGAGCAGTTGGGATAGTCTATCTAATAATATAAGTCATGAGCCCCCAATGGTGTTCTTCCTCCCATAATTATCAGTCAAGAGCAATTAATCAGCCAGATGTACTAGCTTTCACAATGGGTTATTTACTAAGATGGTATAACAAAAACAATTAGTGCAAAGCATATCACCCAAACGTCTGTGACACACTACCACAAGAATATGCAGCCCTGGCAGGGGCGTATGAGGGGTTCGAGGAGGACTAGCGCCTCTGGTTGAGCTCTTGCCCAGCTCTTTTCAGGGCTACTCATCCACCTGGGGTATCTATCTGACACTCAATTCTCACTAAGAAACTGTTGTACATGTGGCCGCCGCACCACAGGAAACCATCTCTGCAGATGGCCTAAACCAGGCTGAGGGCAACTAACAAGCCTCAAACCCGTCAGTGAGTTATGGGGAGAGGTCTATGCCAGGACTTTGCCCCAGAGAGAACGGGTAGATGAAAACGTTTTGTTCCTACGGCATGAAGACAATTGAAGCAGGTGCTGTAGAGAGCTCAGAGCTTGATTAGACATCAAAGATGCCAAGGTCATCCATTACATCTTGGGCTATCCCCAGTCACCCCGATTTTTATCCTGCCACTGAACGTCAACAACTCTGGAAGAGAGAGTGAGGCTGGTGATTGTGTACAATTCTGCCTCACTGAAATCCAATTAACGCTCCAGTCAAAAGACATAAGCCTATGATATCATCGGTCCTCTGAAAATGAAGGACAAACAACTATCCACCAGGCACTGTGAGAAGCGCTGGGGATACAAAGAGGCGAGAGATAGTCCCTGCCCTCAAAGAGCTTATTACATAATGATGGAACTAGAAGCAAGCAAATATGTATACACAGCTAGGTACAGGGTAAACAAGAAATAATTAAAAGAAGGAAGGCACTAGAACTAAGAGGTGTTGGGAAAGGCTTCCTATAGAAGATGGGATTTTAGCTGGAACTGGAAGGAAGTCAAGGGGGCTGGGAGGAGTCCAGAACCACGGTCAAAGCGCTTTTCAGGAAAAGTAGCCAAAATGGCTCTCCCCTGGTTTGTGAATGGCTCGCATCTCTCTCAGCTCTAGAACTGCTTAGATATTTGAGCAACAAGCCATAGAGTATGAAGAGGCTTCCTCAATCAGCAGGAACCATCTTCTTCCTGTGCCATCACTCCAGTTTATCCAAAGGCTTTCAAGGATTTTTTCACACTTAGAGCAAGCTACATACGCAGTGCACAGAAGACCTGAGTGCAAATCCAGCCTCAGATGCTCACTAGCTATGTGACCCTGGGCAAGTCCCTTAACGTCTGCCTACTTTCCTCATCTGTAACATGGAGATAATAATCTACCTCTCAAGGTGGTTGTGCTGATCAAATGAGATAGGAGTATGAAGCCCTTAGCACAGTGCCTGACGCATCATGAGCACAATATAAATGTTAGGTATTATTATTATTATTGAGACATGTTTACATGTTGAGGTATCAGGAAGAGCATGAGATCACTTACTCTAAGTGGGGTGGGGGCTCTGCTTGTACTCACTGACACCTGCGCCAATCCCCCTCATTTCATAGTCTATGACTGGGGTTAGGGATCAGTCTGTGTTCAGGGAGGTTCGAAGGGGACCCTGGAGGTCATCTGACCCAGGCCCTCCTCACTTTATAGACCCCATCTGTGATTGGGCTTCAGGTTGAGGTTACGGGTCAGTGTGTAACTGAGCCGTGTAATCTCAGAAGTAGAAAGAACCTTCTTCACTAGTCCTCACAATCCCCCTCCTACACCCTCTCAAGCATTGCCTAGAAGGAGGTAAGAATCAGGGCAGCGGAGCGGAGGTGGGGCTGGGAGGTTCAACATTTGAGCCCCCCACCTGTTGCTCCCAAAGGCACCCAACCCCCTGAACCCTTGGTGACCCGCACATGTGCTTCCTTTAATAGAAAGCACTTCTGGGAAAATGAGAGACAGACACAAAATCCCCACTGGAAACCCTGCCCGGGCCCCTGCTTTTCCAGGGCAGAGCGGGCAGAGGGAACAGAGAGAGATGGCATTGAGCCACTCTCAGCCCACCCCTCCCTCCACAACCAATAGAGGATCCCACTCACTATGCCATGATCGAGTAATGTGAGCTTCTCCTCTCAGTCTCTGCATCCCTGAGGAGGTGAAGAAAGGAGGCTCTGCTTCCCCCACGGAGTTTGGGTACGGCCTCCCACCACGGAGTTTGGGTACGGCCTCCCACAAGGGTGTATCCTGGAGAGGTGGATTTTGGGGCAGAGAGGAGAAAGAAGAATCGAGATATTTGTCCCATGTCCCATCTCCGTGGCTCCTCTATCTGACTGGGAGCAAGGTCCTTGAGATCAGGATCTGTGTCTCCCCCATCAGACTAGGGGTTCCCCTGAGGGCAGGGCCTGTGTCTCCCCATCAGACCAGGGACTCCCTTGGGGGCAGAGCCTGTGTCTCCCCGTCAGACCAGGAGCCCCGTGAGGGCAGGGCCTGAATCTGGGCTGCCATGGAGCAGTAGCTTCACTTCCTGCTGTTGCTGGAATCAGACTGGCCCTTAGAGGAGGCCTGGCCTTACGAGGAGGCTGAACAGAATGTCACCTCTGTCTTCCCCACCCTCATCAAACTCTCAGCTTCTTGAGAGTAACCCCTATCCAGGGTGAGAACCTGCAGCCTTGAGGCCCTCTAGGTCCTCAAGTGCAGCCCTTTGGAGGGTTGCACTTGAGGACCTAGAGGACCACATGTGGCCTCAAGGCTGCAGCTTCCCCACCCTTGCTGTATTGATCTTTGTAAACTTGAATCTACAAAATGATATTATGCTTAATGAGCAATTTTAACTAAGCATTTTTTGCTGAACTCACAAAATTAGAGAATTTAGACCTAGAAGGTGCCTTAGAGACTGTCTGCTCCAGCCCATTCATCTTACAGTTGAAGAAACTGAGGCCAGGAGAGGGGGAAAGGAATAGCCAAGTTCACCCGCAAAGCAATTTCCAAAGCCAAGATATGAACTCAAGTCCTTGGATACCAAGCACCCAGTCAGACATGTTCTATTCAGGACTCCTTTGGACCAGATGATATCCTGCCAGTTCTGAAATTCTCTGGTTCTGTGATTCTGAGTGCAGGGTTCTCCCAACTGCCTCCATCTGCACTGAATTCAGTTAAATCAAGGCAATAGACCCCGAACTCAGGCCAAGTGTTCCACCACCATCCCAGGTTCAGAGCGTTCTGTTTCCTTTCTAATCTGCCTCACTGCTGGTTAAAAGGCCCTGGGGGAGAACAAATAGTTACTGGGTAACTACTTTTCTGTGCAAATGTAACATGCAGGTGGCCACCTAGCCTGCCTCTGGGTAAGGCCAGCCCTGCTGATGAGATATAGTCTGACTCAGCATCCAGCACCAACGGTCTCACTGCACATGAGACCAAAAGCCGAAAGGCAGCCTGGGGGCTGGGGGAGCTGGCTTTCTCATGCATCTGATGGCGATAAGAAATTGCGTTTCCTAGTTAGTAATCACATACTGCCATTCTCATGACGAGCCCTTTCAGAAGACTCCCATCAAGACAAGTTACCTGTACACCAACATTCATCCTGTAACAGAGGAGAAGGAGAAGGCTTAGAAAAGGACCTGGAATTTTGTCACTGCAGGAACTCCAGGGGGAGGAAAGTCCTTCCACCAATGCAAATCAATACCTTTCCCACGATTTACAAGCTTAAGAGAGTTGGCAGAAGCCTGGAGGGGTTGTGACTTGCTCAGGGTTAGGGTGGGACTTGCACCTCTGTCTTCCTCCCCCCGAGGTCAGCTCTCTAGCCACTGTGCCATGACTGCTTTCAGCAGAAAATGAGGAAACACTGAAATTCTCCAAAGAACCTGTTAAGACCACACACACACACACACACACACACACACACACACACACACATACACACAATAATAATAAATAAATATATAGTTTAAATATGCAGTGAGCAGTGCAAAGGTGAGCATAGGGTAGGAAATCAAAAAATACATACTCATATATCATGGATAAACTATTTAGGAGAGTCTAGAAGCCCTTCACATAGCCATAACATCATGAAAAAATAAAATATTTTAACAAACGAGCAATGATAGCTTACCAGTGTGGTAAGCCATTACTGACCTGCTAAAGTGAACATCAAAACCAATACCAAGTGTGAAGAAAAAATGAAAATAAGGAGACGATAAAGTACACAATTGATGTAATTATAATGACCTATTAAAACAAACTATAGATGCTTTAAAAATAGAAAATGGATAAAAGAATAGAAACTGACAGAATGATCACCATTTTCTGAGAGAGGCAGTTTAGCTGATCAAAATCACTCACTGCAGACAGACTTCAAAAAAGCCTGAGAAGACTTGCACAAACTGATGCTGAGTGAAGCGAGCAGAACCAGGAGAACCCTGTGCACAGTAACAGCCGCATTGTGCGACGACCAGCTTTGTCAGGCTTAGTCCTTCTGAGCAACGCAATGATAAAAAGCAATTCCAAAAGACTCCTGATGGAAAATGCTGTCCACATCCAGAGAAAGAACTATGGAGGCTAAATGCAATTGAGGAAGACAATTTTCTTTTTGTTGTTTTTTGTTTTTTTCTTTCTCATGGTTTTTCCTGTTTGTTCTGATTCCTCTTTCACAATATGACTAATGCAGAAATACGTTTAATACGTTCATACATGCATAGCCTATATCAGATTGCATGCGGGGAGGGTGAAAAAAATTAGAACTCAAAATCTTATAAAACTGAATGTTGAAAAATAAAAGTTTAAAACTTTAACTTTAAAAATATAATGACCACGAAAAAAAGAAAATCACTCACCACAAAAAAGAGGCCAAAAGACTCTCGAAAAAGCCCAAGGCAGTAAATGCTTGATCTCCTTGCCAAGTAGAGGAATATGCAGCCAAGGTAAACACTGACTTAGAATAGAAACTCATTCATAAAATCTTACAGGGGGTGACGCTGGAAGATCAAAAGCGGCATCATCGTGTTTAGAGAAAGCTCGGCACCAAACTAAGCTAAGGTAGGACAATCCCAGGGTATCGAAGGCTGAACCTGGATGGAGGATAACAGCCACGTCTGAACTGAAACATCAGAGGCCTCTGATGGAACGAGGAAATTGAAATGGCAGTGAGGAAAACAAAGAAAGGAAGAGATGCTGGGCCCAACCAAGAATGCTCAGTAGAAGTCTGTGTCAAAGATGGCGCCATTCCAAGGGGCCTGAGGGACCGATTTCCAAGCTATTGGAAAGCATGGACATACCCAACGTTTGGGGGTAAATCTCATACCTTATTATTATTTTTAAAAAGTAATCAAGAAAATATCAGTGATCACCAACTTGTACACCTGCTTTTTCATTTCCACAAAACCTTTCTGAGAACAGGACACTGACAGGTGGACACTTTAGCACAACATGTCAAGGGCGCTCCTTATAAAAAGAGAAGGGAACAGCAGCTTTTGCAAAAAGTAGTTTATGACAGAACAACTGTTTTTGGTGAAAATTTGGGTGAAGTGACTTGCCCAGGGTCACATAGCTAGTAAGTGTCTGAGGCCAGATTGGAGCTCACAGCCCTCCTGACTCCGAGGCTGGTGCTCTGCACACTGCACCACCTGGCTGCCACACAGACCGATATTCTTACAATCGCACTACTGACTGAAACAACCAAAGTGTACAAGTTTCTTCTCTGCTTTGATTTCTTGAGAGACAGAAAAAAAATCGAATCGTTAGAACTGCCTTAAAGATTCTACCCGGGGGTGGGGAACCTTCACCCTTGAGGCCGCACGTGGCCCTCTAGGTCCTCAAGTGCGGCCCTTTGACTGAACCCAAACTCCACGTATGGTCTTGAGGCCATAGGTTCCTGACCCCTGCGTCTACTCCAATATAGGGTCTTCCACACGTATGTTGAAATCATACAAGTTCTGATACAGTAGAAAATTTATTGACCCTGGTGTCAGGAGATTTGGTTCTAAGTCTACCCTGACACCTCCTACCATTGTAACCTTAAGTAATTTTTCTTAACTTCCCTGGGCCTCAGTTCCCTCAGCTATAAAATGAGGAGCCTGGATTAGATGACCCCTGAGGTCCTTTGCAGCTCTGAATCCACGAACCTGTTATTATAATACAGAACTCAGAAAAGATATATAGAAGGCTGAAGTACTCACTTATCCTCAACCTGTAAAGGGGCCCTTAGTTCTAGACCCATATCCAAGGGCAGCTCAGTGGCACAGTGGATAGAATGCTAGGCCGGAAGTCAGGAAGATCTGAATTCAAATTTGGCCTCAGACACTTACTAGCTGTATGTCCTTGGGCAAGTCACTTAACCCTGTTTGCCTCCATTTCCTCATCTATAAAATGAGCTGGAGAAGGAAATGGCAAACCACTTTAGTATATTTGCCAAGAAAACCCCAAATGGAGTCCTGATGATTCAGGAAGGACTGAACGACAAAAGTTCTGGAGTCATGTGCACAGACCAAGATCAGTACTGCGACTAGTCAGGGAGCCTGACATCTGAAGACAGGGGTCAGATTGTTTTTCTCAAAATCTTTGGCTTTTAATGCCTGAACCACCCCAGAGCCTCAGGAAAAACCACTCAAAGGTCATGTTTAGCTCATGTCTATTTGGTTGTGATCTTGGTTCCAAGATCACACAATGAGGGAATTCAGTACCCATCCTCTTTCACAGGTAGTTAAGGTTCAGAGTGTCCTGGAACATGTGGTGCCGTTAGGCTGAGGGCCAGCATACAACTTCACGGCCATAGGCTTCTGCTGCAAGCCACCACTATCCTTCCTGGTCATGGGGGTGGAGGCTGGAGTGGGAGAAGGAATTCTGATTAATTCAAGTTAAGGGAAAGTGAATCCTTATGAACTGAGAGCTTCAAAGCAGACAAATGCTGACGAGTGATTGTAAAAACCACATCTGATTTTGTTGTATAGGGCACTGGTTCTCAAACTTTTGGGTTTCAGAACCCCTTTACCCTCTCAAAAATTATCACACAGAAATACTCAATGTACTGAGTAGATCAGTTATAGGACAGCTATTTATTTCCTGAACACAGAAAAAATGCTTACAACACAAAGATTCATCAGAACACGTTGACAAAGATTTAAACAGGAAACCATGATTTTGTAATTCTTACTCTACCCTCTCAGGAAGTTGATATTTAAAACACCAAACCACGAGACGTTCTTTCAGACTGCGGAGTCAGAATTTCATCCTCACCTTGGTACTGCACTCCATCAACAGCTCCTTCAAGGTAAACATCTTCTGACGAGTCGGGTCAGGGGTTGAGTTCCTCTTTCTGCTGGTAGTCGCTCCCAAGAAGCACTACCATAATTGCAGAGGACTTCTCCTGAAAGTATCAAAAGAATACCAACAAAGTACCATCCAAGAACCCCCGAACACCCAAGAGAACAACACCCCCAAAGTCTGTCTCTCATGATCACTGTTTGATTACCTATAGTCAGAGAAAGGAGCACAAAACAGAAAAAGTCGAATGGGCAGCTAGAGGCCTGAAGCCCAAGATAAAGCTTGCCTAGAAAGCACGTGTGTTCAAAGTCACTTCCTTCCAATAGGGGAAAGAACATCAGGACATGGGGTAACTAAGTGGGTGGTTCTTCCTGCTTCAGTGACCAATTTGTCTTTGACTCAATCTCTTCCCCCCACTGTTCTCAAAGGGGCTGAGAGATTACTGTGCCATCCCAAAGTGCCAAGGCTGTGGTCCAGTGGCAAGGGCCATTGCAAATAGGTCACCAGAAGGGGCCCAGTTCTGATCTGTGGATTGCATAATCTGTCCAGAGCTGGATCAGTAGGGGTTTTTCTTCTCATACCCATTACACTTTAAGAACAGAAATCACTTTGTTCAATGACCCTCTGATTATTAATATCAAGCCCTGTATATACTTGCCGAAGGTGTTTTCCATGTCATGGGGAATGTTCATCAGAGTCCAAGTGGAAGAGGGATTTGCTATAGGTAGTGAGGTCCTCCATATGCTTCTTTTCGTAGATGACATTGGGTTGAAAGCACTAAGCTCTGGAACATTGCAGTCTCCTAAATGAAATCCATAATCAATTAATGAGGGCATGCTGGGTAGAGAGCCAGTCTGCCTTGGAGTCAGAAAGTCCTGGGTTCAAGTGCCGCTTCAGACACATACTACTTTTGTGACCATAGACGAGTCACTGAATTTCTCAGGGACCTCGGCAATTCTCTAAGAGCATAACTCACTGCATAGTTTCTGATTCATATTGGTAGCAGAAGGTTCCTCAGTGAAAACGCCAGTGCTTTTGAAAGTGTGGTCTGCAGACTCCTGGGGGTCCGAGATGCCCTTTCAGGGTTCCCAAAGTCAAAATCATCTTTGTAAATAATACTCTTCACCTATTAAAATACTCCTCCCTTTCCAACTACACATCTGCGTGGCTGGATTTCCTTCATAAATTCGTAACAACATGTCACAAGAGACTGAACGCAGAGGCAGATTTGAGAATCCAATTGTCTTCTGTTAAGCCAGAGATTAAAGAGATTTGCAGAGAAATGTGTAAAACCCTGCTACATTTCTCACAAATTTTTTTGGTTTTGAAAAACGTAGGGTTTTTTCATTTTAGGATATTAATGATGTTTATATAACTAATTAGTGTTTATTACATAAATATTAATAACAAATGAATGCAATAAATGCAAATGCAAAATAAATTTAATAAATATCAACATGTGATATAGTTTATCATTTTAATGAATTAATTAAATTTTTAAAAATTTTATCAGCTTTAATTTCTAATATGGTAAATAGCTATAGTTATAACCCACCTAAACAAAAGCTCTTTGGGGATCTGTGATAATTTTTGAGAGGGTAAAGTAGTTTTGAAACCCAAAAGTTTGAGAACCAGTGCCCTATACAAACAAAATCAGATGTGGTTTTTACAATCACTCGTCAGCATTTGTCTGCTCTGAAGCTCTCAGTTCATAAGGATTCACTTTCCCTTAACCTGAATTAATCAGAATTCCTTCTCCCACTCCAGCCTCCACCCCCATGACCAGGAAGGATAGTGGTGGCTTGCAGCAGAACCCTATGGCCGTGAAGTTATGTGCTGGCCCCCAGCCTAAAGGCACCACATGTTCCAGGACACTCTGAACCTTAACTACCTGTGAAGGAGGATGGGTACTGAATTCCCTCATTGTGTGATCTTGGAATCTGGGTTTCTAGCAAGAAAGATGAGGGAGAATTCCTGGGGCAGCATCAGCTTTGAAAGTTTCCTCATTGGTTCTTGAGTTTGAAAGGGTATGCTCTAGACCAGAGGTGGGGAACCTGCAGCCTTAAGGCCACATGTGGACTTCTAGGTCCTTGAGTGTGGCCTTTTGACAGTGTCTAAGTCGTACAGAACAAATCTTTTTTATTAAATTAAGAGGGTTTGTTCTGTGAAGTTTGGATTCAACAAAGGGCTTCACTCGAGGACCTAGAGGGCCACATGTGGCCTTGGGGCTGCAGGTTCCCCACCCCTGCACGAGGCCTTCTGGAGAGAGTTCTCCTGAGCTCTCCACATGCTCTCTGGAGAAAGAAGATAGTCTATAGCAGACCTATGCATTTTCCCACTTCAAGAACAAAGTGGGTGAGTTACCCAGATAGTGTAGATCCCGGGATAAGAGGCCGGTGTTCATTCGAGCTTCGAGAATATTTGGGAGGAATGAAAGAATTGAAATCATAGGGTGGTGCTATGAGTCCTTGGGAGAACACTACATTGGAATGACTGAGGATCACCCTGAGAGTAAATCCAAGCCCAGTTCCCTATTTTATGGGAGATGGTAAGCTAGTCAAGTGACTTATCCTTGACTGAGTGTGTTTTATTTCATTCATTTGTGCTTTCTGTTTGTTTGTTCATGGGGTTCTGAGAATCCTTAGCATCTTGTGTCTTTTCTGGGGTGCTGTCTCATACCCAGTAACCATATTTTCTGTTGAATGCCTATTAAGGATTTGGGGACCCTGCCCCCCACATTTGAGACACCCTAGACATGAACTATACCTCAGTTTTATCTTGGTGATTCTCCAGAATTAATCCAGTTGGGAGAGGGAAGGATGAGCCAAATGAAGAGAAAATGACCCTTTGGAGTCAAGTCCCCAAAATGGGACCCAGTGTCTATGAGTCTAGCCTTCTTGGAGAGCTAGGGGTTGCGATAGCATATGATGACTGAACACAGACAGTTTCCCTGGAAGTGGGAGGAGAGAGAGAGCAGTTTACCTAGGAAAGTCAGAAAAAGCCTCCCGGAGGACGTTTCTGGGTTTTGTTGGATGGGAAGGATTTTAGGATGAGGAGGAGGGATGAAAGTCATTCCTGTTAAGAATGACCTAAGAATGGAACTGGGAATAAACCTGGTATGGGGGTAGGGGTGAGGAAGGGGGAAGAGAAGAGAGGGGAAATCAGATTGGATAAACTGAGGGCCAAAGTCACTAGGACAGGAGCCAGCACTTCGGTTCCAGGCTTGCCCCCTCCGAATGCCAGGTGTCACATGTCTTCTGGTCACCAGGCCCACAGGTTTTCCCTTTTGGTCTTAATCTATTGTTTCTGGGGTGGAGTAGAAACCAGACTAATGTACTCTGGCCCCTGGGCTATATTTAAATGT
Source organism: Phalanger gymnotis (assembly GCA_028646595.1). NCBI lineage: Eukaryota > Metazoa > Chordata > Mammalia > Diprotodontia > Phalangeridae > Phalanger > Phalanger gymnotis. Next base: position 314,735,467 of record CM053625.1, read on the forward strand.
CATCTTGGATATTTTGTCAGGCTCCACATCTCCAACTCAACAGGCCAAGTGGTACGCAACATCCCAGGTGAACCGAATGAACTAGTCTTTCATTTCCTGTGGGTCCTTTTGGCAAAGGTCAGCAGTGCCTTTATCACAAGGCAGTCCCCCGCCCTTCAGCAGCAGAAGGGACCCTAGGAGCCCCTAGGAGTAGGATGCAACTCCATCTGGGGAAGCAATCGGCTGCCCTTGGGACGTTAGGATGCCAAAGGCAAATGTTATTCTCAGATCCTAGGAATGACTCACACTTTGGAATGTCACTTCCCTCAGCCAAGATGGAACAATAGAGAGGATGTATGGAGCTCCAGGTCATGAAGAAATCCACAGAGCGGGGTTTTTACAGTAATGAGGGCAGAGGTCAAGTAGGGACAATGTCTGTAAGCTTCCCAAGGAGGAAAGAGCAGTGGGTTCAAATCTCTTCTCTGATATTTACCTGTGCGACTTTAGGAAAGTTGCTTCATCTTTGGATCTCAGTTTCTTCATCTGTAAAATGGATTTGGGCTGGATGGCCTCTAAGATCTCTACAAGCTCTGGTTCTGTGATACTATACAGTCTGCCCTTCAGAACAGAAGGTCTTCAAGACAGGAACCGTGTGCACCCGCTCCTCCCACACATGCCAGCTGCGAGTTCTTGGTTAGACTTGCTTTTTTAAAAAATCTTAACTGTACTGTGTGTTCTCTAGACCAAAAGATGGGAGTGCCAAAGGCTCAGTCCATTACGCCTTCATTCATCCATTCCATGCATTCAACAAACATTTACACCAGGAAAGAAATACAGCTAAGAGAGAAGTGACTCCGCTCTTCCTGAACTTATAGTGGCAGCTAACTGGTGCAGTGGATATGGGGCCAGACTTTGATTAAGAAAGACCTGAGTTCAAAACCTGCCTCAGACACTTACTAGCTATATGATATTGGCCAAGTCTGGAATCAGCCTCGGTCTCCTCATCTGTGAAATGGGAATAGTAATCATATCTCTTGCCTCTCAGGGTTGTTGTGAGGATCAAATGAGACAGCAGACATAGAGTTTTGCAAACCTAAACCTGCTCTGCAAAAGCCGGTCATTATTATTGCCGTTTAGATTTGGGACTTGATTTTTGTTCTTTTTTAATCCCTCTTTTATACGTAGAGAGAGTTTAATAAATTCTTGTTGACTGCCTGACCAACTGGAGATGATGAGGCAGCACCCAAGATAGCTTTAATACACTGTATGACATGATATGTGCGTTAGAGAGGAGCCAGTCAACATGGGTGCCAAACACCTGAGGGAGACAAGCTGGGGTCCTGGCATGGAGGGAGGGGGCAACTTCTGTGCTGGAACCTGACCAATGCTTGGCAGCATCGACAGGCCTTGGCCTCGATCCCATCACTCTGCCCCTCCCCCACTCCCAAGAGCTGGGGGCTCCTTCCCACAGTGTGACAAATTCAGGTCACTGTAGTGCACTGGAGCAAAGGGGAGTGAGCAGAAGTGCAGGGTGTCAGAGCAGAAGGGGGACACTAGGGCCCATCTAAACCAGGGCCTGGGAGATCTGGTAACTTAGATGGGAAAAAGTTTACATCTTTATTTTCACTAATTTCTAATGCAAATTTAGCATTTCCTTCAATTCTTTAAAAATACTGTTTTGAGATGGGGTCTACAGTCTTCACTCAACTGCCAAAGGGATGGAACACACATGCACATACGCACACATGCACACACGCACACATGCACATATGCACGCGCACACACACAAACACATACACACGCACACACATGCACACACCGTACACACACGCACACACATACATACACATGCACGCACATGCATACACACACACAAACACATACACACATGCACACACAGTACACACACGTACACACGCACACATGCATGCACTATACATACACATATACATGCACACACGCACACACATACACATGCACACACAGTGCACACATGCACATACACATACATACACATACACACGCGCACACGCATACACACAAACACATACACATGCACACATGCATACACACAGTACACATGCACACATGCGCACACGCATACATACACATATACATGCACACACATATACACGCATGCAGCGCACACATGCACACAGTATGCATACACATACACGTGCACACATGAGCACACATGCATACATACATGTACACATGCACACACGTTACTAACTCCAGCTCTATTCCAATCTTCCATTTGACAAATGAAACTGAGGCTGGGAAAGGTAAAATGATTTGCCTGAAGTTACATATCAAACAAATAACAGAGCCACAATCTGACCCCACATCTTTTGAGATCTGTACTCTGTGCAAACTGACTGTGAACCCTCCTCCTTCTCTCCAGGCCTTGTCTTTTTTTTGGAGGGGGGAAGGCAGGGCAATTGGGGTTAAGCGACTTGTAAAAGGTCACACAGCTAGTAAGTGTGTAACGTGTCTGAGGCTGATTTTGAACCCAGGTTCCAGGGCCAGTGCTCTACTCGCTGTGCCACCTAGCTGCCCGCAGGCCTTGTCTTTTATCGCTCTCTGTCTCCCTTGTTGCCAGCTCGTTGAGGGCAGGTGCCCTGTTCTATCTTAGATAGCATGATATAGTGGGTAGAGGGTTTGTCTTGAAGTCAGAAAGATCTGGGTTCAAATCCTGCCTCTCATCCTTACTGACAAGGATACCTTGGGTAAATTACGCTAACCCTCTGAAGCCTCAGTTTCTGTGTCTTTAAAACAGAGGTAATAATCCCTGTAGCACCCATTTCACAGGATCATTGTGAGATTCCAATGAGATCCTATGCAGGGTGTCTCAAAAAGAGAGGGGTCTGCAAACTCTGAAGCACCTGAGGAAGGTCAGTTGTCATTTTTGCACTTGTCTCCCTCTGACACTGAAGCCACAGTAGACACTCAGGAAAAAAGTTATTGACTAATGAGTTGATGCCACGCAAACATCAGCATTGAGGCCTGGGGTGATTGGGGTCGTAGATGAGAAGGAGGAAGCAGGGAGTGGGGAACGTGATTATCGTCACTCTGAGATCACCTTGGAGGCCCGGCACGGGTCCCAGTACTCACCACTTCAGTCCAGAGAATTTGTTTTTTGGACTAGATCTATGATCGCATTAGTGTGAGGGAAGTCCCATGAGAAAACTCCTTCTACCAGTGCAAAGAGGCACGTACTCTATGACTTGTGATCTTAAAGGGTTGCCTGAGGAACTGAGAGCTTAAGTCACTTGCCCAAGGTCATACAGCCAATATGTGCCAGAGACAGTCTTGAAACCAGGTCTTCTGGAGTCTAAAGCCAGTGTTCTCTATATCTGACGTACTTCCTGTCTACGTACAAGAATATAGACAAGGGGACCTGAACAGGGGGAGTATCTCACTTCCTCTAAAGTCCTACCTTCATGCCTCACAGAGCACAAAGGGGACTTGCCGGAAGCTGTGCCAAGAAGACAGGAAGGGTAGGTCCTATGGAGATTTGACATAGGCGGCTCAGTGGGTAGAGTACTGGACCTGGAGTCAGGAAGACCCAACTTCAAGTCCTGCCTTGTGCGACCCAAGTCCCAAAGCCCATTGGGACGGGACTCCCTCCTCATTGGTGGAGATCAATGGCTTTCACCTGTGTGAGGGGTCGGGGAGAGCTGGTGAAAGCCAGAGAGAGTAGCGGTTTACTCTCTTTATGCTCAGGGGGCTCTCCAGGCTCAAGCGTCTCCAGTCCCTTCAGTCTTCAGGCACTGCTGCCTTCCTTGAGAGAGAGGATAAATGGTCCCAAGCCCACCTCAGGGTGCTGAGGAAAAGATAAAACTCTGAGAAAACCTGAAAGGATCTAGCGGTGCCCATTATGTCTCTATCGCCAACTCGCTACACTAGAGACTGCGAGGAACTTCCCCTTGGCAGAGAGCTGGCGCCCAGGTAGGAGATTTGGGGAATCCTCCCTGGACTTCAGCTTTATTCATTACACATCATCACACATTATTCACTTCATGCATTCTTTGGTCCAATCAAATTGGGCTGCTCGATGTCCACGGCTTAGCGCAGCGCCTGGCACATAGTAAGGTGCTTAATATATTCACCTTGACTGTCTCTTGTACATAATATTCCATCCCCTCCTTCCTCCACCCTCTGTCTTCAATGCACCGTTTTTTCACCTCTGCCTTTTAGAATCCCTGTGGCCTTCAAAGCTCAGCTCGAGCATCATCTTCTACACAACACCTCTCCTGATCTCTAGAGCCTTCCATTCATTACTTTGCATTAACTCTAGTGTGTGTGTGTTTATGTGTGTGTATGTGTGTGTGTGTGTGAGAGAGAGAGAGAAAGAGAGAGAGAGAGAGAGAGAGAGAGGGAGAGATAGAGAGGGAGGGAGGGAGAGGGGGGATGAAGGAGGGGAAAGAGAGTCAGAGTATCAATTTTGTATCTATAGATTTATATATTTACTTGTATCTATAATATAGTATCTATTTTGTTTTGATATATTGTATCCATAGATGTATATTTGTATCTACATATACATATTTTGTATCTGTATAGAAATGTCTCTATGGTATCTATTTTGTATCTATATATAGTACATATATTTCATATAAATATTTTATAGAATATATATTTCATATTTATTTTTATAAAAATGTTTATATTTGTGTGTGTTTAGTGTCTACTTATATGTATACATGTTGTTTTCCCCCATAGCACCTAAGTCCCTTGATGGCAGAGTTTATTTCACCTTGCCTTTGTATACCCAGTGCACCGGCACATAGAAGACACTCAAATGCTTTGCTTCCTTCCCCTCCCTCCCATACAGAAGGTACTTAATAAATGCTTATTGAATGGTTGGTGTTGGTTATTTGAAGTAAGCCTTGAAGGTTGGGAAGGATTTTGACTGTGGAATGCTATTCTGAGTAGAAAACACAGCAGGATCAAAGATTCAAAGCTGGAAACCCTGTGAGCCGATGGCCAGGTGGGCTTGAGGATGAAGTTCATGGATACCCATGATTACAGCTTCAGAGCCAGAAGGGGCCTCAGAGAAGATTGAGTCCAATGCCCTCATTTCACAGATGAGGAAGTCAAGAGACTTGCCTGAGGTCATACCGAGTAAAATGACAGAGGCTGAATTTGAACCCAAGACTTCATGACTGGGAATCCCAAGCTCTCTCTATGGTGCCACACCACCCCCACCAGTTCAGGTTGAGAAGCAGCAAGAGACAAAGACGGAAAGGTAATCTGGAGCAACTGCAGACGTTCAGCGGCAGAATCTAGAGATGAATGACTAGGCGTGGAAGACTCCTTGAAGGATCTTGATCCTGGTAGTAACATATTCCGAGCCTAATGAAGCAGTGAGCAAAGCCAAATGGATTGGATGGGGAGGAGAGTGGAAGTGAGGCATTTGCCTCTCTGGGTCTCAGTGTCCGTATCTGCAGCTCAAAGCCCAGAGCGAAGCTGGCCAGGGAGCCCTAAGCTGCTGGCCCATTCTCCAAGGGGCCAGAAGCAGTTGGGTTAGCCCTCCCTAACACCCTGCCCCTTGGCCAGCCCTCCCAGGGATCCAATTCAACAAGCCTTACGAAGGACTAGCTACACACAAGGCCAGCCCAGGACCAGACTGTGGAGCTACAAAGAGAAATCAGTGGAGACCCTGCTCTCCAGGAGAAGGGTACAAAACCAACAGATTCAATGTCAGAATAGAATGACAAGGAGAGAAATGTTTACTGCTCTATTGAAAGCATGGATAGCTTTTAGAAGAATAGATGGTATTCCAACTAATGAGTTATATAAAATGTACTAAGATAAGGGGCTTAATAGCAAACAGATTAGAGAAGTAAGAACTGCCCCTACAAATCCTACAGATCTTGAACCCTTGTATCCAAGTGAGTCACACCTTCAAGGAAACTAGGGAATAGGCTGAGCCCCAGCTCAGATTATTGACCCCATATCAGTCTGACTATATATTAGAAGAATGGGTCAAACTGTAACTAGGGCATTGATAGACACTGGGGCAGAGGCCAGCTTGATTTATGGAAATCCTGACAAATTTAAGCATGGAACTCCTATTACCATCACAGGACTAGGAAGGGCCAAAATATGAGCCAGATAAGTAAAATTGATGATGAAAATTGGACAATTGCCTAAGAAAGAAGATACTGTGGTCATTGTACCCATTCCTGAATACATCATTGGAATAGATATATTGAAAGTCATGACTCTGAATTTGCCTGAGGGGAGATTTCAATTTGCAGTAACAAAGACAGGAGTTAATACAGATTTGGTGGGAAAAGTAAAGATGGACCCAATCACTTTACCTGAACCTTCTAACGTAATTACTTTGAAGCAGTACTGTGTGCCAGGTGGGCAGGATGAAATTGCCAATACTATTAAAGAATATGTTTAAGCAGGAGTGTTAGTCCCTACAACCACTCGATGGAATAATCTTGTGTGGCCAGTATGAAAGTCAGATGGAACATAGAGAATGACGGTGGATTACAGACCATTGAATAAAGTGACTCCACCCTTGTGTGCTGCTGTTCCAGATACTGTTACCTTAATAGAAAGGATCAAGAAATACGATGGGACTTGGTACACAGTTATTGATTTGGCCACAATGCTTTCTTTATGATCTCAATAGACTCCAAACAATGGGGCCAGTTTGCTCTCACGTGACAGGGCCAACAATATACTTTTACATACTTCCACAAGGATATCTGCACAGCCCAACTATTTGTCATAGGATTGTGGCTGAAAATTTGGATGAATTAAAGTTACCTAGTGTACAGCTTACCCACCACATAAATGATATTTTGATACAGGGGGGAAATGTAAAAGAAGTGGAGAAGAGTTTGATACTTTTAATTGAGCATATGAAAAGCAAAGAATGGGAAATTAACCCTGCAGAGATTCAAGGACCAGCTCAAACTAAATTTTGGAGTATACAATGGAACAAAGGACTATGAGAGGCTAGCATAATTAAATGGGAATGGTATATTCAGAATACATCGAAAACAGGAAAAAGTGTAGTCTCTGCTCTACATGAATCCATCGCAAGCATCAACACTGATGGAAATGAAAAACCACCTGAACCAAGGCAACAGTTGGTAAAATCCTTGATAAAAATGGAATGATGGATATGATGGACTAACCGAAAAACAGAAGAAACATGCACGGTTTACAGATGGGACAGCAAAATATTTGGGCCATAAAAGACATTGGAAAGCAGTAGCCTATAACTCATGTACTAAGAAAACTTTGGAAAGTACTGGGAGAGGTGGAAGTAGTCAATAGGCTGAACTTGTGGCAGTCCATCAAGCTATCAAAACAGAGAAAGGAGGACGGTGTCACATAGTCACTGGTTTGTGGGCAGTAGCTAATGGGTTAGCTACATGGATGCCAATGAGGAAGAATCAAAATTGGGAAATTCACAGTAAATAACTTTGGGGCAAAGAACTATGGGAAGATACATGGGACATGTCTTTGGTTACTAATTTGCCAGTTTTTCATGTAAATGCTCACGTGCCCCTCACTACATCAGAACATGAGTACAATGCACATGCTGATTGACTAGCAAAGACTGCTACTGGGTATGTTGTCCCTACTCCAACACCAACTGATGATCCAGTACTAGCAAAATGGGTCTACCAAATGGCCAGACATTTAGGGGTCCAGGCCACACGCCGGTGGGCACAAGATCGAGGTATTAGTACCTCTTATTCATTGTTAAAGCAAGTAACAGAGGAAGGTCATATATGTCAATTGGAAAAGGAATGAACTACTCCTCGGGTAGTAACTGGAGAAATAGCAAGGGCAAAAGTTCCAGCCCAGATTTAGCAGATAGATTATATTGGACCAAGACCCCAAGACAAGGGATGCAAATTTACATGTACTTGTGTTGACGCCTACTCAGGTGTACTAGTGGCTTGGCCTCATAAGAATGCAACCCAGAAAAACACCTGCAAAACTCTAGATATTATAAGTCTATATTATGGAACCCCAATGCAGATTCATAGTGACAACGGGTCACATTTCAAAGGTAATGAGATGAAGAGAAATTGTGTATTGAACAGCACAGAGTGGATATACCATATTCCACATTATCCACAAGCATCTGGGTTGATAGAAAGAATGAATAGATTGTTGAAAGAACAGTTAAGAAAGTTAAGTTCTAATAATTCATATCAACATTGGAGGGGTAATTTGTTCACTGCTTTATGTAATTTGAATAATAGATCATCAGGAGGAAGTACACTTCCGACCAGAATGATGGCCCTGAATCTGCAAATCAGACACATAAGATCCAAAATACCAAGTACTGGACTGTGAGGGAAGACGTCCCACCACCGTATGCAGGAACACCTGGTTCGGCAGGACATGATTTACATTGTTTAGAGAACTTCAGGCTGGATAGAAAAGAGAGAAGAAAAATCTCTACTGGGATGTGTGTGAGAATCCCTAAGAATCATTTACCTAAACCAGGAGTAGCAGCTCAAGAAATACGTGTATTGTCTGGAGTGATAGATCCTAGTTATGAAGGAGAAATGATTGTGACCCTCCAGAATTTGGGTGAGAACCTGTACAGTTGTGTAAAGATGATAGAAGAGTTCATTTGATCATTATTCCTTGTGAAATAATACCTCTTGTGAAAACTGACCCTCCTTCCAAAATAACTACCAGAGGAAAGGAAGGATTTGATTCTACTGATAGAATAAAATTGGGAGCTGAAGTATGGGTAAAACAGAAGCTAGACGATGTTCCAAAAGCTGCAGAAATTACAGCTCATGGGACAGACAGTACTGTAACAGTGGTTTACCCAGGAGAAAATGATTATGAAATTGTACCCTTGACTCATATATTCTATCGTGAATGAGGCTATGATAGTCTCTTTGTTTCTTATTGGCTTTTGTCTATTAAATTTGTTTGTGAGATTTGTTTCCTACAGGCTTAATACCAACTACCTACAGATGCTTGATCGCTTAAGCCAGATGTCACCCTAAATGCATTCTGGACCTGTCCACAACTGTGATGTGTCATCCCTGGACCTGACATCAACTGAGTTCCAGATGCCAGCTTGCTAATGAACTTACCTCTCAAACATGACTCTTTACCTCTTGGGGCAGGGACAGCTCTACGTCCAATTCCAGCAAGAAGAAGCTTTGAAAGAGGAGATCTTTGCCCCTTACTCCAAGATTTTGATCCCCATTCATTTGAGGGGGGAACAATGACATTGTTTTATGTACTTATGTTATCCCTGTTATATTGTTGTGTAAAGTTCTATTGACACCAGTTATCCCAGAATTCCCATTCCCCTATGTAATGGATATGAAAGATCTTGGGGCCAAATGTAGTAGCAATTTAGATTTGAAGATCTTTCCCATCCATTAATAGGCCATGTGACCAAAGGAAATTATGTCACATAAAATGCTGAGAGGGAGAGAGAGAGCAGTTATGGCTGCTAATGGCTGCTAATGGCCACCCTCGTGATTGTTAGAACTGAACAGGCTGACTTAGCTATATTACGAGTTTCTTTTGGGGAAGACCCCAGTGCGGGAGGGGTCAGAGAGGTTTGAGGATGAAGAGCCTCCATGTGTGATATGTTTTGGGTTCCTTGCTGTTATGATGAAGTGGGCTAACTGACTGTGGGAGCTAAACATTTGATTATGGGATGTGGTCCTCTGGTGTCTGAATAAATGGTTTACTTCTTCTAACTTCTATGTGGAGAATCTTGTATACTTTGTGATAGTGATACAGAACTACATAGGCATTTTGACAATTATCATCTACATTGTTATTATTGCCTTACTGTTACAACCCCTCAAGAGAGGAAGAAGACACTCCCTTTATTAGGCAACCTATTTCATTGCTGTACACCTTTCATTGACAGGAAGTTTTTTCATACAGCAAGATAAAACCCTACCTCATTGCTCTGGGTTCTCCTAGGTGGGCCAAGTAGGAGAGAAAGGGTCAGAGTATAAGGAAAATAATGGAAAAGTCACTTCTTATGGCTTTCCATGCTCCAGCCCCATTTGTCATCTTGTGATCCTGTCAAGAGCCAAGCTCCTCTTTGAGTCTCTTTCTTGTACTCAGTGGACTGACTTATTAAAGTGACCCTCGTGGAAAGAGATTCCTTTTGTAATTATGTACAACGGGAAGATTCTTGGCCAAAGGCTGGAGAAGATCCACAATGATAAAATCAACAATTTTGATTGCATAAAACTGAAAAAGTTTTGCACAAACAAAACTAAGGCAGATAAAATTAGAAAGGAAACAATTTACTGGGGAAAAAAATCTTTGCAATGAGTTTCTCTCATAAAGGTCTCATTTTCAAGATATAGAAGGAATTGGTTAAAATTTATAAGAAGAGTCATTCCCCAATTGACAAATGTTAACAAGAATTTCTCAAATGTTGAGAAATTATGAAAAATTTTGAAAAGATGAGCCTTATGAAAATATGCTTCAGATCACTAGTAGAGAAATTATATTAAAGCCCCTCTGAAGCCCCTCAGATTGACAAAGATTATTTTTTAAAAAGTTAGAAAAAAGACAAATGTTGGAGGGGCTTCAGGAAAATAGACAATAATGCATTATTGGTGGAGCAGCAAATTGGTATAGTCATTCTATAGAGCAATTTGGAACTATGCCCAAAAGGCACTAAGCTAATGCTATTTTATCCCAAAGACATTACTACTACCCGACCTATAGCCCAAAAAGATCAAAAGAAGAATCCACATATACAAAAAATACTAATAGCAGCTCTTTTTGTGATGTTTAAGAACTGGAAACTAAGATGATCCATGACTCGGAGGATGACTGCATAAATTATGATTTCTGCATCTAATTGGATATTATTGTGCCATAAGAAATGATGAAAGGGACAGATTCAAAGAATCAAGGGAAGATTTCAATGAGCTGACGCAGAGTAGAGTGAGCAGCACCAGGAGAACAAAGTTATACAGTGACTAATATCGTAAAGAAAAACTTCAAAAGATTTAATAACATTGATTAATGCAGTAACTAGTAGCTACCCCAGAAGACCAACGATGAAGCAAGCTACCTTCCACTCGACAGAGAGGTGAGGAACTCAAGGGGGAAAATGAGACACACACTTTCAGACATGGCCAGTTATATGGATGTGCTTTCCTTGAACACACTTACTGAACCTAAGTAAGGGTTGTTTTTTTTTAGTTGAGGGGCTGTGGGGTGCAGAGAGGGGGCAGGGCAGGTAATTTTGGTATTCACCAAGTACAGACAGAGATAGCGAATAGACCTGTGCTTTCATTTATTCAGGGAACTCCTGGATGGCAAAACTCCTCCTGCCCATGCAAGTCACCACCGTGTCCACAACTTACAGTCTCAGAAAGACTCTTAGAGCACTGAGAGGTTAGGCGATTTGCCCAGGGTAACACAGCCAGCATGTGCCAGAGTCAGGACTCGAACCCAGGCCTTCCTGGCTTCGAATCTGGCTCTATATTCAATATGCCATGCTCTCTCAAGTACAGAAAAACAAAAAATTTAAATTATTTTTAAAATGATAAATATCACCCTGAGGCCTGGCCTGTCATGCCTCAATCCCACTTTGTTTTTCCTTTCTGATTCACTCAATGGACTCATTTTCACCTCATGAAGAGATCACCTGGGTGATAGAATCTGGTCCTCCCTTTTCTATTAGAAGTTTCTGGGCCTCCAAGGACCGTTCCCAGGAGTTGGGAGGAACCTTAGAGGTCATCCAGCCCAATGTCCCTCATTTCACAGATAAGGAAACTGAGCCCAAGAGAGACTGATTGACTTTCCCAAAATCATACAGAGAGCATGTAGCAGAGGCAGGCCTTTAGTCTGGATACTCTGATCCCAAATCTAGTGCATTTTCCCACTCCTTCAAATAGGTCTCATTCTTTTTCCTATATAATATCTCTTCCAACACTTAGAGACTGCCATCGTTCCCCACTGAGGCAGCTGGGTGGCCTGGTAGATGGAGCGCTGTGCCTGGAGTCAGGAAGACCTGAGATCAAATGAAGCCTCAGACGCTCCCTAGCTGCATGACTCTGGGCAAGTCACTTAAACGCTGTCTGCCTCAGTTTTCTCACTTAAAAATAGAGATAATAACAATACATTTTCCTTGCCATGCCATTGGAGTAAATGCTTTTGTTTTGAGTTAATTGAGTCTACCAGCTGATTGCTAATGAGGAACACACCAGTCGGGGCTTATGAGCTTAAGGCTGGTGTCAGAGGAACCCAACTTGAGAGTTCAACTTGAGAGAGTGCTCTAGAAGGGGTGCTACACTCATAACAAAGGAAATTAGGGAACAAAAAATACCAGGTCAGGAAAAGTATGCAACATTCTCTCCCCTTTTCTTCCCCATAACTGTTTGCTCAGAATTTTACTTCCCTTTCGCGCTATTTTCATTTGCCCTACTGTAGTCGTTATGTATATTGCTTTCTTGATTCTACTTCACTTTATATAAGTTCATGGGGCAGCTAGGTGGCACCCTAGTGCATAGAGCTTGGGGCCTGGAGTCAGGAAGACTTCATCATCCTGAGTTCAAATCCAGCCTCTAACGCTTAGTAGCTGTATGACCATGAACAAGTCACCTAACCCTGTTTGCCTCAGCTTCCTCATCTGTAAGAAGGAAATGGCAAATTGTTCCAGTATCTTTGCCAAGAAAACCCCATGTGTGGTCACAAAAAGTTGGAAATTACTGAAAAAAATGACTGATATCAGTTCAAAAGAGACTATCTGTAATGAGACTTATTACATATGATATAAAGATAAGGGTGTTGTCTCCCACAGATGATGTAACCTGAGGAGATTCAGAGAGTTAGGTTTGCCCCATGTCCTGCATGTACATTTTACCTAGATGAGTCTCCTTAGAAGGGACTTACATTAATCCCATGGATGGCAGCCTCAATGGGTAAGGTAAAATACTAATTATAGATATAGGTGGGTAAGAGCAGTCCCTCATCCTATAAATATCCTTAATCCATTGACAAACCGATAGAATCGAAAATAGAGGAAGTTGGGAGAAAATCTTTACAACCAGTGTCTCTAGTAAAGGCCTCATATCTAAAATACATAGGCAACTGGGCCAAATTTATGGGAATAAAAGCCATTCCCCAATTCAAAAATGGTCAAATGATATGAACAGGCAGTTTTCAGAGGAAGAAATTAAAGATACCTAATAGGCATATGAAAAAATGCTCTAAATCACTATTGATTAGAGAAACGCAAATCAAAACAGCTCTTAGGTACCACCTCTTTCCTGTCAGATTGGCTAACATGACATAACAGGAAAACGATAAATGCTGGAGAGGATGCGGAAAAACTGGAACATTGTTACATTGTTGGTGGAGTTGTGAACTGATCCAGCCATTCTGGAGAGCAATTTGGATCCACTTCCTAGATTTCTTTCTGAAGCTTTCATTTGCATAATATGTCACTCAGGTTTTCTACTGATTATTATACCAGATTAATCCCATTTTCTGCTTTCTCAAGTTTCTTCTGCATAGGTTGTAGCTCAAAGGGCTATAAAAATGTGCATACCTTTTGACCCAGCAATACCACTTCTAGGGCTATATCCCAAAGAGATCATACAAGGGGGAAAGGAACCCGTATGTACAAAAATATTTACAGCAGCTCTTTTTGTGGTGGCAAAGAATTGGAAATCAAGGGATGCCCATCGATTGGGGAATGGCTGAACAAGTTGTGATATATGAATGCAATGGAATACTATTGCGCTATAAGAAATGAGGAGCAGACACACTTTATTATAACCTGGAAAGACCTATTTGAACTGATGCTGAGTGAGGGGAGCAGAACCAGGAGATCATTATACACATTACAGACACACGGTATCTGTAAGGACTAACTTTGATTGACTTGACTCCTCTCATCAATGCAAGGTTAAATGACTGCTCCAAAAGACTCATGATAGAAAAAGCTACATATATTCAGAGAAAGAATTATAGAGTCTGAGTGCAGATTGAGGCAAACTTTTTGCTCTCTTTTTTTCCCCTTCTATTTTGGTTTCATTTCTCCTTTCTCATGACTCATTCCATTGGTTATAATTCTTCTTTACAACTGGACTATTATGTAAATAAGCTCAATGTGAAAGTGCACGTAGAACCTACATTGGATTACATGCTGTCTTGGGGAGGAGGGGACAGGAGACAGAGGGAGAGAAAATTTGGAACCCAAAAACTTGTGGAACTGAGTGTTGTAAACTAAAAATAAAAAACAAATTTATTATTGTCGAAAAAGAAAAAAGAAAATAGGGGAAGTCCCAAGTACGCAGCAGTGAGGAACACTATAGAAAGCGCTCCTCTTCCCCTCTTTGTCCCTGATATGCTGTCAAAAAATAATAGTAATAAAATACACAATGATAGAGGCAGGAGAGAGACATAGTAGATTTTTGTTAAGTGGAAAAAATTTAGTTTTTAAAAATTTAATTTAATTTTATGTTTTAAAAATGAAAAGTTCACTTAATGCAAACTCCAGAAATTATAATACCTAATAATGAAATAGAAAACAAACACAACACTAATACCTCAGACAATTCTAAAAAAGGAGATGGGTATACTTAGACCAGAATTCCAAAAGCCTTTTTTTTTAACTTAACAACATGAATCCAACTAACATTTCAATTACATTAAAATAGAGTCCTTCAAAAAGGTGGATATCTGCCATAGCCATCATGAATGAATTCATTTTCTCACAGCATTTGATGAAATATTTTAAAATGTTTCAGGACTTAAGCATAGCAGTATGTGGCAGTAGCTGTTACAAGAGGAAGAACCACAGAAGAAAAAGCCAAGCTATCAAGGGATATCAATCCTGGTAGGTTAGGCACAACCTATGCAGAAGAAACTTGAGAAAGCAGAAAATGAGATTAATCTGGTATAATAATCAGTAGAAAATCTGAGTGACATATTATGCAAATGAAATCTTCAGAAAGGAATCCAAGAAGTGAAAAGTGTGTCTGCAATTCTAGATTCCCCTAATTAGTAACTGAAAGCAAAAATCAAAAGGTTAAGTAATCCGCTGGGTCCCAGAGCAGAAGGAAGCTCAAAATAAACAATTCAACATTATTTTTTTAATGTGACTACAGAAGCTAGAGAGCTAAAGATATTGAAAGCTAGAGAGAGACTCTGAAAGTGGAAGTGGAAGGTTTCTGTTTATCTGTACAGTGATCAGAAGGCAAATAAAATCAAAGTGCAGTTTAGATCAGATGAGAAACAGAAAGCACGGACCCTCAATATAACCCTTTCTTTCAAGGGAGGTGACTCTAACTGTCAGTTCTCCACAACACTAGAAGCTGGAATAACCAGATAAGATCCATAATCATTGACTCAGTGGCCCATGAATTACTAACAAGGCCCTTTAAAAGACAACTTCCTCCTAGGCTGAAACCACCCTTCTTAACAGGTTGCATCATATGTCTATTACCAAAGGATGAGAATATTAGTAACTCCTTCAAATGCAAGCTTTATACAAAGCATTCACTTTTTAAAAAGTCTATAAACACCTACAAGAAAGCAACACATTGAATGAGGTGCATAATGAGGGTACCACAAAGTCCCAGGTGAATAAGCAACTTCCTACCAATTCAGTAATTATTGAACAAAGTACTGTAGTATTTATGCTGCCTTTGTTGATTACCACAAAGCTTTGACTCAGTTCCATCCTCATTACTTATTCATGTACTACAAATGAAATAGAGCCACGTATGGACTCCAGATTGATGGGTATGTGGAAAACTAGTCTCTATTTCAAACACACCATTTGTGATTTTGACATAATTATATCAAAAGCAACTGATATAATATGCGAAACTTTTCAGGAATACAGTTTAAGCTTATTACGGTTCTGCCTAGTCTTTCATCTATTATTTTCTCTCCTGAAAAGAATTAAAAATAACTTCCAAACTAAAGTGCAAGTAGAACCAATCATCTTATTAATCACTTGTTGTCCATGGATAACATTAAGTTATATTGTTCTAGGCAAAAGTATATTAAAACATACTTCCAGGTCATGTGAGCAAGAAGATGGAAGACTAGACATTTTCTCTGATGCCTGTGACTTCTCAAGCCTCTCCAAAACAGATATTATACACCAAAGATTAAGCAACTTCAGCTTTTTTATGGTCTAGGATACCCAGAATACAAAAGAAGGTTTTTAAAAAGTGTCCCCAAATCTAGGAACTGGCTGCTCACTGACCCTGAGCTCACTCAGCACCCCTCCCCTACTCCCCATGCTACCAGCAGCAAGGCTGTACTACCACACCCAAGAACACAACCCAAGCTTACATCAAAACCCATCCCTATACCTCAGGTCTCCCTTCCTGCCATGAAGACCCTGACTCCAAGCTGTAGAAATCTGGTCAGACCTCAAGAGCCAACTTGGTCACAACCCTTCAAGAGCAAAAGTCTGCTAAGGACTGGCATCTGGAAGCACTGAGCAAAACAGGCTCTGAACTTCCAGTGCCAGATTAGAGAACTCAGGAATAGAGGGTGGAGAGACTGGTCATCAGGATAGAACACTGTTCATATGGGGGAGTTGTGCAGCACTCCATCAAGCCTGAGGGAAAAGCATAGCATCCAGCTGGGGCCAATTTTAACCACCTGAAAGTCAGTTTGATCAGAAACCTAAGTTGGTGAACTGTTAATTGCCCAGTGTGGGAGGAGGCTGAGATACTCTGAGATCCAACCCCCAAGGAAATTGCAAAGAAGGGAGGGAGTCAGGAAGTGAGTAACAGGGAAAATTGGAGGTGGGGAAATGACTGAAAGCACCAAAGATTTCAGAGGAAAAAAACCTTAAAGGCCTTAAACATAAACCGATGAATCAACAGGAAAAGCAGTAACAATAGAAGGAAACATGGCCTCCAAGTCTAGTAAACTAGTTCAGGCATCCATGAACAAGTACTGCAAAATAAAGGAAAATGATCCAACGCTTAATGAGACAGAGGACCTTGTGGAATTTGAGGGGAACATGGAACTATAACATGCTTTCCCTGAGCGATTTAAAAGAGGAATGAAAATTTTTATTCTTCACAGCAAAAATAACAAGCATAATAGAGAAATATCAATCTGCAAAGGCCATTGATAAGAAATAAAAAGCTCCATATGCTCCAAAATATCTATAGCAGCACTTTTTATGATAGCTAAAAATTAGAAAGAAAGTAGCTGCCCATTAATTGGGGAATGGCTAAACAAATTGTGGTGCATGAATGTAATGGAATGTTACTGGGCTATAAGAGTTGATGTATGTGATGAAAAGAGAGAAGCATGGAAAGATCTATGTGGAATTATGCAGAGTGAAGAAAGCAATATACATAGTAACTGCAACAATGTAAATGAAAAGAAGAATGACACACCAAAAATCAAAAGTAAATGTAAATTCTCGCCTCACCAAAGAAACAAAAGAGGGAACAATAGATTGGGAATGTAAATACACACGAGTGAAAGACAACCTAGAAGAAGAAAAGGGAAAGTACTTTAAAGGAAAGTATGTTTACTATGCAAGCAAAACATACTGACCTCAAAAACAGGATATGGAGAAAAACCTAAAGGTCATAGGTCTCCCAGAAGAACAGGACAGGACAAAAGCCCTTATTACTGCAATGAAGGAAATCATAAGAGAAAACTGCCTGGAACTTTTAAATGCAGAAAATGAAATTCTAATTGAAAGAATTCATAGATCATCTCCAGAAAAAAAACCCAAAGTTGCAAACACTAAGACATATAGTGGTTAAATTTAACAATTCGACTGAGAAACGACAAGTTCTACAAGCCATTAGGAGAAAGAGAGACCTTCAAATACAAAGGAAAGGACATTTTTAAAAATGCCAAGACTATTCTGTGCCCACTGGAAAAAGGAGGAGGGAATGGAATAATGTGTTATGAAGAGCAATGGAGGTCAGGATGCAGCCCAGGGTGACCTATCCTGCAAATCTGAGCTTGACTATATAGAAGAAAAGATGGACATTCAATAACAAAGAAGAGTTTGAAACATTTTTAGAAAGAAAACCAGAACTGAAGAGATTATTTGCCTCTCAAACACCTCAAACATCAGAAAAGCAGAAGCAGTGAATAAATGCAGCAGGTAAGGACAATAACAGCAACAGAATGACCACAGAAAGGCCACTAAGAGATTTGTTTCTAAATGCACACAAGGCAACAGGGTGAAGGAAGAAATCTGGCAGAGGTAACCATGAAGAAGCATTATGCACAGAGCCTGGTGACACCCTGCCTACAGGCAAATGCTTCTTTTGGAGGACTGCACTATGACATGGGAGGGCAGAAGAAAGGAGGGTAGGAGTAGAGGAGGGTCAGATCAAGGGCTAGCAATGAGAGGAAAGTGATCTCATGTTCTCAGAAAGACAAGAACCTACAAGGGAGCAGGTGAGGAAGAGAAAAATTGAAAAGGAGGGGAAAGAAAGGAAGCCTTACTTTGGGGGTGAGATAGAGTGGCCCTGACAACAGTTCCTATGAATGAAGAGAGATGTCCAGTAAAGGGAGACAAGGGTCTTACTCTGGATTAAATCTGGGGGACCTGGTGCTCAAAAAGTCTACTTGTCCTCAAGCAAGTGGTACCTGGAGGTGTGAGAAAGCCTAGACACATGGAGGAAATGTCTAGGCAAATGTAGGAAAAATAGGTCAACGAGAGACAGTACAGATCAGTGGTGAGCTGCATGATCAGGTACTTGGTGGGGGAAGGGTCTTACCATTGGGCTGTGCTAGATGGTGCAGTGGATAGAGCACCAGGCCTGGGGTCAGGAAGACCTGAATTCAAATCTGGCTTTGAATACTTCCTAGCTGTGTGACTTGGGCAGGCCACTTCACCTCTGCTTGCCTCAGTTTCCCCATCGGTAGACTGGAGACAATAAGCATAGCTACCCCCCAGCGTGGTTGTGAGGATCACAAAAGAGCTCTTAGCACAGAACCTGGCACACAGTAAGTTCTGTATAAAGTTAGCTATTATTATTGTTAATAATAGTAATGATGACTGGCACTGTTATAGAAGTGAGGCACAACGGAAAAAGTGAATCCTCGAGACACACCCTACAAAGCACTTGCAGAAAGCACCAAGAAGGGAGATCCTGGAATGAATACATGGAAGCTTTGGTTTTCTGAAGAATTTGGAGACGAGAGAGCCTAGACAATTTCAAGGGTCACGAATCAGAACAAAGTCTAAGTAAACAGAGAGAAAAGATGATAAAGAAGGGAGTGAGATAAACCCTTTGGGGAAAGAGGCATCAAAAGTGAAATTTCCAAACTAAGAAACAGGACTAGTGGAAGGGGAAGAGAGGAAGGGGAAACATAAAATGGGAAAAGAGGAGTGGAGTGAGGGGACGAGAGCCAGTGGGAGCAGGGACATCTCAAGAAACTTTAGCTGACAGGACATAATATTGTGTCCGCAGCAGAAGAAGCTTGAAACTGAAAAGTTTCTGCACAGACAACCACAATGCATCTAGTATGCATAATGCCTCCAGGACCACTTCTAGAAAACAGTTCAAATGGGAAAAAAATCCTTGTATCAAATTTCTCTGATAGGGTTTATATCCAATATATATAAACAATTTATGTCTATGTGTATGTGTGTGTATATATATGTGTTATGTGTGAGTTTATATAGCATACACACACACCCATACATGAATACATACATACATATGACTAATAAGCCATTCCCCAATAGATAAAGGGTCTTAGGATGTGAACAAACAGTTCTCAAAAGAAAAACTGCAAAGCATTAATGACCACATGAAAAAACACTCTAAATCCCTAATAATAAGAGAAACAAAAATCAAAACAATCCTGAGGTTTTACCTCACAGCTGGCAAATGGACCAAGATGACAAAAAATAGCAACGCTGAATACTGAGGGGGTTGTGGAATGATAGGCACACTACTACATTGTTAGAGGAGTTGAGAGATGATACAACCATTTTGGAAAGCAATTTGGAATTAGGTAAATAAAATGACTGAAATGTCCATATCCTTTGAACTAGAAACTCCATTTCTGAGCTTATACCCCCAAGGAAGCCATTGAGATATATATACTCCAAAATATCCATAGTGACACTTTTCATGACAGCTATGAAGTAGAAACAAAGTGGATTGGGAAATGGCTAAATAAATTGTGGTACATGCATGGGATGGAATGTTACTGGGCTTGTGTGATGGATATAGAGAAGCATGAAAAGATCTGCATGTAATTAGGCAGAGTGAAGAAAGCGACATACACAGTAACTATGACAATGTAAAGGGAAAGAAGAGTGACACACCAAAAAAAGCAGAAGTAAACGTGAAAACTTCGGAAGATCAAGTAGGACCCTAGTGAAGAGAGGCAGGAAGATCAGCCCGTCACACCGCTTTGTGGAGGCGAGAGGTCCACGGGTGTTACACACGGTGCGTTTTTGGACTTTTCAACGTATTGATGAGTTGTGATTTTTTTTCCTCTCCAAAAATACTATTTGTCATATGGGGCGGTTCTCTGGGCGGGAAAGAGGAGAGACACCTGGGATGCTATGGCGATGTAAGAAACAAAATATCAATAAAATGTATTTTTAAAAAGACATTAAACTGCTTTTTAATCTCATGGAATCTTCAGTTAGGGGGTACAATGGATAGAGGGCCAGGCCTGGAGTCAGGAAGATTGATAAGTCACTTCACCCTGTTTGCCTCCATTTCCTCCTCTGTAAAATGAGCTGAAAAAGGAAAGGGCAAAGTATTCCAGTATCTCTGCCGAGAAAACCCCAAATGGGGCCATGAAGCATGGGACATGACTGAATAATAATGGATCACAGATACAGAGCTGGAAGGAACCTTAGAAACTGAATCTACCCCCTCATTCTCAAGATTAGAGAGGTCTGGTTGCTCAGTCACATAGCCGTGAGTGTTCCTGACTCCAAGTCCAGCAGTGCTACGCCTCACTGTCTCTTGATTCAAGAGATGTAAAGTTCTGGAGGAACACTCTGAGAAGTAGACTCTGAAGGCTTTCCTGAGGTCACGCTGAGCTAACACATATGGACGACAGCTACAAACCTTGGCCTCCTCCAAGCAAAATACCGGGAGCACAGAGAGAGCCAAGAAAAGGCTGCAGACAGAGGTGTGGAGATCGATTGGCACCCTGAGGCCCAAGCTGAATGGGAAGACGGTGTTTAAAGCAACCAACACCATTGCAATGCCAGGCTTACCGTGCTCTCTCAGAACGGACCGTAGCAGAGCCCAGGCGGCGCAGCAGATAGACGGCTGGGCCTCTTCCTGACTGCAAACCTTACCTCTGACACTGGGCAGGTCACTTCAAGGTTCTCAGCCTCAACTTCCTCATCTGTAAAATGGGAATCATAATATATTACCAACCTCACCGGGTGGTTGTGATGATTACATGAGATCGCATTTGTAAACTGCTTTGCAAACCTTAAAGTGCCACATAAATACTATTATCATCATTTCTATGATCATTATTATTGTCTGTATCTAAATGAGAAACTATAAAATATTAACGAAACACAGAGGCCAACCCTCTCATGTTACAGATGAGGAAAGCAAGAGTCAGGGAGTTAAAAGACTTGCCCACAGGTCTTCAGTGCCTGAGTTTTCACTTCCAAGCCCACACCACGCTGAAGCAAATCCAGATGAGCCCAACAAGTATTTATTAAATGCCTACCTTTATTAAGTGCCCCTTGATGGTCAAGCGGTCACACTGCCCCTGCTTGAAGATCTCCAGTGACGGGGATCTCACCTTCTGGGGAGCCCGCCTCTAGATAGCCCCAATCAAATGAAATAACATATGTAAAGTGCTTTGCAAACCTCAAAGTGTTGCATAAAATGCTGGTTATTCTTCATCATTAGGAAGTTTTTTCCTGACTTGAAGCCAACATCTGCCCCTCCAGGATTTTTAGAATCAATCAACATTTATTAAGCACAGCACCTCTGATTCCCCTTCCACAGGACAGCTCTTCACGTACCCGGGGGCCTCATTCACACACGGTGCCTTTACTTTTCTTGTCTCCAAAGAAAACAAATCCTTGACTGTTACAATGTTGAGGCTTTTTGCCCTCCAGGGCACCTCCTGTGTGCCCGTCTGTTTGGCGGGATGGGAGAGACCAGAGTATTCACTGCTCCCACTCTCCCGTGGCAGTTAAGTGATGCAACAGACAAAGCCCTTGACAAAGAGTCAGGAAGATTTGAGTTCAAATGCCGCCCTGACACTTTGCAGCTGTGTGTCCCTGGGCAAGTCACTCAACCTAGACGCCTTAGTTTCCTCAACTATAAAATGAGAGTTATAAGAGCACCTTCTTCTCATGAATCAAATGAGATAATGCTGTGGGGGGGGGATTTGTTTTTTGTTTTCACTGCTCAGATATCTTCATAATACATTTCTTTTATTTTTTGGACACTGACAATGCTGCAAAACACTTTCCCCACCCAATTCTTTTCCACAATTTCCAAATCAAGAAAAAAGACTATTTTGTTCAAATGAGATTATATTTGGAAAGTTCATAGCGCATAGTAAGTACTTAATTAATGTACTTGCTAATTCAATTCGACAAACAATTCAAAATTCGATAAACATGTATTAAGCACCTATCTTGTGCCAAGCGCTGGGGATACAAAAAGAGGTAAAAGACAACCCCTGCCCTCCAGAAGCTTACAAGCTAGTGGGAGAGACAACATACAGAAACATTTAAATACCCCATTCCCCCGAATGATCACCTGGTACTTACTCATATGTTTGTTTTCTTTACTGATCTGTATACATGTTTTTCCCCAATAGAATGTAAGCTCCATGAGGCCAGGAGCCATTTCATTTTTGTATACTCACCCCCTAAGATGGTGCCAGTCCTGAGAAAGGCTGAAGGACACTAACACAGTAAAAGGGGTTTCCGGAAATACAACAGAGCAAGGGGCCGTGATCTGAGCCAGATAAGGACCAGCTAGAGGAAAGGTTTGGACTCTCTGTTGTGCCTTGGGTTCCCTTTAGTGGTGTCTGGGGAGCTTATGGAGTTCTCAGAATGTTTTTAATTGCATAAAACAAAATTCAGAGGATTATAAAGGTAGCCAATTGCATTGTAATACAGTTATCAAAATATTATGTAAAAAAAATCAAGATCACAGACCTCAGGTTAAGAACATCTAGCGAAAAAATTGAGAATGTCTGGCTTGGAGAGAAGGTTGGGTGGACTGGGTTCAAACATGGCAGATTCCTTCAAATGTTTGAAAGCAGGAGTCTGATGGTAAATATTTAACAAAGCTTTCTTTATTACAAAAAAATACCAGTGACATACTTTTAAGTATGTCTGCATTATTCACATTTTTCTATCACTTTTGTAAGTCTTGACAATCAACCAAACAATAAATCAAGCTCTGATTTGTATGGTTTGCCAATTTTCATTGTATAAGGGGTTCACACCGAAAATTTAACAATCGGCTCTTAGAAGTTGGTCAACACTGCCTCGAGGACACCCAGGTTTGAAGGGTTAGGTTTGTTCCATTTGGCCCCAAAGGGCAGCACTGAGTGGAAACTGGAAAGGCTTGGTATGGGGAAAAATGTCTTAATAACAAAAGCAGCCCTAAAGTGGCACCGGCAGCCTTAGGGAGTGGTGGTGCCCCCTCCCTGGAGCCTTTCCAAGGGCTGGATGACCACTCGCCAGCCATGTTGCAATCTCAATCCCAGCTGGAGGCTAGACGATCACCAAGATCCCAACCAGGGCCAAGGTTTTGTGATGCTGGGAAGTGAATCATCGTTGGGGTGGAAGAAGGGAGAAGAGAGGGCTCATGGGCTACATGCTACAAGGCCCTCTCAGAAGCCACCTTACTCAAGCCTTTCATTTTACAGATGACAAGACTGAGGCCTAAAGCCAGTAAGTGACTTGCCTAACACCACACAGCTAGTAAAGATCTCTGACTGCCCAGAGCTAATTGTTATAAAAGAACACACAAGGAAGGGCCCAAGAGACAGCCTCCTAGAGATGCAAACATGGGAATGCTCATGTCAGTCGTGTGGAGAACTCGTTGATGCACCTGGGTTCTACTACGTGATTTTTATAAAACTGGGCTTCCCTTCCCCCACCCCTTCTTATGTTAACCTGGCACAATTTCCCATCTGTTTTTTCTGGGCCCAGCTATCAGAGCCGAAGGGAGGCCCAGTGGAGCAGGAATCCAGCAGTGTTTCCCTAGTTCCCCAGGGCCCCCAAAGCCCACGATCTCCAGGCCCTAGTGCCCACTGAATTATAGATGGAATTGATTAAGACTGAGAAATGTTTGGGGCTCCCCTGACCTCCCCAGTGGCAAGGCCCAAGTTCTCTCCCCTCAGGAACAAAGCCCAGTCTGTCCCGCCCCCCCACTCTGGCTCATTTCTACTTTTTTATTTATTTGTCCAACTCCAACAGCCTCTGGGCTGCCAAATATGTTTGTTTACCTATGGATTTCCTGGTACTGGAGAAGTCACAGGCAGAGAGGCGGAGGGAGAAGGGTATGAGATGCCGGAGCTGGGGTGGCCAGGGAATTGGGAACGCAGCTGTTTCATCTGACCCGAGAGCCTTTACCCCCCAGGGGAGCAGCTCTACACCCCATCCAGTGCTACATCTGGAGGCCACATCTGGGAGCAGTGACTTCCCTTGCTTTTTCCAGGAGGGAGAGCAAGGGTGTGTATGTGTTGGGGGAATGGACGAGAGAAGCGGGGGAGAGGAGGAGTGGTGTGATTCATTCCTGACCACCCAGGAGGCTGCAGTCCCAATCCAAAGAGAAACTTGCCACCCCTTCCACGTTCTGTCGCCAAGCCCTGAGTCATTGTGTTGGCTGCTAGGTGCCCATCCAGGGGCTGTTGGCATCAACTGGGCATTCTCGAGGTGGTAAATTCCATTGCATGCTGCTATTCTCTGCCCTGGGCCTCAGTAGCATGGCATTCTCTTGGTTCTCGCCCTATCTTTCTGACCTCGTTGGTCTCCTTTGCTCTCTGTAATGGAAATTGCTCTGGATTTGAAGGGACGAATTCAAAACTCAGCTCCAACACTTCCTAGCTGAGTGACAAGGAGAAGTGCCCCAGGGAATGCTCTAAGACCACTGACCTCTATTGGTAGGGGGTGTTTTCTCATGGGGAGCTCCTTCTACCAATGAAATAAAATTTAAAAATTAACTGGGCATTAGCTAAGGCTCCTCTGTTCCCTCTCTGCCTTGGAGAGCTTATCCATTCTCACAGTCTCCTCTGGCCTCAGGACCCCAAAATAGGAGCTCAGCAAATGCTTGGTTCCTTTCAAGCCCAGCCTCCCCCTGGGGCCGTGCTGCGGCCTGGCGTGGCCTGGCCTCTATCTCTCCTACCTCTGGCTGCTGATTCTCTCTCCCTTTGGAAGATCACACGGTCACAGCCCAGTCCCACAACACAACAGAAACACAAGCAACGGCGGCTGTGACCCAATGCAACCCCACCTCTATAAGCCTCAGTTTCTTCATCTGTAAAATGACAAAAACCATTCTTATACTCTGCTGCCAACATTCGCTGTTTGTCCTTCCTGTTTTCTCTGTGTGTATCTAGCTATTTCCATGTTGTCTTTCCCATTAGGCTGTGAGCTCCCTGAGAGTTGGGATTGTTTTTTGCCCTGGTTTCCATCTCTTGTGCTTAATAAAGGCTTGTTGGCTGACTGACTGCATCTCCATAAAAGGAGATAAAACTGGCTGCGGTATTTTTCTCTCAGGGCTCTTGTGGGTGCCCACACTGAAGGGTTTCCATGAAGAGAGCCTAATAACATCCCTACAGGGGTATAAAACTGTGAGTTACATCCACCTACCTCACAGCACACAAACCAATGTATGCGACAGGTCCTGTAATCATAAAACACCACGTACATGTCGATTATTACTAACAATACATATTTATTACTATTGTCAATACCTCAAGTAGTCAAGATCTGAATGGTTACTGAAGAAGGCCAATGGTAAAGCATACCTCCTGTATCTCAAGAGAAAGGTGGCAGACCACAGGTACAGAACGAGGGATACATTTTCAGACTTGGCCAAAGTATTGATGTTTTCTGTGGCCTAGACATAGCTCCAAGTATGATTGTGTGATTCAGCTCCCCAGTAAGCCCCACAAAGCCTCCTACTAAGCTGATCCAACTTCAGGCTTGATTGAATAATATATTAGCCTCATAGACATCCTCCCACCCCTCCTAAGTAACAAGTACATTTTCACAGGCACCTTCTGGAGACAGTGCCCTGACTCTGTTATCTAGCCCAAGAGAATGATTCTAATGGGAGATAATTCCAGATGGAGTGGAAGAAAGGAACAAGCCCAGACAGGTGAAGCCATGAGAAACATCTCTAATAGCATCACATAGGCATCTACTCTGCCTAAATTGGTGGTGGGGTCATGAGGAGAGAGAGGGAAAGAGTGGGCCCCCTTGGTTTCTTTCCCATCACACTCTGGGACTCATCATTCTCTCAGACTTGCTGGCTTGAAGTTGCTACTTTTCACAAAAGGCTGAAGGAGGCCTGGGAAGTGAGAGGCCAAATGAAAGCAGGATCAGGCAGGATGGGCCGATGCCTAGTTCTCCCCATCCCAGTCCAGTGTGACTCAGTCCTCCAGAGATCGGGATGCTGAAGGCAGCCAGATGAGTCCCAGACTTCTGGCTCAAAACCTACTGAGCAGACCCTAGTCCTCTCTCCACATTTTCCTGGCGTGGGGAAGCTCCCAAAGTGGCCTGAAAGTCCAGGCAAGCTCTTGTCCTTCCTTCTAACGTTCTGACCGTCCCTCAGTCTCCTCCTTTTCACTTTGAATGCGTGTCTCTCTTCTGCCAGATCTATCTGGCTGAGCCCCAGCTCACTCCACCATCCCTCCACTCTGTCTCTGGTCCCTTCCTTGCCTCTCGATGAATCCTCATGAGTCTGATATTTGGTATATGGCTTCCTGCCTACCATGTGTCCCAGCCAGAAGTCAGTCAGGCATCTAGTCCAGCCCCTTCATCTTATCAATGAGGAAACTGATGCCCAGGGAGCTCAAGCGTTTTGCTCAAGATCTGACAGGTAGGAAGCACCAGAGGTGGAATCTGAACCCAGGTCCTTTGACTTCAGAAACAGTGATCTTCTCACTATACTTTCCCATGCCAGGGGTGCCTAAATCTGTGTCTCCCCCATAAGACCAGGGCAGCCAAGGGATCTGATCTTTACTCATTACTATATAACCCGCCAATGAATGTTATGTGAAGGCAAGTCTGTCAGATAATTCGAAGAGGAAACGAAGAAGGAAAAATAAAGGAGGAAAATTAAGCGCAACCCCCCATAGGGATTTGGTGATGTGGGCAGACAGAGTATCGATCTCCAAACTTCAGGGCTCAACAATGCTGAATGTGGCCCAACCCCTCCTATCACACCTGTCTGCATGTCCGATCTAAAGGGTCCCAGGGCAATCTGTGTCCTTCCGGCATCATCCCACACCCTGGCTCCCCAGTGGCATCGAGAGATACTCCACAGCTTCCAGAAACACCCTCCCCACCTCTTCCTTGGCAGCCCAGCCCTGCTTTTGGCTCTCCACCATCTACCCCTCCTTACTCGAACCTTTCCTACCCAGGGGAAAAGTAGCCTGGGGAATGGGCAGAAATATTACCTCCACTGGATTGCTCTTTCCAAACCAGACATTTGCCAGATATGGCTGCTCCTGAATACCACGGATACCATATGTGAGCACTTCCAGATGTGTGGGCGGACCAAGCCAACTTCTTAGCCACAGTCTCAGTGATCTCATATGGATTTCACATTCCTATTGGCATGGAAAGTGATGGCGGTCACCTGCCCAAGTCTCCATCTCTGGGCTACCTCGAAGGCAGCAGAGATGTCTGATGTGACATACCCCAGAATGCTCCCCATCCATAAAAATATGCAGCTCTCCATCCCCACTGCCACAGCCACAATGAAAGCCTTGTCCTTACTCTTCCTCACACAAGATATTCCATCTCCCAATTCCAATTATTTTCACTGGCTGCCCCCTGTGCCTGAATTCTCCCTCCTCCTCTCCACCTCCTGGCTCCCTTCCAGTTCCAGCTAAAATCCCTCTTCTACAGGAAGCCTTTCCTGATCCCCTTCCTTCAAGGGCCTTCCCTCTGTGGCTTATCTGCAGATTATCCTCTATGTAACTGGTTTGTATTTAATTCTTTGTGTGCCCTCTGCCCCGGCGGGTCAGATTCTGTAAGGGCAAGGACAACACTTTTTGTCTTTCTTCGTACCTTCAATGCTTAGCACCCAACAGATGATAGTTGACTGACTGCATGAGCAATAATCAAAATAACTCTAATGACAATAACAACTCACTTTTATGGAGTGACTCAGATATCAGAAAGCCCCCTTTCCTCTAGTGTGTCGCCATGCCTGAAATCCAACCACTCCAGCTTCATCCCTTCGGATCCCACGCAGCCCCTCCACGGCACTCTTTTAAAAGGCAACGCCTCCCCAGGAGGCAGCTTAATACAGTGGAAAGAACATTAGGCTGTCCATTTGATGCCGTGCGTTGGAATCTTGGCTGTTCCCAGCTACTTTGACTTTGGAAAAGTCTTTCCGCTTCCCCAGCCATAGCTCCCTTTTCTGGAAAATTCTAAGGCTCCTTCAAGCTCTGAATTCAAGGATCTCAAGATACTCTTAACTGTAGTAGAAATGTAGCTGTCAGGGTCGGTTCAATCCAATAAGCATTTATTAAGCTCCTACTATATGCAAGGCCCTGAAGCTTTCAGTAATCGCTGAAGGAATGGGACCTTTTAGGGGGAAGGAGCAAAGGAATAAGGAGGGGTCATCTCAGGGATTTTGGAGAGGGTTAAAAGAGAGGGGACTAGCATTATTTTATTATTAATCATTAATATCATAGTTGGCATACTGCCAGCATTGCTGCATGGCAGAGACATTGCCTGGAATCCACTGGAGACACTGTATGGAATACAACAGCATCCAGAGTATTCGGAGAAGCATCGCGGATCCAGAACCTTTCTTCACGACAACCTGTGGTTGGACAAGTATAACCTTGCCCATTTGACAGAGATGAAAACTGAGTCTTGAGAGGTGAAAAGATTTGCCCCAAGTGAAACAGTCAGCCAGGGCCAGGCAGGTTCTCTTTACTCCCAAGCCCAGCTTCCTTCCAATGAGCATTTGCCTCTTGAATATTTTTAAGAGCAATTTAGAGGAGGATTTTAACGGAGCTGTTTAGTGAAGGGAGCCAAGGGCGTCCGGTGCTCTTGGCTGGAAAGAGCTGCCAAGGGCTTTCTGTCTTCTGCTGTCCAGTCCAGCTGTCCCTGAACCACATTGGGGAGTCTCTTGTCTCCCCTCATCCCAGATCCCAAAAGCTACATTACTGATGTTGCCACAGTCGGTCAATCAACATTTAGTAACCCCTACTATGTGTCAGGCTCTGTGCTGTGCTGGGGAGACAAAAAGAGGAAAAAGACAGTCCCTGCCCTCAAGAAGCTCACAATCTAACAGGGGAGACCACAGACAAACAAAGAGAGACAAAGCTAGCTGTGTACAGGAGAAATATAGAATAAGGAAGGCTGCTGGGGCGAGGTCCGCCTGCCTCGAGTCTCTCCCCACTCCAGTCCATCTTCCATTCAGCCACTAAAGTGACTTTCCTATACTGAAAGTCTGACAGTGTCACTGCTCTACTCAGGAAACTCCAGTGGTTCCCTACTGCCTCCAGGATCCAACACAAAATGCTGTTTGGCATTCAAAGCCCTTCATAACTCAGTGCCCTCCTGACGTTGTAGTCTTTTTACTCCTTACTGCCCAAAATACTGGACTCCTGGCTACTCCATGAACTAGATACTCCATCTCTTGGCTCTGGGCATTATCTGTGGATCTTCCCCAGGCCTGGAAGGCTCTTCCTCTTCTGCTCTGACTACTGACCTCCCCAGCCTTTCTTTATGTCCCAACTACATCCCAGCTTACTGCAGTAAGTCCAGGCATGAGGTGATGAGATTGGGCACCAGGTGGAGGGCAGGATCAGAGGAGAGAAAGGGGTATAGATGAGAGATCTTGCAAAGGTGAGACTGACTGGCCTTGGCACCGATTTAGATATTGGGAGGCAGGGTAAAAGACAGTGAGCAATTGAGGATGGCTCTGGAGCTATGAGCTCGGGGCACCAGGAGGAAGGTGTTGGCTTCTCCACAACAGGGAAGGGTAGCACAGGGTGGTTAAGGGGAAAGATAATGATGGCTGCTTTGGACACACAGAGTTAAAGATGTCTATGGCCATCCAGTTTGAGACATCTGAAAGATGATTGGAGATGTGAGATTAGAGTTCAGCAGAGAGATTGGGGCAGGAGAGGTAGATTTGAGAATTGCTGTCTGCAAGATGATAATTAAATCCAATTAGTTAAGTTGTTAAATTATCAATTAATTAAACATAATTAATTATCAATTAATTAAATAATTAAAACTGATGAGATCACCAAACGAAGTAGTACAGAGGGAGAAGAGAAGAGAGGCCAGGACAGAGCCGTGAGGGCACCTGTGGTTAGCAGGTTAGCTGGAGGAGGATCCAGGGGAGGAAGCAGAAGATCATGAGCTGAGTTGTTGTCCTTGGTGGTGAGATAATATTTGTAAAGTGCTTAGCAAAGATTCATAGTAGGCACCATATAGTCATATTAATTATTATTTAATAAATACCTATTTCCTTTCCCTCTCCCTTTCCTTCCCACTCTTCCATAATAATTATTATTGTCATTATTTCTACATTGCTATAAGGTTCGAAAAGCACTTGACATATGTTAACTCATTTGTTAGGATGGCAGCATTGAGAGCCGGATGGAACCTCGGAGATCATCTCATGCAACCCTCCCCCCGCTCCCTTTTTCCATCACACACACACTACAGAGAGAACAGCCAAAATGCCTGGCAGACACCCAAGGCCTCCTTCAGGATTAAGGCCAAGAAGACAGGAATAAGAAATATTCTAGGAGAAAAGCCACTTTTTGAGATTCTTGAAGCCTCTAATTGTTTTGTCCATGGGCAGTGGTTGTGTCCATACCCTCTGGTCTGGGGGTATCTGCTGAATTCTTACCTTTGCCTACTTGGGTCTACCCCCTGCTTTTACAAAGTTGTTTTTTTTTTTTTTGCTGGTGACAGAAAAGCCACCAGAGTATGGAGAATCTCCTCAAAGAGGTCCCAGCCTCCCATTGAGCCATTGGCTCAACATGGTGCTTTGACAAGATTCTGGACCCAAAGCTGTGTCCATTCTGGTTGTGTCCACTTTGGAACTCGGGTGCATTCAAAAGAGCCCATATTCAGACTGTTCGTGGCTACTTTGCATGATTGGAATATCCAGGAAACTGATATCAATGACTGATGTCACCTGACTAAGGGGTTGCCAGGAGCCCTGGCAGGAATTTTTAATTTATTTATTAAAAGAAAATTCTGATGCAGAGTAAGGGAAGCCATGATATCTTGAGGCTGTACAAACCCATGGGAAAATAAAACCCTTCCCCACATCTGACCTCCCAGGTACCCAGACACAGGGCCAGCCTGAGATGTAGGAAAGCCATTTGGTGAAGTGGTGATTCCCAATGGCCTGGGAATGGGGAGACCCTAAGGACAGACTCACCATACAAATGAGAAGTCACTTCCCTGCTCTAAGACTCAGTTTCCCCATCTGTTAAATGATGTGGGTAGACTAGAAAATCTCTAAGATTTCTTCCCCCAAATACACACTCCTAAGGCCAGTATTCAGTCCGGCACAGTCAGGCCATAGACTCCCTTTCCAGACTCGTTTCATGTTACTACCCTTCCCACAGTCTACAATCCGCTCAAACTGCCCTATCTGTTCTTCCCTGAATTCCACACCCATTTCTCACCCTTTGCACAAGCAGGCTCCCATGCCTGGAATGTACTAGATCTTCGTCTCCCCCTCTCAGAATCCGTAGCTCCATGAAGGGCCAGGACGGGTATGCCCCCTACAGGAAGCCCTTCCTTATCTCCCTGCTTCCAGCAAGACTTTAATAAATACCCGCAGTGTGCTTGGCATCCTGCCAGGTACCAGGGATCATAATGTCGTAGACACAGAACTGGAAGGACCTCAGAACTCCGTAATTTTGAGGATAAGAAAACCAAGGCCCAGAGAGTCCAAGCTTGGGTTGTCCAAGCTCACCCAGGTGGTGTTAAAGTCAGGCTCTGTTCTCAGGTCCTCTAACTCCGAGGCAGCTAGATGGCTCTGTGTACAGAGTGCTGGGCCTGGAGTCGGGAAGACCCGAGTTCAAATCTGGCTTCAGATGCTAGCTATGTGACCCTGGGCAAGTCACTTCACACTGTTTGCCTCGGTTTCCCCATCTGTAAAATGAGCTGGAGAAGGAAATGGCAAATCGTTCCAGTATCTCTGCCCAGAAAACACCAAATGGGGTCACAAAGAGGCAGACATGACTGAACTGAATAGATAATATACGCCAGCACTAGGCACAGTGCCTGGCACCTAGTAGGCACTTAATAAATGTACCCTCCTCGAGGGTAGGACTATTGGATGGGTTTTTTTGTCTTTGTTTCTCTAGCACCTTCCACAGAGCCTTGCATATAGCAGACACTTAATAAATGTGCACTGTCTTGAGTGCTTGTTAGATTTCAGTTCTAAGCCCTATGAATCTTACAGATTTAGGGCGATGCCATTCCAGCTCCCATGGGATATTTTCTAGAACCAGACAGAAATAATAACAAATTCCACTGGAAGAGCAAGAGGTCTCAAATCTTGAGAGAAATCCCGAGGAAAAGTGTGAGTAAAGGAAGAATGGTATTGTATTACCAGGCCTCAGACTATATCTGAAGCAGTAATCATTGAAACTATTCAGTAACGCTAGGGAAACATACGACAGCATAAATGAAATTTAGACCGTCACCTTACACCACACACCTGAATAAACTCGAAATGCTTGTCCAGTCCGTGGGTAAGTTTTTAAAAATGAGGAGGGCTGAAGATCAAGAACCTTTCACAGCTATGGAGAGGGGGAGAATTTTAACCAGACAAGGGATCAAGGACAAAATAGACAATGTGACTCCATAATATTAGAAAAACTCTGACACCAATAAAACCGATGAAAAAAGTAAGAGCAAAAGCTAGAGAGTAGGGAAACATTTTTATCAAATATCACTGATAAAGATCTAAAATATACAAGGAATTAATATAAATATTAAACACCTAGTCATTCCCAATAGATAAGTGATCAAAATGCACAGTTTTCAAAGGAAGAATTGCAAGAATAAACAGCCATTTGAAAACATGTTCCAGAGATCCTGCAGGGGGCGGAGCCAAGATGGCAGCTGGAAAGCAGGGACTTGCATGAGCTCCTGCCAGGTCCCTCCAAAAACCTATTAAAAAAATGGCTCTGAACAAATTCTAGAACTGCAGAACCCACAAAATAGCAGAGGGAAGCAGGGATCCGGCCCAGGACAGGAGGTATGGTCACTGGATGAGGTCTATCACGCACAGAGAGGAGGGGAGCAGAGCCCAGCACCGGCAGTGGCAGGACCAACCAGACCAGGAGCAGGGCAGAACAAGCCCTAGCACCCTGAATCGGTGAGCTGTGGCAGTTATCAGACTTCTCAACCCACAAACACCAAAGACAACAGAGTGTTAGTGGGAAAAGCTGCGGGAGACAGAGAGAAAAGAGTTTGCAGTTGGGCCACCACCCCAGGGACAGCAGGGGGAGGTGCAGCTACAGAACTACAGCTACAGCTACTTCCCGCCCCAGGCCCACCTGGTGGGAGGAATTAAGTGGCTGATCAGAGCAGGAGTGCAGAGTCTGCTTA
>CM053625.1:314769717-314786920 GCA_028646595.1 Phalanger gymnotis
ACACTTTCAAAAAGGGACAGGGTCAAGGGAGAAAATTCAATAAAGGGGGATAGGTTAGGAAGGAGCAAAACATAGTTAATCTTTCACAACATGAGTATTGTGGAAGGGTTTTACATCATGATACACATGTGGCCTATGTTGAATTGCTTGCCTTCTTAGGGAGGGTGGGTGGAGAGGGAAGAGGGGAGAGAATTTGGAACTCAAAGTTTTAGAAACAGATGTTCAAAAACAAAAAAAAAGTTTTTGCAGGCAACTAGGAAATAAGATACACAGGTAATGGGGTGTAGAAATTTATCTTGCCCTACAAGAGAAGAAGGGAAAGGGGGATGGGAGGGGAAGTGGGGTGACAGAAGGGAGGGCTGACAGGGGAATGGGGCAACCAGAATATACGCCATCTTGGAGTGTGGGCAGGAGGGTAGAAACGGGGAGAAAATTTGTAATTCAAACTCTTGTGAAAATCAATGCTGAAAACTAAATATATTAAATAAATTTTAAAAATTAATAAAAGTCAAAAAAAGAAAATATGTTCCAAATTATGAATTGTAAGATACATGCAAATCCAAAAAAGTCTGATGCTGTGCTTTATACCCAGCAATGAAGAAATGAATGAATAAAATTATAAAATGCTTACTATGTACAAAGCACTGGGGATACAAATGAAAGAAGGAAGACAGTTCCTTATTGCAAAGAGCTCACATTCTAAGGTGGGGGGTGGAGGGAGGCTTCAGGGGCAAGTTAGATGGAAATATCCCGTGGTCCTTATGGTGCAGCAGCCAAGGCAGATGGCGATGCATCCTCTTCGATGTCATTTCCACTGGTAAAATCACATCCTTTTATGATGCTGAACCATCCGAAAATGTCACTTTTAGTGGCAAGAACTTTTTCAAAAAATTTCCACATTAGTCATGTTGTAAAGAAGAATCAGAACAAAGCGGGGAAATCTATGATAAAGGGGGAAAAAAACAACAAAAAAATAGAGAAAATAGCCAGCTTTGCTCTGCATTCCAACTCCATAATTCTTTCTCTGGATGTGGATGGCATTTTCCATCATGAGAGTTTTGGAATTGTCTTGGACCATCGCATTGCTGAGAAGAGCTAAGTCTATCAAAGTCGGTCATTATACAATGTGACTGTTACTGTGTACAGTGTTCTCCTGGTTCTGCTCATTTCACTCAGCATCAGTTCATGCAAGTTTTTTCAGGTTTTTCTGAAATCCAGCTGCTCGTGGCAAGAACTTTCTTATGCCTAACTTCAGTAGCTGTGGCTGCTGATGAGTCAGAGGCTATGACCCCTTTCTATTGGTAGCAATTGGTCAGTACCTAGAGGTGGTCGTGGTGGTTTGACTCACTTGGCATATGCTGACGCCTGTCTCTCTTGCCTTGCTGCTTCACCTGGGCTGGCTTGCCTACTGGTCAGGATGGCCAGCTCCTTCTTCACAGAAGTTGCTTCCCCAGATGATAGCTTTGGGGGGACCAGGCTTAGAAGCAGGACTGGTAGTCTGTGTCTGGGAGCTCCATTTTTCCTGCTTACCTGCTTATTGGTGGCAGATGGTCAACAGTTATACGAATTGGCAAAGATGACAAAAAACAGGAACAGTGAATGTTGGTGGAAAAGACAGGCTCACTAATACATTGTTGGTAGACCTGTGATGTAGTCCAACCATTCTGAAAATCACTTTGTAATTATGCCAGAAAAGTAGCTAAATAGCCCATATTCTTTGACCGAGAGATCTACCATCACTATTACATATGAGTAAAATAAAAGCTCATTTCGCAGAAAAAAAAAAGACAAAAAGAATCCAGAGAAACAAAAGAAGACCGGTATGAACTGATGCAGAGCAAAATAAGCCAAACCAAGAGAACAACTTGTACAGTTATTACAATGGTGTAACTGAAAAGATCACTGAAAGGAAGTCAAATTCTTAGCGATTTTTGAAAAAAGTAAAGATCCTGGAGAAGAGAAAATGAGTCCTTCCCCGCTTCTCATGGCAGAGGGGTCAGGGGCTTGCCAGCACAGAAGGTCTCATGCCATCAGATGCACTTATTGCATCAGATATATTGGCTTAATCATTTTCCTTTGTCACAAAGGAGTGTCCAAAGTGAAAAGAATAGAGAGTTCCCAAAAGGTTACTGATATGCCAAAGCATATGGGATGTTCAAGGAGGACCAGCACCTGCGGCATGAGGGCTGCTGAGACCTTTTCAAGGCTGCTCATGCACCTTTGATGTCTACCCAGCACTTGACTCTCACCTGCGGCTCCAAGAGGCTGTAACGTGCACCGGCCTCACTCTGATAAAACAAATTCAGCAGGCGAGACTGAACAAGGAGTCCAGCTTGGAATTCAAACAGCAAATTATGTCAGTTGGCAGGGGAAAGAGAGGGAGGCTTCATCCTTGACACATCCAGGGCCTCCTGCAGGCTCTGAGTCCAAAGTTTCTGGAAAATACGGCAATGCGAAAAGACAAATTCAGGGGACCCCTCAACAGTCCTTAACAAGGGTAACCAACGGGCCTATGACCCATCAGTGAGTTAGAGGGGTGTCTACCCCAAACGTGTGAAGACCTCCCTGGCAGAATGAGCAGAAGATAACAAGTTGTTCCATCGGCCATGAAGGCGGCTGAAGCAGGCACCGAGGAGCACTTAGAGCTCGGTCAGACATTGAAGACACCGAGGTCGTCCACCACATCCCCGGCCCTCACCACTCATTCCGACTTTTGTCTTGCCTCTGGACTCTGGTGACTCCAGGAGGGAGAGAGAGGCTGACGGCTTTGCATCCCTCTGCCTCACCTAAATCCAATTCACACCCAAGTCTGGACATCACCAGTGATGTCACCGGTCCTTTGAAAATGAAGGACGAACGACGGGTGACGCACCCAAAGAGGCATCACTGAAGTGTAGCTTTAATAAATAAATAAATATCACAGGCCTTTAAAGAGAGCAGCTGCTAACACTTAACCGCTTAAGGGTTGAAATACACTACACACTTCATATATGTCGCCTGTTTTATATACATCTGCATATATTATGCACCTATTAAACTATGAGTGCCTTGAGAGCAGGAACTATTTTTTGCCTTTCTTTAGGACAAAGCCTGGCACCTAACAATAATAGCAGTGATAGTAACAATACCGAATCTGGCATTTATAAGCACTTTCAGGGTCCCAACAAATGCCATCCCATTTCATCTCCACAGCAACCCTGAGACATAGGTACCCTTATTTTTCCCATTTTACTAACGAGTAGATTGAGGTGGGCAGAGGTTAAGTGACTTGCCCAAGGTCACACAACTAGTAAGCATCCGAGGCAGAATTTAAATTTAGAACTTCCTGGATCAGTGCTCTGTCCTCTGGGCCACCTAGTACCATTGTGACACATAGTAGGTGCTTAATAAATACATCATCTGCCTTGAGCCTCATGACTAATTATTGTATTATTCGAGGCAGGCACTATCATCCTCATTTCACATATGAAATATGAGGAAACTGAGGCTCAAAAAGTCTAAGCGATTTGCTGGAGCTCAAACAGCCAATAACTATCAGAGGTGGCATTCGAACCCAGGCCTTTCTACCCCATCGAAGTCATCGATGACACAAACACACAGGAATGAGTGCCAGACGTGGCATATGTTCAAGGGACAGGAACAGGTCGCTTTCAAGAGACAAAATGCAAGTTATCAACAACCATATGAGATGTTCGTAAAGGGCTTTATTTTTTTTGTGTTCTCAATTGGGGAGGAGGGGCAGCCTGAGAGGGCAAGAAGGATGATTTGGGCTAAGTAAGACAAATTTTAAACCATATGAGAGAATGGTCCGAATCACATGTAATAAGATAAATACAAATTGAAACAATTCTGAGGTTTCACTTCATACCCAGCAAATCAGCAAAGATGACAAGAGATAGAAACAGCCCCCATCAGAGGGGACACCAGATGACAGACGCACTAATTCCAAGTTGTGGAGCTGTGAATTCTCCCACTCACTGTGGAAAACAATATGTAATTAAGCTTTAAAAACGGCTCCAAATGGTACACGGCCTTTGACTCAGCATCACCACTACTGGGCATAGCCCTAAGTAGGTCAAACAGATGTGAAATGAAGTGAACAGAAGTAGAGGACAATTTATGTGATGACATCG
The DNA here is from genome assembly GCA_028646595.1 of Phalanger gymnotis. NCBI lineage: Eukaryota > Metazoa > Chordata > Mammalia > Diprotodontia > Phalangeridae > Phalanger > Phalanger gymnotis. The sequence continues at coordinate 314,773,851 of CM053625.1, forward strand.
ATATTATAAAAAGGAAAGACCAGCATTCTGATCAACTCAACGATTACCCGTGATTCCAGAGGTCTGACAATGAAGAACCCGCCCCTCTCCTGGCAGAGAGAGGGTGGATTAGTACCAGATATGATCATCGTGGAAATATGATTGGACTCTGCTTGTGTAATTCGTGGGGGTTTTCTTTTTAGAGGACGGAAGGAGATGGGAGGGATAATATGACAATGACAGTAATTAATAATAATAACAGCATTTATTTCCAAAGCACTTCACAAATATTATCTCATTGGATTCCCTCAACCACCCTGGGAGGTAGGTGCCATTATTAACGCCCATTTTACAGACAAGGAAACTGAGGCATAAAGCTTAATGCTTGATAAGTGAAAAAAAACTGTTAAAGAGGGAAAGCTCCTGTATATACAAAAATATTTATAGCAGTGTATTTTTTGTAGGAGCAAAGAACTGGAAGAAAAGTGGGTGCCCATCCTCTGAGGAATGGACAAATTGAGATGCATGAGTGTAATGGACTAGTCCTGAGCTGTAAGACATGATGGATGTGAAGAATTCCGAATTTAGAAGGGAACACAGGCCAATTTTGTCACTACCAAATTAAATTTAATTTATACTTTTTTTAAAGCTGTAACATCACATAAGTTCATGGGTTTTTTTACATTTTGTTCTTGGTATATTAGAATGTTTTTGTTGATTACCACTTGTTAGGTTCATTATTTTAAAATCAATTTTATGTTTTAAAATGTAATTGGGGGAAATAAAATATTATATGTTAGAAAAAATGAAATAAATTTTAAAAGAATTCAGAGAGATTTGGAAAGACTTGCATGAATTGATAGAAAATAAACTAAGGTAGCGCATAGAGCACTGGCACTGGAGTCAGGAGGACCTGAATTCAAATCCAGCTTCAGACATTTACTGGCTGTGTGACCCTGGGCAAGTCATTTCACCCTGTTTGCCTCAGTTTCCTCATCTGTAAAATGAGCTAGAGAAGGAATGACAAACCACTCCAGTATCTTTGCCAAGAAAACCCCAAATGGAGTCAGGAAGAGTTGGACATGATTGAAGCAACTCAACAACAACAAAGTAAGCAGATCTCAGAAAGAGATTTGTATGAATAACAAGATAATGTATAGGAAATCAACAGTGAAAGAATTCAAAAATCTAGTCAATGTAGCGATTAATATTCGGCTTTGAAGACCGATGGTAAAGCCTGCCTCCCACCTCTCGGCAGCGAGAGGATGACCTATGGGTTCCGAAGGAGCCGCACCTTTTCAAACAAGGCCAATGTGATATGTTCTGTTTAATTGTATTTATTTGTTACAAGAGAGTATTGGGGGGAGGAGGAGGATTATTGGGAAGCCAAAACAAAGAGCATTAACGGTTTTTAGATCATTAAAGGCCAGGGCAGACAACACCGTGGCGCAGAAGGAAACGAAGGGTGAACAGCCATCAGGGCTGGGCCAAGAACAGGTGACTGTGGTACACAGCCAACCGACGAGGCGACCACGAGCATCAGATCCAGACCAGCAAGCCAGAGCAGAAATCGAGCATGAGCCAGGTCCAACAGGCCACCAGGTGGAGAGAAGCAGCCCAAACCAGACAGACCCACCGAGGCACACACTGCAAGGGAATGGCGATGAATTCAAAGCCGGGAAGCAGCCAGTGGTACAAGCAGAGGTACTTGGTTGGGAGCTAGGGTGTGCCCACCACCCCTGCTCTGAGTCTGAAGGGCTCGTGTTCAGAGGAAGGACTTCACAGATCTGTACGCTTGGAAGATTAACCTGATAGAATTACTGGGTTGGAAGGTTTGAAGGGGCACTATAGAAGCAAAACAATCATGTATTCATTTAATCAGTCATTCAGCATTGTAAGACCCCCCTGTGTGGGAAAATCCTACCCCTCTGGATTCAATTACCATCAGCCACTTCCACCAACTGCCAAGCAGCTGTCACACATGGGGCAGACAAATCAGTTTAGAAGCAACATGGCCTCCTAAGGGAGAGTGAGGAGTCAACACGTGCCAAAAAAGTCCAACTCCCCACCACCACCTTGACCCCCACCTTTCTTCAAACCCTGTGGAGACAGCCCAGGTCCCTGAATCCAAGATCCTCGGGAATAGCAGTGGCCTACAAACCACAAGATCTGCAGCCCCTGCAGCAATCACCAAAGGGAGAAATCATCATAGAGAAGCGGCCCACTTTCCTCATCACCACCAGCAACGACTACTAACCCACTGCCTCCCAACAGGCAGCTAAGCACAGGGGCCCCGAGAGTGTCATTGCCCCCCAGACCTCAGCTCCTCACTCGCTCATCGGCCATATCCAATCTGCTGCTAAGTCTTGTGCATTCCAGCTATATAACATTTCTCCTGTACGCTCCCCTCTGACACTGCCCTCCCCGTGGAGTAGACCCATATTGCCTCCTGCCTGGACTGCTAAAACAGTCCCCTCATTGGTCTCTTTGGCTCAAGCCTCTCTCCACTCTGCTCCATCTTCCACTCAGTGGTTGGATTGATCTTTCCTAACAGATCTGACCACATCACCCTCCTTTTCAATAAACTCCAGCGGCTCCCTAGCATCTCCAGAATCAAATGTAAAATCTAATATATATAAACCCTCTTAAAGTCTTCCCTAACCTGGCCCTTTCCTCCTCTCCTTGCATCGCATCTCTCACCATATTCTAAAAGTTGGTGGTCCTGGCCTCCTTCCCACTCCTCACACGAGACATCTCATCTCCCCATCCAGCTCCTTCTCACTAACTGTCCCCCAGTCCCCTGCAGCCCCCGCTCCTGACTTTTACCTCCCCGTTTTCCTGGCTTCCTTCAAGATTCAGCCACAATCCCACCTTCTGCAAGAAGCCTTTCCCTTAAGCCTTTCTCCCATAATGCTACTGTCTTCTCTCTGTGATTATCTATTTCTCTTGTGTATATTTGTACAGAATTGTCTGCACATTGTCTACCCCATTGGATTGTGAGCCCCATAAGAGCTCTTTCTTTGTGTTTCTAGTGCCTGGCACATAGTACACGCTTAATAAATGCTTGTTAGATTGACTTGTCTTAGGGCCCCACACAGTTTGAAGACAACATGGACCTTGCCCTCATGGAGCTTCTAATCTAGTAGGGGGCGAAGCAAGAAGCACAGATAGCAACGCGATGATCGTTTAACAGTGCAGCTCTGTAATACTGCATGTCCCTGTTACACACGCGCGCGCGCACACACACGCACGTGCACACACACGTACACACGCGTGCACACACATGTGCACACACACGTGCACACACGTGCATACACGCACGCACACACACGTGCACACACACACACATACACACGCAGTGTATATGTGTGTGTGTGTATACATATATATAATTTACAAATAAATAGAGCTCAGCTAGAGATAGGGCAGCTAGATGGTGCAGTGGATAGAGCACCAGATTTGGAGTCAGGAAGACCTGAGTTCAAATCTGGCCTCAGACACTTACTAGCTGTGTGACCCTGGACAAGTCACTTCAACCTGCTTGCCTCAGTTTCCTCATCTGTAAAATGAAATGGAGAAGGAAATGGTGAACCACTCCAGCATCTTTGCTGAGAAAACTCTAAATTGGGGTCATGGACAGTCGGTCACAATGACAATGACTGAACAACAAGAGATCTAATGGGGCCTGAGCCTCTGATTTCACCGATTTCCTTGGTGAGGAAATGCCTTCTAATAATGAAAGTCTGCAACTTACACTCTTGTAGTCTGAGGCATTAAATGATGGGCCCAGACTCACATCACCATAACTATAAGAATCGAGAGCCCAGCTCTTCTGGGCTCAGAGCCAGCTCTCTGTCCATTCTGCCATATTGTTGCCTGTGAAAGTTGGGTAGAGAGGGCAGGTAGAAGCAAATTTTTTTTTACCCAACAGAGATACGTGGTCAAAAATGTTTAGAGACCACTGCTCTAAGTGAAAACATAGTTATAAGGACAACCTAGAGAGCTTCCCTGTCAATATCTATATGCTTTGAACAAATGAGTAATCAGTAAGCATTTATTAAGCACCTACTACGTGCCAGGCACTGTGCACCGGGGATTTAAAGAAACATAAAAAAGCAGCTCCTGCACTCACAGTCCAGCAGAAGAGACAACATACGAATAACTATATACGGACAAGCTATAAACAGGATGAACTGAAGATAATTAATAGAGGGAAGGCACTAGATTGAAAGAGGATCGTGAATTGGGCCGAGAATTCAATAGAATCACCCAAATGGTTGATCAATGAGCATTTATTAAGGGTCTCCTATGTGAAAGGCACAGAAAATGCAAAGAAAGGAACCGCCCCAGCAGCAGCCTTCAGGAAGCCACAAAGCTCCTTGAAGGAGCCCAACCTTCTCCTGGAAACAAAGGCAGGTCTCTCTCATCCCAATTCTCTCCTCCTATGATCGTAGGGCTGCGAGTTATGAAACACAACAGTCTCAGAAGAATTAAAAAGAAGAAGCATGCAGATGGAAGGGCATGTGGTGATGTGAACAGATGGTAACACGGAATGAATGAAGAATTTCAGAGGATGGCCCCAGAAAAAGCCGTTATCAGGGAAACACATGATGATGACAAGGAGAACATGGGCTCCTCAGGTGACAAGAGCAAGCAGAGGGTGACAGGGAGATGGCCGAGTGCTTCCTGAATGCTCCTGGAGTGCTCCCCAAGTGTCAGGAGAAAACAGCCCAGAGTTTTGGGGGGGAGAGGAGACTCCCTCCAGCAAGCTCGTGGGAGGACAAAAAAAAAGAACCACTCAGAATAGGAAAGCGAGGATAGGATGCCAATTTTCTCCTTGTTGGAGGCAACATCCAAGTCGATGTCATCATGGATCCATCTGAGAGTCTTAGTATAAGAATAGCACTTTCAGATTTATACAGACACTCTGATCCTCCCAAAAGTTCAATGAGGTATAGATGACAGATACATAAGCAGATAAAGCATCAAAAGATACAAATGCAAACAAACAAGATGGTATCTACCCCCAAGGTGCTTAAATTCTAATGGAGAACACAGAAAGAGCAACTGGGAAATAGGAGGAGGGGAAGATGGTAGCTGAGGACGAGAGTTGTGAGTGAACCGAAACATGGCAGAAGCCCCCCCCTGAAACAGTGCAATAGCTGAATCAGAATGCAGGGGCCCAGGGCAGAGGCAATCAGAGGAGGAAAAGTCCAGAGGATAAAGTCAGGAATGGGTAATCCATCCATCAGCAAACATCGATTAAGTGGTAGGCAATGAGGGAGAGATGAGAATCATAGACACAGATCTGGGAGTAACCCGGATAGAAAAGAAAAGTGAAACCATCAGGGCTAATGAAGTCGCCAAGAGAAAAAAATGGAAAAGGACTTTAGGGGCCAGCCACATTTAGAGGGAGGGGTATGGATAATTATCCAACAAAGCAGACTGGAAAGGAGCGGCCGGACAGGGAGAAGGAGAACCAAGAGAGAGCAGCGTCTGGAATACCCAGGAAGGAGTATCCAGTATCCAGGCTTGACTAGAGCTTCCTATAAAAAGGGAATGACATAGACCGTCTATGAAGAGAGGATGCTTTCATGCCAACTTCCCAATATCATGTTACATTTAAAAGGGATAAGACTTGGCTAAGCTCCCAAGGCTAACCAAGCAAGAAGCTGGAATGAAAGGCAAAATGAAACTCCTGGGCTGATGCCATCTGCCCCCATAGAAAATGCTAGGAAATTCCTGGGCCCATCTTGAGAAAGCACGGTCTGATAGATCAACTGGGGCAGTCACTAAGCCCAGCCCATTTTACTGAGAAGGACACTTAGCCAGGGTCACTCAAGGAGCTAATGTCAGAGCTGGCTGGAGAATCTACAGCTCCTGTCTCCTTGGAGGTGGGGAAAGAAACATGTAAGTTCAATGTCAGTCTTCAAGAAGAAGCAAGGAAAAGACAAAGAAGGTGGATATTAAACTGCCAATGAGGAGGATCAGGAAAGCAGGGAAAGGGAAAACCTGGGGAAACCTGCGAGGTGCAACCGTCCAACACCACCCCAACCCCGCCAAAAAGACAAACAAACAAAACCCAGAGGGAGAAGCTACCTTCAGGGGAAGAGAGGAGAGGGAGAGAGAGGGGAGGGGAGGGGAGGACACGAGAAAGGACTATTCCATCTTTGTCTTTGTATACCAGTACCGCACATACGTAGTCCCACACCTGGCCTATCAATGCTTAATCAATGCTTGCCGATGATCTAATTGGTTGATGTTCCTAGAGGAGGGAGGGGGAAGCAAGAACATTTAAATAAGGGAGGGACCGGGAGAAACAGATGACAGTCAGCCCAGTTGAGAAATCTCCAGAGGACAGCTCTCTAGGGAGACCATGGTTTTTCACTTCAAATAATCAATAAAAATTTATGAACCGTGTTTAATTTATTTGTTAAATATTAATGCCAATGAATCATCTGCCCAAGAAGCAGTGAAAGAACGAAAAGAGAACTAAATTGGGAGTCGTGGGTTCAAATCCTGTCTTTGGCAGGGGCTACTTGTATAACCCCTGGGCAAGTCATCAACCTTTCTTGGCCTTAGCGCCCTCCTTAGTAAAATGAAAGAGTAAATAATTTCTAAATTCCCTTCCGGCTCTCATGGTCTATGAAATCCAGCTTAGAACCTCACTGAAGGGGCAGGGATAGAAGCTCTGGCAGAGTCATTGATCAGGGTGTGGTCCTGGGGCAGCATCACCCAAACCAACCCATTAAGTCGGATCATCTGGGTGGAATAATGGAGGGGCTGACTTGGCAGCCAGAAGACCTGTCCTCCGACAACTTCCGCCGGCTTCGTTGTCTGTAAAACGGGGATCACGTAGCGCCTCCCGAGAGAGCCGTTGCGAGGATCCTCTGCAAAGAGCGTGTGAAGTGCTTCCCGAACCTTAGAATGAACTGTGGAAATAACTATGGCAATGCTGGGCATTATTACTGTTATTATTAAACCAAAGGAAAAGGCAGGATCTGGGGTCGGGTCATGAGCTCCTGAACTCAGGAACACGGAGAACTGGACTCGTTAGCAAATAGGAATGGAGGTCACAGAGTGGAGAAAGTCTAGCTCCGGAGACCAAGGACCTGGGTTCAAATTCCGCCTCTGGAATCTTAGGTAAGTCACCTAACCAACCCGAGCCTCTGTTTCCTCATCCACAACACCAACAATAATAATAGCTAGCATTTATATAGAGCTCTAAGGTTTTCGAAGCGCCCGACAAATCTCCTCTCCCTTGATCCTCCTGACAGCACTGTAAGGTAGGCGCTATGGTTATCCACATTTTACAAGTGAGGAAACCGAGGGCGTTGCACCAGATGGTCTCTGAGGCCCCTTCCAGCTCTGCCTCTGTGACCCACGGGAGCACAAGAACTCGGAGCCAGGAGGCCTGGGAGGCCCCGAGTCTCCAGGTACCTGACCGGAAGTCTCCGTGAAGGACAAGGGGTAGAAGGAAGAAGCCCACGGGGAGATCTCTTACAGATGAATTCAGAGAGAGCCGGCCATCGAAATCCACTCAAATTTAGTGTGATGGAGCTCGGGGTAGGACCATGCGGCAGAAACCGGCTGACCAGATGGGCCCGAGGTCCGCGGAAACACCCACATTCTGCGGTCCTGCGAGAGCCCGAGAAGGAACCTATGGGCCCAGAGGAAAGGAGCCCGGGAGAGACGCAGAGAGGGAGTGAGGCTGGGGATTCGGGGCTCGTGGGGGACGAAAAGGGGATTGAATGCGGGGTGGGGAGGCGCAGGCTGGCAGACCGGAAAAGAACCGCAGAGGGGTGGTCTGTTAATGCCCTTTGGGATAAAGACATAGAGATGGCCGAATCAGTCAGTCAACCAGAATGGCATTCTAGGTGCCGGACGCTGTGCGAAGCCACTGGGAATACTGCTGCTGCTGCTGGTACTACTACTCCCACTGCTGCTAATGCTACTGCTACTACCACGAACACTACTACTACTACTAGCACCACCACCACCACCACCACTACTACTACTACTACTACAGTACTATTTTGAGGTATGAAAAGCACTTTCTTTGTGTTAACTCATTTGATTCTCACTACGACTCTGTAAGGTAGGTACTCGTTTTACATCTAGGGAAACTGAGGCACGGAGCACGTGACTTGCCCAGGATCACATGGCCAGTAAGTGTTGTAGGCCGGGTTTGAATTCGGGTCTTCCTGACTGCAGGTCTCGAGCTCGTGCTCCCATTTTCATTCTGTGATGCCAGCGGGTGTGGATGTCACCGTGGAGTGTAGCGGGCTGGCTGGTATTAGACGTTCTCCGCTCCCTATCTCCAGCTCAATAAAGGCAGAGCTGGATTCTTCCGAGGCCTTTCCTTCGTTCTCCCTGGAAGGTAGTTCAGGACAGTAGTGTCAAAATCAAATAGAAAAGGGGCCCACTTAACTGTGCAGAAGCATCCCTGCAGGCTACATATTAACTCAGAAAACCAAGTATTAATACTATCTATGTTCTATCGTGTCATTTAGTTAAATATTTCTCAGTTATATGTTAATCTATTTGGGTAGCGCTCTGGAGTGGCGAAGGCTGTGTGTTTGATTCCTCTGGTTTACAGCGTATTCTTTTCTCCAGTCAACTACATGCCTTTTTTCTCTCTGAAGATTTAACCAGTCGTGTACAACTAAAACAATTAACTTGTTTTTTAGCCTAGGGGTAATACAAAGGGCCTTAGATCCCCATGGTCTCCCTCTCCTGTATTTTATGGAGTTCACATCAGATGAAAAGTTAGTAGCACAATCAAAATAACTCAGAGCCCCCAATTAGGAAATTTTCTAACATCCAGGCAGAAGTTTGACTCTCTGACCCGATAAATTTATGTTTATCTCTAACCACTGGTTTCTTTATGTTTGAAGCAAAAATCAGAATATAGGTAACATTTAAAGAAGAGAACAGAGTAGATTACAATATCTGTTACAAGGCAGACATAGGTAGAAAAAGAGCAGACCTTTATTTTAGACTCTCTTCCCTGTCCTGGCAGAGGGAGAAAATTTAGCCCAAATCTTCTGCACTAAGATGCTCCTTTCGCTTTCTCCTTTCAGTCTCTTCTTTCATTTCCTCCTTTAGCCTGTTGCCCTTGTGGAATAAATTCCCCCACCACAGTTCCTGGTTGGGGTTGGGGACATGAATTCTCCACTGCTGCAGGGGAAATTTTTCTTTTCCCCACTCAAGAAAGACTTTCTGTGGCAGGTAGTACATAAGTTGAATTTTGAAGGAAGTTAGGGATTGTAAGAAGCCTAGGTGATGTAGGCATTCCAGGTCTAGTCTGTGAATATCATGGATCAGAGATGTAAAGCTGGAATAGACTCCCATTGGGATAACACGTCAAAGTTGACCAAGTACTTTCTTTATGATTCCTGTGAGGATAGTTTGAAAAGTATGATCTTCATTTGACAAAGGAGCTAATTCAGACTCTGAAAGGGTAAGAGAATTCCCTAAGGTCACACAAACAGTAAGCAACAGAGTTGAGATTCCAACCCAAGCCTTTGACCCTCCACAAGTCTCATAGGTTGGCTAACTATTACAGACTGAAGATTATCTGAGGGGAAATTAGAAAAAAGAAAGCTTAGCTATCACATTTTTGTAGTGAGTCAAACCTGCTCATAGGATTATCAACCTAGGGCTGGAATCTACCTCCTTTCAACTAAGATGAGAAAGTGCTTTGGGAAGTATGAAATGTGTTATGAACATAAGGGACTATTAAATGAATCTGTGAATTTGATATATGAAAAAGAACAGGGAAGTCAGAGGCTGTTACCCTGGGAATTATTATTATTTGTGTGACTGGAGAAAAACTTCTTAACCTCTCTGGGCCATGAATTAAACCCACGCAAATTCAGGATAAGGACCTCACTGGCTAGAACTGAGATGAGAGAGCTATATTTGAAAGGGTACTTTCATTTTCCCTTCTTCTGAGTGGATGGCTCTTTCTACAACTTCCTCTACCCCTTCATTCCTTATCCCTCTTCTCCTTTTCGAAATGTTATTTTATTAATATAATACTTCCTCTGGGCTACTTCTTCAACTTGTACTTAAATTCCCTCTGGTTGGATTCCCAAAAAATGGTTTCTACTTTCAGGTTTTAGGGGTAACCCTGTGGGTCTACAAATCTAATAATACAAATCACAAGCCCCCACCAATGTGTTTCTCACTAACAACCAGCCAGCAGACACAATTAACTGAAAGCAAAGGCATTTACTCAAATGGCATTGCAAGAATGATAGCTACAAAACATTTCCCTCTCTAATCTTGGATGCACTATCGCATAAATACGCAGGTGTCTAGTGGAAGATTAGGCACAATGGTAATGAGACACTTGTATAAGAAATGCATGTGTCTGAGGCAATTCACGAATCCAATACTACAGGGCCTCAACATTATTGATTTCTTCAAAGAACCCTCACAAAGCTCCCCACTAAGCATGGGGATGGGTAGCTTAGCTGGGCTTGATACTCCCAGGTCACGACATCTCTACCGAATGAGTTGTTCACTAGATGAGTTACCCCTCTGGACTCCAGGAGTTTACTCCTTGATGGGTAGCTATAGTCTCTACCATCACCAGCTGCAGGCTCAGCTGTAGTCCATAGCTATAACGCAGGTGTGTTCTTTCAGAAAAAAAACAGAGACCCTTAAACTAAGACTGACAAAAGTCTCTTCAGTTCTGTTCTCCAAGGTCCTTGGCTGTGAGGCTTGCTACCTTCCAGTCAAGAGGTGGGACAGCAAGAGATTAGCACTCCCTTTCTACAGCTCTTCCTATGGCTGAGTGGCTGAGTTCCCTTAATGAAAGATATCATCCTAATTTATGGGTGACTATCCACTATATTTCTCAAATCATCATTGTTCAGGCTAAGCCATAACCAGGCAACATCCATTTGCCCAACGATCATCAAACAGCTTTGGAATTCAGGATTCCCCAGTTTGTTTTAAAACTCTAAACTTCTCCCTGATGGTCCATGCTAATGAATAGATGGGGAAAGGGTAGAGAGACAATGTATTGTGCCTGTCAATGAACCAAGGCCTTTCATTTCTATAAAGAAGTGCATTTTCTCAAGTTTTCTCCAAGGCCAAGCTTGGTGATTATAAATACTTAGCACTTAGTTTAGTTTAGTTCCCCCCCCCCCATTTACATTGCTGTAGTTGCCATGTCTATTTTATTAACATTTTTAATTTTCAACATTCACTTCCATAAGATTTTAAATTTTAAATTTTCTCCCCTTCCTCAAGATAGCATGTAATCTGATACAGACTCTACATATCCATTCATATTAAACCTATTTTCATATTCGTCATGTTGTAAAGAAGAATTAGAAGCAATGAGAGGAACCATGAGAAAGAAGAAACAAAACAAAACTCAACTGTTTCTTAATTTTGCTCACTCCATCCTTCCCCAGTTCACTTAGGTTTTCCCATGCTTCTCTGACTCTTCATATTCATTGTTTCTTATGAGCCAGAAATATTCCATTACGTTCATGTGCCACAGTTTGTCCAATCATTCCACCATCAATGTTTTCCCCCATTTTAATCTCTCCTCTGCTGTCTCCTTTCTCCTCCTTCAAATGTGTGGGATGGTCCCTCGCACATGCTTAACAAATGTTGGTTAAATTGAATTCTCTATCTCTCCCTTCTTCACCTATCCCCTCCCTCTTTCCCGTAATCACCCGCTTCTCCTTCCTCTCTCTCCTCTCTTCTAAGTCTCTCTGATTCACTTTCATTCCTCCCCATTCCGTGGTGCTGGAGGAATCCATCAGCAAATGTGTTCCAGAGACTGGGCTAAACCCTGGGAATATGGGCAAAGGCAAAAACAGGCCCTGGCCTTGAGGAGCCCGTCTAGGGGACACAATGTGCAAATAATAAGAAAAATAGCTGGCATTAAATGATGTTTAAGGTTTGTAAAGTGCTTCACCTGCTGTCACGTTTGATCCTCACAACTTCAAGAGGCAGATATTTACAGATAAGGAAAAATGAGGCTAAGCCTTACACAAGTGTCTGAGGCAGGATCTGACCTCAGGTAATCGGGCAGAGAGGAGATATTTATGAAAGTGATCTGAAAGGGCAAAGGTGTACATAGCTGGGGGGGAGGAGAAGTGACTGGGATAGCCCTCCCGAAGAAGGTGGCATTTGAGCTGAGCCTTGAAGGAGTCCAGGGATGACAAGAGGCGAGAGTGAGAAGGGAGATGGTACGTTCTAGGCATGGGAGACAGAGATGGAAGCAAAGGCAAGGAGGTGGGAAATGAAGGGTGGTGGGTATTGTGAAGCTAAGTGAAGGTTAATGAGGATTGGGGAGAGGAGGGGAAAGTCATCAGTTCAGTTGGGGGAGGGGTCAACTTCTTATTGCTTTGACCCTAAAAAAGTGAATGGATTCCACTGCCCACCCCATACCTGCCTGACTCCAAGGGAGGAGGGCTCATTTCCTTCAAAACACTACTCTAGAAAAACCTCCACAAAGCCTTTCCTGATCCCCCCAGCCCTCCCACCATCTGCCGGTGCCTCACTTCTGGAACCTAGTTGTTTTTGCATTTCTGGTGCCTAGGATAGTGCCCAGTACATAACAACCCCTTAAGAGGCCGGTGTTGGCTGTCCGATTAATTCCGAAGAAGATATGTGCTCAGGAGAGTGAGCAGGCCATTTTGCTGAAATGGGCATAAGGTATAATTACACCACTAGGTTGTTTATCAGGTTTCTGGTGTGCCCTGAAGCACCAAAGGAGACATTCTGAGCAACTGAGTGGAGGCCACAGGGGGCCCTGGTCAGAAGCAGTTAGAGACTTGTGGGATGGGGGAGGGAGAAGGCACTCTGGCTGGAGAAAGGGGAGGGAAGGAAAAAGGGGGAGAGAGAGAGAGAGGAGAAGGAGGAGGAGGAGGAGGAAAAAGAGAAGAGGAGAGACAGAAAGAAAGATAGAGACAGAGAGAAGAGAGAGAGAAAGAAAGACAGAGAGAGGGAGTAGAGGAAGAGACAAAGAGAAAAAGAGGCAGAGAGACAGAGACAGAAAGATAGGGAGAGAGAGAGAGAGAGAGAGAGAGAGAGAGAGAGAGAGAGAGAGAGAGAGAGAG
>CM053625.1:314787020-314804352 GCA_028646595.1 Phalanger gymnotis
AAGGAAAATGATAAATGTCGGAGAAGATGTGGGAAAACTGGAACACTAATGCATTGTTGGTGGAGTTGTGAACTGATCCAACCATTCTGGAGAGCAATTTGGAATTATGCCCAAAGGGCTGTAAAGCAGTGCATACCCTTTGATCCAGCAATACCACTACTGGGTCTGTATCTCAAAGAGATCATAAAAAAGGGAAAAGGACCCACATGTGCCAAAATGTTTATAGAAGCTCTTTTTGTGGTGGCAAAGAATTGGAAATTGAGGAGATGTCCATCAACTTGAACAAGTTGCAGTATATGGATATAATGAAATAGTATTATGCTATAAGAAATGACAAGCAGCGAATTTCAGAAAAACCTGTAAAAAATGTGCATGAACCGGTGCAGAGCGAGGCGAGCAGATCCAGGAGAGCATTGCACACAGTAACAGCAGCGTTGTGCAATGACCAGCTATGATAGATTTGGCTCTTCTCAGCGATACAATGAAGCAAGGCCATTCCAAAAGCCTCGCAATGGGAAATGTTAGCCACGTCTGAGTGCAGACTGGGGCAGACGATTTTCACTTTTTTTGGTTTCTGTTTATTCTTTCTTGTGCTTTTCTCCTTTGATTCTGATTCTTCTTTCACAACGTGACCAATGTGGAAATGGGTTTAACTGAGTGTACAATCTATACTAGATTGCTTGCTGTCTTGGGTTGGGAAGGAGGGAGAAAAATTTATAACTCAAAATCTTATAAAAATGAATGTTGAAAACTATCTTTACATTTAGTTGGAAAAAATAAAATACTATTAAGTGAGCAGGGGAAAGAGGAAAAGGGGAGCCTGGTCGCAAGTCTCTAGCTAAGAGAGTAAACTTGGCCATGGTGGGGATCGGATCCAAAAAAGGCAGGTAGGGGGAATAATTAAATTCAACAAGCATTTATTAAGCACTTTCTATGTACAAAGATAAAAGGATGTAGTTTCTATGAGGGGCTTTGCAAACTCGAAGGCACTGAATAAATGTGAGCTATTACTCTGGGGCAGAGAAGCAGGAACGGCTATGGGTGATGAGCCCTCCTAGGACACTGTTGTTCACTTGTGGTTGTGTCCCACTCTCCACAACCCCATTTGGGGTTTCCTCCGCAGAGATTTTGGAGCTCTTTCCGAAAGAGCAGGGGCGGGGTGGGGGGCGGCGCGCCCCAGCTGAGAATCAAGGCTGAAGTTGGAGCTGGGGGAGAATCTAGCTGCCCGTCAGCTCGGCGGTACAGGCCTGGGTCAGGAAGACCTGAGTTCAACACGGCCTCATACCCTTCTAGTCCAGTGACCCTGGGCGAGGGACCGCAGCTCCGTCTGCCTTGGTTTCCTCATCTGCTTTGGTCACAGCGCCTTTCAATTCTTAAAACACTTTTATAAATGATTATTACTATTATCCCAACTTCATGTTTTCCCCAATTCGATTACTGAATGAGTAAATAAAAAGAATCGAGCGAGCAAGCGATTGTGCCTTCTTTGTACCAGGCCCCGTGCAAGGCTGGAGGGTACAAGTACAAGCAACGAAGCCATCCCTGGTTGTTGCTGTCACCCGACTCCTCGTGACCCCATGTGGGGTTTTCTTGGCAGAGATACTGGAGCAGTTGGCCATTTCCTTCTCCAGCTCATGCTACAGATGAGGAAACTGAGGCAAACAGAGTCAGGTGACTTGCCCAGGGTCACACAGCTGGTGAGTGTCTAGGGCCGGGTTCGAACTCAGATTCATCTTCCCGACTCCAGCCCTAGCACTCTTAGGTGGCTCCCAACAAACTCCATGTAGATTCTAATGGGGGAAATGAAAATATATCCAGGGTGTCCCAAAAGTCTTAGCGCTGTTTCTGTACTTTGAGGACACCCTATATATAGATTATTCCATCCACGCGCACTTAATAAGCTCTTCTTCTGAGTCAGGCACTGTATTATATAAACAGAAAATGCACAAGCACAAACATGTTTCAAGTTGTTAAACACGAGGTAGCGAGAAGGAGGGCAGAAGCAGGTCGCCCAGATCAGAGAGGGTTTTGTGCGGAAGATGATGCCTAAGGCTCTAGCAATCAACAAATATTTAAAATATAATTTAAGTTAAAATATAATATAAATTATTAAAATAAATTTAAATCTATTTAAATTAACAAATATATTTGCCAGTCGCTATGGCAGGCATTTGGAATGCAAATACAAAAGTGAAATCACACCAGCCCTCCAGGAACTAACAATAACTCAGAGAACACAGCCCACATCTGCCGGGGTGCAACCTCGGTCTGGAAGCCGCGGCCAGAGAAGGGGGCGTGGGTCTCCCAAGAGGTCTCGAGCACTGGGAGCTGAGCCACGAGAGAGGAGACCGTCCAGCCGTTTCCAGTAGTAATGGTTATTGACTTCACACTTGTTCTCTGAGCAAAGGGGAGAAAGTACTGAGGACAGAACAGTTAACATAAGCAAAAAAGGATCAGAGGTGGAAGTGTGCCAAGAGTACAGAAGACTAGGATGGCAAAAAAAGAAAGAAATGCTAAGGTTAAAAGGGGCCTTAGATCATCATGTCCAAACACCCCACTTTACAGAAGGGGAAACTGAGGCTCGGAAGTTAAGTGACTTGCCCAGGGTCACATGGGTAATGAAAGAGCTGAGATTCAGACCCATTTTGGACTGCAAGTCCAAGGCTCTTTCCACTATGCTGGTGGGCAGAGGACCCAAGGGTAACGAGGAAAACACTACCCAGGCCAGCGTTCACACAAGCCATGTGTCCAAACCAATCCAGGCCGGATCCAACAGGTAGCCCGTACTTTGTCAGATCTGTCAGAAGCAGTATGGTAAGTGTGTCAGCGTTCTCTTGTGTCCTGGCATGTGATCCTAAACCGTGTTTGCCTAAACAAACTCCAGAGGTGGGCCTGTCCCTGCCATTGCCAGGATTTCCCTGCAGCCGAAGCACCTGTATATAAGCAGCTGCAGACACCCGGGCAACCTCAGGCAAACCACTGGACATCTTTTTCCTCATCTGTAAAATGGGGCTAATTACACCTGGGCGGGGGTCCTTCCCCTCTCAGGAAAGGACCATGATTTATACTTTACTGAACAAACACCATGACCTCCCTCCCCTCTCTCCCCTATCTCCCACTGACATCACCTCTCATTATCTCCTAGTAAGGACGCACTCCACCCAGTCCATGTTACAGACAATGCGGCTCTCTTACCAAGGTCGACCCCTCTAGATGCTCTCTTCCCCTGGCAAACAGCCCTCCAAGCCACCCTCCCTTAACGAGTTCTCCCCGCTCTCTCCTGGCTCTTTTGCGGCTGCCTACGGATACCCGAGGTCCTTTCCTGGCTGTCGAAAGAAACAGCCTCATTGATCTCCCCATCCTTCATGCGTCCATCTCATGGCTGTCCTCTCTCTTACAGCCAAAGCTAAAAGCAAACAAAGCTGATTTTCCCCCACAACCTCTAAGTCCCCTTCACTCTCTCCTCAAACCTTGGCAGTCTGGTGCCCGAACTCCTCACTCACCTGACCCAGCACTCTCCAGAGTGGGCAATGTTCTCTTGATGGCTAAATCAAATGGTCTCTTCACCGTTAACCACCCTCTCTTCCTCAATAGGCAGTCTGGTCTCCCTTGGTCCTGCTCCCACATGACCAACCTCTCCTCCTCCCAGAACATCACCCCTCTAACTGTGGGTGTCCCCCAAGGCTCTCTCCTGGGCTGTTTTTTTTTATTCTCTTACTATATTCTCCCTCCTGGTAACCTCATCAGCTCCCATGGGCTCAGTGATCATCTCTGTACAGATCCCTATATCTAGCCCTAGAGACAGCTGGGTGGTGCAGTGGATCGAACCCTGAGGCTGGAGTCCGGAAGACCCGAGTTCAAATCTAGACTCAGACACTTACTAGCTGCATGACCCTGGGCAAATTCACTTAACTTTGTCAGTATCGTAGATGCTTAATAAATACATAGTAGCTGCACAATAAATGCTTATAAATACATAGCAGATGCATTATAAATGCTTGTTTCCTTCTAGTTTCTGTCCTGAGCTTCAATCAAGCATCCCAAACTGACTAGAGTACAGCTAACCAGATGGCCAACAGGAATCTCAAACTCAGCATGTCCACAATAGAGCTCAATGTCTTTTCCCCTAAATCTACACCTCTTCTTAATTTCCCCATTTCTATGAGTGTACCCGGGGGCAGCCAGGGGGCTCAGTGGGTAGAGCATGGGCTTGGGATCAGGAAGACTCATCTTCAGGAGTTCAAATCCAGCTACAGACACTTATTAGCTGTGTGACCCTGGGCAAGTCACTGAACCCTGCTTGCCTCCGTTTCCTCATCTGTAAAATGAGCTGGAAAAGGAAACGGCAAACCCCTCCAGTATCTCTGCCAAGAAAGCCCCAAAATGGGGTCACGAAGAGTCAGACAGGACTGAAACAGCTGAACCACAGCAACACGAAGGTACCACCATCCTGTCCATCCTCTGGTTCGCCCAACATCTAATCAGTGGTAGGCACGTTTGTTCCAAGGAGGCTGAGCTCGTTTCTCCTAAAGGAGAAGAGAAGCCATCATCGGACTATGCTGGGTGGAGAAGGAATGCTCCAGCTGTTGACGTAATTTCCTGGTCACCTGGCATAGAATAAAAAGCCCAGCCTTTGAGGACTCAGTGGTTCTCACTGCTGCGAAGCCAACACACCTCTCTGACTCAGACCGCACAAATGAGGGGGCAGAGGCAAGATGATTCTGACTGAATTAGCACCGTCTACTGATTGGATTGCCTTTTAATTGTTAAGTAAGATTCTTTTTATTGAATGCCAAATAGTCCACAAAGGCGTCATTGTGTTCCAACCCCTAACCAAACCTCCCCCAGCCCAAACTGTGAACTAGACCAGGCCTAGGAGAGCCTCAGCAGTAGTGGGCCTCTTTTTCCAACAGCGTCTCTACTGATCTAAAGTCCATATCCAATTCCTTGCTCCCAGGAATTTCCAGTGATGTCATGGAAAGAACACTGGCCCAGGAATCCAAGATGAGTTCTAGCCCAGTTCTGACACTATATGTCTAAGTATAAACTGGTGAAAACCAATTTGGCACGGCCCCAGCCCCGCCCCACTCCCCCATCGGTATTAAGGCTAACATACCTGACAGCTGGGTGTTCCACCCGCCTGGCTCCTCCTCCCCAGGCTCTTGCATGTGTGGAACAGAGTTAGTTTCCTGGGTCCCTAGCCTTCACTTCTTATTGCTCATTGGTGATTCAGAAAATACCTTCATTTCACTGCCCAGATTATCCCACTCTTCTCCCATGAATGATGGGCAAGTCTCTATAAGTGCTATTGTCCTTATCTAAAATTCTAAGTCTTAGCCCTGAGTGGCTACTGTATACCATTGCATAGCTGGATGCCAAAAAACACCCCAGTGTGTGCTGCCCTTGGACTAAGGGCAATGGATACTGCACGGTGAGACTGTTGCCTGTTAGGGTCTCCTCTCCTCTCCCCCATCTTCTTCTCTCTCTGGGTAATGACGATGCCCTTAACCCAAACCTCCCCTCTTCCTCTGTACTACCTAGAATCATGGGGACATAGAGTAGATCTTAGAAATAAATGATCTTCTAGTCCAGCCTTTCACCCAACGCAGGAATCCCTACACAACATCCTCAGAGATGGTCACCCAGTTTATGCTTGCCCATTTCCAGTAACAGGGAGCTCCCTACCTAACAAGAATGAATGAATGAGCATTCATTAAGCACTTACTGTGTGCACAGTTCAACCTCTTCGTGGGCAGCTTTAATTGCTAGAAAGCTTTTCTGATATGGAGCCACCATTTGACTCCCTGGAACTTCTTCCTGTTGGTCCTACATTTGCCCTTTGGAGCTACACAGAGCAACTCTTTGACCTCCAAATATAGTCAGCATGTCCTCAGGTGTTTGCTTCCAAGATTAACACCTCCAGTTTCCTCTAGAGCCTTTACCAGCCTGGTCACCATCCTTTGGACCTGCTCTAGATCTTCAAGACCCTTGTAGAATGTGGCATCCAGGAACAAATGTGGTCCTCCACCCGGGGTCTGACTAGCACAGAGAGTGGTGGGAGTCACCCTCCCTTTAAGAGCAGCTCCAACCTCACTGTCTGCAGGAAGCCTTTCCTTATCCCCCCGACAGCCGGGAGCTGGGGACTCAGTACTTATCTTTTATTCTCTTTACTCTGTAGCACTCTTTGCCATGTAGAGTGTTAAGTTCCTTCAGAGTAGGGATTATTTCATTCATTCTGTTTGGGTACTCAGTGCTGGGGGGCCATTTCCAGTCATCCTGATCTACATCTGGCCACTGCACGCAGATGGCTCTGGAGGAGAAAGTGAGGCTGCTGACTTTGCACAACCTGCCTCACTGTAATCCAATTCGTGTGCAACTCACGGCCTCACCTTCCTGATGTCATGGTCCTCTTCAAGAACGAAGGACAAACAACATACTCAATGCCTAGTACAGAGCCAGGTGCATATAATAGAAGCATGTTGATTAATGGATTTAACAGGTACTGGTCTTAGAGTCAGAAAAACCAGGGTTCAAATCCTACCTGTGACGTTAGCTGCATGACCATAGACAAGCAACTTCAAGTCTCAGTTTCCTCATCCATAAAATGGGGACAAGACTGCCTCCAGCATCTAATTCATAGACTCAAATGAGCTAATGCTTAGAAAAGCCTGTAAAATGCATATTCCAAAGTTGACATCATTACACGAATGCTCGATATTATCGTTAATAATGACATGAATGAAAAAAAAAATAATGACATGAATGACAGCAGGGAGAAGGGGAGGGGGAGAAGGCAGCCACGGCGCACAGTTGGTTGATGATGGGCCTGCAGTCCCCTCCCTACAACACCCAGGCTAATTATTTTTTTTCTTTGCATATAAACTGGCATCTAGCCCAATATCACAGGAGCCTCCTTCTGCAAACGGTCCTTCCTCGTCCGCCCCGGACGCCACCGCCTCCCCTTGCAAGGTTACCCTGCGTGAACTTTTTACATGTCTTGTGAACACCTGCGTGTGCCCACGCTGTCTTCCCCTACTACAGCGTCCACTCCTTTTGTCTTTGTATGCCCATCAATTAAGTCCGATGCTGGTTACGTAAAGCAGTGCACTGATTCGTCTCTCAGTCTCTCTTAGGTAACCATGTAATTTTTTTAACCCAACTTCAAGGCTTATTTTTTCCCTGTTCCATCTCATCTTGAGAGATTGGGCCCATTATTCTGACCTGTCAAGGACGGGCATTTTAAATCATGGTTTGCCATCCAGTGTATAAGAAATCATCTCCCAGGTTCATGCCACAGTGAAGTAGAAAGAACACTGAATTTGAAGTCAGAAGACTGGTTCAAATTATGACTCTGCTACTAGATATCCTGGGATACGTGGGACATTTTGCTAGTCTTTTAATGTCACATCAGTTTCCCCTTATATACAATGAGGGTATACTAAGCCCCTCGGCTAGATGGTACAGTGAGTAGAGCTCTGGGACTTGAATCAGGAAGACCTGAGTTCGAATCTGGCCTCAGACATTGACTAGCTGTGTGACCCTGGACAAGTCACTTAACATCTGTCTGCCTCAGTTTCACCAACTGCACAATGGAGATAATCATAGCACCTACCTCCCAGGTCTGCTGTGAGCACCCAATGAGACCATATTTATAAGGTGCTTTGTACATAGTAGGTACTCAATAAATGCTTGTTTCCTTCTGTCTACCTCTGTGTCCTCTTTCATTCACAAATTTGACAAACATGAAATCTACGCCTTCATAAATCAACAAGGAAAGATTTGTTGAACGCTGTCGGGCACTGAATTTTGGCAAAATCCCACTTCTGCTAATCCTCCTCTATTGGCATGTCTTGAGTCTCGGTTTCTTCATCTGTTAAAAGTCGGGCAAGCTGGCCTCTGAGATCTCTTCCTGATCTAAAACTGCGATTCTGTGGCCACCAGGCTTGGTATCTTGGAGGAGGAGGCCACACGTCAAAAGCTGGGACACAGATTCAGATAGGGGAGAAGAGAGTAAGCCTCCTGGGAGCGCCCTCTTTTATTCTCACTGACTATAAAAGTAGCCACGGCCTTCCCCCACTACACCTGGAAGGTATTCCAGGCAAACACTAACCTGGGCACCGGGAGGGTAGAGATAAGAAAAGTTCATGAAAGTGATAACCATTGGAACGCCAGGGCTGGAAGCCCAGGGATGCCGAGTGTGTCCAGGGAATATTTTAGGGAAAGACTAGCTTTCTTCCATCTCTGTGCATGTTGGAGCAGTCCTGCCTCTTTTACAGCAACCTCAGATTCCCAAGTCCCCTTCCCCCAAGCTCCACAGGCCCCTATTTAATGTTTCCTGAACCCTGCCTCAGAAAACATTGGCCCTACTGTCCTCTTGTCTTCCTCTGTAGTAAAGCCCAAGGGTCTCCTCAATGGGAGCTTTGTAGAGCCTGGTTAACTCTGGCCTCCTAGAGGCGGCTCTGGGGGAAGGAAGGGATGGAGGAGAAAGCTCTGTCCAAAAGGTTAGACAGAGACCATCTGGGTGGGTACCAGTCACAGAAGAACCCTTCGCTGCTACCACCACCATCCCCATCCTCTCCCCCCACCCCACCGCTCACACACACCAGCTTTACACCCTGAACACTGAGACATTGATGGGGGGAGACGGCCAGGTTCCAGCTGCAGCTGGACCAAGAGAAGTCAGTGTTGAGAATAAAGTCCAAGGCTGGAGGCTAGAAGGGAAAGGAAAGGATGACGTTGGGAGGTACGTCTCCAGTGTCTCTTGGCTTCCTCCTGTCTGGGCCTGGATTGTGGCTCTGTCTCCCCAGCTTCCCATTCTCCCTGCACAGAGAAAAAACAAGTCTTTCATTAATTTGATGAGCACGCCTTGGGCCTTGTGCTGGTGCTAGGCATTAATTGGGGCTCCTACCCTCAAGGAGCTTATATCCAATTGAAGCTCCCCCTCCTAGGAGGAAGTATGGATGGGAAAAAATTGTGTTTGAAAGAGGAGCCTTAAGGAAAAAAGTGAAGAAGAGGCACTTGCCTCAGTTTCCCTATATGTAAAGGATTCCTCAAGGATTTTCCTAAACTCAAAGGGCAGTAGCTCTAATAGTGGACTTACAGGTACCAGTGGGGTCACTGTATGTGGGACAAGGAGAGTCCTGCCCCAGTACCCATCCGATCACACCTGAGAGACAATCACACACTTCAGTAAGGTTGACCTTGGGTTAGCTGGACTTAGGACTAGGCAAGAAACTCCGCCTCGCAGCTGGAAGAATGCATCTGTGGGTAAATCAGTGAATATCTCTGAGCCTCTGTGTCCTCATCTATAAAATGGGACAATGGTACATGTACTACTGACCTCAGAGGGTTGTTCTGAGGACTTGATAGGAGTGTTCTAGAAAATGAGTTATTACAGAGGGAATGAGCTCTGGACCGGAAGCCAGGAGATCCAGAATCAGGCTGTGGGAGCGCAGTATCATCTGTAAAATGACGATGTTTACACAACCTGGCTCACTGGGTGACTAGGGGGAGAGCACATGGAGCATCTTCACCCTCCACCTATCCTGGAAGCATCAGGGACAGAAGGGGTTTGGGGATGTGGACCAGGCATTTTTCACAGGAGCCTTTTGAGGTCCCAAGGATAACAACTCCCTGACCAGAGGGGAATCTGAAGGAGGAGGAATGTGGTATGTGGCAGGAAGGGGCATAAGAAGGAAACAAGGGGAAGGGAAGGGATATTGCTGGAAGGAGAGCTGGGTCCCCAGGAAGTGTGAGGGACACCCAAGATGAGAAGCTCTAAGGAGACAGAGAGAGCATGAGTGAGGGCCTCCTGACCAGCTCTATATCCTAAGAGACTATGAACACTAGGTCAGAAAACCAAAGGTTTGGGATACAGGTTAAATTCTCACATTGTCTGCTTTCCACTAACTGACCCCAGTTGGGATGAGAGGCTGCCCCTGCCCCCCAGCTCTTGCCATGGAGAGAGCCCTAACCTTGACCATGGTCTTACATCAAGCTCTGGCTGCCAGACAGACCCCTCCCCTTGCCACAGACTGAGCCCTGACTCCATGAAATATGAGTACCCAGGAAATGCCACCGTGCCAGGCCTTGCAGATCAGTTCTGCACAACACATGGCTCATACCAAACATGTCACGAAGGAGAACCAAGACAAGCAGACTCCTGGGAAAAGCCTGATGAGAAGTGTCCCTCCCCATGCAGTCCAAGCTGCTAAAGATACTTAAAGGAGCAGAAGAGCACGAGCCAGATGGGAACATCCATCTGGACTCAGAACACGGAGCATCTCTTCTCCCCTCTGACTTTGGGGGCTGTGGCATGCCCTGGAGAGCGAGCGTCCTGATCCCTCTGGTTGCTGCAGCCAGTGGCAGACTGGAGGAAGAAGAATCGGGTCACGGGACTTTGAGCTGGAAGGAATCTTAGTCCAAGTAGCCCAACCTCCTCATTTTACATATGACCAATGACTGGCCCAAGGTCACAGAGGCTGTCAAGGTTCAAACCCAGGTTCTCTGATGTCCCTCTCCTGTGCCTGCTCTCCAGCAACCATTTGGTTCTGATTTCCACTTTCTTATTCTTGTCCTTTTCAGACAGATGCCCTAGATCCAGCCGTGATGATCAACTAAAGAACCACAAAATCCTAGTGGAAGGAACCTGACAGCGCCCATTAGGGCAGCCAGGTGACCCCAAAGTGAACAGAGGGACCAGCCTGGAGCCAGGAAGACTCATCTCTCTGAGTTCAAATCCAGCCTCAGACACTTACAAACTGTGTGACCCTGGGTCAGTCACTTCACCCTTTTGGCCTCAGTTTCCTCATCTGTAGAATGAGCTGGAGAAGGAAATGACAAACCACCCTAGTATCTCTGCCAAGAAAACCCTATATAGGGTCATGAAGAGTCAGACATGACTGGAAAATGACAGACCAAATGACAGCCCCCATCCTGAGGGACAGGTCCTTTTTTATCCCCCTAAAACGATCATGCAGGCTCAACCTGAACTACTCCAAAGCACAGAACTCACTGCCTAACAGAATGCCCGTTCTATACTCAGAAAGTCCAGTGAGGACGCTTCTTCTTAGGTTCGGCCCCACTCTGCCTGCTCAGAGGAGTCACTCCCTAACTCACCTAGAGTGCCCCATTCTATCCTCAGAAAGTCCAGTCAGGACACTTCTCCTTAGGTCCAGCTCCACTCTGCCTGCTCAGAGGAGTCAGGGGATAGAACTGTTTCCTTCAAGTATCAAAAGGCTGCCTTGTGGGAATGGGATTAGCCTTTCTCTGCTCGGTGTCAGAAGGCAGAGCCGAAAACAGTCGAGGGAAGGAGAAAAGGCTAAGGAGAAGACTGAGGCTTAACGATGTCAGATGGCGGCTTCCTAACAGTGACAGCTATTCCAAAGGCCAGATGAGCCAATTCCTTTCCTCTGGAGGAAAGGTGATGTCATGGTCCTCTTCAAAAACGAAGGACAGACCACAGCAACATCTCCTCCTCAGGAGGCCTTCAAGCAGACTAGTTAAAGATACTCCAGAGGAAGCTGCTAGAACAGGGGACAGAGCACCGGACCAGGAGTCAGAAAGACCCATGTTCAAATCCGGCCTCCCTTGTGAGCTGTGTGACCCTGCCCAAGATACTTAACCACTGCCTGCCTCAGTGTCCCCATATGTAAGATGGAAATAATAACAGCTCCTGGCTGAGAGCGACCCTGGACACCTCTGCCTGCCTCAGTGTCCCCATGGGAATGACAATAGCATCTACTTTGCAAGGTTGTTGTGAAGATCAAATGAGACAACATTTGGAGAAGCGCTGAGTCCCTGGCACACAGTAGGTGCTATATAAATGATTATTCTCTTCCCCTACTTGGTGATGATATAGCTGGGGTCTAGGGAGGGCGCGCCACGTGCAAGGAACAGCCAGGAGGCCAAGGTCGCCGGATCACAGAGCACTCGCTCTTGGTTCTTTCGTCTGCCGTTCATTATTTGCCCTTGACGTATTCTATTCGTTCTGTTCCTGAGATCAGACGATGTTGAATGTCCTTTCCACCTTGAATATCCTACGCTTGGCCCTGTTCTCAGCCGGTGACCGAAAAGTAAGAGGTTGGCCCCAAAGACTCCCTCCTGCTCGATTCTGTGACCTCTGAATGGAGCAGCTCGGCCTGCAGGCTAGGGCACGAATTCGCCTGACAGACTGGCTGGGTGACCCTAGAGAGGTCACTGAACCTCTCTCTCGGCCTCAGAGTGGTAATGCCTATAAGACTCGCCTTACGAGGCTCAAAGGAGACAATGGGTGTAAAGCACTTTCCAAACCTTAATGTCCTTCCTGAGCCAATCACTGAGGCTTCTGGAATCAACCACATGGGGATCATGTTTGTAAGTGATCTCTCCAAGAATGCTGCCAGAATCGAATGAGATCATGGATCATGTGAGATATAATTAAAACAGATAGGCTGTAAGATGTAGCATGAACCCGAAAGTCCATTCAGATGTTGACTATCAGGACTGGTGGTAATTCTCCCTTCTGGAAGTACTCAGAAGAAGTTTAAGCCTGAGAGGGGGGGTTCCTGGGACAGCTGTGGAGCATCACCTGGGTAAACAAGATAGTACTGAAAGTGAATGCAATGCAATCTGGGGTATTCAGGCAGGGGGCAGGATTTCCAGGAATATAATATGGAAGTTACAGGGGGAATAAGGAGGTGATGATCCCACTGTACTCTGCCCAGACCATAGCAAAATATCTGTGTTCAGGTCTAGGCACCAGAGCAGCTGGGATGCCCCACAAGAAGGCCACCGGGTTGGTGAAAGGTCTCCTGTCTCTTAGTTAGCCAGGAGCTGAGGAGACTTAGGAGGTGCTGAAGAAGTATTAGATTTGTTCTGTATGGCCCCAGGAGACGCCACTAGGAGTCATGACTGGCGGGGAGCCACAGAGATGGATTTGGGCTTGGTGTCTCTGTCCAACTGACTCTCCCCTCACGCACCTTGAAGTCAGTGTAGAAAGCCAGGAACAGGTCATGGATTATTAATATGTTTAAAAGCCTTGTTAAAGTCTTGTGATCCCCTCAGGGATGGGGATCAGACCCGTGAGTTCATTGGTGTAGGGAACTCCCAGATGAGGAAAGTCCCATCCACCCAAGCAGGTTAACACCTGCTCTTTAATGTGGCCTCAGATGCTGAAGTGAAGTGATGTGATCAAGGCCACAGTCCCAGGAATAGGAGGCAAGTCTTGAACTCAGGTCTCCCAGGTACACTGCACACTCAGGTCAGTGATGGATTTATTTTGGCAGTCGGCTTATCCCAACGACGTGTAAAAAATTTCTTCCTGATGCAATTCGAGGGGCAGCTGCCCAGCCACACCTGTCATCCTTTTGTGAAGATGCTGCCTGATCAGGGGAGAGTCAAATGGAGAAAACCAACTCCCTCATCCTGGAAGCTAACAACCTGAGGTCTCATTACATTCTTGGCCGCCGCATCCCACCGATGACTCATGTTCTAGCAGCCAAGCTGTGATATGGCCCTTGTTGGGGAAAACAACTCCTAGGCCCCATTGGCCTTGGTGTCCTAGGAGCTGAGGCTCCCACGTTTTGTTGCCCAGGGTAGATGTCAGAGCCGCCCTGGACTGGGATCGGTTGTCAGCCGAGCACAGGATGTTCGAGGTGGAATGGATATTCAACATCATTTAGTCCCAGGAACAAAACGAATAGAATATGTCAAGGGCAAATAATAAATCTGGGACGAAAGGCTTAAGAGAGAGCGCTCTGTGATCCGGTGACCTTGGCTGCCCGGCTCGTGATGTGCCACCTCCAGACTCCAGACATTTTCCCCAGCTGTTCCCCCAAGCCTGGAAAGCTCTCCCTCCCTGTCTCCACTCCTGGTTTCCTTCAAGTCTCAGCCAAAGACCCACCTTCTACAAGAACCCTTTCCTTTGTTGTTGTTGATGGTGGTGGTGGTGATGGTGGTGGTAGTCTCTACCTTCTCCTTCCCAATCATCCTGGGATGGGAAGGCAGGTATAGAGAAACACAGCATTACTACAGAAAATCTGGAGTGTTTTAAGTGATAAGCCTTGACAAGACATTCTAAAACATGATTTGTTATCACCATCCATCCCCGCCCGGCCCTCACATGAGGCCCTGGATCCAGAGAGGCGGTTTGCACATGGGCGAGGAGGTTTGGAACAGCTGGGCCTGAGGCCCAGATCTGAAGGCTCCTTTCACCCACCATAGCTGGGTTCATGTATGCAGGCTTTGTATGAGATGAGAAATTCCTTAAGGGTAGAGGCCATGGATTCTCCTATATGTTTCCCCCAATAGCAACGGGCCTTCCATAGAGTAGGCTCTCAATGCACCAATATGTATTAATTTGGCTTGCGACCAAGGACAGGATTTAGAGCTGGGAAGGATCTCATTCAGTTCTTCCATTTCAGTCAGGTCTGACTCTTCGTGACCCCATGTGGGGTTTTCTTGGCAGAGACACTGGAGTAGTCTGCCATGTCCTTCTCCAGCTCATTTTACAGATGAGGAAACTGAGGTAAACAGGGTTAAGTGACTGGCCCAGGATCACACAGCTAGTGTCTAAGGCCGGATTTGAACTCAGGGAGATGAGTCTTCCTGACTCCAGGCCTGGCACTCTGTGCACTATGGCGCCCCCTAGCGGCCTGGGAAGGATCTTACATTTTAGTTTAACCCCTTCATTTTACAGTCAGTTGAACAAGCATTTTAAGCCTTGCTGAATGTCAGGCACTGCCAGAGATATAAAGGCAGAAAAGAAAAAGGCTTGCCCTCAAGGAGTTAACATTCTATTTGAGGAGAGCAAAACATAAACAGAGGAGCAAAATAAATGCAGAGTAATTTCAGGGGGATGGGGGGACTGGGGGAATCCAGAATCTTGTAGGGGTAACAAAAATCCTAGGGAAACCAGGTCCCCAAAAGTGATTTACCTCTAGAAAGGACAATGCAATCGCCTGCCAACTGGACTCCAGGCTCTCCATTCTCCTGTGCATCCACACCACAGCCAAAGCAATCTTTCTAAAGCACAAGACTGACTGGGCTCCAGAAGTTTCAATAGCTCCCTATTGCCTCCAGGACAAAATACAAGTCAGTTAGGCATTTCAAGTCCCTCAGGTTGTGGCTCTAGCCTATTCTTCCAGACTTACTGTATATTTACACATTTGTTCATTTATTCAATAAACATATGTTATGTGTTTTAATGTGTCAGGCGTGCTAAGGCTAGGAGTACCCAAGAGGCAAAAGGCAGTCCCTGCCTTCCAGGAGCTCACAATCTAATGTCCATAACTTTCCTTTATACTTTGTTCCAGACATGGATGTTTTGGTAACTGTTTAACAACAGGCTAGAGAGGAGACATTTTGACACATCTCAAGTTTAACATTTTCTCCCTCACATTCTTAAATCTCAACAATTTCCAAAGCGTAAATGCTTACATTGAAAACTGAATAACCAGCCTGGCTCCAGACAAGCTGGCCTATCTGCTGTTCCCCAAAGTCAACACTTCAGCCTCGGTGCTTTTATACAAGCTGTGGCCCCTGCCTGGAATACCGGCCTTTCTCACCTCTGGCTCCGAGACCCACATCACTCCTTCTGGCGAGCCTCTCCTGATTCCTCTGCTTCTGGGGTTCTCAAAAGGTTTTCCAGGACCCTGAGTATACTTTGAGTTTTGCTATAAGGCACACAGATTTTAGAGGTTAGGTTATTCTTGATAAATGAAAAGTTATAAAATAATTTAGTTTAATTTGAATTTTACCTACCTACACAGTCTGTGAAGTTTGGTAAGCATAGAATTCACAAAATAAACAAAACTTGTCTATTATATGTATTACCTAACCTCAAAACATGTCAGACCTTGAACTCACCGAAGACTCAACAAAAACAGTTTTTATTGAAGAGAAACCACAATTGCGTCTCCCTTAATGTTGCCAACTTTAATGTTCAGAGAGTTTCCCAGGGCAAAGAATACTGTGCCATACATAATAAAAGTTCAAGAATTGTTTCTCTGCTTATTGTTAGCTCCTCACTCCTCAAATTATCATAACACTTCATAATAATAGAGAACATTTCTACGGCACTTTTAAGGTTTGCAAAGTTCTTTACAAAAGTTATCTCATTTGATCCTCACAATAACCCAGACAGAGTAGGCGCTATTAATATACCCATTTCACAGATGAGAAAACTGAGGCGGACAGTAGTTAAGTGACTTATCCTTACCCAGGGTCATACAGGGTCATACAGCTGTCTGAGACAGGATGTGAACTCAGGTCTTCCTGACTCAAAGGTCCAGTGTTCTAGCCTCTGTAATACATAGTTGCCTAGTTAGGTGTATATGTATCACTGCATACTTAATATATATTTTATATCATGTATCATATATGTATCACATAGATATATCACATATTCGTAGTACACATAGTATATATTATATTGTGCATCCTCTCTATAGCATATATATCTACTGTAGGCCATACATCATATTTTATACATCTCTGTATCATATATCATATATATCATGCCCTCCACCTCAAGGGCATCTCTCATGGAGGGGGACACGTGCTCCTGGCTGGGAAGACACAAAGGGTGTCTTGATGGTGCTCAGTGACTAAGGGGCTGATCAGGCAGGCCTTTTGCCCCACCCTTTGCTATGGAGGTCAAATGGGAGGAGAAGGGAGAGAGAACGAAACAAAAGCTGAGAGGAGGAAGAACAGGAAGGGGAGGGGAGGAGGGGGAAGGGGAGGGGGAGGAGGAGGAGAAGGAAGAGGAGGGGGGAGCAGGAGGAGGAGGGGGAAGAGGGCTGTGGGAGTAGAGTACTAGCTTTCTCAGCTGGGTAGTGAAAGGAACCCAGAACTTGGAAGCCAGAGACTTAGGTTCAAAGCCCTGTTCAGCTCTTTGTTTGGACGCCATTTCGAAATCCCTTTCTGGGTCTGTGTGCTCTTCTGTGAAAAGGACAGGGATAGATTAAGTCAGTAGTCACCATACTTTTTCGATCTTGTACCCTCCCTAGCAGTAGGTTTTTCTCCCTGGTCATTATATTGAGGAGTGAAAGTAGGAATAATTCTCTTTTACAAAAAGACTTTTAAGGGAGGGCGCAGCCAAGATGGCGGCTGGAAAGCAGGGACTTGCGTGAGCTCCCTGCCAGGTCCCTCCAAAAACCTATAAAAAATGGCTCTGAACAAATTCTATAACTGCAGAACCCACAAAATAGCACAGGGAAGCAGGGATCCGGCCCAGGACAGCCTGGATGGTCACTGGATGAGGTCTATCACGCACGGAGTGGAGGGGAGCGGAGCCCAGTGCCAGCGGCGGCAGGACCAACCAGACCAGGAGCCAGGCGGAACAAGCCCTAGC
>CM053625.1:314804852-314825744 GCA_028646595.1 Phalanger gymnotis
GTGTGTGTGTGTGTGTGTGTGTGTGTGTGTGTGACATGTGTTGCCTTTCCTTTAGAATATAAGCTCCATGAGGGCAGGGACTGTTTCAGTTCGTTAAATCCCAGCACCTAACACAATACCTAGCAGCTAGACATCTCCATAAATGGCAGTTGTGTGGGGAACAGGTTAGAGGGGGGACACACTGGAAACTGGCCTATTACTACATTTGGGATGATGGCCCAAGCTAGAGAAGTGGCCAGGACGCTGCTGAGACAGATGCTGTGGAATTGACAAGATAAAGGAGGTGAAGAGGAGGTGAATTTGGAGGTAACAGAGATGATGATGGCTCCTTGGACAGAAATGAGGAGGTTGTGGAAGAGGGGCAAGTCTAGGGGAGATGATGAGTTCTGTTTTGGACACGATGCATTTGAGGTGCCAACAGCGCATCTCAGGGAACAGAAGGCCACGTATGAGAAGAAACAATTCTCAACAACGTGAGACTTTTATGAGATGGCATGTTGGTGCTGGAGCAGTGCAGAGTAAGGGACCAGATCCTCAGGGCATTGTGGGACTTTTCCTCTGGGCTTTGAATGAGAGTCAGTCATCGAGCCGGTGCTAAGAGCCGGAGACGCCAGAAGGCCCTGCCTTGGAGGAGGGGAGGGAGAATGGTGCTCAAACAAGATGTAGACCGGATAAAGTGGGGTAGTCTCAGAGGGAAGGCATCGTGATTAAGGAGGACCGGCACAGTCTTCTGGCCAAAGACAGGCCTTCAGCTGAAGGAAGTGGAGATGAGGAGGGAGTGTTCCAGGCCTGGGGAGAGCCAGTAAAAATGGACAGAATTGGGACGTGAATGTCACTTGCAAAAAACAGAAAGGAGGCTGATGTGACTGGATCGCAGAGGGGAACAAGAAGTAAGAAGCACGTACCTTGTAGTAAGAAGACTAGAAAGGTGATGGAAGCATAGAATTGGAAAAAGCAGAGGGAAAGGAGAGGCAGTTCTGGCATCGAGAACAGTGTGAGCGAAGGTACAGAGGTAGGGCTGAGCATGGTGTGGGGGGCGGTGTGTGTGTGTGTGACACATGCACGTGCTGTCTTCTATTTAGAATATAAGCTCCTTGAAGGCAGGGACCATTCCTCTCCTCCAGGTTTCCCTGCACAACCCCTATGTCCAGTGCCAACCCATATGCTAGGTGCTGTCCAGGGCATACAAAGACAACCTTGAATGAAATCCTTTCCTCAAAGATCATAGCTCCTAGGAGCTGCCATTCCGCCTCACCCTCCCCAGGGTGGGAAGGACGAGGGGAGATAGAACCACAGAAAACATACAGGGCAGGGATCTCTGGGTTTTCTTCGAGGTTGTCCTTGTATGCCCTGGACAGCACCTAGCATATGGGTTGGCACTGGACATAGGGGTTGTGCAGCGGTGGGCAGGGGGCATGATCTAAGCAGGGTTCTAGGCCGATTACGCTGGCAGCATGTGCACAATAGTTCATAAGGGGGAGATTGGAGGCAGGCATCCTGGGGACAAGGGCCTAGGCTAAGTGCAGGCTTGGGAAGAGAGACAAGAGGCTCCATATTACATATGCCTCCTAGGGTTGTGGAAGTTGATCTGGGAGGGACCTCAGAGGCTGCCTAGTACAACCTTCTCATTCTACAGATGAGGAGGTTTGGGCCGGGGGAGGTTGGTGATTTGTCCAAAGTCACCCCGTTGTCTTTCTCATGGGGAAGCTGCCCCTCCCAGGATGGGGTCGAGGCTCTGTTGCTGCCTGGGAGTTAAGCTCCCAGAATCCTCTGGGATTTCTGAAATAGAAAAGGTACCCACCCGATGGCCTCCCTGGAGGCCGTGTCTATTGGAAAGGAGGAAGGACACGATTGCCCCCCACCCCATCTCCCAGGCTATCACTCACCAGGTGTCGGAATTCTCCTCACTCTCCTCTAGAGCCCCACCAGCATCTGCTCCTTCCTCTGCCCTTTGCCCAGTTTCCCGAACCCCACTCTCTCCCTGGCACCCAGCGCCTCCCCCTCCTCCTTTAAAGGGTAGCCAATAATCTTGCTCACACCAAGTGTTAAGACTCGACCATTTTAAAGGAGACTCCTTTAAACAGCGAGATCACCCAGGTGAAGATGCCTCCTCTGTCAGTGACGCTCTCTTGGCCGCTTACCTCTTAGAGAGCTGCTTAGAACCAGTGAAGTCACTGGAGGGCTTGGTGTTCTAGGGTTGGACTTTCCAGCTCCCTGGCGGGCCCACGGGAGGTGACTTTATTGGGATTGGGCAGGGAGGTGGGACCGACTTTGGCATCTCTAGTGGGATCATCCGTCACATCTCCAAGTCGGTCTTGTGCAGCATCTCCATTTTACAGATGAGCAAGGTGAAGCCCACCGAGGGCAAGCGACTCTCTGAGAGGCATAAGGCAGCGGCGGGAACTCCTCTGTGTTTGCTGTTGTTTGGTTGTGTCTGACTCTTTGTGATCCCATTTGAGGTTGTCTTGGCAAAGATACCCGAGTGGTTTTCCATCTCCTTCTCCAGCTCATTTTACAGATGAGGAAACTGAGGCAAACAGGTTCAAGCGACTTGCCCAGAGTCACACAGCTAGGAAGTATCTGATGTTGGATTTGAACTCAGGTCTCCCTGACTCCGGGCCTGGTGCTCTATCCACTGGATTACCTAGCTGCCCCAGATATGTTAACCTCAAATTCTACCTGTATATCACTACCTACTGTGTCCTGCCTTGAACAATACCTCTTCCCAAGGCTTGCTTTCTTTACTTTTGTCTTTTTGGCCCTGGGAAGGAAATGTGAATGGAGGATGTTAATTGGGACTCTTAAAAAACAAAACAAAAAACCAGACATTTCTTCTCTCTCTTCCAAGTTTCCTGACACAACCCACTGTGTTCAGGCTCTGTTAACTTTCTCTGCCTTTTTCCCCCCATCCGTCCCCCCAAAATGGGCAGGAAGCCCAGGAGCTTTTAGAACCTGAAAAGGAGAAAGGAAAGGGGAAGTCTGCCAGGGACAGGAGATCCTCCCACTGACTCTTTTAAGATTCTTTCTACCCTCTGGCTACATCCTGGCTGAGATGTATTGAGTGGGTGGGTGGCAGGATGATAGGAGTGGTGGGGTAGGATTCAGAGGTAGAGATGGGAAACATTTGGAAAGAAACCCCTTCCTCTAAGGTGGGGGAGGGTGGTGGTGGTGGTGGTGGATTTCTGCCCAATCCCAGCACCAATTTGCTTTTGGAGTTAGTGTTCCTGACACACAACTGGCTTTGCAGTGTAGACTGTAGTGTAGACTACTGGGTCAAGCCAAGTGGCTTAGTTAATGGGTTAGTTATTGGTGTAGAATAGGGATTCTTATCCCGGGGGTCCACAAATCAAGCGAACTTGGCTGGGGAAAAAAACCCCCAGCAAACCTACTTCTTTATTTCAATAGAATTGATTTCCTTTGTCATCTCATGTATGTTTATTTTATGCATTTAAAAACATGATTCTGAGGAGGTTCTGTGGGCATCACCAGACTGCCAAAGGGGACCACGATATGCGAATGGTTATGATTCTCTGGTCTAGAGGCAGTGGGTCAGTCAGTGAGTCAACAGACATTTACTAAACACCTACTATGTGCTAAGTACTGTCTTAGATTTAAAGCCTTGGTGACCTGACACCTGTTGGCTGTGTGACCCTGGGCAAGTCACTTAGCCCAAGTTAAGTCCCTAAGACCATACCTAGTAGAGAAGGTGCTGACCTGTGCTGGGAGAAGGAGTTGTCTTACCAGGAGATCCCTGTTCCAGAGCTTGTGCCTGGCCTGTTGACCTATTGTGGATCCTGGGGAACTTAGCCCCTGCAATGGTCTGATCTTCAGACAGTCTCTTTCCTTACTTTCATCTTTGGATGGCAGGGCCTAGTGCTTCCTAACTGCCTGTTGGTTCATTGATCATCCCAGGGGAAGGGGTGGGGAGGCTGCTGAGGGAGGGGGCAGCTTGTTTTCTCTCCAAAGACCCTTCCTGGAATAGGCTGAATTCCACATGGAGTGAGAAAGACCTGAGTTCAAATCTTGACTCTGATATTTGCTAACTGTGAGACTCTTGTTAAGGGACTTGACTCTCCTGGGCCTCAGTTTAGTCCTGTGTTAAGGGCAGCTAGGTCATGCAGCAGGTAGAGCAATAGCCTTTAAGTCAGGCAGGCCTGAGTTCAAATCTAGCCTCAGACACTTACTAGCTGTGTGACCCGGGGCAAGTCACTTAACACTGCCTCAGTTTCCTTATCTGTAAAATGAGATGGAGGAAGGAAAAGACAAACCATTCTAGCATCATTGCCTAGAAAACCCAAACAGAAACATGAAATTGTCCGTGACTTAATCGACGGAATAGCAGCAGAGCCTTCTTGAGAGGGGTGCTGTGGATGGCATCGTAGGTCCCGATGGTCTGAGCCACTCACTGAGACTCAGAGCTGCTGAGCTGTGAGCATTCCTCCCTTCCCTAGTGACGTCACCTGTCCAGCTGCACCCCCATACCAGTAATACCAGAATAAGATAAGGATCTGCGATTTCAGCAGCTCTGTGACAGCCCTCCCCCACATCCCTGGGAGGCAGCAGGTGAGGCGAGGGTGTCGACTGAGGCTGGGAGAGGTTAGTTTATACCACCACTTAGCACCTGTGGAAGGCTTTCTGCTATCTCAAATACCTTTAGTACTGAAGATAAAATGTTGCCAGGTGGCTCAGTGGATTCCAGGCAAGGCCTGCAATCCAGGAGAACTGACTTCAGATCTGGCCTCAGTCACTTACTGGCTGCTGGAGCATGGGCAAGGCACTTAACCTCTGCCTCAGTTTCCCTATTTGTAAATTGGAGATAATAACAGCCTCTACCAGCTAGGTGGCTCAGTGGATGCAGTGTTGCGCCTGGAGTCAGAGAGACCGGAGTTCAAATATAGCCTCAGACACACTAGCTGTATGACCCTGGCCAAGTCACTTGCTCTATAAAATGGGGCGTAACAATAGCGCTTACCTCTCCCAGGGTTCTTGAGATAAAATGTGTTAAAACGCTTTGGCTTTGGGAGCCTCGAAGCACCTCGTATTAATGTCGTTGTGTGTTGTCGTCATTACTGGTGTTGTTAGGTAGGTCGGTTTTTGGGATACCATGCCCAGCATGCCTTGTGCTTGTGTCTCCTAGGTAAAGTGCAGATCTCGTTCATGGATCTGACAAAGCTTTGAACCGGTCAGATTGTCTCTGACCCCATGGCGTTCACCACACCAAATTCTTGGCAATTCCAGTGATCATTTCTGAATTTGGCTTTTCCCTGTTGTAAATAAATCACCTTCCTTAACAGTAAGGTGGATGGCATGTGCTAAGAGGTGAAGGGCCAGGGGTCAGAGCCATCTTATGGGAGCAAGTTTAGCCTGTGCACTGAAGGTTGGCCCCTGGGGAGATGGGAGAGGGTCTGGGTCCTCAGCAGTTTTCTCTGATGCCCAGTTTGGGTGGCTAGAATCCCTCCTACGACCCTCAGTCTAATGGGCCAGCCAGCATGGCAGAGAGAGACAGCTGACTCACTACCAGGAGAGACTTGGTTTGAGTTATCTCTTTGATACGTGTAATTTGTTTTTGTTGTTCAGTCACATCTGACTATTCCTGACCCTGTTTGGGGTTTTCTTGGCAGAGATAATGGGGTGGTTTGCTATTTTCTTCTCCAGCTCATTTTACAGATGAGAAAACTGAGGCAAACAAGGTTAAATGACTTGCCCAGGGTCACACAGCTAGTGAGTATCCAGGGCTGGATTTGAACTCAGGTCTTCCTGGCTCTAGGTCTGGTGCTCTATCCACTGAACCACCTGGCTGCTTTTGTTACTTGTTGCAATAATCAGCTCATTTTAAGTCTAGGGAGAAATGTAACAGCATCTGTGGTCTGCGTGGTTCCCTCCTCTTTGGCTGTGGGGAGTTTGTTTTAGATAAGAGGTTGTTGTTACCCTCTCCGAGCTCCCAGTTAGGACAATTCCTATCATTTAGGTAAAGGTTTGGTTATTTGCCTCACTTTACTTTTCTATCTATCTCTAGTTAACCCCTGGCCTCTTTGTGGCAGAGGCCAAATTCACGTTACTGGAAATGTTTGGGTGATGAAGCAAGAGATGATATTATCGTGTGTGGATGGACAGGCATTGGGAGGGGAAGAGAAAGAAAGAGCTGACCTCTCTGTGGGACGTCTCAGCCTGGCTCTTCTACGATGAAACACCAGTGAAGCTCCTGAGCCTCCTCTGTATCTCTGTCCCAACTCAGTCTGCCCTTTGCTTCTCAAAGACCCAGTAATAAAGCACCTGACCCAACTTGAGGAATTCTAGCTAACTTATTTGTTTTTGTTCACTTGTTTCAGTTGTGTCTGACTCTCTGTGACTCCACTTGGGGTTTTCTTGGCAGAAATACTGGACAGCTTTGCCACTCCCTTCTCCAGCTCATTTTACAGATGAGGAAACTGAGGCAAACAGCAGTTAAGTGACTTGTCCAGGGTCACCCAGCTAGGAAGTGGCTGAGGCAGGATTTGAACTCAGGAAAATGAGCCTTCTTGACTCAAGGAGCCCTGCTCTACTGCACCACCCGTGCTACATTAGCAAATTCGATGCTTATATGTAAGACTTAGCATAAAAAATCCTCCAGCCAGTGTAGATTTCTTCACTTTATGCACTGGCTTTCAAAGACTTCACATTTAGTCTAAGGTCTTTTGATCTATTGCTAGAGGTATTCTTACTTAGCTATGGCTGTGTGACCTGGGCAAATCACTTGCCCATCCGAGCTTCAGAGAATCAGAGAACTGCAAACTGGATGGGACCTTGGCAGCCCTCTAGTCCAACCCACTCATGAAAGAAATCCCTACACCTGAAAGGAGTTAGCTATTCTCTGCTTGAAAACTGCCGAGGAAGGAGAAGCCATCGCCCCTTGAGATGGTCCTTTCTGCTTGTGGCTGGTTCTAATTGTCAGGGCCTTTCCCCTGGCTTCTGTAATTGGCCCCTTTGCAGCTTTTACACAGGGAGGTTAAAGAACTGAAAGATAAGCCATCACACTCAAGTTGAGTTACTAGATAATTGTTATCGTGGTTGTGAGCCAGCGTAAGCCGATCCAAGCCCAGAAAGGTCTAGAGGAATCGTGTTATACTAGAAAATTCTATATAGTGTCACAGAAGCAATGGACATGAGCTTGGACAGACTTGGGAGCTAGTGGAGGACAGAAGGGCCTGGTCTACTATGGTCCCTGGGGTCGTGAAGGGTAGGATGTGACCGAACAGCAACAACGACATAGAAAGTTTTATTCCTACTCGTCAGATTGGAGGACTATTTTCCTCTCCTGAGAATCCTTTCCCAGGGAAAGAAGGCTACTCACTTTCCTTAAACAAACAAATGAAAAAAAAGCCCTAAATTATTCTGTATGAATCAGACTGATACCTCCCAGAGTCCAGACTCTCACGGTCCTATGCTAGAGCTTAAAGAATGATTTGTATGTTGCAGGAGCTAATCTCCTGTTTGAATATAATCCACACCTTTGGATTATGAAAATAAAGTTAAATTGAAAGTTTAAAAAATCAGCAACATGAAATAGTGCTAGTTTTCTTGGGAAAAGGCTAATGGGGTCCATCGTCATTCATTCCCGTTGGCCCTGGTGTGGCCATCTGGGACCAAATGGCGTAAGTCTCATCCCTCTTCCATAATATTCCATTCTATCATGGCCCCCTTCCCCTCGCCCACCCTCCCAGCCTTCTCTTCTCCAGGCTGAGCATGCTCAGCTCCTTCGGCTGCTTTTCACATAACATGGGCTCAGGGCTTCTCACCGTCTTCCGTGTCACGTAGACACTTATGAATAGTCTTGAGAAGACTTTGTTGTGTGGTTCCTGCTTCCCTCGTTTGTGAAATAGAGCTTATCATGGCAGGTATCTCACAGGGTTAAATGAAATAATGTATGGGAAATACTCTGCAAATGTTAAAGCGTTTTAGAAATGTCAGCTCTTACATTCCAGCTCCCCAAGGCCCTGAGATGGTATACCATCCATCTGGAGAAAATCTCATGAAATACCAGCAACAGAAAAGGAATTATAGATATTTAAAACCCTGCACTTTCTACAGGTCAAGCACAGAAAAGGCTCACAAATGGTGACATTAATTTAGAAAGATAAGCCATCATGCTCCAGTGGCGTTAACAAATAATTGTTAACATTTTTTTAAAGTATTGGATTAATACTAAGTTTAAATGATGTTGTAGGACCTTTCCTACGTGGAATCCCCAGAATAGCTATTTTAGATTTACTGTACTCAGTAGAACCACATCCATTTGAAATCATAGTCCTTGAGCCCCCACTGATGTGTTTGTGTTTTCTTTAGTTAGCCAGAGGCTATGTAGTTAACTCAAAGCAGAAGGCATTTAAAGAAATAGCATAGGAAGAAAAAAATGCAATAGAATGTTCACCACATAAACCTGGGGCACACTTTCCTGTAAATACATAAAATGGGAAGTGTGGGACACACGGAACACAGACATAAGGATTATATATGGCCAGGGCACATTTGTGGAGGGGCAACTCACATCTCATTTCTTTCTGGGCAGGTAGCTCCATTAGTCCCCAGTGACTGATGGATATAGTCATCTCTGGTAAGCATTACTCCTTATCAGCTTCTGGTCTCTTCAAGGCCACCTGCTCCAAGCTTGCTATGATAAGGGTGGCTAGAACACCTTCCCTATAAGGATAGGCTGATATCATACTCAGCTAATCAAAGCCGGGCAGAGTGCTTCCAGGTTAAGATTAAGTCATTTCTTTTTCATCGCTATATCTGGGGTTGGGTTTAGACAAGGACTATGCAGTAATCTGGCCCAACAAACCCTAGTATATGGACGAGATAGCTTGGTGGACTTGCCCATGGTCACACAGGTAACTTTGGACAATGGCCAAGTTGAGTTCCAACCCAACTATTCCTACGTACCTCCTGCTGCGTCAAGGGACTGTTATTACTTTATGTACTGACTCATGTTTGCTTATTTACTTCATTTGCTCGATAAAAGAAGACCTCAGTCCAGGGCAGAACGGCAGTAATAATAGCAGGGACTGACATTTATCTGGTGTTTTAATAAAAGTTTGCAAAGTGCGTCACCTCCATTATTTCATCTGACCCTCACAACAACCCCGTGTGGTGGGGTCACCCAACCCCTACAGAAATTATTATCCCTATTTACAGATGAAAAAACTGAGGTTTAGGTGTGTTAAGTGACTTGCTCCAGAGTCTGGTATCTAAGGGGAGGGAGTGGAGTTCAACCCAGGAAGGAACCTTTTGTTCTCTCTCACAGCAGGTGAGTTATTAACTCTCCTTTTGAACTCCTTGGCAACCTCAGGTCGGTTAAGTCTATTCTTTCTTAACTCTCTCCCAGTTTGCTTTATTCATTTGCCTTTGAACTGGGGGGGGGGGGTGAGAGTGTGTGAGGAATGAATGGCTTTTACCTTCTTGACTGCCTTTCAAAACCTCAGTCTAGGTGGGTCTCTGCCTTGGGGAGCTTGCTTTATTATGCAGGAATTGTCTAGTGAGCTCTTTGGGAAAGTGGCTGGAGAGAACGTGGTTAAAACAAAAACTGTCCCTCTCCCAGTGAGGAAGCCCAGGGGGAGGAGTTCTACCTGGAGAGGTCCAGATTTTAGGGCCTCAGTTCAATTCAACAAATAATTGGGCTCCTACTTACTAAATACAGAGCATTTACTACTACATGCTGGGAATTCTCAGAAAGATAAAAGTCATCCTGCCCTCAATGGGTGTGTAGTCTATTTTTACGAGGATTAGCCATGTGATCTGTCACAAGCCACTGATAATGGCTCAGCAATCACATAGGCAGATAGGTGACTCGGTCCTGGATTTGGAATCAGGAAGACTTGAGTTCAAATCCTACCTCAGACGCTTATTAGCTCTGTGACGCTGGGCAAGTCACTTAACCGCTGCTTGTCTCAATTTCCTCATCTGTGAAACTCTACGTTGTAGAGTTGTTAAGAGGGTCCAAAGAGATAACACATACAAATTTCAGTTCAAACCTTGAAGAGGCATGTAAATATTTGCTATTATTCACTCAGTGTCTGAGAGTATAGCTCTGTTGGTCCTGATGGCTTGAGTTCATCAACAGCCTAGGTTGTCCTCTTACTATCTCTTTACTAATCTGAAGTATCAAGTCCCCACCGGCCATTTTAAATTTGTCCTGTCCCATCCCCAGATTGTTGTTCTTGGCTGGGCAATAAGGGGTGAGCACGCCACATTATCTGTTCTCTGTTGCCTGCTGTAGTTCTCAAGTCCACCTGGGTGGTCCTCTCCCAGTCATATCCAATCTATTTTTTCTATGTTATCAAGCAATGGCTTCCTCTGTACATGTGCCCAGCCTTGTGTTGGGAGCCTGTGGGAGAATAGAAGAAAGAGAAGATGTGACTTTTGTACTGGGGGAAGCCAGTGTTCAGCTGGGGACCAGAACTTAGAACAAGGAAAGAACAAGACTTAATGTGTTTAGTATAAGAAACCTTCAGAAGAACCAGAGAATGGCAGTGGGATGGAATGAGCAGTCATGGGCTACTGAGGAGGCTTATTCTAACTTTAAGCCTCAGTTTCCCCATCTGTAAGATGGATGTAACACCTTTCCTGCCTTGCCCCGAGGGTTGCTATGAGAGTTAAATGAGATTAAAATTAAAATCTGTAAGTCATCGGAGCCTAGATTTGGATCTAGTTGGGACCTTGGAGAGCATCCAGTCCCATCCTCTCTTTTTCACAAATGAGGAAATAGAGGCCTGAAGAGGTTAAGTGATTCGCCAGGGTCATTCAGGTAGTTATTGGCAGAATTAGGATCTGAGCCCAGGTCTTCTGACTCCCAGCCTGCTTTCCATGGTGACCCATCGACTCTGGTGTAAGCAAAAGTTTACTAGGGATGAGAGCTGTTCAGTAAGATATAGTGAAGGTAGTGCTAATCTTAGAGTCAAGAAAGCCCTGGGTTTGAAACCCCCCTTAGAAGCTTATTCACCGTGTGACCCTGGGCGAGTCATGTAACTAATGAACCTCAGTTTGCTCCTCTGTAAAATGAAGTAGTTGGACTCAGTAACCTCTAAGTTAACTTCCAGCTTTAAGATCTATGATCCTGTGGAATGGGCTGCCTTGGGAGGTAGTGGATTTTCCCTAAATAAAAAGAAATTTAAAAAATGAACAAAACCCTGTTTTTTCTCTGTCCCACCTTCTTCTTCAGTGGGAAAAAAATAAAACCTTCTTGTAACAAACATGCCCAGGGAAGCAAATTCCCACACTGGCCATGTCCAAAAATACATAGGTCTCCTTCTGCTCCCTGGGTTGATCGCCCCCCTTGTCAAGAGGCTGGTCACTGGAGGCCTTTCGGAAAGGCCTCGATGACCATTTGTTGGGAATATTGGAGAGGGGATTCTTGGTCAATTAAACACTGGACTAGAATCTTTTGAGGTTACGTGACCAGGTCTGATGTTACGTGAATCAATGCTTCTGGGTCTTGAAAGGTTAGACTTCCAGAGAATCAGGGCTGGGAAAAGACCATGGATCATGGATCAACAGCGAGAAGGGATACCAGACATCATCTGGTCCAACCCCTCCATTTTACAGATGAAAAGACTGAGGCCCAGAGAGGTGAGGCCCCTTGTCCAAGGTCACAACAAGAAATAGTTTGGGTAGGTAGGACTCCCTGACTGATGATGATCTAAGTATGGTTTTGGGGATGAGGTCTTTCTGGCTGGAGGCTTTTCACAGAGCAGACACTTGGAGTCAGGAGGGAAGGGGGTAGACAAAAAGAGAACCAGATACTCTGACTGTGTTTTACATAAGCAAATATTCTTGTGAAGTGATTATGAAAGGTTTGGTGGAAAATGCTGAGTGGGTTGTTTTTCCTGACCCTTTAGCAGCTAGCCTGGAGCTATTGGCAGGGGATCTCTGGAAGATGAGGAGGGGAAGGCTGGGAAGG
Organism: Phalanger gymnotis; assembly: GCA_028646595.1. Lineage (NCBI taxonomy): Eukaryota > Metazoa > Chordata > Mammalia > Diprotodontia > Phalangeridae > Phalanger > Phalanger gymnotis. The sequence goes on from CM053625.1 coordinate 314,816,785, forward strand.
TCTTCTAATAACAATCTTCCCGCCCCAGGAGGCGGCCCTGCAGACAGAACAAAGGGGACTTGAACTGTCTGCTCCCAGGGATTCAGGTTAGACGTCGGGCAAAACAGAGAGAGAGTAAGGATTCAGACAGGGGTAGTGGTGGGGAGGGGGGAGCAGGGAGGAGTCACAGCTCCTTTAATCCTAAGGACTTGAAAAACACCTTTAAAAGTCTGAATTTATATGTGACTCTAAGGTTTGTATCTATCTATCTATCTATCTATCTATCTATCTATCTATCTATCTATCTATCTATCTATCTATCTAAAATATCATTTGATCCCCATGACAACTCTATGAAATGGGAACTATTATTAATCTAACAGTTCAGAAAACTGAGGCAAACAGAGGTTAAGTGACTTGCTCAGGGTCACCCAGCTAGTAAGGGTCTCAGGCAGGCATGGGTCCTCCTGACTCTGTTTCCATCCATCATACTCGTCAGGCAGTGGTTGGGTCTAGACTTGCCTGAAATTAGTGAGTTGTGGTTTATTATAACTTTGCTATTATATTTGTATTAAAATATTATAACTTATATGCATTAGTAGAATCTTTTAAGCCTTAATTTCCCCATCTGTAAAATGGAGTTAATACTTTTCCTGCCTTGCCCATAGGACTGTTATGTGAATTAAATGAGATTGTGCCATTGAAATCAGCAAGCCTCAGACACTTACTCTGGGCCGGGCAGGAGGCATGGTGGCTTCACGGGTAGAGAGCCTGCCTTGGAAGGCCAGGGTTCAAGTCTGAGCTCAGAAGCATCCTGGCTCTGTGACCCTGGGCCAGTTAGCTGACTTCTCACTGCCCTTGGGCAGTATTCTAAGTGCAGAGCAGATAGGGGAGAGGGGCAAGGTAGGGCTACATTGGTAGAGGGTGTTTCTTCATTGGAAGCTCCTTAGACTGATGGTCCAGTGCCAGGGCATACTAAGACGATCTGAAAAGCAGCCTCGTTCCTCAGAGGTCTTAGTAGTTTTTAGGGCCTTCTATGGGTTGGCAAGCGCAGACGGGTAATCACAGAACATATCCACCCTCAGGTTTTTTGGGGGGTGGGGAGGAGGACAGATGCTACCCATCGGGGAGAATCAGGGAGTGTCCCTTGAGCTGAGCCTGAATGTAGAAGCGAGGGATTGCAGAGAAAGAGGTGAATGGAAGGAGCGTTTTGGGCACAGGGTGATAGCCTGGGCCAAGATGCAGGTGGGCAGTGGACCGTCCTAGGGAGAGAACAGCAAATCTGCCGGTCTGGCCAGGATGGAGTAAGATGCAAACCTCCTGGAGGGAGAGGCTAGAGTCTGATGGGATGGTCGTTAAATGCCTAGTGGAGGAGTTGGTGTATCAATAATGACAGCTGGCATTCGCATAGGCCCTTAAGGGTGCAAAGCGCTTTACATACATCTCAGGACGCAGCCGCTGTTATCATTCCCATTTTACAGATGAGAAAACTGAGCTGTTAGTGATCTGCCAGGGTCCCACCACCAGGAAGAGGCAGGATTAGAACTCAAATCCCCTGACTCCAAGCCCAACACTCCAGCTACTCCTCTGCCTAGCTGCCTAACTGCTCTGTTCCTTCAAGGGGTAGGGAACCATCGAAGGGGGTGTTTTGATCAGGGCAGTGACATTATCAGAGCAGTGTCTAGGAGTAGTGCCTGCCCCCCTACCCCATATTTATGTGGAGGTGTGAAAGCCCGTGCGGATTAGCAATAATCATGGTTTTTATTGTTCTCCGCTTCTTGGGGTATTGGGGGCCAGTCAGCTGAGGACTCTGGGAGCCATGCCCTCTCCCTCAGAAATGACAGCTCCAAATAGGGTCGGTCCCCTCTCTTCCTTTTCCTCTTTCCCCTTTCTCTTCCAAAGCCCTGGTTGGAGCTCTTCTCTCCAGGGCTTCATGAGAAGTGTGGGGCTCCTCCTTCCCTCCATGGCCATCAGCGACTTCAAGGTGCCTTCTGGGTCCTGCAGCTTGGGTAGGGTTGGACGATCGAGTCTGGGGAGGGCAATCCATTCAGGAGTGGAATGGGGAGGGAGTGGAGAGGCCTCCAAGAATAGAGGCGCCCAGGCAGGAGAAACCTGGGTCTGTAGTCCCTGCCTGAGAAGATGTCCCTGGGGGAGGTGAGGGAGAGGCCAAACTGGATCCCGGCTGGTTTGGGGAGTGGAGTCATTTTGGCTGATCTGAGGGCCAAGGCGGGGATAGACTGCCCACTTGTCAGCAGCCCATGGGCAGGAGGATGAAAATCACCACAGGCTTAACTGAATTTGGTATCCCCCTCTCCCTCCTTTGCAGATCAGGGAGCCAAGGCCCAGGGAGGGTAGATGGCTTGCTCCAGATCAGGGGGTACTAGGACCCAAACTCTGGCCTCTGCCTTTCAATCCACTAAACGTTAGCCTTCCCCAGAGTTTTGTGGTAGATCTAACACTGGGCTCAGAACATCTGGGGTTAATGCTTACAAGCTATTTGACCGTGGGCTTGTCACCTGCCCTCTCTGGTGCCAACTCTCAAACTAGTGGTGAGTCCCCTGTGAGCCAGGGTATGTAAGGCACTTGGCAGACTTAGAACTGCTTTAGAAATGTCACTGCTGGGCATGGTGATAGGGATGTGAAGGCCTCCATGGAACAGGAGCTTCGTCTTCCTGTCCAGGCTGTCTCCCCAAAGGGGCAGAGTTAGAGATTCCAGGCTGCCCAGTGATGGCTCTGCTTCATAGGTAGTGCAGAGAAGGAGGGGTGGGCTGGTGTCAGAGGGCACTGGAGTCAGGAGGGCAAGGAGGTGGTTGATAGTGCTGAGGGAGGGAGAAAAAGGAGAAAGGAAGGATGTAAGAGGAAAGGAAGGCAGTCAGAGGGAGGCAGGAGAGAAGAGAGCGGGAGGCAATGCACTGAGTTAGAGATCCCTGGGATGTATCGCCTTGGACAAGTCACTTCCCTCTCTGAGGGTCAGTCTAAAACAGGAGTTCTTATGCTTTGTTGTGTCCTGGCTGCCTTTGGCTATCAGTCAGGTGCAGCTTGGGGACCTTTTCTTAGAATCACGTTTTTAAATGCAAAATGTGTAAAGTTACAAAGGGAGACAATTCTATTGAAAGAAATCTCATTTTTCCCCCATCCTAGTTCATGAATCCCCTGAAATCTGTCCACGGGGTGATGGGGCGGGAGTGTATCCATGGACCCCAGGTTAAACGTTCCTGGTCTAAAGAGCATGGAAGGCACCTTAGAGAACCTGCCTTTTATAGGCGGAGAACCAGAGAGGGAGAGCCATAGTCCAGAGTCACACAGCTGGTAAATAGAGAGAGTGGGGATTCAAACCCAGGCCCTTGGGCTCCAGATCTGGGCCAGATTTGTGCCATGCTGCTGGATCCCCAGCAACCCCTTCTGTATATGGAGGAAGTCAGATTTTCAAAGTGACTTCTGGCCTTAACATTATATGCCATCATGAGGGGCAGAGATAGCGAACAGCACCGAACTCGGAAAGCACCCACGGGAGTCCTGACACTTTGCCCTCAAGGAGGTGGGCATTTAACAAGGGATCGGGATACGTTTAAAGGTTGAGATGGAGGCCAAGGGGGAGGTGTAGGCAAAGGGCGCGGGAGCGGGGGAATCTGGGCCAGGAGAGATGGATGAGGTTGGGAAGGCTGATGTGGGCCACGCCGCATCAGGGCCAAGATGCTTTATGGGGTGGGGGCTGCTTGAGCTGGGGCCCTGCGGGAGTGCCTGAGGTAGGAGAGGGCACTTCCTGGGTTCAGCCCCCAGCACAGGCTGTGTGTGTCAGGGAGACAAGGGCAGGAGGAGACCCAGCCTTGGCTCACAGTCTTATCGGATGAGATAGGACTGAAATGCAGGGGCCAGTTAGAAAACAAGTCATAAGCCTGTGGTGTCAGGGGAAAGGGTCATGGCCTGGACTCAGAGGATCAGGGCTCAGTTGCTGACCTTGGTACTGACTGTAGGAAGACACAGTGTCTGTGGGCCTCGGTTTCTCCTCTTGTAAGGTGGGGATAATAATAGGCCCTCTCCACAGGGTGGGGGTGGATATCACCTTGGATAATCTTTGTGAAGGACTTGGTCCCAAGGGGCTTTCTCACTGCCTCACATCCTCTTCTCCCTCCTCTTCCCGCAGTGGGAGCAGATAAGCTTGGCTTGCCATTCAGAAGGCCTGGGCTCTGTTCTGCCTCTGTTGCTATTAGCCGAGTGGCCCTTTGTGAATTCTTAGCCTCTGGGTGCTTTAGGTAACTCCCCATGTCTTAGCAGACTGGCTGACATCTGCATTGGATGTATAGATGATATATAGATATATATTGGATGTAGAGTAGAGCGTAACTAGCATGGGGCCAGGGGTGCTTTGTCTCCAGGTGCTGACACTAGGTGGAGCAGGCAGTCCGTGTTTTCTTTCCCTCCTGGTCCTCTGCCAGTCCACTACGGGAGACCCACCACCTCCAACCCTCACGGGGGCCATGGCAGGCCAGCTCATTCCCTTGGTGGGCCTGAGTATGTTTGGCCTTTCCCCTAGACTACCCATCTCTCCGCCTTCCTCGACTGGTTTTCCCCATCTGAAATATTTTCACGTTCTGTCGGGGAGGGGAAAGGATAAGCACGTATACAGCAGCCCCTTTACAAGTGCGGTTTCATTTGACCTTCACCAAACAGCCCTGCTCTTATCACCCCCATTTCACAGATGACAAAACCGAGGCTAACGGAGGTGAAGTGACTGAGGACTGATCCCTGCCTCCTCTCATTGAGGCAGCTCATGGTCTGAGGCTCTGGCTGCTTCCGCCCCAGGGGTCTTCATCGTCCAGGTCTCAGCCTCTCCATCCTGCTGATGTGGTTTGGGGGTCAGCTCTTACTAATTAGCAAATGAACCTCGAGTGCAGGGGATGCATTATAAGAGTGATTATACTTTGCATGGACTTAGTGCCTTAGTGGTTGGGGAGGGCTTTATATAGAGGGAGACTTTGAGAGCTGAGAGGAGCCTTGCAGATCACAGAATTCTACCTTCCCATTTTACAGAAGAGGAGACTGAGGCATGGAGCAAGGGGACAACTTGCTCAAGGTTATTGAGCTATGGCAGGTGGCGTGTCTAGGACTCTGACTCAGTCTTCTGCCTCCAAGTGAGGGAAGCCCTGCTCTAGGCACTATGGGGGGAGAGCAAGGAATGGGGCTTGGTCTGTGTCATCAGGGAGCTCTCAGGACATAAGGAAGACAGGAAACAGTCACAGGAAATGACATGAGGATATTTACAGGGCCGGGCCAGCAAGTGCAAGAGAGTATAGTTTGGGGAGGTTCCTGGTGTCTATCTTTTCTCCCCATCACACCAGGGGCTCCCTGGGGATAGAACCTTTGTCTCCCCAATCAGACCATGGGCTAATTGGGGGCAGGGGCTGTATTTCCCCCATAAGACCAGGGGCTCCCTGGGGCCAGGGCCTGTGCTATGTGTCTCCCATCAGTCAGGCTAAGGGCCCCATGGGGGCTGGCATTGTGCCTTGCCCATCAGTTCAGTGAGTCAGTCTCTAGCTTTCATACATGCTAAACTGAAGACCATTTTCCCCCTCTTCTGATACCGTCTGAGGCTAATTGGACTCTGACTCCAGGGGTGGGTAGGGATTTAGTTCTGCTCTTAGGGAGAACTCCAGAACTAGAAAGGCTAGGCAGTGGGGGGCGTGGGTGGGAAGGGTGTGAAGAAACTCAGTTCTTGGGGATGCTTCCTGTCTGTGTCAATAAGGGTGCTGCCCTGCCCTGCCTGTGGGGAGTGGGGGCTGAATGAGACAGCTAGAAGACCTTGGCATTCCTCTTTGGAGGCTTCATCCCACAGGCTGTCTTGTCCTCACCTGCCTGGGCATCCTCACAGAGCTCTCAGCCTTAGAACTGGCCTTTTCACTCTTGACTCACTCCATCAATTATTTTGTTCTTTCTTTTTTATGTCTAAACTTTGCATCTGTTGATGGAGTGACCCCTGTGGCATTGCTAGGCCTGCCGCTGACTCTTTCTCTTCCTTCTGGCTGGACCAAAAGGGCTGACATGGTATAGTAGAAGCAGCAGCCTTGGGCTCAGGGTCTACCTACCTGGACTTGAAGACATTTCCTGCCTGAGGGAGGCAGTGAAAAGCCCACCTAGAGCCTTCAGGGTCTGAGATCAGAACTGGCCCTATGTAGTTGGATTTCTTCACTTTAGGAACAGGAAATTGAATTTCAGGGAGGGACATGTGTGGAGTGGGAGGGCACGTGCTGGGTGGGAGGGCACACACATAGTGATGGGGGCTTTATGGATGCCTGCCAGGTCCAGCCCTGAGCTTTGACTATAAGCTCTCTGAGGACAGGGACTCTATAAATTTGTCTGTCTTTAAAACTCCAGCGCCTAGAACAGGACTTGGTACACAAGGAGATCATTCAGTGTTTGCTGAAGCAGGCTGAGTAGAGCCTGCTAGAACACATGGTGCCCCATAGCTTCCTGACATTTTTAAATCTCTTACCTTTGGGAATACTGAGGCCTGGCAGGTGCAGTGACTCAGACCCAGAGATTTATAGACTCTGTTGGGCAGCTTGGCCTGGGGGACACAGATGGAGTCAAGAAGGCCTGGGGTCAAGTCCTGACTCCTATAGCTCCCGGCTGTGTGAGCTTGGGCAAGTCACTTGATCTCAATGCCCCGCGAACCTTTCTCATACTAGGTGTGGAGGAGGTGTTCATCGTTGGGAGTGGGACTTCCCTGAATCAGTTATGTCACAGGTCCAGTCTCTGGGCAGAAGCGAATCAATGCCTGCCTGCAGAGGGGTTACATTCTCTGGGGCGGACATCATGAGCAGGTGGTTGGGCCTTCTGAGCTCACGTTGGTCCGATCAACCACAGCTGGACAGGTACTTTGACCCTGACATGGTGGTGTCATTTTGACTGTCTTCGGGCATGCAGGAACTAGCCAACCAATCTATTTAGAAGTAAAAATCTCTCTGTGGTGTCAAACTCCTCTAAAAATGGCAGCCACCACTCCCCACCTGAGGATTTTTGTGGGTCACTTGTATTAAAATGTAATGTTATCTATGTTTTTAAACTTGTTTTCAGTAAATTCAATCAATATTTATCAAGTGCCTACTGTGCGCCAGGCCCTGTGCTGAGCTCTGGGGCACACAAAATAAGAAAGCGAGACAGTCCCTGACCGCGAGGAGCACACAGTTGTCTCGGGAGAGACAACACGCCAGAGCTAAATTGGAGTGTAGTCCCCGCATCAGCCTTGGGCAGTGTGACGAGCTGCTGGCTATGGGTGTGACTGCTCTACTCTACACTGCCTGTACAAAATAGTGTCTTTTTTGGAGGGAGGACACTGGCAGCTTGGGGCATCAGGACAGACTTTGTGGAGAATACTTGGCTTGAGAGTGGAAAGAAATAAGGGATTCTGAGGGGTGGCCTAACCGGGGCTGGGCAAACATGGCTGTGGGCCTGGTCCTGGCTTCTGCCAACGGTGGGGATGGAGGTTCCGCTCTCCCCACACCTGGCCTCGTGGTCCTTGTCCTCAGCCTTTTTATGCGGGCAGCTCTCCCCAGGGTCCCCTTGGTGAGCCCCTCTATCCCAGGGTTCATCTTCCCTGCCAGCCCCTGATGCCGCCTCTCCCAGAGCGTCTTCACTGGTGACTCAGAAGGGGTCAGCCTGCGTAGCCTGAGGGTTGTGCAGGCCGGTGGGAAGAGCACCGTACCGTACCTGGCCTGCCATCCTGGATCTCCTGTTGACTCACTGTGTGACCCTGGGAAAGTCACCTTCCCTCTCGCAGCCCTCACTGCCTCCTCTGTGAAGCGAAGGAGCTGGAGTCGACGCCCTCCGAAGTCCCTTCCGGCTGCTCTGATGCTGCGATCTTGAGATATAATCCTTCTCCTTCCCTAGGCCTCAGTTTCCTCATCTGTAAACTAGGGGGAATTAAAAAAATCAAACATTTAATTTTCTTTGGTTTGCCATTCTGGGCTAAAAGGTTGGAGTCTGGGATGAAAGCTTTGATCTCTAGAGTGGGTATTATGGTCCCTTTTCCTTCCTTCTCCTTGGAGGACAGCTGTAATGGCACCCTTCTCACAGAGGGGCTGGGGACCAGGGCAGGGGTGAGGGAGATATCAGCAAGTCCGCAGGAACAGGTGAAGTGGGGAAGGCATGCCGGCTAGGAGGCGTGGCAGGGGCAAAAGCCCAGAGGCAGGAAGATGAGGCGGTTTCATTTCTTCCTGGGTGCTTAGCATGGTTTTTGTTTGTTCGTCAGGGTCACTCAGCCTCGCTCTTGCTTTATTTCTGCCCCTGTAAAGTGGGGTCAATGATAGTGCCTGTGGTAAGACGTGTGCTGCGTGTTGTGAGCCTCACGGCGATCTATACCCGTTATTACTGTTGTGGTCCCATGATGCCTCTCGTCGGAGCTTGGGAGATGCTTGGTGAAGGAATGAAGGAAAGCTTCAGGTGTGTTGGATGGCAGACTGCTTAGTTTCTTTTCCTTCGGTCTTTCTCAAAGCTCCTAGCTCCAGCCTGGACACAGAGCCGGCAGCGAGGCGTCCTCGGTGTGCGGCTCTGAGCCCTCCTCCAGCCCCTGGCGTTGGTGGGGGGACGTCACTCCACGGAGGGGGCCGAGTGGGGAGGGGAAGGGGAGCCAGCTTGTGGCTGGAAGGAAGGGCTCAGAACCGGAGGGGCCTGAAGGTCCCATTTTGCAGATGGGAAAGCTGAGGCCCCAGAGGCCAGCATCACACAGGTGGTCTTTGTTAGGTGCAGGATTTGAAACCAGGTCCGTTACTCCTTTAGTTTACCTATACTATGCCTTTTACTACACAACCGACTGACCCGACGCCTAGGCTGTGCCCAGGGAACACTTGTTCTTTGGGAAACTAAATAGCCTGAAAGGTAGATGTGTATGTGTGCGTGTGTGTGTAAGGGTACACACGTGTATACAAAGTCCATCTAGTATACATTCCATTATGTGTGCACACATGTATTGTATGTGCACACAC
>CM053625.1:314826244-314852355 GCA_028646595.1 Phalanger gymnotis
AACTCAGGTCCCAACTCCAGATCCAGCAGTCTCTCTCCTGTGCCACAGAGCACATGTGTAAAGTGCTTCGGAAACCTTCAAATGCTCTAGAGAGGTGGGGTGGCCTCAGCACAGGCAGGCTGCAGGGAGAGACAAGCAGTGATGTGGACTGACGAGTGTGGGCTTAATTCTCAAAGGCCTCTGGGGGAGGGAATCTAAGTCACCCTCAGACTTGGAGGGCTCAGTAGCTTCTCTGGCCCCTGCTGGCTTAGAATTCATATCCACCCTGCCCCCCCCCCGTTTCTGGGGAGCACCCAAGGCTCTGCCCTGGGGCCCTCTCTACCATGGGTTCTTGACTTGGGCTTCGCTAACCCCCAAGAGGCCAGGAATAGATTTCAGGGGGCCAGGAACTTGGGTGAGGAAACAATGAATTACATCTTTATCTTCATTAACCTCTCTCTGAGATTTAACATTTCCTTCAGCTGTTTTAAAAATACTATTCTGAGAAGGGGTGTATAGGCTTCCCCAGGACATGGAGGGGATCCAGCACACTAAAAAGGCTAAGCTTTGCTCTTCCCTCTCTGTCTGTCCATCTGTCTTTGTCTCTCCCTGTCTGTCTCTTTCATCTCTGCCATTGTCTGTCTGTCTCTTCCTCTCTTTCCTTTCTGTCTCTCTGTCTCCCCTCTGCTTTGTCTCTGTCTCTCTCCTCGCTTTCTCCTTTCTCTCTATTTGTCTCTGTCTCTTCTTGTCTTTCTCTTGGTCTCTGTCTCCACATCTCTATCTTTCTGTCTCTCTTTGTCTCTCTGTCTCTCTCCCTCCCCATCCCTCTCCCCCTCTACATATCACTCCTCACAGGATCTGGCTATTGTCTCTGTGCCTATCACTTACAGATACCTACATCTGTCCTGGCCTCTCCAAAGAGCTTCAATCCCAGGCCACCACCATTGGACATTTCTGGGCTGGAGGAAACATCATAAACATAATGTGGCTAAAGCCCCCTGTCTCCCCCCCACCCCCAAATTCCATTTCTTGATCTGCACTGCCCCCGTCCTTCTAGGGTCTTGGTTTGTAATCTCTGCCTTCCCTGGACTCCCCCCATGTCTGACCAGTCAGTAGATCTGGCTATTTCTGCCTTCACACAAGCTCTTGGATATGGCCCCTTCTCTGCACCGCTGTAGTGACCACTCTAGCTCAGACTCTCATTCATATATCATTCCAATAGTGTCCCAGCTAGTGCCCTACTCTAGACCATCTTCCATTCTCCTGGCCGCCATCGTTTCTTGGCCTTATGACTCCCACATGGCTCCTTGTTTGTAGGTCTTTCCAGCATCTTTGGACATTACTCCCTAGCCCGCACTCCGCGATCCAGCCAAACGGCAATCCTGTCTGTTTCTTGCTCTACCCCCATTTCCCATCTCCAAACCTTTGTGCACTTCCCTCCTGGCCTCCACCTTGTGGAGTCCTCCTCTTCTTTTAAGATGTAGCTTGGACTGCTTCTGAATGAAGCCTTTCTTGCCCTGCTGGACTGCTGAAGCCCTCCTTCCAATCTACCTTGTATTTGACTGCTCTGCCTCTATGAATGTGTATACCCGTGTGTATATAGGCGCGTATTAAAGTTATACTTCTGCTGTACATATATCTTACATGTACTCATTGTCTCCCTCATTAAAATGTAAGCTCATTGCCAGTAGGGATTGTTTCATTCTGGCACAGTGCTGGGCACATAGTAGGTGCTTCATAAAGGCTTGTTGATTGGTTAATTAAATCCCATAGGGTGAGATGGATAGCCAGGCATCCCAGAGTCAGTCCTAACCTTTAGGTCATTGGACCAAAGTGGAACCATTGACCATAGGTTGGATTATGTATGTATGGAGGCAAGATAGAAACAGCTAGTCTATACGCAGACCAGTTTGGAGGCTGGGCAGCTTTCACCATTTATTAAATGTCTCCTGTGAATCATAGGCTGTGCTAAGATCCCCAAAAGAGTGGGACAAGGGAGTAGGCTTGTCCCTGGATTGTGTTGTAATTTTTTTCTTTTAAATTAATTTATTTTTAGTTTACAACATTCAGTTCCAAAGTTTTGAGTTCCAGTTTCTCCCCCTCTCCCCCCAAGATGGCAGATTGCATTGTATTTTGATTCCTGTGTATGGACCTTCTTCATGAAATAAATCTAATACTCCAGACCTATTGGCAGAATAGCCCTGAGCTGTCTCTGATAAGAGGGGAGGAGCTGCATGGAATATCTTGGTCAGGTCCTTGGCCACAGGCCAGATCTCTGATACTGGTCAAACACTTAGCCTTAGCCTTGGCTGCAGACTGACTGCCAGGGCTGGACACACCATAACTCTGACTCCCTGTAGGCCTGGTCAAACACATAACCTTATCTATAGTCGTAGCTTGACTCGTCCCTACCTTTGGCCAAAAACCGAATGGACCTAGATGCAGACAAGACTGACCCTTAACCTTGATTTTATATTGACCTTTAACCTTGACCATGGTTTGGCACCCTAGCCCTGGTCACTTAACCTTACTCATGGCCACAGACAGACCCCTGACCCTAACTCATTAAAGACCGACCCCTAAGCTTGGCCACAGATGGACCATTAAGCCTTAATCTTGGCCACACACAACATTGCCCATGGCCACAGACCCTGACCTTAACTTACTAAAGGTAGACCCCTAACTTTGGTTACAGACTGACTGCTGAGCCTTATTGTTAGCCATATACCTTACCCATAGCCACAGACTGACCCCTAACCCTGGCCCTGTCCACTGACTCCAGACCCAGGCTCTGATGGCTGACTGACTTCTGACTTTAACCTTGCTGTAGACTGACTCTTGAGCCCAACTATGGCCCTAGGCTGACTCCTAAGCCCACTGGCTATGGGAGAGGGGCAGGTGGGAGGGTGTGAAGGGCTGCAGTCAGTCTGTTTACCGAGCTGAGTCACAGCAAGCAGTGGGGGTACTCTGTCTAAACAAGGAAGCTGGCCTTGAGTGGGCATAGCCCTGGTGCTCACGTAGCCCAGTTCCCATCAATGTCAGCAAGTCACTGGGTCATCTTAGCAACCACAGCCTCATGTGATGCAGGGCTGACTCATCGCACGGGATAAGATGTTGAAACTGTCTGGGGAGGGCTGGGACCAAGGATTGCTGACCTCGCCTGGTCTCACCTGAACTCCTCCTCCCTGTGGGCACCTTCTTCCTCTCTCATCCCTGCTGTGGCCTCTGCCTTCTCAGCCTGGTCGAGGCCATGGGGTCCATGTTTATGCTGTGCCTTGGTTCAGGGCTGGGGGCATGGAACTCCGGGAGTCTGAGACCTGGGTGACTTGAGTTCAAAGCTCAGCTCTGCCTCAGTAGCTGTTGGCCCTGGGCAAATCAACTAACCTCTCTGTGACTCAGTTTCCTCATCTAGAAAGTAGGACTAATCACACTCCCTTGTTCTACTTCAGAGGATGAATGTATGGCCAGTTAAGTGTTTTGAAAACCTCATTGTGCTGTATGAATATGAGTTGTGATGGGGAGGCCTCACCCTCCTGAAGCATTTCCTGGGGGTGGGGGCAGGGAATGGCAGGGGTCTGAATCTCTGGACCTTGTGACCTTATTGCTGGGGGGGGGGGGCAGGGAATGGCAGGGGTCTGAATCCCTGGGCCCTGTGACCTTATTTCCAGGGGATGGGGGCAGGGTTGGCTTGATCAGAGAGGAGAAGGGGAAAGGGGAGCTTGATCTCCTGAGGGTGCTGAGGCAGGGGCTAGATGAGATCATGGCCTCTGGGTGACCCATCCCAAGCCCGGGTGGAGGTGAGGAAGAGGACAGGCCCCCATCAGCCTGGGTTCCTCCTTCCCTGTGGAGCCATCACGCTCTCCCCTCCTCCTCCCTCCTCCCTTCTCCCCCTCTTCGCTCCTTTATTTGCTAAGCTAGCACAGAGTGTTCTGTCTTGGCCATGCATACAGATCAGAGGGCCGGCTGGGTGTTCTTCCGGATTTATTTATTTATTTATGCCCCCAAAGCAAGCTAGAGTAGGGGTTCGAGGGGTGGGGAGGGAGGGAGACAGCCCCATGGGCACTCACCATGGAGAGCTGGAAGCCTTCTCATTCCCCAGAAAGGCTTTTTATGGTGTGGAGGCTTCTGCATGTGGAGTCGGAGGGTGTGAGTTCAAATGCTGTCTCTGCTCCGTGCCATCTCCCTGTGTGACTGGGGTGTGCCTTATCCTTTCTGGGCTTCATTCACCTGCGTGTGAAAAGAGAGGCTTGGACAGAATGATTCCCTTCATTTTCGTGAGCATTTCGTAAGTGCCGACCAGGTCTAAAGTGCTAGGCAGTGGGGCTACAAGGACCAGTGAGTCAACTGGCATTTATTTGGTGCCTACCCTGTGCCAGGCACTGGGGATCCAAAGCAGGTGGAAGGAGAGGCGCTGTGTGACTTCTTGTTTGTAGATGATTGTGCACCCAATGCAGCCTCTGAGGCCGAGATGCCACCAAACGTGGACCCATTCTCTGCTGCTTGTGCTACTTTGGGCCTAACAATTAACACCAAGAAAACCCAGGTACGCCATCAGCCACCACCACACCATCCACATGCGGAGCCATCAGTTATAGCGAATGGAGAAGTTTTGAATGCTGTGGGTAAGCTCACTTACCTCGGTAGTGTACTTTCCAGGGATATACGCATTGATGGTGAGGTTGACGCTCGCGTTGCCAGAGCCAGCTCAGCATTTGGGAGGCTCCGAAGGAAAGTGGGAGAGAAGAGGTATTAGACTGACTACCAGACTGAAGGTCTACAGAGCTGTGATGCTAACCGCATTGTTGTATGCCTGGGAAACCTGGACGATCTACCAGCGCCAGCCGTGCCAGGAAACTGAATCGCTTCCATTCGAATTGTCTTAGGGAGATTCTGAGGATGACCTGGCAGGAGAAGGTACCAGACACTGAGCTCCTTACTCAAAGTAAACTGCCAGGCATTCAAACTCTGCTTCAGAGAGCACAGCTCCGATGGGCTGGCCATGTTGCTCAGATGCTGTACGAATGCTTGCCAAAAAGATTATTTTATGGAGAACTCACACAGGGCAAGTATTCACATGATGGTCAGAAGAAGCGATTTAAGGACATTCTCAAGGTCTCTCTGAAAAACTTTGGAATCGATTTTGGGACATGGGAGACTGCCACAGGACGGCTCAGCATGGTGCACCCACATCAGAGAAGGTGCCGTGCTCTATGAGTGAAGCAGAATTGAAGTAGCTCAAAAGAAAGGTGAGGCGCACAAATCTAGAGCCATCTCACGCCCAACGTTCACACAGACTATTTGTGCCTGACCTGTGGCATGGTGTTCTGAACTCCTGCCGGTCTGATCACCCACAGTCAGAGGCACCGTACCTTGATCCTAACATAGTGATGTCATCAGACCTCTGAGAATGAAGGACAAACAACAAGGCAAGAAGCCTTTTCCAATTCCTCTTAATCCCAGTGCCCTCCAGTTAATTATCTCCTATTTATCTTATATAGGGCTTGTTGGTATATACTTGTTTGCATGTTGTTGCCCCCATTAGACCAGAAGCTCCTTGAGGGTGGGGATTTTCTTTGGTCTCTTTTTGCTTTCCCAGCCTTTAGCTCCTGGCCATAGTTGACACTTCAGAAATTTCAATTGATTGATAAACAGCAGAGATGATGCTGTTTCCATTGCTTTGTGGACAAGGGCTGGGACTGGAAACTGGAAGGAGGGAGACTAAATGGGAGCAGTATAAGAGAAAGATTTTCGTAGGATCCAGAATCTAGAAGTGGCCTCAGAGACCATCCAATCTAATGTCCTTATTTCACAAAAGAGGAGACTGAGGGTCATGAAGGTTTCTGATTTGCTGAGTATCACCCAGGGCATAAGCATCCCAGGTGGTATTTTAACCCAGACCCTCTGATTTCAGAGTCAATGCTTTGTTCTCTGCTCTGAGCTGGAGAGAAGAGAAACATTTTGATGGATAAAGCAGGGCAGAATTGTGTGTGTGACCCAAGCCAAGCGGGCACCGGTGTAGGTGACAGGAGGCCATGCATCTCCCTGGGAGTCTTGCCTGCACGCTTGTCAGCAGCACCCAGGCCGGCAGCTGGGGAGGTGGGTAGTTTCCTGATGGGCCACGTGTATGTGTTTGGGGTTGGGGCAGGAAGTGAGCGCCACGTTGCCGGACGCCTCCGCTACTCTGGTGGCCCAGGTTGCGTCAGCAGACAGTTTAGCAGCTGGCATGGTGCCTGCCTGGGCATGCTGTGAGTGTTTATAAACCTGACAGGGCTACATCCGGCAGCTGCATCAGAGGGTCAGGGAGCTGAGGGTGAGGGGGTTTGGAAGTGTTGGGATGACGGCCTTTCTCTCCCCAGATCGTCAAAATATCCGGCAGCATCACTGTTCCCTTCCCCCCTCCATCATCTCCTCCCCACTGTCCATATCCTCTTCTCTAAATTTAGTACCTGGGAGACAGGAAGAAAAGTCTTTGGTCTCTGAAGAATACTATGCAGACAGAGAAGGAGGCATGAGATGCTTTATTGGGGGTGGGGAGGTGAAGGGAGGGTAAGAAAGAGAGAGGTGATAGAGAAGGTGGGAGAAGAAAGCAAGGGGAAAATGGGGAGAGAGGGAGAGAAACAGGGAGAGAAAAAGAGGGAGAAGGAGAGAGAGGGAGAGGAGAGGAGGGAGAGAGAGGGAGAGAGGGAGGAAGAGAGAGGGAGAGACAGAAAGGGAAGGAGGGAGGGAGAGAGAGAGAGAGAAGGAGAGAGAGTCAGAGTGAAGGAGGGAGAGAATCAGGAGGGAGGAGGAGAGAGGGACATAAAGAAAAGTGGGAAGGAAGGAAGGAAGGAGAGGGAGAAGAGAGAGAGATGAGGTCAGGGATTCAGAGACAGTAATTAGCTTCACCATATTCTCTGCTTGGCTTGGTGGGGCTAGGAGCTAAGGACCTTGGAGAAGGGACGCCTGAGGAAGAGTAGCTTGAGAGGGCCCTCTGCAGATAGTGCCAGTCCTTGAACCTCGGGCAGCTGCTTGGCTTATGCTAAGACCCCACTGTGTTGAGCCTTGGACCAATCTGATGAGTCCTTGGACTGACAGAGGGGACAAAGCCTTTGTTTTGGGGAGCCCCTGGGCTGAGGGGGCTGACAGTCTCCCTGTTTTATGTGGAGGTACAAGAGGTGGGGGCTCAAATGCTCAGCTCCCATATCCTGGCTCCTTTTAGGGGTGTGGTCACTGCAGGGAGGGGCTGAGCAGATGGGCACTCGCTGGTGGAAGGCATTTATTCCTCCTCGAGGCGAGTCATTGACCCCATTCAGTCCACTCAGCTGCCAAGCTCTGTGACCCTAACTCTGCTCACATCCCAAGAGACAGTGTTACCCTCCCTCCACTGCTCTCATAGAATGGGGTGGAGCTCCCCCGAGGTGGTGAGTGGCATCATAGGGACCAGTCCTTGTGGGGAGGGGGCGGTCTCCAAAGCCCGCCTCGAGGACGCCACTTTGCTTCCATTCAAGAAATGCTGTATGTGCCTGGCACGAGGCCTGGCACACAGTAGTCGCTTGGTGCAGGCTTGCTGATGGATTACAAAATGATCACCAAGTAATTTCAGTGGGCAGAGTTGCTAGTGTCTTGAAGGCATCTGGAGAGGTCTCTTGCTGGAAGAAGCGCTTGAACTGAGCCCCCCAAAGGAGCTAAGGATTCCAAGCCACCAAGCAACAAACATTTATTAATCACCTACTGTGTGCCAGGTGCTGTTGAGAATTTTTGTGGTTGAGCTGTTTGGGGTTTTCTTTGCAAAGAAACTGCAGTGGTTTGCTATTTCCTTCTCCAGCTCATTTTACAAATGAGGAAACTGAGGCAAGCAGGATTAAGTGACTTGCCCAGGGTCACAAAGCTAAGAAGTGTCTGAGGCTGGATTTGATCTCAGATCTTCCTGATTCTGGGCCCAGTGCGCTATCCATTGCACTACCTGCGCTGATGTTGAGAATATAATATTGAAAATATAAAACAGTCCCAACTCTCAAGGAAGCTGACGTTCTACGAGGCAGATGCCAAATATATGCAAGATACATTTTTGCCAGGGAGATCACAATAGCAGCTGTGGTGGAGGATAGTGGGAAACAGGGCAGGCTTCATGTATACGGTGGCACTCGAGTTGAATTTTGAGGGGAAATAAAGGATTCTAAGAAGGTGGAGGCAAGGGCAGAGCACCCAGCCAGAGCAAAGGAGTGGAGGTGGGAAATGTAGTGGAGGAATGGCCAGAAAGGCTGTTTGACTGCATCAGAGAGGATGGACAGGAAGTTAATATGGAATAAGGTTGGAAAGGTAGGTTGGGGCTAGGTGCCAGAAAGGGGAGATGAAAAGGGAGTGTATTTCAGATTTTGGGGGGCAGCCTCTATAAAAGTGTGGCCACCAGGGATTGAATAGTGTCCATAGAGGATAGCAGAAAGGCCTGCTTGGCTTTCAGCCCAAAGAGGCCTCACCCTATCTTGGGGGCTCAGGAGGCAGGGGCATGAGCAAAGGAGCCATCCCTTAGCAGAAGGTGCCCTCTTCCAACAGGACGGTTTGCTCTGGCCCCGTGTGTGACCCTGAGATGAAGGAGGAGCTGGGGACAGAATGGCATGCCTCAGATTAACACTTAATTGGATGTCTTGCCTCCTTCACTCCCCCTGTTTATTGTACCGAGACCTCTATTTCCCAGGCCTAAAGTGTGTGTTTTGTGGTGACTGGAGAGGACAGACAAGGGAAAGGCAGCCCCAAAGCAGGCTGGAATAAAAGAGGCCACATCTCAGGCCTCCGTGGCACTCTCCAGGGGAAGGGCGGGAACCATGTTCCTTCCCACCAAATTACCGGCCTCTTTAGGTTTGTAGAGGGAGAAGGGGAGAGAGAGAGAGAGAGAGAGAGAGAGAGAGAGAGAGAGAGAGAGAGAGAGAGAGAGAGAGAGAGAGAGACGGATAGACACACACACAGACAGAAAGACACGCACACACACATATAGACAGAGACAGACACACAGACAGACACACAGACAGACACATACACACATATACACACAGACGGAGACAGACAGACGGAACTGGGGAGGGGGAGAGGGCAAAGGAGAGAAAGCCAGAGACGAGCCAGGACTGTGAAGAGGCATTTCCTCAGCTGCCCTCAGGAGCCCTTTTTCAACTTGCCCTGGGTCCTTGGGTACTTGGATTCAGGGTCCAGCTGGTCCCTCCTTCTCCTTGGGCTCTTGAGGCTTCTCATTTGCCTCTGAACTGGCCATTGGGGTTCCTTCTTCCTGTGTAAGGAGGTGAATGGGCAGAGGCTGGATGGGAAGCCTGGGGTGGGTGCTGTTTATGGGGGCGTCTGGGGCCCCCTCTTTGAGACTGCCCTCCTGCTCTGGAGTCCATGCTATCCTCCCCAATGGGGCCCCTTTCTCTCCTTCACTGCCCTCTCTTTCATTCCCTTCTCCCTTTTTCTGCTTTGCCTTGGGGTCCGTAGTCATGCCTGTCTGAGCAAAGACGGGGTCCTCACAGCTGATGAGGGAGGAGTTGGGGGTGGAACAGAGCTGGCCATCCTGGTGGGATTCCAGGGCCATGGTGGGGGATTTTTCTTCCCTAATTCCTTAACCCTGTTGAAATTCCTCCCTTGAGGATGAAAATCATTTATTCCAAACCCCTTTGGGAAAGGGAGCCTCACAGGCTCATAGATTTAGAATTGGGCCCTTCAGACGTCATTTAGCCCACCCTTTGGATGTGACAGATGAGGAACTGAGGCCTGGGTATTTCTGAACCTACTAGGAGGAGGCCTTGAACCATGAATTGTGAAGAAGCATGGTGAGGGAGGGGGCTGGGCTTTGGAGTCAGAGGATATGGGTTTGAGTCCTGTTTCTGCCTGTTAACTACCTGCGTTACCCTGGCCAAGTCACTGTAGCTCTTTTGGTCGTAGTTTCCTTATCCGTAAAAAGAGGGGCCACACGAGATGGACCCTAAGACCCCTTCCAGCCATAACTCTCTGAGCTCGTGTCATACACTGACATCGAGGGATAAACGACTAGTATCAGGATCTTTCCTGAGGGTGGGAGCTGGTGGGGAAAAGGGCAGGGGGTGCCTGCGAGGCCTGGGCTGGTCAAATCAGTGATTGGATTTCACCCTTAGAGGTGAGTGGGTGGATGGATAGAAGGATAAAGGGAGGGATGAATGGGATGAATGGAAGGATAGAGGGATAGAAAGGTGGAAGGAGGGGTGGAGGGAGGGAGAGAGATATGGAGGGATAGATAAATGGAGAGATGGATAGAGGGGTGGAAGGAGGTTTAGAGGAATGGAGCCATGCCAGACTTTACAGGCTCAGCATTCTCTGCCTCCTGTCTTCCCCCTTCCCTGCTGCCCCTGCCTGCAGGTTCCTTAGAAAGCGAGCTCGGACGGTATGCAAAGTTGTGAACCCTCTGGTGACAGTGCGGATGACCCTCTCAGTTGTGGCTTGCCGAGAAGGAGACAGCCTCGAGTGGTCGTGATTGGCGCTGGCCTGGCCGGTCTGGCCGCCGCCAAAGCCCTCCTGGAGCACGGCTTCACGGATGTCATAGTGCTCGAGGCGTCGGACCGCATCGGAGGCCGAGTGCAGAGCGTGAAATTCGGTGAGAAGCCCTACCCTGCTCCGCTCCTTCCCATCCTCCTCCTCTCTCCCCCCAAGTCTGCTTGCTGACTGTCTCGTTCCCTGGAATTCCACCACTGGAGGCTCCTACCTTGGAAACCGCATTTTCTTCCTCGAAAGTACTAAGAATGTTTCTGGATCTCTTTCAGATAAAATTGTCTCCTGAAGGCCTGAAAGTAACCTTGTGAGGCAGGGCCAAGGATTATTTTCTCTCTCTTATGATTAATTTGTACAAGCCATGATGGTGTATTGGCAAGAGCTCCAGGCTAAGTGGAGACCCAGGTTCTAGTCCCAGCTGTGGCATTAACTGACCAAATGAACATGGGCAATAAGATACACAAAGATACTGGAGTGTTTGCCATTTCTTTCTCCGGCTCATATTACAGATGAGGAAACTGAGGCAAACAAGGTTAAGCGACTTGCCCAGGGTCACACAGCTAGTAAGTGTCTGAGGCTGGATTTGAACTCAGGTCTTCCTGACTCCAGGCCTGGTGCTCCATCCATTGCACCACCTAGCTGCCCAAATAATAGCACCTACATATTTATAAAGTGCTTGGCACAGTGCCTGGAACATATTAGATGTTATAGAAATATTATTGTTTTTAATGTTAATAATCATCTTACCCTCTGACGACTTGGGGAGAGGCTCATGCTTAGTAGGTGCTTCATGAATGTTTGGTTAAATTGCCCCCTCGTGGCCTGGGACAGGAAGTTCAGATGTTTGGCAGTAGAACGTAGACCGGCAGTGATGGAAGGAGTTTCTAGCTGGTCACTCCTCCATTTACAGAGGAGGACCCCAGGTCTGAGCTACTCCTTGCGCCCCAGATGTAGCAGGTGTGTGCGTGGGGGAGAAGCCCTTTAGTCTGAGTCTCCTCCTGTGCCCCAAGTGAACCGAGTGCCAGACCCTCCTGGGTCAGAACCGTGGCCCAGAACCGGGAGAGGCGGGTTCTCGTTGCTGCTGGGTTCCCACTGCCACTTTGTAAATCATTTCTCCTCGTGGGACGTTTCTTCGTTGTACGTGAGCGTCATTCGAAGGCGCTGGAGAGGACGAGGGCATTGTCTTCAAGCTCTTTGTGAAGGGCTGTCCCGTGGAAGAAAGAGGGCTAAGCTTCTTCCCTAACTCGGGGCAGAACCTGGTGGATAGGGTGAAAGTTGCAAAGGGATAGATTTAAAAATATAGAATATGAAAAAAATGTAAAATATATATGTCCCATGTAATATGTTATAAATAATATGACAATACCTAGCATTTACATCGTGCTCGTAGGATTGCAATCTCGTCTCTTCTGATCTTCACAATAACCTTGCAGAGGAGGCGCTGTTATTTGATAGATGAGGAAACCGACTTGCCGAATGGCTAGTGTGTGACTGAGGTCAGATTTGAACTCAGGCCTTTCTGACTCTAGCACTCCATCCACCGAACCGCCTACCTACCTAGACGTCAGCCAGAAATCGCTAAAAATGAGAGCCGTCCAAACGTGGCGCGGGCTGCCCCGAGGGGTGGTGGGCCCCCCTCCTGGGAGGCTTGACGACCACTAGTCGGCCTTGGCATATTGGGCTTCCTTTTGGGCAGCGCTTGGCTTAGCTGGCTGCTGAGGTTCATGCCGACTCACAAGTTGTGAGGTTCTGTGATCGTGAAGTGAAGGAACGACAATGGCGGCCGTCGATGGCTGCCATTGATGCCGAGCTATTTCCGTAGACGGTTTCATGAGCGCTTCACCACGGAAGCAGGTAGAACCCAGCTTAGCTCCAAATGACTGAAAGTCACTTTTCCCGGGGTTACACAGTAGCGGGTATCAGGAGGGAGGAGTCAAACCCAGGTTTTCCTAAGTCCAATGTGCTCTTTAATGTCTTTGTCCTTCTATTTGGACTGGGCAAAATGATCCTCCGGTGGCCCCTCTGAGTAGAATTGAACTCAGGTCTTCCTGACCCCAGGCCCAGCTCTCCATCTACCTAGATCTATCTAATGCCAATTGCCCTGCTTACTTAGACTCCTGAATTGTTAGAAGTAGGTAGGCTCTCGGCGGTCGCCTGCATACGTTCCGAGAAGCTCATCGCCAGAAAGCTTCGCATCTGACTTACAGCTGGGGAAATTGAGTCTTGAGGAGGAGTGACCTAATGAATCATAGACACACAATGATGGAAGGGACTCTAGGGACCATCGAGTCCAAGAGTTCTTAGCTTGGGATCTGTGAACTTTGACTAAGGTTTTGACAGCTCTTTTTCAACAGAATCTGTTCCTTTTGTAATCCTATGTGGTCTATTTGATGCATTTAAAAGAGGATTCTGAGGAAGGGCCTGTGGGCTTCCCCAGTTGGCTGCCCAAGGGGTCTAGGAGCCAAACAAGGGTTAGCATGCCCCCTCTAGCCTAGCTCCCTTTTTTGTACCTGAGGGGGTATTGTGGAGGCTCAGCCGACAGGAACGTGCTTGAAGAAATAGAAAGTCCTGAGATTAATTCATCTTCTCAGTCCAGGGGCCTTATTGGATCCCCACCAGGCACAGGCTGGTACCCAGGGCCTTCCGCCCCACTCCCCAGACCTGTCTGCTCTCTCGCTTGGGCAGCACCTGGAAATAGTGGCGGCTCTGCTATGAGCTCAGATGCTCTCTGGGGAGACGGCCTCCTGTTTTTAGCTGCAGCTCTGATAATGAGATGCTGCCTGGGGAGGAGGGGAAACTTTGCTTCTTTCTTCTGTCTCCCAGCCTGCTCCGACTCCCCAGGAGAGCTGCCCCTCCCTGTGGGCCTGGGTTCTTGCCACCACCTGGACCTCGAGCTGTGGGAAGGGGGAGGGCGAGGATGCTGGTGGGGACAGGGAGGTGGGATGTTCAATTCAACCAGTCCTGTAGGAGCTCGGGATCCAAAGACCAAAACAAAATGGCCCTGTTCTTAAGGAGCTTATATTCTACTGGGGCAAGAGGGTGGGTACACAGATGGTGAAGAGAAGGTAGTCTGAGGCAGGAGTGTGTGTGTGCATGTGTGTGTACATGTGTACTTACATGTGCACACATTCTCAAGAGTGTACTTGAGCCTAAGGACAAAAAGCAAGGCCAGCCTGTTAACAAGGCTGATTGTAGGAGCTTTACAGAACTTTGTCTCTTCTTCCTGGGCACTCCTCACTGAATTAATTCCTTTATTAGGAGCCTACTATGTGCCGGGGACTGAGCTAGGTGCTGGGGATATAAAGGTAAAACAATCAACAGGCATTTATTAAGAACCTACTGTGCATCAGGAGCTGTGCCAACTTCTGGGGGCACAAAGACAAAGAGATGGATCCACAAGCGTTTATTCAGGGCTGCTGGAGATAGAGACAGAAAGAAACCTGCCCTCGGGGAGCTTCGGATCTGTCAGGGAGACAGCGTGTGAAAACAGTCTGTCCAAAGCACATACAAAGCCAGCGCAAGGACTTTTCTCTTGGAGGGAGAGGAGGAGGGCGCTAGGGACTAGTGGGGATTGGGAAGGGCCCTGTGAGGAGGTGACGTCTGAGCAGAGTTTTGAAGGAAACAGTCATTTTTAAAAAGGCGGGAGATGAGGAGGGAGTACATTTTGGGTACAGTGGACAGATAAGGAAGAGGCACTTCCCCTCCCCGCCAACATACCCCTACCCAGAGAGGACGTGGATTTTGAGCTGGGTTTGGATTGGAGCAAGATGTCGAGCTCTTCTCTTCTCACTGAGCTTCAGCTTCTCCATCTGTAAAATGGGGATAATCCTGGCACCTGCCTCCTAAGACCGTGAAAATGTAAAGCGATCTGCAAATGCCCAAGTGTCACAGGAATCATAACTAGGACGAAGCCTGTTGGTGCCTGCACATTGGTCAGACTAATTTACTGCTGAGGGGCCATCCTGCTCCTACACTTTAGGATTCTGGGATCTGCACGGTGGAAGACTTTCTACACTGGGAATTCCCAACATTGATGAAATCACAGTGTTAGAACAGAATGAATTAATGAATGGAGGGTGGAACCGAGGCCTGGAGAGGTGAAGGAATTGTAACATGTGGTGCGTGAAGTGCTATAGAAATGCCTCTTCCCCTTCCTCTTCCTCCCCCCTATTCCTCCCACTTCTCTTCCTCTCCCTTCTCTTCCTCTCCCTCCTCTTCCTCCTCTTCTTCCTCCTCCTCCTTCTTCTTCCTCCTTTTCTTCGTCTTGCTCCTCTCCTTCTTCCTCCTCCTCCTCCTCCTCCTTCTCCTCTTCCTTCCCCTCCTCCTGTCAGATCACACTTTAGGCCTAGCTCTAAATGTGTGCCATTGGGTAGTCACTTTGCCAACCCGGGCCTTAGTTTCTCATCTATACAATGAAAAGCGAGGCTTGATGGTCTAGCCTGTGTTGACCAGCCTGTGTTGGTAGAGGGAGTTTCCTTCCATGGAAGTCCCTGATCCCAGGGCGATTACAGGTACGGTTTCAGTCTCTCTTCTCTGGGAAAGAAGGGCAGCATGTTATTGTGGTGGAGAGAGGGCTGACTCCAGAGTCAGGAGGATCTGAGTCTGCCTCCTACTACCCGAGCCACGTTGGGTGAATCACTTAACCTCTTTAAATGTCATGGCTTCACCTGCAAAGTGGGCAATGGCCCTCTGTGAACCTTAGCGGGTCCTAGAAATGGGAGCCATTATTGGTAATCTGTTTTGAAATACTTTTTGGAGGAAGGGGAATTCCCAAAGGAGGAATACTGGTTGACCTCTGTCTGAGGGAGCAAGAGGAAATGACTCATAGAGTGTCAGAGCAGGAAGTGGCCTGAGAGACTCTTGTCTAGTATTCTTCTTCTCTTCCTTCCTTACTCCCTTCTCCCCTGCTCTTACACTTCTTTTATAGATGAGAAACAAGAATGTGAGGCTGGGCACTGGGAAATCACTTATCCAAGGTCACACAACGAGCGAGTAGCTGGTAGAGCATTCTAGCCCGCTTCTCTGGGTCTTAGTTCCCCGTTTTTATTTCACTAAAGGCTAAATGCAGTAGGAGGAACCCAGGCTGCTCTGTGCCTAGGGCTGAGCACTGGCCTGAGTTAGTGAGGGAGTGTCCTTCCTTCATGGGTTTTTAAGGATGTCCTTGGTGTTGATCTGTCCCAGCCATGGACCTCCCTGGTTCTCAGGAGCCCTTGTTGAATGCAGGTCCTGGCTGATACTCCAACTGAAAGAGAGAACATAGCCAACAAATGTAGCGTAAAGAAAGGGCCAGAAGTGCACAGGTACTTCAGTAGGTTAGATGGCTGTACCTGAGAGGTCTGCAGGCCAGAGGGGCTGGGCAGGTGCTAAGGCCTGGAGGACCTGAGGAGGCAGAGGCCTGGTGGTCCTCCACCTTGGCTGAACCAGTGGAATTGGTGGCTTCTATCTCATCCAAGCTTTGCGAGCAGTCATTCTGCTCCCATGGGTCCTGGGCCTTCTGGGTAGGAGGAGAGAGGAAGGGAAAGGCAGGGGCAAATGGTGACTCCATTGCCTGGTCCAGGACGGCTCAGGGCCAGTGAAGGGTGTGAAGGGGGAGGGGAAGGAGGGAAGAGCTAAAAACTGTGGGAAGGGTTCGAGTGGTCATGGAACGAGGGTGATGGGCCCAGTGTGAAAGAGGCAGGCACCCTGGCCCTGACTGAGCATTAATGTGCTGTGTGACATGGAGGCAGGCTTATTTTAACCAGCTACTGCTACTCTCTCAAAAAACATTGCTCTCCTTTCTGATGGCCCATGTCTTCCCCTCCTCTCATAATAGTAAAGATGTAAGTTATTTTTGAACCCGACTTGAGATTTCACTGGGATAGAGAGCTCCCAGTGAGTTAACTCTCTACCAATACAATACGGACCTTCTCTGTCTAAGGGAATGGCCTAGACCATCGAGATGTAAATTGACTTGTCCAGGGTCACCAGGCAGTGTGTGATAGTGGAGAGTTTGAATCCAATACGTCTTGATTCAGAGCCCCCAAAACATACCACCACTCAGCAGCTCGATTCAAAATTTCAATTCCATAAACATTTATTAAGAGCTTACTATGTGCCAGACACCATGATAAGTGTGGGGGATAAAAAAAGAGGCAAAGGACAAGCCCTGTGTTGGAGGAGCTCACATTAATGGGGGAGACGCCAGGCAAACAAATATATACAAAGCAAGCTGTGCAGGGCAAATGGAGGTAATTAACAGAGGGAAAGCGCTGGGACGACGGGGACTTGGGGAAGCCTTCCTGTAGGAGGTGGAATTGTAGCCAGGACCTAAAGGAAGCTGGGGGGGGGGTCAGTGGTCAGCCATGGAGGAGGAGAGTATTATGGGCACGGGAGACTGTCAGAGAGAATGGCCAGAGCCAAGAGATGCTGTGTCGCGTTTGGGCGGCAGCCAGGAGGCTGGTGTAACCGGATCCAAGAGCACACGTTGGGAGGGAGGTGTGAGAAGACTGGAAAGGTGGGAGGGGCCGGGTCAGGAGGGGCTCTAAATGTGAAAGGGCACATTTGACTTTGCTCCTGGAGGCAATAAGGAGCGCTGGAGCTTATTGAGTAGGGGGAGGGGATGACACGATGGAGAGACAGTTAAGCCCAAGACACGGCCCCCAACACGCTTTTAAAACAAAAGCATACGACAGCGCCTTCCTGTTAGAGATGCGCCATTCAGCACCAGCAGTCCACTACCTCTCTGCCAAGAGGAAGGAGGCAGTCTGGCATGGCACTGATGAGAGCTCCGCAGTCTTTCATGTGTTCTCCTTAAAGTGGACTGGCCGGTGGATGATGAGGGTGAAGATGATGATGATGGTGATGATGGTGATGACGGTGACAGTGAGGGTGATGGTGATGATGATGACGGTGATAATAATGATGGTGGTGATAGCATTTATATAGGGCTTCAAGCTTCAAGGTGTATACAAAACACCTTCTGTATATTATCTCATTTGATATTCTCAACAGCCCTGTGAGATTCATAGTGTTATTATCCCCATCTTACAGGTAAGGAAACTGAGGCCAGGACAGATTAAGTGACTTGTCCAGGGCCACACAGCTGGTGAGTGTCTGGGGCTGGATTTGAACCCTAGTCTTTGTGCCTCCAGGTCCAGTTCTGTATGCACTGACCCCACTGGACATTACTCCCTTGGCTCTGCTACACCGAAGAGGGGAAATTTAGAAATGGGAAGGAGTTTAGAGGCCTTCTATCCCAATCCTGTATTTTACAGCTAAGGTCTACAGAGATGATTTGACTTTTCCCATGTCACACAGTAAGAAACCAAGGTAGAATTTGAAGCTGGGTCCCTTGGCTCCCAAGCTGGTGGGTTCTATTTGGAGGCAAGTTGTTGCTGCTTCTGGGTTTACGTTTTTGGTTCTAAAAGAGGCGAGTTAATGCCTGCTCTGCCTAATCACGGGGGAAGTAGGGAAGTGAGGAGCTATATGACCTTAGACCAGTCACTTCTCCTGTCTGGGCCTCAGTTTCCTCAGCTGTAAAATGAAGAGGAATTGATTTGATGGCCTAGGAGGCACCTTCTGGCCCTGGAGTTGCACTCTGAGGACCCCGCAGTGGGGTGCTGGCGAAGTCACCTCATCTGTAACACGAGGGGGTTGGATTTGGGGGCCTCTGAGTCTGTGACCCTAAGGGAGCGTTCTACCAGTGGGAGATGTGATGATTCTGACCATCCTCTTCACTAGAACACGCCACCTTTGAACTGGGAGCTACCTGGATCCATGGTTCCCATGGAAACCCAGTCTACCATCTAGCAGAAGAGAATGGCTTGCTGGAAGAGACAACGGATGCTGAGCGCAGCGTGGGCCGCATCAGCCTCTACTCCAAGAATGGCGTGGCCTACTACCTCACCAACCGTGGCCAAAGAATCCCTAAGGACGTGGTTGAGGAATTCAGCGATTTATACAACGAGGTGGGTGATGGGGATCATGGGTGGGAGAAAGGGGGCAAGGAGCCTCCTGAGGCTGGGCATGGGGAGCTGGAACCGGGGGGCCTGGCTCCCCATCCTTCACTCGCTGTGTGACTCTGAAAAACTCACTGCCCCTCTCTGGGCCTTGACTGACCCACCCGGATTGCACCGAGATGGTCTCTGCTTTCAAGTGGGTCCTGAGACTTAACTGGAGAAAAATGGAGTGCAGATTCTTTAAAAAGATATGTATAGAGTGCAAGGGATGGTTACGGAGTCGGATAATCATTTTAAGGTTTGCATGAGTAAGGACAGTGACAGTAACAATACTTAGCATTCACAGAGTGCCTTAAGGTCTGCAGAGCGCTTTACCAATATTCTGGCAGCTGGGGGGCTCCACAGTGCGCAGGGCTCCAGGGCCTGGCGTCAGGAAGACTCATTTCCCGAGTTCAAATCCAGTCTCAGACACTTATTAGCTGTGTGACCCTAGATAAGCCACTGAACCCTATTTGCCTCAGTTTCCTCATCTGTCAAATAAGCTGGAGAAGGAAATGGCAAGCCACTCCAGCATCTTTGCCAAGAAAACAGGTCACAAAGAGCTGGACCCTACCGAACAACAATGCAAGGATTATCTCATTGGATCCTCACGACGACCTTGGGAGGGACTTGCTATTTTCAAATCCATTCTACAGATGAAGAAAACAGTGGCTGAGTGATTTGCTGAGGGTCATACTAAGCTTTTGAGGTAGGATTTGAATTCAGGTCTTCCCCACTCCAAGTGTAACTCTCTATCCCCTGCACCACCTGGCTGCTGTGATAAGGGATCTCACTGGTGTGGGAAACCCTCAGTGACAGGGAAGGTCCTTCTGGGAGGAAGATCAGCTACTCCTTGGTAACTCAGAGTCCTGGAGAGTGGCTGAGGCCCCTGGGACCTGAAGGGACTTGGGCAGGCAGCAGAGCTAGTGTGTGTCAGAGGGAGCATTTGGCCAGTCCACCACACTGCCTTGTGGTTTTTATGAATATTTATCAATTCAGTAATATCAGAGTTACTCTTTGTGACTTACCATTCGGCTGAAAGAAATGGTGATGTTTAACCTTAAAGGATTATCCCCTGGAATGGGCGTTTGGCTTGTGCTGCTTGGCTCCAGATTTCAGTTAGGGTAAGGAAATGTTTCCTAATAACTGAAGCCTTGGAAGATGGTGAGTTCCTTGTCACTCAAGGTATTCAAGCAGAGACCAGATCACCGCTTTTTGTCAGGGATGTTGTGCAGGGGATTCCTGGTTGGGTAGAAGTTGGACCAGGTGGCATCAGAAGTCCCTCCAAACCCTCAGTGTTTCTGTTATGCCCTGGAGAAAGTGAAACAGACAGGGAACCTATAATTGGGCTTCTGATGGGGAATGGCTCCTCGCATGGATCAGTTATCAAGAAAACAGCCTCGACCCACTTAGAATTAGGAAGTTTTTCTTTACATCGCACATGGCCTACGAGACTCATCTCATGAGAGAGGGGATCGATCGACTTCTTTGGTGGGACCAAGCTCTGGGTGACCTTGGGTAACTCAGCCTCTCTGGGACTGTTTCCTTTGCTGTTAAATTGGGGAGTCAGGCTACATCGTCCCTAAGGTCCCTTCCAGTCCTCATACCATGACTCTAAGACTTCTGTGGGAAAAGACATTCCCCTCCTGGATGATCTCTAGCTCGGTGCTGGGGGATTGTCCTCACACCCACTAGGAAGCTCCGGAGGGGATTTGGTCTGGACTGTGTTATCTGTGCACGTTTCCCTCTCCAGACAGCCCTAATCCATGTCCTGCCAGTCCCTATAGGAGGGTGGTGAGTGGTTCCTAAGAAGATCACACCTGAGCAGTACTGTGGAGGCATGACTGAGTCAGCCCAGTGCCTTCCTTGGAATCACAGCCTCAGAACCCGTGCTCCTGTTTGGGGAATGGCCTCAAAGGGGGCAGATCTCAGGATCCTGTGGGAAGAAAAGCATTGGTCCTAGATTTAAGGCCTGGGTTAAAATCTAGCCTCTGCCACTTATTAACTATGTGACCTTGGGTAAATCACTTAACTGCTTCTAACTTTAGATCAAAGGTTGACAAACCTTCATCCTCAGATAGAGAAAGCATTTATTAATTTATCACTGTGTGCTGGGGCACTGCGCTAAATGCTGGCTGTGTTTCTCCCTCTCCTCCTCCTCTCTCCCTCTCTGTCTCTCTCTCTGTCTCTGTCCCTCTGTCTCTGTCTCTCTCCCTCTCTCTCTCCCTCCCTCTCTCCCTCCCTCCCTCCCCTTCTAGTAGAGAAAGACAATGCATAGGGGGAAGGGGAGGGAGGAAGAGGGTACTTCAGGAAGACAGCAGGAGGTGACCTGGTGGCCATGCTGGGTTCCAGAAGGATGACTAGCTGATCACAGGTGTCAGAGAGCCAGGAGTGGAGCCCTCATTTCCACCTACTGGACTAGAGATGGTTGGAGAGGGCAGCTAGGGTGGGAAGACTGTACAAAGGGGCACCACATCTGGCAAAGAAGTCGGGGAACCTGGTGAGGGGTATCCTTGGGAGTCAGCAGAAGCTCCTGATTGTAAAGCGATGACATTGACCGAACTGGTTCTAAAGGCAGGTCTTCAGACAAAGACAAGGAAGCATTGGGAACTTGGCCGTGTGGTGGATGTCAAACCTGGGTGGATTGGATAGGCTTAGACATCCACACAGTATCTCTCAGAGGCCTCCCTCCTAGGGTTTCTTTATGTGAGCTTTCTCTCTCACCTGCCCCATCCCTTATCTACCTAGGTCTAGGGCTGGAAGGGGTCTGATCCCCTCATTTTACAGATGCAGAAACTGAGGTCCAGAGAGGGTTTATGACTTAGATTCAAAGATCCCGAGCAGCCAGGCATTTAGTGGCCACTGAGTCCCATCCCCTACTTTTGCAGATGAGGAAACAGGCTTTGAGAGCTCAGGGAATTTGCCTGGAGTCATACAGCTTGTAGGTAGCGGAGGTAGCATTTGAATCCAGCTCTTTCCTGACTTGAAGCCCAGCATGCAATCCACAATACCCTGGTGCTGTCCTTTCTGACGTGGCTCTGAGGTTGTTGTTTAATTAAAGCAGGTCAGTCGGCCCTCCATGGCACTGCTTGGTAACCGAGGGAAGGGCTGGGGTCTCTTTAGAAACCATTCCCTGACCCCTCCTCTCTTCTGATAGCCTGTCCTCCAGAGTTCAAATGTGCCTCCCTGAGACAGAACCAAACAGAGACCTTGGAGGGGAACAGCAAACCAGGGTTTGGGTTCTTTGGAGAGAGATACGTGCATAGACACATGTGGGACCTGGTCAGGGTCCCTCGGGTGCTTCGTGGGGGCAGTGGGGACCATCACACAGCCTTGGAGCTGGAGGCCACCAGGGAGGGGAATTTCTTTTTCCCACTAAAGTCTTACAGACACTGGGTTAGAGCTAGAAGGTCCTTAGGGATCTTTAGTCCAACTTGTTAATTTTATCAAGAGGAAACGGGTCTGTTGTGGTTAGCTGATATGTCCAAAGTCACGCAGAGAATTTCACTTAGAACTTGAACCGAATCAGGACCCAGGAAAATTCCTATTCCTCTTGGGATTCATCAAGGACACATGATAACAGGAAACTAGGGAGAGCTCTCTGTCCATCAGTGGGCTGGGCTGCCTGGGAGGTGGTGGGCTTCCCCTCACTGTAGGGGGTCAGCTATTTCCTAAGGGGGATTCCTTTTGAGTTATAGGTTGGGCTAGATGGGCACTGTGGTCCCTGCTGCCCCAGAGATTCCGTGATGTGGCCCCCATGCTCCTGGAGTTTTCAGTGTTACGTCTCAGCCTCTGGTCTGGTGGGGGAAAGCCCCTTAAAGAGCCTTCTGTCCGATCTTGCGTCTCTCAGGGACCTCCTGGTCTTCTGGGGGAGACAACACCCAAACACACTCACATATCCCCATGCTCTGACACTCACCTACCCCCACACACATACATACCCTTTGTCTTTAAGAAATGAACATTAAAAGAAGAAAAGTTAGTCTAGTGGAATTAAGTAGATGAGTACTAAATGAACAGAAACACTGTCCAGGGAGACTAATCCAGGATGGCGCCCTGGAGGAGGTGACTGGGAGCTGGGGCCTGGAGGAAGGCTCGAATTGGAACATGGGTTAGAATAGAGGCGGGGAAGGGATGCTAGACATAGAGCCAGACAGGACCCTCTTAGAGTTCTGGTTCGGTAACTTGCTACTTGTGTGGCTGTGGGCAGCTTGCTTAACCTCTGGGGTCCTCAGTTTCCTCATCTGTAAAATGAGGCAGTAGAAGTGGTTAGCCAGAGGTGGGGAACCTGTGGCCTTAAGGCCTCATGTGGCCCTCTAGGTCCTCAAGTGCAGCCCTTCAATTGAATCCAAACTTCACAGAACAAATCCCCTTCCTACAGGATTTGTTCTGTAAAACTTGGACTTGGTCAAAAGGCAGCACCCTAGAAGGTCACACGTGCCTTGAGGCCACAAGTTCCCCACCCCTGTGCCTCTCAGGTTCTTTCCAGCTCTAGGTCAATGGTCCAAGGTCCTTGCTCACTATTTTCACGATTTGGGGCACGACACTTAGTGCCTCTGAGCTGACTCAGTTTCTTCAGTTAGAAACTAGGAGAGTTGGACTGGAAGGCTTCTGAAGTCCCTTCTGTCTCTCGCTCTTGCATAGATGGCCTTGGGGAAAGTCCTTTGGCCTCAGTTTCCTCATCTGTAAACGGGGGAGCTGGACCCCATGGCCTCACGGCCGCTTCCAGCAGCAGGTCAGTGAGCCTGCGAATGAACGGAAGCCACCCCCCTGCTCAATCTTCAAGCTGATCTCTTCCTCCCCCCAGGTCTATAACCTGACCCAGGAGTTCTTCCAGCGAGGTAAACCAGTCGATGCTGAGAGTCAGAACAGCGTGGGCGTCTTCACCCGAGAAGAAGTGCGAAACCGCATCAGAGCCGACCCGGATGATTCGGAGACCATCAAACGCCTGAAGCTCGCCATGATCCAGCAGTATCTAAAGGTGGGCACCCGGGCCAGGTCACTGGCCACCTCTGGGCCTCATCTGAAGGGGATCAGACTAGCTTGTCTCTGAGGTTTCTTCTGATGATTCTCTCATCTCTGTAGGCTGGACGGTGGGGGGAGGAAGCAGAGGGAGGAAACACATCTCCTGTTTCCTGGGGCCCCTGACCTAAGGGGGGTCACAGTTCTCATTCTCAGAGAGTCTTTGGCCTGACTTGGGGGAAGATGTAGACCTCCCAACCCCATAAGAGGGCCTTTTGTCTAAGGTGTGGAGACAGTGTCTCCCAATCAGACAGAATAAGTCACAGACGTGGGGGTGGGGGTGGGATGGGCTTAGAGGCCATCCAGTCTAATACCCAATTTTACAGATGAGGAAACTGAGTCCCAGAGGGGTGACCTGCTAGGTATTGCATGCAGCAAGTGGGCAGGCTGACGTCAGGGTCCTTTGACTAACAGTGGAGCATTCTGCCCCATTGCACAAAGGTACCTCCCATTCCTGGACTCCCTCGTTAACTCACTCGTGAATGCCCTGAGCAAACAGTTCTCAAATCTCAGCTGCTGGCAAGGCCCGGGAGCTCCTTGGGTGATCCTGCAGATAGTCTCAGACT
The DNA here is from genome assembly GCA_028646595.1 of Phalanger gymnotis. Taxonomy (NCBI): domain Eukaryota; kingdom Metazoa; phylum Chordata; class Mammalia; order Diprotodontia; family Phalangeridae; genus Phalanger; species Phalanger gymnotis. Next base: position 314,850,273 of record CM053625.1, read on the forward strand.
TTGGTGGACCTTCATTCATTTGTTCCTTCATCGATTCATTGAACAGACATTTATCAAGTCTCTGCTGTATGTGCAAGACACTACTGGCGTCACCAGGGCAGCATACAAACAGAAGACACAGCGTTGACCTTGGGAGCTCCCTGGCCAATGTCAGAAATGTCCCTAACTTGGGGTGGCCTCCCAGTCTTATGGGAGGGCCAGAAACTTGACTGTCTATCAGGGAAGTCCTCTGACCCTTTAATTAGAAGCCATTCTGGCCTAGCCTGACTCAGGCCCATGGGCTCTTTCCTCACTGTGTCTCCCTCTTACTCTTTGTCTCCCTTCCTCCATCAGGTGGAGAGCTGTGAGAGTAGCTCCCACAGCATGGACGAGGTGTCCCTCAGCGCCTTCGGAGAGTGGACAGAGATCCCGGGAGCACACCACGTCATCCCCTGTGGCTTCATGCGCATCGTAGAGCTGCTGGCTCAGGACATCCCCGATCGCGTCATCCAGTTGGGCAAGGCAGTCCGCTGCGTTCACTGGGACCAGGCATCAGCTCGGCGTGGGGGGCCCGAGATCGAGCAGTTGGCCGACCACAACAACGACACCTCTGATGAAGGCGGGGAAAACCCCCGGGAGGACAGGGGTGAAGGAGGCGAAGAAGAGGGAAGCCAGTGGCCAGTGGCTGTGGAGTGTGAGGATTGTGAGGTGATCCCGGCTGACCACGTGATCGTGACCGTGTCCCTGGGTGTCCTGAAGAAGCATCATTCCACCCTCTTCAGGCCCCCGCTTCCCTCAGAGAAGGCAGGAGCCATCCGCCGCCTGGGCATCAGCACTACTGACAAGATTTTTCTGGAGTTCGAAGAACCCTTCTGGGGGCCCGAATGCAACAGGCTCCAGTTCGTGTGGGAGGATGAGGCTGAGAGCCGGAGCCTCACCTACCCCGAGGAGCAGTGGTACCGCAAGATCTGTGGCTTCGATGTTCTCTACCCCCCGGAACGGTACGGCCATGTGCTCAGTGGCTGGATCTGCGGGGAGGAGGCCCTCGTCATGGAAAAGTGTGATGACGAGGCTGTGGCTGAAATCTGCACCGAGATGCTTCGGAAGTTCACAGGTGGGCGGGGGAGGGCACTCATCCTCCAATCGCCTTTTTTTTTTTTTAATGTCCAGAGTATGTTCTCTTCTATTATCTGAGCAGCAGATTTGCTAAGAAACAGGCCTGGGGAGGCCGATTATAATGGAAAATCACTGGCTTTAGAGTCAAAGGGCCAGAGTTCGAATCTCACCTCTACTGCTTATTGTCTGTGTGACCGTAGATAAAGACTTAGACTCGATGGTCTCTAAGATCCCTTCTTAATCTCTAATCTTATGACTTTGGTCAAGTCACTTCACCTCTCGAGCCTCAGTCTTCTCATCTGTAAAATGAAGTGGTTGGAGCAGATGGTCTCTTAGATACCTTCTAGTTCTAAATCCATGATGCCTTGATCTTATTGTAGTGCCCTCTCTGGCGGCTGCTCAGAGGGTGGGGGCTATCCCAGGATTCCAGGTTCTCTGTGGGACCAGGGTCTGAAAACTATAGCTCATGAGCCCCATCTGGTGTACCTTACCTTAATAATCAGCCGGTAGATACAATTTACTTTATTAGTCAACAAGCATTCATTAAGCACTTAGACTGTGCTGGGTTTTGGGGATACAAAGAACATTAAAAAAATTGTCCCTGACCTCAAGGAGTTCACACTCGGGGTGCACTTTCCCACAAATACATGCCGTGTCAGTGGGAGAACTGTAGAGTATGTTTTGAGTGAGGCATATATGTAGCCGATGTAATTAATTCTTCAAGTGCTATAAGGCCCTAATGACATCTGTCTTGTGGTATCCTCATACTACTTCCTGGGTGCAGCATCTTTGGTAGGCAAGTGACCCAGGTAGGTGCCTGGGTCTGCCCCTCTCGCTAGCTCTACTCTTAACTGCCAGGACTAGTTCCCTCTTGAAGCCATAGTCAGCTCTCTTCTCTGCTGCCAGAGGTCATGCAATGGTTATTGGCTGTGATTTTCCATCTTCTGTGTTTTCTGCTCTGTGCTGGATGTGGTATCTTCTGCTGGGC
>CM053625.1:314852855-314871319 GCA_028646595.1 Phalanger gymnotis
GGTGGGCATGGGAAGAGACGGCCCCTGCCCTTCAGAAACACTCGGGCTTTGGAAGCAGATCGTTCTCCCTCCCAGGGAGACCTTGGGCCCACGTTCTGGGTGGCTCAGCGTCAGAACAAAGGCTCTGGACGCCATCTGCCGGCCCTTACCCGGCATGACCCATCACTGCGCAGCGCTAAGGACGGGATATTTGGGGCATTCCCGGGGTTTCTCAGTCCCCCGGACATCCGGACCGTTTGACAGCTATTTGTCGCTCCAGCGCTCTCCGAGCCCTCCTTCCAGGGTGGATCCCTACCCCTCTCTAACTTGAGAGAGGCTCCTTGACAATGGCTCACCTGGCGATGGGCTTTTCTGATCTAGCCAGGCTGGTTGTGGGTGGACGAGCATGCAGTCCATCCCTGGGCCAGTGCCCCAAACCTTTCTGTCATTTAAGTAGTGCAGTGGATAGAGCGTGGCTTCGGAGGCAGGAAGACCCAAGTTCAAATCCTGCCTCAAACAAGTGGTGCGACCCACCTGAACCTGCCTCAATTTCCTCATCTGTAAAATGGGGAAAACACTAGCATCTACCTTACAGGACCCTTGTGTGGATCAAATGAAATCATGGGTAAAGTGCTTTGCAGAGCTTAAATACTATCCATTTTTATTATTCGGTGGGACGTCGGAGGAGGACTTCAGAGGAGGGAGAGAAACGCGGTATCTTAGTCACGGAATCTGAATCATAAGGGACCTCAGGCACCGGCTCTGAGCAAGAGTCTGCTCCACAACATGCCAGCCAGATCCTCTCCGCTGCCTCTGCCTTAGGAGGCAAGGCTCCCAGCCTCCAGAGGCCTCCCATTCGGCCTTCGGACGGCTCCAATCGCTGCGAATTTCCTTTTGCCGCCGGCGTATCCAGATCGGCCTCATCGGAACTCAGACCCCTGGCTCTGGTCCTGCTTCCCGGAGCCAAGCAGAGCAAGCGTACTGGGCAGAGGCCACAAGGTGGCGCAGTGAACAGGGCTCCGCACCTGCGGCCGGCAAGCGCCGAGTTCAGCGCGCCTGTTGTCTCCTAGGGCGACTGCGAAGATCGCGTGAGATAATGACACACTTGGCCAACTTTAAAGGGTTGTAGAAATGCTGGCTATCATTATTATTAATATTAATTATGATGGGAATAGTGAGGTTATCACTGTTATTAGTAATAGCACTGACTAATAATTAGTAAGGATGGGATTGTTGGGAATTGTGATTAACAATTAAAATCGAATTATTAATAACATCAGAAATCTTAATTATTACTAGTAGTGAGCGATAATACCGTTAGTAATTACTACTAAATAAATTACTTTAGTTAGTAATTACTACTAAAAGTAATAACGCCATTACTAATTATTAGTAATAATATTACAACTATAATAATGATTATTAACGGCATTAGTAATCATATTACTGCCATATCGGATATTAGATACTATATTAGTATCATACTACTAGTAAGTAGTAATAATATGATTACTGACACTTAATAATTATTAGTATTGTGGTTGTATTATTATTAATAATGATAACAGCTAACATTTAGATAGCACTTACTATGTACCAGGCACTGTGTTAAGCACTTCACAGGTATTAAGTCATGTGATCCTTAGGACAACCCTAAGAGGTAGGTGATATTATCCTCGTTTTACAAATGAAGAAACTGAGGCCAATAGACATTAAGTGACTTGCCCAGGGTCATACAGCTAGCAAGCGTGTGAGGCTGGATTTGAAATAATAATATTATTAATAATAATAATCCCTAGTGCCCCTCTTCCACACTGAAATACGGCTGTACTTTTCCTTTACATCGTCCCTTCTCCAGGCTTCTCCAGAGCCCCCAGCCCTTTCAGTCGATCTCTGCATGGTATGGCCTCAAAGCCCTTCACTGACCAGGTTGTCATCCTCCGTATGCTCTCCATTTGACCACGGTCCTTCCTGAATTATTATGCCCGGGACAGAACACAACAGTGAAGATATGATCTGATAGGGACAGAACACAGTGAATACAGGGCTCTGTCATGTGGCACCTGGGTGTGATCTTGGGAAAATAACGCCCGTCTCTGAGCCTCTGTCTGTAAAATAGAGGCATCAGACTAGATGATCCTAGTGGATCCTTGTAGCTTTGAATCTATGATCATTTGAATCTGTGCTCATTCTGGATGTCACGGGTCTCAATTCAACATGATGGTCTCATTATCTGGCTGATTTTATTATCTCTTTTGGCTACTATATAATACAATTGCTTCATGTTTAGGCAGTCGGTCACCCACTATTTATTAATCCTTTCCTATGTGCCAGACACTGTGCCATACAAAAAAGGCAAGAAACACAATCCCTTTCCTCAAAGAGCTCTCAATCTAACGGGAGAGACAACTGCAAACAACTATGTACATATCCAGGGTGTCCTAAGTATCTTAATGCAGTTTTAAGCTTTAAGAACTTGAGAAGTATAAATTCTACAAACTAATAAAAACAGCATTTGAAAGTTGAATTATTTAAATTTTTATTCCACTTGTTTCATGAGTTTTGAATAATGTATATTTAATTTTTACAAGATGGAATACCTCATATCAAGCATTGCATGCGTGAGAGTTTCTGAATGTGACTTTGTCAGACCTCTGAATCAGTAGAAAAGATCCTTTTGTTCATTCACGTCACTCACCTGACCTATCTTTGTTAGACTTTTTATCGTGGGATCATGTTGAAACTATCACGTATGCATCAAAAGCTCATTCTTGAGATGATCTGAAGTCGAGGATTCCAAATGCAATCCTTTCAGTCGCTGAGCAGCTGATGAAAATTTTTATGAAATTTGAAAATCTTCTAGAGTGATGCAGTGGTTCTGTGGAATTTTCATAAGAAGCATATGAATCTTTTAAAAGTGTAAATAATTAACCTTTTAAATGTCACTTTCTATAAGTTTGTAGCATTTACACTTCTGAAGTTATTAAAGTATAAAGCTGTACTAAGACTTTGGAACACTATACAATGTGAACGGAATACACAGTGTAAATGTAATCTCAGAGGGAAGATTCAGGATTCAAGAGGACTGGGCCAAGTGTCTTCTTGAAGGCAGGACATTAGATGAAACTCGAAGGGAGCTAAGAGGTGGAAATGAGTATGAGCGATCTAAGCATGGTGGACAGCTGGTGAAAGTGTTTGAAAGTTAGGAGATGGAGTGGCCTGTTTGAGGAACAGCGAGCAGGCTTGTGTCACTGTCAGCATCACAGCTGAGTTCATGTACAGGTGGAGTTGCAAATGTCCACTAGGCCATTGGTGATGGGAGGTACAAGAAGGAGACTGGGGCTGTATATATAGGTTTAGAGGCAGCTAGATGGTGTGATAATGCACAGAGTGCTAGGTTTGGAGTCAGGAAGGCTCATCTTCCTGAGTTCAAATCCTACCTCAGATGCTTACTAGCTGTGTGACCCTGAGCAAGTCACTTAACCCTGTTTGCCTCAGTTTCCTCATCTGTCAAATCAGCTGGAAAAGAAAATGGAGAAGCACTCTAGTTTCTTTGCCAAGAAAACCCCAAACGGGGTCATGAAGAGTTGGAAGTGAATGACAAATGATTCTTCAGCGAGAATGACTATATAGATTTGGGAATCATTTTCCTAGACTGATGATAACTGAGGCCATGGGAGCTGCTAACATCACTAGGAGAGCCAGAGAGAAGAGAAGAGAACACGGGATCGACTATTGGCAGACACTCATGGACAAAGGAGATGGAGGAGGAGCGGTCAGACAGGTAAGAGGGGAACCAGGGGATAGCTGTGTCATAAAAAGTTGGAGAGGAGAGAGAATCAAGGGAGTGATCAGCATTGTTAAAGGCTACAAAGAGGTTAAGACTCAGAAAAGGCCATTAGAAATAGCAATGAATAAATTCTGGTTAACTTTGCATAGAGCAATTGCAGTTGAATGATAAGGTCAGAAGCTAGAATGCAATGAGTTCAGAATTGAGTGAACTAGAAGGAAGATTAGGGACAGCTTTCTCAATGAGCATAGTCATGAAAGGGAAGAGAGAAAGACAGGAGGAGAGCTGGAGGGTATGACTGGATGAAGTGATTGTGTATGAGTGTGTGTGTGTGTGTGTGTGTAAAGATGAAGGATGTTTAGGGCATGATTGGATCAGGTGATTGTGTGTGTGTGTGTGTGTGTGTGTGTGTGTAAAGATGAAGGATGTTTAGGGTATGATTGAATCAGGTGATTGTGTATATATATGTATGTGTAAAGATGAAGGGTGTTTAGGGTATGATTGGATCAGGTGATTTTGTGTGTGTGTGTGTGTGTGTGTGTGTGTGTGTGTGTGTGTAAAGATGAAGGATGTTTGTAGAAGCAGCCAGGAGACAGGGAAAGATGGAAGACTAGTGAGAAAGTGGAGAAGATAGAGCAATCCACTGGAAAAGATGAGATTAAAGCACATGTGCTTGTGCTTATGTTGGCAAAGGGAAGGACCATCTCTTCCTCTGAGACAGGAGGGAAGGATGAGAGAGTGGTGGAAGCCATCTGGGTAATATGATGAGAAGGGAAGAGGGAGCTCTTAGCAAATCACCTTCATTTTTCCAGTGACATTTGAGGTGAGGTTCTCAGCTGAGAGAGGGAGGCTTGAGGAAGGAAGAAAAGATTAGACAAGTCATTGTGTGGGTGGGATAGCAAATTGCTTGAGAGGTGTAGAGGGACTGCTTTGTAGAAGTGAAGACTCTATTGAGATCGTGCAACATAAATTTGGAAACTAGTCAGCCTGCCTTGAGGATTTTTCCAGCTTTGTTAAGCAGCACTTTAATGCGGCCAAAGGTGGTGGATGGTTGGAGCAATCCAGATTTGGGGTCTGACAGGGAATGATGGTGATAAGACAAGAGGACAGTATTGAGCTGAACAGATATTGAGTTTGTGATACACTAAAACCTCAAGATCTTTTTCAGATAAGTCAACAAGCATTTACTTATCAGACAAACTGATATGCAGTCATACCTGGATCATCTCGTTGCGTAGTTGATTTTTTTGAACCCAAGTGTAAGACTATTACATTTCACTTAATTAACGTTGACTCAGTGTTCTACCCTGTTGAGAGATTTTGGGATCCTGGCAGTCACCCAGCATGTCAGCTACCTCTCCCAACTTTGTGGCATTTCTGCTTTCATTAAAGTCATTGACAAAAACATTTCACAGCCCAGTACCAAAGACAGATCCCTGGGGCACTTTATTAGACTTTCCTCCAAGTCATATGTCAGTCTGTTGGCGACTATTACGTCAATCATACTATCTAATCAGTTCTGAATTTGCCCCCTTGTACTATTGTCCAGTTCACATCTCTCTGGCAGTTCCACAAGGATAAAGAGATGCTTTATCAGAAGGGTGACAAGATCTGACTTATAGACTCCACAGGTGCTTCTGGCTGTGGTACGCCAGCTAGATTGGAGGGGTTAAGGGAGTCGATTTTGGATGACCTATCATGAAGTCATTGCATTCATTCACTTGGATGGTAATGAAGACCTGTTCTAGGGTCTTCACCAGGGTGCTACCACACACATATGTTGTAAGCATGTACGCATGCACATTAGTCTATACACACACAAATTAAGAGCACACGTTCCCAACCCTTCTGTCCTCATTCCCAGCCATTTTGCTCTAATCCAATCCCGTCCGGTCCAATCCAATAGCTTATATTTCTTCCCTTTTCCCACACATTTTGATTTTATTCTAACATTCCTTGCTGCCTCATGGCATCATTGATTTCTCTTTGGTCTATTTTAATTTTCAAGAACTCTATTTCTTGGGTAAGGTTTGATGTTGTCTGTTCTAACTTATTTGTTTGCCTTCTCATTCTTCTTCCAAAGCTTTTTATCTCATTAAAAAACCCTTGCTTCATTTCTTCTAGGTATTTATTAGTCCTTGGGGAAAGTCGATTTTTCCTTTCCCGTCTCTGCTAGAAGTTGTCAGGGTAGTTCTTTTGCCTTTTGGCTTGGCTCTTTGGGCATCTTTGAACAGACACATTTCTTGTTAGTGGTCAGTGTCTTCTTCGGTTTACCACTTTCTCCAGTCTTGGCCGCCGAGTTGGGCCTTTACGTCGGGCTCTGCCCCTGACGTGCTTTGGGGGGAGTAATTGGCCTTGCCTGATGTTGACCTGGATCACCTGTGTTCCTTCACTCGCTTGCACCCCATCATGTTAGCCTTCCCTCTCCCACATCTTTGAAGACCAGTCCTCGGAGGACTCGATGACCTCTCAGGACAGACTGATATGGACCTCAAAGCCCAAGGTCCCCATCGCTACCCTGGGCTGGGTGCTGGTGCGATCAAAGAGACAGTAACTGCAGTGGTCCCTGGGGCTCCTGTTGCCTCCTGGGGCTTTTTTTCTGGAGAACCTGCTACAGTTACCACCTCTGGATAGAGGTTTTGCAGGATTGTGCTGAAGAATATCATGAAAGCCCTGACTGTATTTTTCTGTCTGTCATCATATAAAGTCTCCTTTATCCCAGAAGATCCCAGGAGTCCCTTAACCTGGTCACATAAGCGGGGCAAAGCAACGTTGTGGAAGGAACATTAATGTTAGAGTCAGGAGGCCCAGGTTTGGATTCCACCTCCGACACTTGCTAGCCACGTGTTGCTGGGTAAGGTACTTCTCATCCATAAAATGAAGGAGCTCCTTCCCAGCTCTGGAGTCTAGGATTCTAAGCTAGCACCCACGTAATGGCTGATGCTGCCATCGTTCCCGCCAGGCTACGCGGAGAGGTGGTCCTCTTGTTCTCAGCAGCACAAACATCCTGCCTCACAGCTTCTGCAAAGACCAACTGACTTTCATGTGACGTTTCTTGAACCTTTGCATTGGGCCAGCCCCTTCTCATCGGCCTTGGTCCATCCTGTGTTTGTGAGACCCTGAAGTGAACTGCACACATCTCTGGTCCCGTCCATCCCTTTGGAGTGACTGATGTGGCTGAGCTATCATTGGACACCTTCCCTCCACCAGGGAAATAAATCTGCCTCTTACTTTCCTTTCCGGTCTAATTTCAGATGCACTGCCTGTATGGTGGAACTAGATCTTTGGCTGTTCCCGACTCGGCACCCCACCCCATTTTTCCTTCTCTCCTCTGCCTTAGATTCCTGAGAACCAGTAAGAATCCCTCGATTCCTTCCAAGCGCAGCTCAGGCTCCGCCTGCTGGATGAGGACTTGCTCACTCCTCTCAGTCCATAGCACTAGGTTCTCCTGGAAGTAACTTTGTATTACTCTGTATACGTTCTTTATTTACTTGCCTGGACAAACATTGTATCGCCCAGTAGAACCTACGTCCCTCGAGGGCAGGGATAGTTTCCTTCTTGTCTTCTTCAGTGCTGTGTACGTTTGAGTCAGGTCCGACTCTTCATGACTGTTTGGGGTTGGCAAGGATACCGGAGTGGTTTGCCAATTCCTTCTCCAGCTCGTTTTACAGATGAGGAAGCTGAGGCAAACAGGGCGAAGTGACTTACCCAGGGTCACATAGCTAATAAGCGTCTGAAGTCAAATTTGAACTCAGACCTTGCTGACTCCAGGCCCAGCACTCTATCCACTGAACCATTTAGCTGCTCACTATACATTGTAGATAATTTTGTTAAAAATTGAATACTGAATAACTTACTAATTCGTGGCCCACCGAGAGTAGCTTAATCAAGAGGAGAAAAGCCCATGACCTTGCCATCTTGTCCTCATGTGAGCAAGGAAGGTCAGTAGCGATCTTAAAAAAAAGGGAACCTTTGGGGAATCAGATTGTGGCAGACAGCCACTCGTTGCCATAGATTGCCTAGTCTAGCGGCAATGCCCTGACCCTAAAATTTGGCTCGGGCAATCAGTTTCCCTGCTTTTGATCTTGGCACTCTGGAGGGCTAGCCCCGACTTGGCCTGTTTTGTTATTTGATGTTTGCTCTTCTCTTAACACAAGCATTACCCTTGAGTGGCCCTCTCCCTCCCCCGGGGTTGTTCCTAATCGCTGGTGTGTCTTCCTCCTTTTCTCCCACCCCAAGACTCAGAACACATGTGGGTTGTCTCCATCATATAGCAGTAAACACCTGGGGTTCCCACCACGTAGTTAGGGAAGGACGCTTTTTCACATCCGTACGAAGAAAAGAGAAGCCTCCCCACCCCCACACCATATCTGTCTCCCGAACGTCCAGAACCCCAAATACCACCTGGTTCCATAGTTCAGGAATACTTATTTTGCATTTCATAGGAGAGGTTCCAAGCAGAGAGGGCCAAAGGGACCATTCAGTCCTCTGCCTAACATCTGGTTTTAAGATTCACAGGAGTCATGTAAAGAGGCCCCAAACCCAGACATTCCTTCCAAGGACAGGAGGACATATATAACTAACTCCTTAGGGGTCAGATAGGCTAGGAATAGAACAGAGTTTGGAGAAATTGCTGGAGGTCAGATCCCTAAGGAGTCATGCAGGGAGTGGTCTGGTCTGTGGCGGAATGGAAAGAGTGCTAGACTTATAGCCAGAAGAGCCAGGTTCAAATCCCACCTCAGATACTCTCCAGCTATGTGACCCCAGGCAAGTGTCTCAGTTTCCTCATCTGTGAGAATAATGATAATGCTTTTACTGCCTCTCTTCCGAGGTCTTTGTGATTCTTGCAGAGCTCAGCCCAGCTCATGTTATACTTGAAGTCTTTCCTAGTCCCACTGCTGGCATTGGGGCGCCTCTTCACCTGTGTTCACTTTTTATCTACATGTGTCCACGTCTCCTCTGAGAGAGTAGGGGCTTTGTAGGGGAGACTATTTAGTTTTTGTCATATCTCCAGCGCTTTGCAGCTAGGTGGAAGCAGCAGGGCATCCTGAGGGAGACACAGGAGGCAGCATATGCAGGCAAGTCCAGTTCTCACTTCCTTGACCACCATCTCTCCTCAGACCCTGATGGAGACAGTTTAGGAACCTGGACCAAGAGCCTTGGGATTAACATTAATTCTAGCCCAGGGACTGCAGCCATCATTCTGAGGAACAATCCTGGTGGTGACACAGCCTGGTAAATGCTCCTGCGGGTGCTCTGCTGTAGCTACTGAGCCCTCAGAAAGGAAAGTTCTTACACTACCATACTCGGCATGGACAAATGGTTCAACAGCAGAAACTAGGATAGCAATGTTAACATCTGTTTTCCTCTTGCACCCTAAGGACCATGAGACCTTTCTCTCTGACTGGCAGCTGAAAGCTTCCACATGTGGTGACTCTCCATTATGATATGAGCCCCCTGAGAATGGAAATTGGCTGATTTTTCTGTTTGTGTCCCCAGCACTGTCTAGTGCTTTGTATACATTAAGTACTTAATAAATGCTTATTCACTTATTTTCATCACTCACAGTGCCCAGCATATCATTGGGCATTTTAAAAAATTTTCTGGATTGGTTGAATAGTGTTATAGAAATATGAGTATGTTACTAAGGTGGGTAATTGAAGTCCACTCCTGATTTATGAAAATAGCTTTGGGACCTTCTAGATTGCCTCTGGAGTCCTTTCCAGCTCTCTCTCTCTCTCTCTCTCTCTCTCTCTCTCTCTCTCTCTCTCTCTCTCTCTCTCTCTCCCCATCCTATGATATTTAAGGATGACCATAGATTCTTCCTGTCACTTACGGTCTACATGACAGTGAGACCTTAGAAAGGACCTAGTGCCATGGGGCTTAAATTTTAGTCTATCCACTACCAAGTATTTTTAATACTTGGAGAAGATCCCTAAAGACCATTGAGTTCGGCCCCATCATTTTAAATGAAACATTCAGAGAAATTAAGTGACTTGCCCATAGTTATGCAGATACGATTACTACTAGGGACAACTCGGTGTAGTGGATAGAGCACCAGGCCTGGAGTGAGGAAGACCTGAGTTCAGCTGTGTGTCCCTGGGCAAGTCATTTAACCGTATTTGCTTCAGTTTCCTCATCTGTAAAATGAGCTGGAAAAGGAAATGACAAAGTACTTCTCTCTAGTATCTTTGCCAAGAACACCCCAAAAAGGGTCACAAAGAGTTGGACATGACTGAAAGACTGAATAGCAATTACTACCACTGTTACTTCTACTACCACCTATCTAGCATTTATGCAGCACTTTGAAATTTCCAAAGCTCTTTATGAATATTATTTGATTTTATTCTCCCTGTTCTGGGAGGTAGGTGTTATTATTATCTCCACTTTACACATGAGGAAACTGAGGCAGACAGTGTTAAAGTGATAGTGCAGGGTGACACAGCTAGTGAGTGTTTTAGGCAGGATTTTATCTTAGGGCTTGACTCCAGGCCCATTGCACTATTTAGTAGAGCTAGGATTTGAACCCAGATCCTCTGACTCTGACCTAGTAGTGCTTTTTCACTGCTCTAGCAGTTTAGGGCTGTGGGGGTAGCCTGGGTCCCCAGCAGCAGCTCCAATAGCTGAGCGCTATGACGCATTCCAAGATCTCTTTCTTTAAGGCCAAGAAACTCTCGACAATTTCTTCATCTGTAAAGTGCTAGATGACCTTCAGCGTGTCCTCCAGCTCCAAAGCTGTGATCTGATCTCCCACGATTCTCCTTCTGTTTGATCAAGTGAATCAACACAGGCCAAGCATTTGGGAAACCTTTAAGGTGCTATCTAAATAAGTATGATAATGGCCTCATCACTGTCATCATCATCACCGTCACCTCCATCACCATCACCCTCACCGCCATCACCACTATCACCCCCACCTCCAGCACCACCGTCACCCTCACCACCATCACCCCCACCGCCAACACCACTGTCACCCCCGCCGCCAACACCACCACCAGCACTGCCATCACCACCTTCACCCCCACCGCCATCACCACCGTCACCCTCACCACCGTCACCCCCACCGCCAGCACCACCCTCACCCCTACCACCGTCACCCCCACTGCCAACACCACCATCACCCCCACCTCCAGCACCGCCGTCACCCCCACCGCCAGCACTGCCATCATCATCTGCATTTTGTCTGTGCTCTCTGGAGTCAGATTCTCACCATGTGTAATTCAGGGACTAGCCACTAGATGGGTATCATGGTGCTGCTTTCCAAGGAAAGCTTTTGTCCTTGGTGAAGTTGGTGAATTGTTTCTCTAGTCCGGTTCTGCTCCCCTTCCTCCTCCCCCCAGGTAAACGACTGTACTTCTCAGCTCACCCCTCATTTCAAAACCTTTCTCTTTGCTTTCCAAGGCCACAGACCATGAGTTCATCAGACAAACTATCCCTGTCTGTTCTAATGCTAAGAGGAGACACCCCAAGCCCTCCCTCCCATTCCTAGGCAACACATAGGCAGTTTCACAGGAACCTTCCAGAGTCAATACCCCTGGGTTATTTTGCCTAAACCAGGGGAGCCACTCTGATGTCTTGATTCCAGTCAGGGAGAAGTGTGTAAATGAATCAGTTCTACCTTGAGCTAGCATTCAGGTCTTGAGGCGTCCCCTTTCCTTATCCTTCTCTGGGACTCAGTTTCCCCACCCCCAAGCTAGGCTTAGATCTCTAGAGTTCTTTTTGATTTAACTTTTCTAGCTCTTAAAGTTCTGCAACCATACAGCAGGAACTCTATCATGGTGATACTTGAGTTGTTTTCTAGTTTCCTGTGTGTGTTGTGTCTGCTTGACCAGGCTGTGAGCTCCTCACCGGCAGTGCTGTGTCCCTTTCCTGGCCTTCCACACACAGGCACCTCTCGAAGTGCTGAGCAAGAGGCCTGATTCCAAAGGACTGCTGCTGAAACAGCAGTCCTGTTGAGAGAGAAGAGATGGACTCATGATGCCACATGAGAATGTGCTTCTGGACATGGCTAATGGGATCTGTTTTGCCTGACTCTGTATATAAGTTAGAAGGATTTCTTTCTTTCACTTTTTTGGGGGGAGGGAGGTAAGAAAGGAGAGAAAAGAAATATTTGTTAACTCAAAAAATTCAAGAATAAAAACAGAATCAGAAAATAACAGACTCACTGAGTTCTTCCTATTCTCTGGGCATCCTCTCCGATGGATCCTGCTACAGTTCTCAGGCCCAGCCCACAGATGGGAAGCCTGAGACCAAGATTACTAAGCATGGTGTTTTATTGATCATCAGAACAAGTTTCCACAGAAGCCCCTTGGGGCACAGATTCTGACAGAGATGGCACTGAGTGGTGGTTAGGGGCTGGCAGTGGGAGGAAGGCCAGCCTCCAGGAAATTACCCCTTCCAGACTCCCTGATATGCTCAGTCCCTTGGCTTCGAGGAGAGCTCCCGTCCTCCCTGGCCAAATAAGCCAGGGCAGGGCAGGGAGAGCTGACTCTGCCTTGGACTGGCAGTGCCCATGATGGCACTAGGCACCTGGGGAGAGGGGCCTGACACAGGAGGTGGTGGAAAGACAGGCGATTCACTTCACAATGTGTTAATGGACAGCAGGAAGTAAGGCCAGGCTGCTGGGAGGGGCTGTGGATCAGGGGCTCTTTTGCTCTTTCTCCTCTCTGTATTCTGTATTCCCCAGAGTAGGCGATGGATCCTCCTTCCCCCATTTGAGGACTCCCCATGCCCACCTTGCTCATTGCAGGGTCCAGCATCTCAAAGTCTTGCCTACATCTGTCTTACTTCAACATCTGCCTTCTTCCCCGTGCTCCATATCCAGACTTCGCCGAGTGACATCACGAACCGGAAGCCTTTAATATTTTCTTGGTATTCTCTTTTTCTAAAGAAATAACTCTAGTTCCTTGCTTTTTGTGAGGTCTCATTTCTCTATATCAGGCAATTTTGGCCAATTACCCACAACCCTGGGAGCCTGACTAGGTTCCGTTGACCACACGGAACCCTAGCCTTGCTTTCCTTTAGGGATCTGGACTCCCTCCTTCAAACCCTTCCAGGGGCCTCACAAATTGAAAATACCACACTGCTTTTGAGTTCACTTTCTCAGCTTCTTAAGACTTCTCAACCCAGTGGAAGCCTCTTGCCTGCAAACAAGGCGACCTTTCAGCCTTGAAAGAGGGATTGGAAACTATGTTACTCTATCAATCTTAAAAGCCCTCCACTTGCCCAAAGGTTGGAATGGATTGGAAATGATGTGGTAACCTTGTATTTCTCCCCTTGACAAAAATGGGTGCAATACAGGCCTGACGTAATATTTCAATCTTACAGGAGAGGGGTAGAGAGGATCAGAATATATCGGCCTCTCTCAAGCCATACTCAAGTTTCTCATGCATGCGATAGGCTGGAAATTATGGCAAGCCAGCATTTCCCCCTTTGACATTATAGGCCTGGAATTACAGGACCCTTTTAATCTTGGCTGGAAGAAGTTTGATAGATCTGAAATTACAGTAATTTTTAAGCTGCCATTCTCCCCTTGTATGCCATTAACCTTCCTTTATGGTAATTTCGGGCCATGCTGTCTGGGTTTTACATCTTCAAATTACCCCTTTTATTTCTTTTTCTTTTTTTCCTATTTCTTTGAGTTCCTTAAGAACATGGACTTCTTACCAAGCTATGAACAGAAACCCAAGGGCCTTTGGGACAAGATGATTCCTCCTGGGCTGGCAATGGCAGCATAGAGATAAAAGCTTATTAGTTTGGTGAGGGTGCAGGAAATGAAAAGATGCCAGCCAAAGATCACAGCCAGATTGGAGGATCTCGGGTCCATTAACCTGTTTTCTTGTTTCTGTTTGCAATTTAATGCTTTGTTCATTTGACTGATGGCTGCCTCATCATTTGGGATTCCTGGCACATCTCAAACCTACCTGTTGAAGGAGGCAAGGTAAAAAGTTGTGCTTATGTCCCCGAGGAGAATTGACGGTTTTCTTTTGTTTTAAAAATGTTTAATGGTGGCATTTGTCAGAGGTAGGTTTTGAACCTAGCACTTCCTGCTTCCAAGACTCGTCCCCTGGCCCCTCCACCACACTGCCTCTCTCATAGACCTTTCTGACACACTACCAGCTCCTAAGGACAGCAGCAATCAGTTAAATAAACAAATAGAATCTATTCTCCCCTCCTATAGCATAAGCCAGAAACATCCGCATAAAGCCAGTTTAAGCACAGCTGATCATCTCTGGCCACCAAGTGCTTGCTGGGCTTTAGACAAAGAAAGCAAAGCTATTTTTAAAGGAGCAGGGGCTTGCAGGGGGTACAGTGTGCCCAGTATTCTGGGCACAGAGCAAGTCACAAAATAGAAATATTCTGATCAATAAATACATCCCAAAGAAGGAAAAGAAAAACCACTCCATCGACGCTCCCAAGCACTGGCAAGAAGCATTATAACATGCACTCAGAGATATGTACAGTGTAAACAGTAAGGACGGTGTGGCTTGGCTCCAGTTAGGAGCAACCATGGGGCAGAGGCCAGTCAGGACAGGTGGGCAGATAGACGGTGTGTCCAGGTGGGAGTGTTGCTCAGTGGCAGGGGCCTGGCTGGGGAGGTGAGCATTTGGAGATGGAAAACTCCTACATCTCCAGAGAGGTGGTCCCTCTCCTCTCCTCTGGGTACCCTCAAGAAGCAATGGAGAGTTGGTGGGAGGCAGAGGGAAAAGAGGTAGAAGGGGGAGGTCTGCAAGGCAGGGAGGCTACTGGGGAACTGGGATCAGAGGTGGTAGAAGCTCACCACAGACTCCTAATGGGTGGAATGCCCATTGGAAAAGGGGGCAGTTGGTGAGTAGAACTCGAATAATGGGGGGAGGGAGCGAGACAGCAACTCATGGCCTGCAGCCATGGCTTCAGTGAGTTGAGGCCAGACCAAGAGAAGAGGACTTTTAGACTCCCCTGAGTCAGTCAGGCCCTCTCCAGGAGATCAGTGAGCACCTAGGGGTGAGTGGCCAGGGACCACAATACCCAGGAAAGGGAGTATAGGATCCTAGGAGTTCCGGTATTTTGCCAGGGGGGAATCTATTCTGGATCTGTGAGTTCATTAGGCAGGGAACTTCTTGTGTGGAAACTCCCAGCACTCGCGCAGGAACTCATCTGCAACATGACTCTTCAATGAGTTAGTTGCCTGAGTCACCTAGGGGTTAAGTGACTTGCCCACAGCCAGTGTGTGTCAGAGGTAGGTCTTGAACCCAGAGCAGCCTGACTCCAACGCTGGCCCTCTAGCCACTCCACCAAACTGCTTCTCTCCTAGACTCAGATGTATTATTCGTGTGGGAAGGGACCTATGTCTCTCCTATAGACAGAAGTGGAGCTCCCTGTCCAAGGGCCAAGGTTGGTCAGGGGGTAGGGTGGGAATGTTCCAAGGGGTAGCAGGCTGTGTCTTTCCTTGACTCTGGGGTCCAGCTTTGGGTCAGGAAAGTCTTCCCAATGGGTTCTGAAGTGCAAAGTCAGATTGGGGTTTTTGTCCTATACTAGGGCCAGAGATTGGCTCCATGTCTGGACCTGGGCAGATTGAGCCAGAACGGCATTGTGGGGATGGGTCCTGGGGGAGGGAGGGCCCCAGGCAAGCACCCTCAAGTTGGTGTTCTTCAACCTGTTGGACTGATGGAAGTGTCTGCGCTTTCCTTCTGAGAGAGATGCTGGAGAGCCCCTAGACCCGGAAGAAGGAACAGCGTCTGACTCGAAGCCTTGGTCCCAGCTGACCCCGAGCCCCTCCCACCGCAGCTGCGGTTGACCTCAAGGCCCGAAATGCCCTGGTGTGACAATGGATGCACTGAACTAAGTGGGGCCCAGGTCTGGATCTGGGGCAGCCTTGGGGTGCACCCCCTGCAGCACCCCTTTCTGCCTTGGTCCGGTTTTCTACCCACCTCTACTCTTCCCCACAGTACACACCGTCTTCTTTACAAAGCCCCAAGCAGACCTCACGTCCAGGGCCCCACAGACCACGAGGGGGAGGGGGCTCCCTTAAATATCTGTCTCACGGAGTCCACGGTAGTCGTCCAAGTCGTAGGCATGGTAGGCAGCCGCCTCTATTCCATCCTGGGGGACCCCGAGACAGATGGACTCCACCTCACTGCGGGAGGGGGTGCCCGCCGACGCCCCGCCCGGGGAGCCCCCCGACGCCCCGGCAGCGCGGAGTTTGTGCGACAGGCTGGTGACCTTGGCCCGCAGCTGCGTCGTGGGCTTCTTGAGAGGACCCAACAGCTTCCACTCGCGGAAGGCGGCCGTGGCCTTGAGCCGTGGCCCGGGTGCCCCGTCGGGAGGGCCTCCGGGCAGCAGGGAGGTGGGCCGGTTTAGTGGGGTCGGCGGGGCCGCCTCGAGGGGCGCGCAGTCTCGTCGGGAGCCTCCAGGGTCGGACTCAGCCTCCGACGCCCGCCAGTGGTGCCCATAGACGCGCCAGAGGGGACGTCGGCGCCGTCGGCGACACTGGCAGCGCAGCAGTCGTAGGAAGGCGCGCTTGAACTCCCTGCTGGAGCAGGGGTAGATGATGGGGTTCACGCAGCTATTAAAATAACCCAGCCAGAAGATGACCTTGAAGACGCTCTCCGACGGCTTCAGCTGGGGGAAGAGGGAGCCTGGAGGGAGAGGGAGAAACAAGGGGATATGTGAGGCACGTACAGCTGGGCCAGAGGGAGAAGGCAGGTCAGCCCTTCCACCACAACCCCCCAATCTGATAGCTGAAACACTGATGCAGGAAACTCTCATTTCTTGCCCAGTAGCCGATGGTGGAGACAGCCACCGCCCCCAGGGAGCCCCCAATCTAAGGGTGGAGGCTTCAGGTCTGATGGGAGCCATACAGTTCCAGCATCTGGGAAGCTCCTGATCTAAAAGGCGAGACAGAGTCCCTGCCCCAGGGAGTGGGGGAGAGGGTCCCTGTCCCCAAGGAGCCTCTAGTGTGATAGGGGAGGCACACTAATTCTAGATGGATTAGACTGCTGTGTTGGGCTTGAAATCAGGAGTGGAATTCAAATCCTGCCTCGGATAGGAACTAGTTGTTTAATTCTAGGCCTTCCTTATCTATGAATGACGGGGGCGGATTCAATGGCCCCCCCCCCAAGGAACCTTTTTGCTCTAAATCTACTACAGTCCCCTAGGTAGTCCCTGAGCCTGCCTTCAGGGAACCCATCTCATGGGGGAGAAAGGAAACAAGCAGATACCTCGGAAACAAACAAAATATCAGAGAGAGGGAAACAAGGTAGACAAGTGGTGTTAGACTCAGGTAGAATTAAGGGTCACTAAGCCATACACAAGGATCTCTGTGGGCCACAAGTTGGCTTAGAAAACCATAATATCTGCATATTTCTTTTAAAAAAAATAGTAAAATTTAATAAAAATTAATGAAATTAAAATCAGATGAGAACAACATTTTAATCTGATTTGGGCAGAATGCAGCCCACCCCCGTGTTTGACACCTCTGGGGCAGACTCCCAGAGAAGTGCTTTGGGGATCCCCCTCACAGAATCAGAACTTGGAAGGGAGCTTGGTGACTGTCTAGTTCACCTCATGCCTAAGCGGGAGTCCCCAGTCCGACACTTCCAACTTCCAACATCTTCCCCACTTCTAACATCACCAGTGGTCATGCAGCCCGCTTGTGAGGACCTCTAATGCTGAGGTACCCATGGTATCCCAAGCGTCATTGCTCTTTAAGGATAATGTATGGAAAGCCCTCTGCAAACCCAGCAACAAAGCACCGGCTCTTGCTGTTATCTTGGACAGCTCCCACTGTGAGAAAGGTTTCCAGCAGGTAGGGCTGGTCAGCAGAGTCCTTCTCCCCTTCTCAGGAGGTGGTCAAGGCAGGAGCAAGGAGGGGAGGGCATCTGGCAGACAGATGTAGTCCTGGCTACAGGGTTTTTCTGAGACAGCTCACATGAGCCACAAAGAAGAAATGGCCCAATGCTTAGCATCTTTGTAGGGAAAGAGGACCAAGTGGGAGGTGATCCTAAGATCAGAGATATAGAGCTGGAAGGGACCTTTTTCATCTTGTCAAGCCCCTTCACTTTACAGATGAGGAAACTGAGACCCAGAAAGGTTCAGTGACTCTAAGTGTTACATGGCTACTGAGTTGAGGCAGGATTTGAACCCAGGTCTTCCTAATTTCAAATCCAATGCTCAGTCCACTGTATCACTGTAAAGCCCAATGCTTTACAGCATTGGGAATAAGGAATAAGGAAGATGGGCCTCTGAGAGCCTTGGTGAACTGTAGACCTTCTGTCAAGTACAGTCACTTTCTGCCTATTCACATCACTAATAGCATTCCCTCCCCCAGCTATTCAGCAGGGAGCAAGGCCCTGAAGGGAAAATGGGCCAATACTGATGAAGGGGTGGTGGTGGGGGATCAGAAGCCTGAAGAGCTGGGACAAAGGAGCAGAGGACACCTGGGAGCTGAGACGTCTAACCCCCTCCATTTCATCATCTTTTTTTTCTTTTCATATGAACTGTCATCTAGCCCCATATGATATTTATTTTTGAAGCTGATTTTTTGAACCTAAATGTAAGACTTTATGCCTATTGGATTTCTGTGCCAGTAAGGCAAAATGGGCTTAGTTTAACGGGTGCCCTTGAGGAGTTTGGCTTTTGTTTACGGTGAAAGTACTTTCACCTGTTAAATGCTAAGCCCCAGGCCCAAAGCCCTATCAGGTGTGAAACCCCTGTG
>CM053625.1:314871819-314902285 GCA_028646595.1 Phalanger gymnotis
GACCGCATTCAGCCAAAGAGCATCTCTCCAGAAAGCAGCAAGGTGCATCAAGGGCCTGGTTACAGTTGGTAATCTTGTCTCATCTTTGGAAAGGCCGAGGTTAACGCTGTTAGAGCCGTATCAGGGTTTCAAAAATCCCACCCTGAAATCTCGTGCTGACTGAGCCAGCCGGGGCTGGGGTGATGACTCCTTCTTAGGACAACGAATTCTTGGCCAACACCCGGGTTGCACAATCAACAATTTGAGGATCTCTTTGCCTTCCTGCATCCCGAGGGACCGAAGTTAGACACAAGACAAGAATGTCCTGAGAGAGACTCGGATATGGATGTGGAGGCTAGCAGTGAGATGGGATTTGCTTTTCCTCAGTTGGGGAGAGGGGCTTTCCTTCATGCTTAGAAATCGTAATAATAAAAGTGAATACATAGAGTGCTTTAAGGTTTCAGAATGCTGTGATCATGTCTCTGCTCTGATTTGCTCTTCACAACAACCCTGTGAGGTGGGTACTATTGTTGCCTATTCCTATTTCACAGATGGGAAAACTGAGTCTGAAAGAGGTTAAATAAATTTGTATCAGAGGATCATAGATTACGGCCAGAAAAGACTTTAGGGGCCATTGAGTTTAACCTCTTTTTTTTTTTTGTAGAGAAGTGTCTGACGCAGAATTTGAATTCAGGTCTTTCTGACAGTGAGTCCCCCATTCCCTCCATTGTGCTGCCACAGAATCAGAGGATCTGGGTACTACGCTTGGCTCTGCCACCAATTTGCCATGTGTCCTCAGGCACTTCCTTAACCTCTCTGGGCTTGCTTAGTCCTGTGTAAAACGGAGATGATGGTACTCCTTGGCTCACAGAGGTTGTAGCATCTCTGACTCGGATGGAACCTTAGAGGTCACTCATCTGATGCTTACCTAAACTATCAAGGCCCTCTGCGACACGATCAGTGGGTAGTCAACCAGCCTGAGCTCGTGCACCTCCGGGGGCAAGGAAAGCATTCTCTTGACAAGCTCAGCCGACTGTTGGCCATCCACCCTTCACAAGACTTTCTTCTTTATATCGAGGTGAAATCTGTCTCCTGGTAGCTCCTTGGGGTCACAGACTTGGTTGGAAGGAAAAACGGTAGCAGCCAGCCTAAGCCATGACTGAGCTGGAAGCCTCGTGACAGCCATCCAACTCCTGGCTATCCGGTCTCTGTCTGAAGGCCCCCAGCGCGGATGGGGCACGGCTGTCTCCTGAGGCGCCCATCCCACTTTGGGACATCCCTAGAGGCTGGGAATCATTTGGTTATACCAAACCTTCCTCTCTGCAGCATCCACTTCTTTCTCCTACGTCCCCTGGAAGGACCAAGAGTAAGGAGACTATGCCTCCCATGTGATAGCCAGGCCGGACAAAGACTCAGAGCCAGGACACTCTTTGAGAACAGGAACTGAAGGATTTGGGGTTTTGTTTGGCCTTTCTTTTGAACCCCAGGGCTGCGGCACTTAATAAAGGCTTGTTGACTGACTGATAGCATGCGTACCTTTTCCCCTTCCCTATTAAATTTACTTTGTTCTAGGCAGTGTGATACAGTGAGGGCCAGAGACTGCCACTAATGACCTGTGTGACCTTGGATAAATCACTTAGGGATAGGAATGATAGCTCACATTTGTATGGCCTTTTAAGGGTTACAAATGTTATCTTGTTTCATCCTCACAACAACCTTGGAAGGTAGGTGCCATTATTTTATCCATTTTACAGATAAGGAAACTGAGGCAAATAGAAGTAAAGTGACTTGCCTAGAGTCACACATCTAATAAGTATCTGAGGCAGAATTGGAACTCAGACCTTCCTGACTCCAGGAACCACTGAACCACCTAGCTGTCTCTTAAGCAAACAGAGGTTAAGTGACTTGCTCACAGTCACACAGCTAGTATGTATCTGAGGTCACGTTTGAACTCAGGTCTTCTTGACTTCAAGTCCAGCACTCTATCTATTGTGTCACCTGGCTGTCTGGGAGGCCTGTTCCCCTGCCTTCCTGAATGAAAAAGCATTTATTAAGTGCCTATTTGGTACTGGAGGCTGGGCTATGGTCAACTAAAAGCTTTAAGTCTATTCTGCATGAGCTTGCGATCATTTGTACATTTCGTCTTTTTCCTGAACTCATACAATTGATTTTTTGAGCCTAAGTGCAGGACTTTACATTGATCCCTTGTAAATTTCATTCTGCCAGACCTGTCTCCTGGTTCTGTCCTGTTGCAAACATTGTGGATCCTGATTCAGTCACCCAGAGTGTAATTTATCTATGCCAGCTTTGTTTTATCTCCCCAGGTTTAGCAACTATGTTATTGATGCCTTCATGTAAGTCACTGATAATAATTAGGACAAGAGTGGGCCTAGGACAGAACACTCCAGCAGGCTATAGGAACAGCTGCTATCCAGTCACTAATAAGCACTTTTTGGTTGTAATTGTGCAAATAATACAATGATAGTAACAGTGACAATAATTAATAATAATAACAGCTAGCATTCATATAGTGCTTTAAAGTTTGGAAAGCATCTGTCTTGTTTGATCTTCACAACATGCTGAGAAGTAGCTGTTTTTATTGTCCCTGTTTTACAGATGAGGAAACTGAGGCAGACAGGGGTTAAGTGACTTGTCCAAGGTCACACAGATGGTAAATATCTGAGGCTGGATTTGAACTTGGGTTTTCTTCACTCCAGGTCTGGTGCCTTAGCCACTGCCCTTCTAGCTACCAATGCACCCAGCCATATTATCATGAGACTGCCTTTTTCTGTCATGTTCTCAGGGTCGTTAAGAGGGATTTTGTCAAATGTCTTGCTGAAATTCATAGATACTGTATTTAAGGAATTTCCCCCTTAAATAAGAAAATGAAATTAATTTGGCTGAAGGTTCAATCCAATTCCTGTCAGGACTTAGGTTCAAGGCACTGTTTAGAACATGGAAGATTCAAAAGGAAAATGGCTCTCCCTCCCCCAGCCCTGCCTTCAAGGAGCTTTTATTTTGCTGAGTTGAGGAAACAATGTATAAATGGATGAGCACATGATCACTTGGACAGGGAAACCCTTAACAAGTACAGGGTTCAGGAAAGGTTTTCTAAAGTGGAGTTTTCAGGAAGTCCACATTTCTAAGAGGCCGGGGTAAGGACAGAGCGCATCCCTGATGTTGGCGATGTCCTGTGTAAAGGGCGGGAGATCGAAGGCTGAGTTTGAGGAACAGTCATTGGCTGGAGCTTATAGAGCATAGTAAGGTAAGAAATAGACAGTGAAGGTCTTTAAATGCTAAAGTGAGGAGTTTGTATTTTATCCTAGAGGAACCCACTGCAGATTCTCATGTGGAGGAGTAAACGAGACAGAACTGTACTTTAGGAACAGGAGTTTCTTTATCTGTAAAATGGGGCTAATAATAGCACCTACCTTCCTGGGTTGTTGTGAGGACAAGATGAGATATTTATAAAGCACTCTGAGAATGTTAAAGCTCTACAGAATGTCAGCCATTATTATTATGTAGGGGGGATGGATATGGGAAGCTGGGAGTCCAATGAGGAAGCTGTAGCAATAATTGAAGCAAGAGGTGATTGGAACCTGAAATCAGGTGGGAGCCACATGAGTAGAGAGAAAGGGATGGATGTGAGAGATGTGGAGGTAGAACCGCGATCTGGCAGCTGACTGAGTTTGGAGGGTGAAAGAAGGTGATGACTCAAGGGGATTCCGTGGTTCTGAGTGAACCCAAATGAGCTCTTAGTGATCACTACTTTCTTTTCTCGGTGCTCACAGACTCTCTAAGAATGGGCTCTAGAACATTTTTCTGGGGCTCACTGCTAAGCTTCCCAGGATGTAATTTTGGGAAATTTTTCATTTTCTTTAAAAAAGGTGGGGTTTGTTTCTCTCTCCTCTTCTGACAATTTTCCCATTCTCTGGCATCACACATGTGAATGTGTCCACTATTCTATGGAATAATTTACCTGAGCCAGGAAAGCTGAACTCATCTGATTTGGACAGGTGCTGTCTTATCTGGGACTTAAAAGTCCGTTGCAAGCATTTTGTTCTGCTGTTTCCAATCTGAAGACTACTGTCTTTAGTGGAAAAAGCAGAGCCAATGGCTTAGTGGTTGTTCTTTCCTCTGTTCTCTGTTAATGGTATTTCATTCAACAAGGGCTTATGACGTCCCATTTACCTGAAGCAGGAGATTTCCCCTTTCCCTTTCGTCTTCTCAACCTAAACTCAACTAAGCTCTTCCATTTTGTATCTCTAGCATTTTCCCCGCAAACTTTACCAGTTCATCTTGGGTTGTACTTTCTATGGGTGAGGAAACTGAGGCAGACAGAGCATAAGTGACTTCCTCAAGGTCACACAGGTAGTGTTGGAGATAGAACTTGAACCCAGTACCTCTGACTCTAGAGTTTGTACTCTTTTCACTATATCATAGTAACTACTCCTTTTTCTTGAGGTTTTTGAAATTAGCTTTCTTAGAGGCTCAGATATGCACCTGGCATTCACGAGGATAGGATACCCATGAGGCAGCTAAGGGCTACCAGACTACCACAGAGTGCTGGGCAGGAGGACCTGAATTCAAATTTGGCCTCAGATACTGACTAGCTGTGTAACTCTGGGAAAGTCACTTAACCCCTGCCTGCCTCAATTTCCTTAACTGTAAAATGGGACAATGGTAGCACCTTTGTTTTGAGGAGCAAATGAAATAATATATGTAAAGGGCTTAGCACAGCTTTGGCATACAGTAAGTGCTTAATAGATGCTTGTTCCCTTCCTTTCTCTTTCCCCATCTGACTGTGCTCAGTATTTAAACATATTAATTTCACCACCAGTTTTCTGTCATTTTCACTTTACTAGTTTCTCCTTATTAATTACAAATAAAATAAACAGAGTATTAGTTTCATTCATTGCTTTCTTATGAGAGATTAAATTGTCAGCAAAGCAAGAAAAGAATTCATCAGGTCTTAGCTATCTGCAGTTTCATTTTTCCAGTGGGGTTTTTTGGGTTACTTGAAGCCCTGTAGTACATATATATATATATACACACATATTACTGCTCTTTCTTTCTATAGATATACACACGTATATAGATACATATATCATATATAAATATACGCATGGGAATGACAGCATTTCAGCAGTTGTGTGAAGGATGGGTTTGAGAAGGAGACATTAGAGGAATGGAGACCTATTATAAGGAAGCAATTGCAATAGCCCTATAAACAAACAATGAGGAATACACACACATGTGTGTGCCCACATACACATGTAGTATACACTTACAGGCATGTACAGTATGCACACATGTAAAAACACACACAGTGCAATATACATACATGTGCACAAATACATACATGTGTGTATAGGTGCACATATATACTGCTTTGTATTACACATGTGCCTGTACACACATATACATATGTATATGTGTACATGTATGGACACAATGTGATATGTATGTGTGCATACATATGCGCACACACATGCATATATGTATATATACGTACACATGCATATGCCTATTATATACACACACTGCACACATATATATGCATACTTCTAGGCTGGTTTTATAAATGCTATTAGGAGCTGGGCAGGAAACATCATCCACATCCAATACCTTGCCCTCCCTTCTCCTCCCTCCGTAGCCAACTGGTTGCCAAGTCTTGTTGGTCCTATCTCCACAACAGTCTTATCAGCTTCCCCTTCTCTCTCCTCACCTGGCCACCACCATGGTTCTGGTCCTTGTTGCTTCTTTCCAGGACTTCTCCTGTTGCCTCCTCACAGGTTTCCCTTCCTCTAGTCTTTCCCTTCTCAAATCTGGCCTTCACACAACTGCCAAAGTGCTGTCCCTCTCCTTAATAAACTTCGGTGGCTCCCTATTGCTTCTCAGATTGATACAAATCTCTCTTTGGCATTTAAAGAGTTTTATAACTTGGCTCCAATTCTCCTTTCCAGGCTTGCTACATATCACCCCCCTCCCTATAGTCCAGTGAAAGTGGTCTGTTTACTCTCCCTCACACACAACACCCCATGCTTTTGTCCAAGCTGTCACATGGAGCTTCTGATCTTTGACTCCCAGAATCCCTGGTTTCTTCAAAATTTAGGTCAAGTACCAACCCCTATGGGAGGCTTTCCCCTAATTCCTCCAAATAGCTAGTGCCTTCCCCTACCTTGGAATCATCTGAGATTTGTTCTTCATATAGCTTGAATCTACTTATAACTAAACATTGATTGATCAGTAAACATTTATTAAGTATCTACTATATGCTGGGCACTGTGTTTCTTCTCAAAGAAAGTAAACTCCTTGAGGGCAGGGACTGTTTCATTTTTGTCTTTGTATCTACAGCACTTAGTGGGCAGCGAGGTGGTGCAGTGGATAAAACTTGGGTCTGAAGTCAGAAAGACCTGAGTTCAAAACTGGCCTCAGACACTTCTTAGCTGTGTGACCCTGGGCAAGTCACTTAAGCCCGTTTGCTTCAGTTCCCTATTTGTAAAATGCCCTGGAGAAGGAAATGGGCACCCCCTCCAGCACCATGGACAGCTAGGTGGCGCAGTGGATAGGGTGCTGGATCTGGAGTCAGGAAGACTCGCATCCCTGAGTTCAAATCTGGCCTCAGACATTTTCTAGCTGTGTGACCCTGGGCAAGTCACTTTACCCCATTTGCCTCAGTTTCCTCATCTGTAAAATGAGCTGGAGCAGGAAATGGCAAGCCACTGCAGTATCTCTGCCAAGAAAACCCCAAAGGCATCATGAAGAGTTGCACACAACTGAAATGACTGAATAATAATTTCCAGCACCTAATACTATGTCTGGTGACACTAGCTTCTTCATAGATTCTGGTTGGTTGATAGGATGGTTTGTGATACGTTCCTAAAAGATACTTTTTCTTTTCACCCTCATTGGGATGTTCTCCACCACATTCTCTTCTTCACGGTTGTATATGCATAGATTCACATAATAATAACTAGGGCAGACAGTTTTACAGGGTGTCCCAAAAGTCTCAGAGCAGCTTCACACTTTTAATAGAGCAAAGCTACATTAAGATTTCTGTGACAACCTGCATAGCCCTTTAGAATTCAAAAAAGACATAAAATTTGATGCTCACAGTACAGGTATGAGAAAACTAAGCCTTTTTGAGAAGCTAAATGACTTACTGGCCCATTATTATGTAGACAGTAAGAATCTGAGGTGGGCTCAAACTCAGGGATGTTGGCTCTAAGTCTGCTCTAGCCATAATGCCTACTACCTCCATATCTTTCATCTAGGTTGGTTTTGTAAACTCTTTTAGGAAAGAATCATCCATGTCTTCCATCTGGCTTGTTGGTCTATAGTGTGCTCCTTTAAAATCATTTGTTTTTCTTTTTACTGTCATCTAAATGTTCTCCACCATGCTTCCTCCTTCAGGCATGTTGATGTCAACATAGGTGCACATAATATTAATATCTGACATTACTATAGTGCATTAAAATTACAAAACACTTCACATGCATTATCTCATTTGATTCTTACACCATTCTTACGGGGTGGTACAGAAACTATTATCCTCATCTTATAGAGATTAAACTGAGATTCCGAGAGGATATGACTTGCCTGTGATCACACGAATAGTAAACACCAGAGACCAGATTTGAATACGTCTTTCCTCTTTAGTAGTCCAGCATGCTTTCCACCAGTCTTTTTGAAGAGATAATATATAAAAAGTACTTCACCAGCCTTAAAGCCCTATATAAATGTTAGCTATTAGTAATATTCTATGCTGACTTTCATCATTGTTAACATTCTATGTCGACTTTTTGTTATTGAAATCATGGATCCAGACATCATCATCATGATAACAAACATGACCAATGATGACATGATGTAGGAAGGATGGAAACATTTGTTATAGTCCTGAGGAATGCCTCCATTTCTCTCTAATACAGGGGATACCTGTGGAAAAAAGCTGGGAAAGCCGGAGGTTTATTGTTGATGCCTGAGGTTGCCTTGATATGGTTGTTAATCGTCTTAACTGTCGAAGGATGGAGATAAAAGTTGTGGAGGATCTCAGCATGGCAGAGTGGTGTACCAGCTCTGGGTTCAGCTGTTCCCTAGTTTCTGAGAAGGGGAGCTGAGGAGCCTTATGTGCTATCAGCATAGCTGATTTCGCTGCCTCTGATCTGAGTCATGGAGAACAGCGAGAAGATTGGCATGGGTGTCACAAGGCCAGCAGCGCTGCATCCAAGATGGTGCCCTTTCATCTATCCAGTACGTGTCAGTGTTTGAGAAGGGGCTACCCGATAGTCTGATGTAATGGGGCTCAGGCAAGATTATAGACTCAATGCAAAGAGTACGAGTCATAAGAAAATTTTAACATGAGTTTTTAATGCAAGAATGTAAATATGTCACTCTCGCCCGCACTTGGTGAGGTAGGGCTTTTTGCTGTTTGTCTCAGTTTCCTCATCTGTAAAATGAGCTGGGGAAGGAAGTGGCAAGCTGCTCCAGTATCTTTGCTCAAAAACCTCAAATGGGGTCACGGAGAACCGGACACAACTGAAACATGATTGAAGGACAATAACGCTGTGAGACTCGACCTAATGATCCGGTTTGGCTGGGAGGCGGAGAGCCCGAGGGGAGGTCACAGACAATCAGGTGGGAAAGACAGACTGGAGTCAGACCGGGGAAGGGTTTAAGACTTAAAAACAGACACTTGCATTTTATCCTCATGGGAATGGGGGGCTATAGAAACTTCTTCTGCTTTAAGAATAACATTTTAGCAGCTGTGTAATTGGAAATGGAGAGACCAATTAGGAGGCTTCTGCGATGGTCCAACTGACAAGCAAATAGACTAAGGGGGTGGCTTTGTGAGTGTGGAGAAGAGGACAGAATTGAGTTGTTGTAGGATACTGGAAAGAGTGCAGGAAGACCTGGGCTCAAAGCCACCCTCTCATGATGACTAGCTGTGTGACCCTGGGTAAATCCCTTCACTTTTCTGTGCCTTATCCTGATCTGAAAAATTAAGAGGCTGTACTCAGTGGCCTCAAGGGTCTACTCTGGCGCCAAACTTATGATCCCATGAGACAGAATAGTCAAAGCTGTGAAACTGATTGGGTCTGATGGGGAAGAGGGATTTCATTATGACTCCAAGGTGGTGACCCTTGGCGATCGGTAGGCGTGTGGCACATGGTCATTACTGAAATGACTATGAAGAGGGGCAGCTTTTAAAATTTTGTTTTGTTTGGTTTTGGTTTTGGGGAGGAGGAGGAGGAACAATGTTTTAGTTATTTTGGGTTTTATATCCCCACAAGATATCCTCATAGAGATGTCCAGTAGGGCTAATGAGGATGTGGGGCTCGAGCTTAGGAGAGAGAAGGGCTAAATGTGGAGACCGAGAATCACTGCTATAGAGATGATAATTGAATGTGTGAGAGCTATGATATGAGAGGGAAAATGGGAGTGAGAGTGAGAGCAAAAGAAAAAGTGGGAGAGAGGGGGAGGGAAATAGGGAGAGAGGCAGAGGCAGAGGCAGAGAGAGAGAGAGACAGAGAGAGAGAGACAGACAGACAGAGAGAGAGAGAGAGAGAGAGAGAGAGAGAGAGAGAGAGAGAGAGAGAGACAGAGACAGAGAGAGACAAAGAGAGAGAAATAGAGACAGAGAGACAAAGAGAGACAGAGACAAAGAGAGAGAGAAATAGAGACAGAGAGACATAGAGAGACAGAGAGACAAAGAGAGACAGAGAAAGAGAGAGAGAGAGAGATAGAGAGAGAAAGAGAGACAGAGACAGAGAGATATAGAGAGACAGAAAGACAAGGAGAGAGAGACACAGAGAGAGAGAGAGACAGAGAGAGAGAGAGTGAACATCTAGGACAGCGCCAGAGGGGTTGGGGGAGATGTACGATGATCCAGCAAAGTGAAGGAACAGGCAGGCAGGAAGAGAACCAGGAGAGGGCGGTGCCACAAAAGCTCGGGGAGGAAAGCGTGTCCAGGAGGAGCAGGTGGTCACCAGAGCTGAAGGCTGCACAGAGGTCAAGGACAAGGACTGAGAAAAGACCATTGAACTAAGCAACTAAAAATGTCCTTGGTAACTTTGAAGAGGGAAGTTTCAATACCATTATTCTCCTTCCTCTCTTAAATGCTCAGCTATCAAGAAAAAGAAGCAATAAAAACAGGCTATTTTAGTTTCCTGCCTAGGACTGCCTTGGAGATATTGGAGATATTCCCAAGGTTTCTTTTGGTAGTCTCATTCACCATTCTTGGGACCTGGACCTGAGACGCCAAGCACCTTCACCTTGGGGAAATTAATCGGTCCAGTTTCAGCATGCTTCCCTGGGGCTGAGGTGTCCTGATTGAAGGGAGAGTGCCCCCAATCCATTATATCTAGCCAGCCTGACCATGCTTCAACTGCCCACTGTGGGCATCTTATTATCTGCTCTGATGCCTTGACCATATCCCACCATGGGATTTGGTCTCTTCTATCTCTTGCCTGGCTTTGGGTACAGTAATTCAAGTATCATTGCTACAAAAATGGCGGAGCGATTGCTTTTTTATGTGAAGAGAATAAATATTTGTGTAGTGCCTAATATGTACTAGGCACTGGGTAAGTGCTTTTATAATTATCTCATTTAATCCTTACAATAACTCTTTGATGTAGATGCTACCATTATTACCCACATTTTACAGATGAGGTAAATAGAATTTAAGTGACTTGCCCAGAGTCACACAACTAGGATATGAGGCTGGATTTGAACTCAGGGCTTCCTTACTTCAGGCTACTTAAAAATTTTTTGATTGATTAGCATTTTTTAATGGCAAAAAAGAAAGGAATTCATTCTAAAACCCTAAACCCTAAGAGATTTGGGTAGTAAGCTATAAATAAAATGCCTTCCTAAAGAATGGAGTTTAAATTTACCTTGGGCATACATGTGATCAGAACCATTTGTTAAACCCACTGCTCTCCCAGCTGCCAATTTCCCATCCCTGTGACTCTCCACACTCAAACTCCAATCTCTGGTAACCACTCCCCGATATGTGTTGTAGTTGTATGTTAGAATGTAAGCTCCTTGAGGGCGTCTCATTTTCACTTCTGTATCCCCACACTGCCTTCTTTAGCATAGTAGATACAATAAATGTTAATCCTTTTATTCACCTGCATGAAATTACAAATATTGGCATATTCAGCAAATCTAAAGAATTTCTTGATTTTATGCTGGGCACTTAGTCCAACCCTTAGCACTTGACCCGGGGGGCCATGTGAGCTCTCAGTAGGGGCTTACTAAGCACCCAAACCAGCTTCTCTTCTCATTATCGTTGAGACATTGTTTCTCCAGAGTCCAGAGAAAGTCTGAAGTTTCTCTAAATGGGAAAGGCTTTATGCCTATGGTCCTGATGATTGCGTCTTCTCCTTCCTTTTCTTTTTAGTTCTAGATTATCCCACTTGCTAAACTTCTGATCCTCATTTCCATTCTTTCTTGCCCAACTTCCCCAAAATTTTTTATTTCCTGGTTTTGTTCCCAGACGTGTTTTTTTCCATCCTCTCCAGGGACTTTTCATTTTACATAACGAACCAGAGCTCAGAAAGGTATTCCTCAAGCTGTTTTGAGATCCTCTCACTTCACATCCACGAAATTGACAAGTGCCTCCAGCAAGGAAGCAAACATAGCCCATAACCAGAAGTTACCTGGAATAGTTTCCATACCTCCTGGATAGCATTGTTTTCTATTTTTAGTCTCTTCTGGATCCTTCATTAAAGAAAGCTCATCTATCATGTCACTTGCCCTTTAAATGGGTGAGGGAGGGGTGGGAAGGAAGGAGATAATTTGGAACTCAAAACTTTTTAAAAAATGAATATGAAAAATAAAAAAAATTAAAGCTGAACTTTTTATTTCCTTCTGGTTCTGTCTTGTATTTTTCCCCTGCTCAATGGGTTTTCTCAGGTGCTTTTCAGCTATTTCTCCGAGTGGACCCCAGACAGGACACCAACATTAGCCCAAATAGCCCAAACATAGATAGGAGCAGCTAGGTAGTGCAGTGGGTAGAGCGCTGGGCTTGGAATCATGAAAACTTCTCTTCCTGAGTTCAAATCCAGCCTTAGACATGTACTAGCTGTGTGATCCTGGGCAAGTCACTTAACATTTATCTGTCTCAGTTTCATCATGGATAGAACACTGGACTTGGAATCATGAAAACTCATTTTCCTGAGTTTGAATCCAGACTCAGATACTTCCTAGCTGTGTGACCTTGAACAAGTCACTTAACCCTGTTTGCCTCAGTTTCCTCATCTGTAAAATGAGTTGGAGAAGGAAATGGCAAATCACCCCTGGATCTTTGCCAAGCAGATCCCAAATGGGGTCCTAAAGAGTGAGACACAATCGAAATGACTAAACAGCAGATAGATAAGACACCAGTGTTAGCCCAGATAGCCTTGAGTAAATGGGATCCTATCTCTCACAGCGTCTCATCTCTTCTTTGTCTCTTTGTGAACTCTAAAGTATTATATCAAAGGCAGCAAAGCTGCCTTGGCATCAGAAAGACCACATCCAGTGGAATGGAATAAGCATTTATATAGTGCCTCCTATGTGCCAGAAATGTGCTAAGTGCTTCACAAATAGAGTGTTCGGTTTGAGGAGTTAGTAGCTGGTGGTGTAGCAGATAGAGAGCTCTTGGCCTGGAGTAAGAAAGACCTGAGTTCGAATCCAGCATCAGACGCTTACGAGCTCTCTGACCATGGGAAGAAAGCTCATTTAAACTTTCAGTGCCCTAAAAAACGCAAACACTATGCGTTCCTTGCAAGTTATCAATGGGATCAGTGCAATGAGTTTCCATGCTGGGAAATCCCTACAATGAGGAAGTCACAGGTCTGGCCCCTCATAAGCACATGACAGGCTGGTTCTGGAGAAGATGTCCCTGGGAGATTTTTTCCTTCTGATTTATCCTTCATACTGTGATCTGCTGTTTGGTCCAACCTGATTCACTGATGTCCAGAAGGTGGAGAGTTATTAAAAACATGTTTTGGCTGCTGGGAAGATTAAAAATATATTGCCACCTTTCTTCAGCCTTCAGCTTCCAAGACTACAATGCTACAAGACCAATTCTTTTTTCTGGTTTTTCAAAACGTACGCCACCTTCAAGGCTCAACTCAAGTTCCACCTTCTCTGATGGCCCCAGCTCCCAGCATCTCCTCAGGTCTTTCTCCTTTCTCCTCTCCTGACTTTAGCCTATGACACTCATAGATATTATTTATCTTTTAACATACATGGTCTAGTTGGTTGAATTAAAACTCATCGAAGACAAGGATTGTTTTATCATTTTGTCTTTGTGTCCAGCACCTAATACAGTGTCTGTAATACAGTAGGTGCTTAACAAATGCCTGTTGCATGGGATCCCTTCAAGCTCACCAAAGACAAGGAAGGTGTCATACTCATATTCGAACTAGGTCCCTCTCACAACTAACAGAATGCCAGCACACACAGGTGCTCAGCAGATGTTTGCTGCTGTTGTTGATGAAGAATCAGATCATGTTTGGGGAGAATTGGACGCTGCTTGCCTTGGCACGGTTTGCCAGGGTGGAGAGAGTGGAGCTAAGAGAGTCACTCAGCTCCCACCTGGGTTTCTTAGAGAAAAACATGATCGGATACGTGATACCCCTCCTGCCATGGATGCACCTCTCTTCTCACTACCGCCTCTTACAAAATCCCTGACTTCCTTCAAAGTTCACCTCAAACACCACTCTGCAGGAGCCCTTCCCTGGTCTTGCCAGTAGATAGAGTCTGTGTCACCCCCCACCATTCAGGTGCTAATTCAAGCTGTGATTGACAGCACCTCTCCCCCTCCCATCGAAGGGTGGAATACCAAACTCCTCCCAATGCCTTCCTTTATAGGGAGTAGAAGCTGGTCTCCGGCTCACTCCATGCTACATCTGCTGCTCTGTCTAGTGTCCTCTCCTCCCACCTCTCTCCCACTGCCCCACCCCCACCCCCCGCCTCCCATTAGATTGTAGACTTCTTGAGGACAAGGCCTATATTTCTCTTTTTTTTTAAATTAATTATATCTTCAGTGCTTGGCACAGTGCCTGACACATAGTAAGTGCTTAATAAATGTTTATTGGATTGAATTACTTTGTCTATATTTTTAAGTACTTAAATGTGCATACATTGTTTCCTCCATTAGACTGTAAGTTCTCTGAAGGCAGGGACCATTGACTTTTCTCATTGTATCTTCAGAGTCTAGCACAGTGCCTGGCACGTCATAACCACCTAAAAGATATTTGTGGATTAATGGATTTGCGCCTATGACAGCTGATACTTTCGGTTTTAAAAGCACTTTGAGTATATCTCCTCTCAAAAGCCCTGTGAGGCAGATATTACTGGTATTATTATTCACATTTTAGAGATGAGGCTGAAGCTCAGAAAGAGGAAATTGCTAGTTCATGGTCACATAGCAAACAGAGGCAAGATTTGAACTCAGGTCTTCCTCACTTTGCAAAGTTCAGAATTGGAGGCACTAAACCATACTGAGATGAAGGGTGGTGCCGAGTTCAGCATCGGCGAAGTTGCCCTGTATCAGGAAGTATCATGGGAATAGGGAAAATCACTCTGGACCTGGAGCCAGAGTTCCAGCCTTGACTCTATATGACTCTGGGTAGTCACTTCCCCTTTGGGGGCTCCACTTCCCCAACTAGAATAAAGAGATTAGATGGTCACTAAGGCCTGTAATTCTTTGATCCTGTAATGATACTCATTGAGGAGAGCTTTAATTTAACCTCTTGCCTCCAGGCTGCCTGACCCATAATCATCCCTCCCAATGGGGGAGCCCAGCTACTGTGTTCTTAAAAAGAGCTAAAATCCTTTCTATTCCATTTTCACCTCTTGTTTGACTCTCAGTGGTTAGACTGGACCTCCTTGTAGGTGAAAAAAGAGGACTGTCTGCAAGGTTGTGCTTTCCTCCCTACGAGAGCTGACATTTATAGGGCATTTAAGTTTGTGAAGAAGGACCCTTGCAACAATCCCATTCTGTCAGTGATGTATTCTTATCTCCGTTATACAGATGATGAAACTGAGGCCCAGGGAGGTTAAATGATCTGCCTACAGTCACATAGTGTATCATGTAGAGGCAGGATGTGAATGAATTAAACATAGTTTATTAAGGCCAAGCACTGTGCTAAGTCCTGGGGTTGTAAATTCCAAAAGCAAAGATGGTCCCTGGCTCTAGCAGCTTTCATTCTTTTTTTCATTAATTAATTAATTTCTTTAGTTTACAACACTCAGTTCCACAAGTTTTTGAGTTCCAAATGTTCTTCTCCTCCCTTTCCTTTCCCCTCCCCCCCAAGACGGCATGTAATATGGTACAGATTCTACATATACCTTCTCATTAAACTTCTTTTCACAATAATCAAATTGTAAAGAAGAATTGTAACCAATGAAATGAACCATGAGAAAGATGGAACAAAACCAAAGATAAAATAAAATAACATAAAAGAGAGAAGCAAACAGTTTGCTTCGATCTGCATTCAGACTCCATCGTTCTTTCTCTGGATGTGGACAGCATTTTCCACCATGTGTGTTTGGGAGCTGTCTTAGAACCCTGCATTGTTGAGAAGAGCCAAGTCTATCAAAGTTAGTCATTGCAGAAGCAATGTGTCTATGGTTGTGTACAATGTTCTCCTGGTTCCGCCCCCCTCACTCATCATCAGATCATATAAGACTCTCCAGGTTCTCATGAAGTCCCTCTACTCCTCATTTCTTCTAGCACAACAGTATTCCATTACTTTCACATACGACAACTTGTTCAGCCATTCTCCAATTGTTGGCCATCCCCTTGATTTTCAATTTTTTTGCCAGCAGGAAAAGAGCTGTTATAAATATTTTCGTACGTACAGGTCCCTTTCCCACTTGTGTGATCTCTTTGGGATACAGCCCTAGAAGTGGTATTGCTGGGTCAAAGGGAATGCACATTTTACAGCCCTTCAGGCATAGTTCCAAATTAGAAGCTTTCACTCTAATGGGGGAGAACACACACAAAGGGAGAGGGGTGCTTTGATATAAAAAGTGAAAAGGGGCCTTAAGAGAGTAGATTGACATACATCATCCATGAACAATAGCAGGGTTGATTTGAACTCGGGTCCTCCTGACTCCTCCAGTGCTTTATACACAGAGAAACAAACATTGTGAAGCTTAAGTTTACTGTGACCTCAGGTGAATTGACCTGAATCAAGCTGTAGGCTTTTTGAGTAAGAAGTATTTAAGGACCACTCTACAGGCTGAGCAGATTTCTGGGATCTCATGGCCCTTCCTTAGGAGTTGAGCACTTTCTGGAAAATGGAGAAAAGCCAGGCTCATTTGCTTTTGCTGAGTAAAGTGATTGCTTATGGGAAGGCTCAGGCTCCAGGCTGTCCATTGCACCAAATGAGGAAGTCGTCCCAGGACACTGGCACTTAGCATATGGCCAGCACATGGAATAAGAGATCTGGAGCTGGAAAGGAGCTCGGAGGCCATCTAGTCCAACACTCTTGTCTTACAAAGGAGGAAACAGGTCCAGGGAGGGTTAGTGACTTAGCTAGGTGCTATAGTGGGTAGAGACCTAGACAAAGTATTCAAAACCTGCCCCAGCTACTAAGTGCCTGTGGGACTGTGGGCAAGGCATTTAACTTGGCTAGCCCTCAGTTTTCTCATCTGCAAAGAGGACATAATAATAGAATGCCTACCTCCCAGAGTCTTGAAGACCAAAGGAGATAATATACGTGAAGTGCATTCTATCAATGGAGCTATCGTTATCTTTGCCCAAGGTCAGAGGCAAGATTTCGACCTAGGTCCTCTGATTCCCAAGCCATATTCTTTCCACTGGATCACACTGTCCCTGGATGGCTTTAATAAATGTGAGCTGAAGCACATACATTGTTGTTATTGTTGGTCCTTCGTTCTGGAAGAGGACGCATGTCATGACATGCGAGTAAATTGGATTTAAGTGAGGCAGTGCTGTGCAAAGTGATGAGCCTCACTCTCTCCTCGCAGCCATCTGGGTCCAGTGGCCAGATATAGTTCAGGATGACTGGAGATGGCCTCGGATGCAGTGGGAGACCTTGGTCCTTTTAAGTTCTTTCCCAAGTCTCAGTTTGACTGAGGCACCACCCATTCAGTGATTTAAGGCTGCTAACCCTTAGGAGAATATAATCTCCATGCAGGTAGGTTCTGTCTAGTCTCTGTCATTGAATCTCTATCATCTGGCCCAGACTAGGTGTTGGACAAAGGCTCGTTGAGTTGAATTCTGCCGAGAGCTGATCCAGGCGGTGGATACCCAGGAGAGCGGGTCCCTTCTTTTTCCCTCTGAATCCCGCTTCTGCCCCAC
Source organism: Phalanger gymnotis (assembly GCA_028646595.1). Lineage (NCBI taxonomy): Eukaryota > Metazoa > Chordata > Mammalia > Diprotodontia > Phalangeridae > Phalanger > Phalanger gymnotis. The sequence continues at coordinate 314,889,128 of CM053625.1, forward strand.
CCCACTCTCAAGCAGGGAGGCTGCCTGTTGGAATTGAATCACAGAGGTGATGGGGCAAGGGAAGGAGTCAAGGGACAGCTGAGCTCCCAGGCCCAAGGCTGCAGATAACTTTGGAGTCAACAGATCAGGGACAAGGTGATTAACAGCTATATTCTGGCAAAGCAAGTAGAGAATATTTTGTTGACCCTTTCCTGGGGCCTCAGGCCCAACACTGCTGATAATTCACAGAGAATGGTGGAAATGTCAAATACATATCCCCTGTGCCAGGCTCTGGGTCCCTATCAGAGAATTCTGGCCTGCTGGCCACTCTTCTTCCCCCTTAACATTTGCTTAAATGAAACACCCAAAGGGCCTCCCCAGCTCTCAGAGCTTGTGTGGTAATGAGCAGGGTAAATTCTTGCCCCCCAACATTTCATTCAGCAAACTCCAGTCCTGGGACTCTAGCCCCCAACCTCAAATCATTTCTCCCACTTGGGGAACTGGAGATTTAGAGTGGAATGGATCTCAGAGGCCATCTGCACACCCTCACTTTACAGATGAACCCCAGAGGAAGGTGATTATTAGCAGAGGGAGCATTGGAACCCAGGTCTTCTGACTAACCCCAGCAATCTTTTTACTCCAAGATGCTTATTTTAGGTAATCTAGACACTTCCTCTCACGCAGTAGTCCATAGTACCTGAAAATCCTTTGTCTGCAATTACAGGTTTTTTTTTTTAACCTACTTTTTTTCATACTAGGAAGACAACAGCATCCATGTATTTATATGAGAGATCTCTGAGGGCAACGGCCTTCTTGGAGCACTAAATAATCTTTGGAGTCCCTGGACTGTGTAGTATGATAGGATCCAAGACACCTGGGGTTTTGTCCCAGCTCCAATTACTGTGTGACCTTGGTCAAGTCCTCTTCTCCTTGGGCCTCAGTTTCCACATCTAGAAAGTAAGGGAGCTGGGCTAGATGAAGGACCTTATTCCCCTTCTAAATCTGACATGTGTAACTCGGTAATACGTGTAAAGTGCTTTGTAGACCTTGAGATGTTATAGAAGTCTAAGCTGTTACCTCACTCTTCCCAGCTTTTCGATGGGGTTCAGACAGAAACAGCCTCGAGACAAGCCACTATCACTTTTTATTTCCTCACATTCAGTGTCTGACAGAGTATTGCAGAGTAGGAGAAAGTGACTGCTTTATGCAGTTGGATAAAAAGCATTAGGACCTAAGCTTCTCCTCCATAGGCCCACTGAGAGCATCCTTGGTCCACCTCCAAGAAAGAATGGGATGATGAGGATGGTGGGAAGATGGTACCTCTGATGGCACCTCTGATGGTACCTCAGATGGTATCTCATATGGCACCTCTGATGGTACCTCGGATGGCACCTCTGATGGTACCTCGGATGGTACTTCTGATGGTATCTCATATGGCACCTCTGATGGTACCTCAGATGGCACCTCTGATGGCACCTCGGATGGTACTTCTGATGGTATCTCATATGGCACCTCTGATGGTACCTCTGATGGTACCTCTGATGGTACCTCAGATGGCACCTCTGATGGCACCTCTGATAGTACTTCTCTCTCTAGTCCCACGTTTTTTCAACTTCCTCTGCTCAGTCTCTCTTCTGAAAGGCTTTCATTCTATGTAGCTTGGCATGTTGATCATTCAAAATGGTGACATTTACTGAAAACCTCATTCCTAAATTCTTACGGATCAATGTGATGTCCTGGCTGTTGTGGGTAGCCATTTGGTCTGTCATTATGGTCTGGTTTCAGGATAGTTTATTGGCTGAATTCTCCAGCATAGTTTGAGGTCTGTCTTTGTAGCATGGGGATTTGCCATTTGTCAGTCCATGAAGGATAGCAAGCTCCTCATTTATAATTCCAGTGGCCAGGGGGTGTTTTGCTTGGTATTTGGGAGGTGCTAAAGTTTTCCAGCTTACAGGGCTGTGTTACACAGTTTCACTCATTCCCTTGAATCATGTCCATTTATCACTGAGCCCAGACTTCTTAGGGATAACACCACTTCTGGTGTTCTGGTGGCAGTGGTCCGTTCTTGACTGGCCACCATTAACCCCTCTGGCTCCAGTAACAAAGCTATAACCCTTGGCCACTTGCTCAAGATTCTCTGCCGATATAGGTGGCTGTTAATAAGGAATAATAGGATTTCCTAAATAACTCTGCTCAGTCCATTCAATGTTTAGGTGATTTCGAAGGTCTCTTTCAGCTCTACAAGTTGGTGACTCTAGGATACTCCTGCCAACACCCTGATCGCTCCCCTTCCTGACAGCCCATAATGATGTGTTAGCTATTTTGGTATGAGGTTATATTCAGTTTGGCAGGCTGTCTCATTCTCTAATGATTTCACATGTGTGGATCCTGTCTGCCCAGCTTACTGGGTGCTCCTGCCCAGAGAAGGAGTGCCCCCTTCTCAGTCTCCTATTTCTCCTACAAAAGGATACGCTGTGCTTCACAGTGGGTGCTCGGTGAAAAGCTGGTGAATTGAATGCATTATTTTAATTGCACAAGGAAATTCCAAGCTTCAGGGAACAAAATTAGTCTTTGTAGCTTGTCAGAGTATGATACTAAGGCTAACAAAGCCCGTGTCAGCCATCTGAGGGAGTTACTCTTACCCTCAAGGACTCCGGGTCTGATAAAGGAGCCATCATAGTCTTTGCTCTCAGGGACCCAGTTGGGGGAGGTACAATCCTTGCCCTTAGGGAGGCTATGCTCTGATGGTGCAGTTTCTGTTCTCAAGCAAGGCCATGTGATAGAAGCTAAAGTCTGTCTCTGTCTTCGTGGAGCCTCTGGTCTCATAGAGGGAGATGTAGGCGCTGGTCCCTGACCTCCAGGGCTCGCTGGCCTGAGTTGCTACTTCTGGATGAATAGGAACCAATGCTAAACCCATAAGCCCAAGCTTGCAGGCTTGGTGGAGAAGGGCTGCCTGGAGGAGGTGGCTACTGGCATTTGAAGGGGCCTCTGGGCTTATGGAGCAAAAGAAATTCCTTTGGCCAGGCCAGGCCAGGCCAGGCCAGGCAATGATAGGGGTCTAAGCGGATCTGGGGAGGGTGAATCCAGGGCAACTGGTGTGTCCTGGTGTTTCAGGCCTGAAGCCTGGGACTGTTACTGTGTGCCTCATGTCCTTAGTTTCCCACAATCTGTCCAGTGCTTGAAGGCCGCTGGCTTGGTCCTCTGGGACCCCCTGGCACCTGAAACAAGCAGAGAGCATCATGGAGAAATCTCCCATGAAATCATTGCTGGCTCAGGGACCTGGCCAGCTCCCCCAGGACACGATAGAGTGGGTTGGGTTGGTGGTGCTGGCAGGCAGCCTCGCCTGGCTCTGGCTCTGGCCCTAGCTCCTCAGCCTAAGGGGGCATGCTAAAAAGGGTAGTGGAGACCCACCCGGTGGGGCTGGGAGGAGGTGGGAAAGGAAATAGAGGTCAAGGGCAGTGTATGAAGTCTTGAGGGAAGATGTGGCCACATCAGCCTGGACAGGAATACTCTGTTCTTCCTGACTAGTTATCCCTCAGAATATTTCTCACTTGCACTGGGCCCAATTCGTTCTAACCACCTCTTCTCTTTTTCTTTTCTTCCTTCTTTCCATTTTTCTCATTTCCCCCTCCCTTTTTCTTTCTCTCAATTTTTCTTCCTTCCTTCCTTCCTTCCTTCCTTCCTTCCTTCCTTCCTTCCTTCCTTCCTTCCTTCCTTCCTTCCTTCCTTCCTTCCTTCTTTCCTTCCTTCCTTCTTTCCTTTTCTTTCCTCCCTTCCTTCCTTTCTCCTTCCCATTCTTCCTTTTTTCTTCCCTATTTTCCTTTTTTCTTCTCTCCTTTCTCTCTTTCCCCTTTCTCCATTCCTCCCTCCCTCTCTTTCTTTCTTTCTTTCCTTCCTCCCTTCCTTTTTCCTTCCCATATTTCCTTTTTCTTCCCTATTTTCCTTTTTTCCTTCCTCCTTTTCCTATTTTTCCTTCTACATTCCTTCTTCTCTCCCTCCTTTTCTTCCTTCTTTTCTTTCTTTCTTTCTTTCTTTCTTTCTTTCTTTCTTTCTTTCTTTCTTTCTTTCTTTCTTTCTTTCTTTCTTTCTCCCTTCCTCTTTCCTTCCCATCCTTCCTTTTTTCTTCCCTATTTTCCTTTTTTCCTTCCTTTCTCTCTTTTTCCTTTCTCCCTTCTTTCCTTCTCTCCTTTCTTCCTTCCTTCCTTCCCCCCTCCCTTCCTTCCTCCATTCTTAATTTTCTGCTCTCTTTCCATCATTCTTTCTCTCTTTTCTCCCTCATCTCTCTCTACATCTCTATGGACCTCTTCCCCTCTCATTGGCCAGAGTTATATTTATTTGCTAAACCAAAGCCCTGAGCTTTCCCCAAACCAGGCAAACTTACTTCCTGTTCTTGCCTATCTCTCTGTGAAGCGGTCCTCCCATATTTGTCCTAGTCCTTGCTCCCCAATTCCGTCTTAGGTTGGATCCCCTAATCTTAGCTCCCCAACACTTTAAGCTGCTGAGTCTTTACTTAAAATCCCACCCAAGAGACTGCAAAAAGAGAGATGTAACTATATGCTATTGGTAGAACTGTAAATTGGCCCAAGAATCTTGGAAAGCAATTTGGAAATGTGCTAAAATAACTAAAATGCCTATTCTCTTTGGCCCAGAGATCTCACTGCTGGGCACCTACTCCAAGAAGGTCAAAGACAGAAGGAAAGATCTCATCTACATGGAAACATACACCGCAGACACGTTTATGAGAGACGAGAGGGGCGGCCAAATTAAGTGACGTGCGGATGTAATGGGATGTGACTGTGTTGAATGAGACGATGAGAATGAAGAATTTAGAGTCATCGGAAGACTTAAATGAACAGAAGCAAAGCAAAACAAGCAGGACCAGGGGAGACGCATTCACAATTATGATAATGTAAATGGCGGAAGAGAAACTCAAACCAGATTCTGTGCAATTACGATGACCACACTTGGCCTTGGGAAAGAGACGAGAAAGTGCAGCTCTCTCCCTTCCTTGAAGAAATGGGAGACCGCGGACTTGGAACACCGAGTGTATTTTCATTCTTGGCCTATGTGTTGGTTATTTATGTTCAACTCTTCCCTCTGCCTTTTTCCTTTTCTTTGTTTTTAAGTTCTGAGTTACCAAAGATGTCAAAAAGAAAGAAGACCTCTGCATTGCCTTCAGGATAAAGTTCACTAGGGTCACATGTAATTATTCTATCTCCTTGCTCTGAATACCCTGGGTATTCTGAAATGAACTGACGACAAAAGAAATGATAAAACATTTTTAACAAGAAGAGCCCTAACAACACTGTGAAGAGCTGTGTTCTGGCTTGTGGGCCAGACTCTCAACAGGGCGAGCGCACTCATCTGATGAGTGCATTTAGGCTTTCGTTTCCACAGAGGATGCCCTGAGCATCCTTCCTCCTTTCCCAGCGCTTCCATCCCTGAGAAGTTCACGTTCACAGGGGGAGTCGGGAACGTTTCTGGCTTTGCTGTCTAACTTGGGAGAGTCTCTAAGTGGGTGGAGATCAAAGAGACCAGCATTGTATAAGGAAGGCTGGGCTTGGGGGAGGGGGTGCCTCTGGAACCTCTGGCGGCACAGCACCCATAGGTGGCGGGCCTGCCCTCATCTGTTCAGCTGCCTCTAATCACCCTATGCTACATTTCTTTTGCCTACCCCATGCGGTTTTCCTTCCTTTATTTAGACACGCTAATCTTCACTTTTATGAAATTCTAAACATAAGGCAACCCAACCTCTACTGGGAATTGGAAGCCCGTTTATTCTGTTTTCTTTTCTCTCTCCCAACTTCTTCCCCTTTCCCCATTCATTTATTCTTTCATTCATTCAAACCACATTTATTTATTAAGTCCTTGCTAGGTGCAAGGCAGGAAGCTTGGAGATGATCCTGAAATCAGCAGGATCCACTCCTGACACACACCGGCTGTGTGACCTTGGCCTAGTCATTTTAACTGCCAGTGAACTGGGCAATTCTTCGACCATAAGTTTCAGACACATTGCCAATGCCAGATTTCCACACAGAGATGAAATAGCTAATTTGGCTCCTTCTCACCTTAGCCCCCCCTCCCCCTCCCCCTCCTCCTCACGTAACCATACCAGCATTCCTACATTTATGATTCTCCTATTCACACAGCTCTGGTGTTGGGAATAAGACCTTCCTGCTTTCTCTATAGCATTGGCAGAAAACAGAAAATAATTTTGTCTAGACAGCCAGCAATCCTTTCAGAGTGGACGGTGCATGTATGAATTGCTGCTGGGTCGCAGACTCCTAGGCTCTGTCATTGGATAAGATCTTAGAGACTGCCTTGTCCAAACTCCTCCTTTTACAGATGAGGAAACTGAGGCAGAAGAGGCTAAGCCAGGTTGCCCAATTAGCCTGTAGACATATACATGGTAAGGAGCAGAGGCAGGACAGAAGCCTTGTTTTCTGGCTTTAAATCCTTCTGTTTTACGGGGTCAGTAAAGGTTGGGAGAAACCCTGGTGTCACTGAGGACAGTCAGGGAATGTAACCAATGACTCCGCCAGTAGCCCCTGAGCTTGGCCAGCTGAGGTGGCACTGGCCAAGACAATTCATTCCATCCTTGACCACCCTTAATGAACAAGGGGAAACAAAGCCCTTTCTCAAATGTTGAGCTATAATGTGTCTCCCGTAATGTCCATTCACTGACTCTATATTCACTCTCTGGAGTGGGCAAGAGGTTTTAAACCTTCTACCCCACACAAAAGGTCACCTCCAACCTCCAAGCCTTTGTACAGAGGCATAGGCTGTCCCCTCAATACCCAGATGCACTCACACCTAGGTGATCATAGGATGGCAGGCCATCCAGTGAAACCGCCAACCTCTCGTTTTGCAGGGGAGGTAACAGAGGCCCAGGGAGGTTGTGTCTTGCCCAACATCACATTGGTAGCAAGAATCAGAGGTGGGGTTTGAATTTACATTCTCTGACTCCAAAGCCAACACTCTCTGTACCCAGAGTGGGGCAGTAGACCGGAGTTAGGAAAACCTGAGTTCAAATCCAGCCTCAGACACTTACGACTTGTGTGACCCTGGGCAAGTCCCTTGACCCTGTTTGCCTCAGTTTCTTCATCTGTAAAACTGAGAATAATACTAGCACCTGCCTCACAGAGAAGGATGAGATCATATTTGTAAAGTGCTTTGCGAACTTTACAATGCAGTATCAATGCTAGGTGTCATCACCATCATCATCATCGCCGTGTTTCCTCCCTTCTGCCTCTTGGAGTTCCTAGCTTCCTTCAGATTTAAGCTCAAGGACCTTTTCCCTGAGACCTCTCCTGATTCCCTCCCAGCTCCCAGTGCCTCCGTCTGGTGACTTTGTAGCTGTGTACTTCCTTTTGTACATATTTGGTATCACACCTATGCATGTACAATTTGTCTCTCCTGTTAGAATGGAAGACAGATGGAACTCCGATTTTTGTTTCTGTGCCCCGGTCTCTAGCATGGTGCCAGGCATGTAGTAAGTGCTTAATAAATGCTTATGGCTTTATGGATTGATTCCACATGAGGATGCTGTAGTTTTCCTAAGCAGAAGAGCCAACCTGGGGGTCATTAAGGTTTGTTCCTGATGACCACAAGCCATTTGTGAAGTCTGTGAGCCATCACTACCCACTGAGCCCTAAGCCTGGCCATGGGCTGAGCTGGAAACCTGGAAACATTATGACCTCTGACAGAGGGAGCTCCAAGCTTGGCCATAGACTCAGTCCTAACCTAGGCTACAAAGTGATTCTTGGACAATTCAATTCATTCCAACTTAAATAAAAAATATTTTAAAAGCCTGTTATATGTAAAGTATTAAGTTCCTGACCTGCAGCACTTTTCATTTTACTGAGGGGAGAAGGACAAGAAAATAGACACAGGTAAGTGCAGTAAATACAAGAGAGATTTCAAGAGGGAGTAAGAGCTCTGGGTGGGGTGGGGTGGGGCAGAGTGGGAGGATCAAGAAAGGCCTCGGATGGCAGATAGAGCCTGAACCAGACATGGAAGCAGAGGCATAGAAACTTCCCAGGCCTGGTACTGACTTAGAAAACCACAAACTAATATTACCTAGGTTGTACTGTATTTTTATTTATGTTGTTAAACATCTTCCAATTACATTTTGATCTGGTTCTGGAGCAGGAGTTTGGGGTCATAAATGTGACACCTCTGCCTTGAGGAAAGGTAGGGATTGCATCAGACAGAGGGAATGTGGTGGTACATTCCCGGCACAGGGGCCCATGGGGCAAAGGTGCAGAGGTGGGAAATGAATGTCATGTATATGGAACGAGGAGTAGGATAGTTTGGCTAGAATAGATACTAAGTGAAGGGGAATAATGTGAAATAAGTATTGAGAGGTAGGTGGGGGCCAGATGGAGGAAAACTCGGCCAGGAAGATTGTCACTGCAAGCTGTCACCAACTTCACATCTCACGTAGACACACCACCTCAGGTGACCATTCTCTCCCCCAGAGAAGAGCCCTGTGCAAATATACCAGGTTAAACTCTGGGTTAATCTTGTTTGTGAGCAGAGCTGGTAGGGTTAGGGACCAGTCTGTGTCCAGGGGCAAGAGTTATTCTGTGGCTCAGCCAGGCAGGAAGGGCATCAGGGGGCTCCTTTCACTTAGATGAGTCTAGCCGTGAAATGAACAATGAGCTCGTCTTCCCGTCCAACTCAGCCCCACATCCTGAAGTCCTCTGGGCTTTACCAATTGACTGGCTGCTACAGGTATGATCTGCTGGCACACTCTAAGGTTTCTGGGCCTCAGGGGGCCTCAGAGTATGTGTGCTGTGCCCCTACAATCAGAATGTGAGGCCCCTGAGAGCAGGCACTGTCTTTTTTTCTCTTCCTTCTATTCGTCTACTTGGCATGCAGCACGGTGTTTGGCACACAGTAGGCGCTTTAGCCATGCTTTTTCATTTATTCATTCAAGGATGAATCAGGAGAGGGAGGGAGTGGGGATGGTTCCAGGCAGTCCATCCCCACTGACTGGCTCACGGTTCAGAGGCCACGGTCTGGGAAAGAGGGATCGGGGATGATGTCCTTCCTGCCCATGAAGAGTACAAGGGAGGGGAGGCTTTTCCCCTCTGTCCCCCTGGAAATATCCAGAGTGCTCTGCCAGCCCACGTTCCCCTGGGGCCACAAGCCCTCCCTACAAACCCTGGGAGAGCCAGAATCATTAATCAGTGGTTGAAACCAAAAACTCTTTTGCTTCATGCTACTATTAAAAGCTGCCAGTCTCGATGAAGTCAGTGCAAAGCCCTCCCCCATGAAGCCGCCTGCTGCCTGAGGAGGCATTTTTGGTTATCCTGAGACGTTCTATCGAGTCACGAATAATAGTGATAATGACAGTAGCTGGCATTTCTATTGTGTTCTAAGGTTCACAAAGACCTTCACACGTGTTACGTCATTTTGCCTCACAATAGCCCTGTGATGTCAGTGTCATTATCATCCCCATTTTATAGAGAAGAAAATGAGGCTTTAAGACTTTGAAGACACAGCTAGGAAGAGTCTGAGGCAGGATTTGAATCCTGGGCTTCCAGACTCCAGGTCCATTGATGGCACCAGTCATCCATCTAGACAGTCACCTACATTTGAAGCCTCAAGAAGAGCTGTAACAATACTTGGGCAGCTGGGGCTTCTTCCCACGGCGCCCAAATTTAAAGGGTGTCCGGAGCGTTTCTACTTTTCTATAGCTAGAAACAACTTCTCTGAATTGCAGGCGCTGCTTCATGTTTTTATTTTTGTATCACCAGTGCCTAGCACAGCGCCTGGCACCCAGTAGAAACATAATAAACACTTTCTGATCCCTTATACTTGGTTAGCAAGAACAGTGAAGATACCAGATGGCAGCTTCCTCTCTCCGCCTCTCTATCAGGGGCTGTATCTCAGATGAACTCTGCCCCATGTCCCACCTCTCCCAAGGTGGCCTTGTTAGCAGTGACCTCTCACTGTCCAGGGGCAGCTAAGTGGCTCAGCAGATACAGCAGTGATCCTGGAGTCAGGAGGACCTGAGTTCAAATCTCACTTCAACACTCGCTGGCTGTGTGACCCTGGGCAAGTCACTTAGCCATCCAAAAATAAAATAAAAAGTCATTCTGAGGGCAGAGCCCATGATGCTTGATCTGCCACATTTGGGGCATTTTGGCTCTGGGTTCATAATGGTGAGGTCCAGGTCTGTCTCAGAGGTATCTGGCTCTTTGCTCCCCATCTCCAATCAGCTACCAAGCTCTCTTGTTTCTTCCACTACAAGATTTCTGCACCCATCCCCTCTTCTCCCCTCACACGACTGTTTCCCCAGTTCAGGCTCTCATCACTTGTTGGCAGGACTGTCACAACGGGTGTCCCTACTTCCAGTCTCTCTCACCTCTCTGGTCCCTCTTGTACCCCGCTGCCAAAGTCACAGGTCTGACTATGCCACTGCCTTTCTCCGACACCTGCTATGGCTCACTCTTACCTCCAGGGTTAAATACAACTCTTCAGTCTAGCATTTAAAGCCCTCCAGGCTGGCTCTAACCTCCCTTCCCCCAGCCTTACTTCATTATTCTACATGGTTCCCCTTCATTCAGTCTATGTTCCAGCCCAGCTGGATTCCTCTCTGATCCTCAAATGAGACTTTCCATTTCCACCCTCTGCTTATTTGTTCAAGCCACCCTCCTTCCTATGCACACTCACTCTTCAACTCCTCCTCCGTGCTTCTTGTCTTTCTTCAAGGCTCAGCTCAGGGGCTGCTTCTTCCATGAAGCCTTCCTTGATCTTCCTAGTTTTTAGTTCTCATTCTCTCTCTCTGTCTCTTTCTGTCTCTTTACATTTCTCCCTCTCCCCCTCTGTCCCTCCCTCTCTCTCCTTCTCTCTCATCCTCTCTCATTCTCTCTCTCATTTTCTCTCATTCCTTTCTCATTCTCTTTCTCTCTCATTCCCTCTCTTTTTCTCTCTTGTTCTCTCATTTTCCTCTCATTTCTCTCTCTCTCTCTCTCTCTCTCTCTCTCTCTCTCTCTCTCTCTCTCTCTCTCTCTCTCTCTCTCTCTCTCTCTCTCTCTCTCCCTCTCTCTCTCTCTCTCTCTCCCTCTCTCTCTCTCTCTCTCTCTCCCTCCCTCTCTCTCTCCCTCTCCCTCCCTTTTATTTCCCCTCCCCCACTTGTCATTCTCTCCCTGTCTTCAAATTACTTTGTATTTACTTGTGTATAAGTGTCATAAAGAAGGTTCCTGGGAACAGAGACTGCTTCGTGATTGTGACTGTATCCCCAGGTCCCAGCACTCTGTGCCTGGCACACAGTAGGTGCTCAGAAAATGGTTGATCGGTTGAATCGAGGGAAGGGAACTCAGATCCTTCCATCCTTAAGATGAAGGAGAGGTGGCATGGAGATGAAGAGACTGGCCAGAGCTCACCCAGTGAGTGAGGAGCAGATGCAGAAGGATCCTCCACAATTAGGGCCTTTTAGGCAGCAGAGTAGGTAGAGTGAGGGCTGGACGTGGGAAGCCCTGAGTTCCAATCCTGCCCCAGACACATGATGAGCTGTGTGACTCTGGGAAAGCCCTTCGCCCTTCTAGGTCTCAGTGCCTTCATTTATAAAACAGGGATAGCAATAGGAACTACCTCCCAGGGTTGCTGTGGGGATCAGAGAGCATGTGTAAAGTGCTTGGCCAGCTTTAAAATGCCATTTAAATGCTAGTGTTTATTATTCTAGTCCGACTCATTCATTTTACAGGTGAGGAAACCAAAGTCAGCGTCCTGCCTGAGGTCACACAGGAAAGCGAGGATCTGAACCCAGGTCCTCTGACTCCAAGTCTGGGGTTTCCTCCATGATGTCTCCTTGCGTTGCACTTGGTAGCCCCAGGGGCTCTGGGGAATCTCTTCTGAAAGCCTCAGAAGAAGTGACCTCTCGCCACCAGGCCCTGGGTAACGGTCCATCTCATTTGGGGCAGGTGCCAACTCTCACAGAGGCTGTAACTGTCTGGACCCTTTCCCCGGAGTTTTCTTCTGTTCTCCTGCTCTGCCCCTCCAGCACCTCAATGCCCCCTGTACTGAAGGGCCCCCAGCCCCTGGCAAGCCTTCCCTCACTGCCCTGATCCATCCCCATTTCTCCCTTGGCTGATTTCCCACAAACATGCAGACTCTGCCTTATACACTGGGCCCTTGGTCACATCCTGTCTTATGTTGTCGCCTGACTCATGGCTGTGAGTCATCCCCTGTCTCTCCCCTCCTCCGTGGCCCCTCCTGCTAGCCTGGGCCCTCTCCTTCAGGGAGAGAGGAGCACAAGAGGCTGCTGGTCTACACTGCCTCCTCCCCTCCATCTCACCACCTCCTTCCTTTCCTCTAAGTCTGGCTCTGAGAGCAGCTCCTACGGCAGAGCCCCCAGGTCTTAGCCCTCTCTCCCTCTTGAAATATCTTTGAATCACTTTGTATATACTTATCTGGGTACCTTTGGGGCCTCGATGTATGCCCTCTGAGGACAGGATTGTTTTCTTTTTTGACCAGGGTCACTAGAGTGACTCGAACATTTTCGGAGGGACTGGCGTTATAATTTCTCCAGGTTTGACCAATGCAGATGGGCACCTTCTCTGCAACCAACAGCCTTAGCTTCTTGGGGGCAGTGAGAATTAAGTGATTTACCCAGGGTCACACAATCAGGGTGTGTCTCACAGACTCTAAGACTGGCTTTCTATCCACTACCTATGCCACCTCTGATCTGGCACACAGTAGGTGTTTAATAAATGTTTCTTGGATCGAATTGAATTGCATTATGGCGGAAGGGGGAAGAGGGAAAGAATCACTCCCATGACAACCAGGCAGGTTTGGGGTCCTATCCTACCTAGCATTCTGGAATCCTCAGGTTGGGAAGGACTCGGGAGGTCATGTCCGGCATCCCCCTGCCTGTATGTTGCTTGTTCCAGCATGTCTCCCTGTCCTCTGGTCACCTGGTGGCTGTTGCACACTATGATATCGAGGTTGTTCCTCAGGACCTGCTTCCCAAACCTGGCCGTGGCTCCCTGCGTAGCCCGCCTCACTCCGGAGTATCTTCCCTGACCCCCTGCCAGGAGGCCGGGTCACGGATCTGCACTGGCTCTGTCTGGGGGAGTCCAGGCCCAAGCTCCACCAATCCACATGATAGCTCAGAGCTTAGCACGGCCCAGTGGCTCTGGTTCTGGAACAAGAGGGTCTGGATTCAAA
>CM053625.1:314902785-314943375 GCA_028646595.1 Phalanger gymnotis
AGAAAATGCTGATAATTCAGATTAAACTTAAGAGTCTGTCATGTGCACATTTTTCCCCTTGGAGAGCCGGTTGTTAAACATTTATGAGCACACACTTGGTTATATACCATCGGTAGAGTATAAGCTCTTTGAGAACGAGGGAACTCTCAGTTTTGTCTTTGTACGCCCAGAGCCTATCATAGTACCTGGCATGTAGTAGGCACTTAATGTATACTTATTGGTGGAATGCTGTTGAGCCAGGAATAACGGGGGGAAGATACAAAATGGAAAATGTAGACTAAGGGTGAAGGAAAGCTTTTTAACAGTGAGAGCTCTCTAGAAGTGGGATGGTCATGGCTCCTTTACCCGAGTGGCCGCCTTCGATCGGAGGCTGGGGGACCCCTTGTTCGGCGTGTTGGAGACGATAGATATTTTGGGGGTGGGTTGGATGAGATAGCTTCGGATGTCCCTTCCAATCTTTCAGTTCCAGGAATGGGAATAGGGAATGAAACTGTGACTTTATTAGAGCAGGGCACTCCTAGATGAAGAAATTCCCTTTCCTGATTCAGCTGGGCACTTTCTCAGATTCGCCTTCAAGAGCTGCCTGGAGCCCCCATGACCTGTGCAGAGTCACGGTCAGTACATATCAGGCGTGGGACTTGAACCAAAGTTTCTTGGCTTCCAAAGTCAGCCTTTCTTCCCACTATGCCACGTTGTCTCTTGATTTGATCAAGACAGGACAATAATAAGTCAATACATTGCCACTATGCTCCTGACAGGAGGGGCCTGAGGCAGCAGGAAGGCTTTGAGTCCTTTGGGTGTTGGGTTAGAGGGAGAAACAATGAAAGGTCATAGATACCAAAGACACACTCTACAATTGCATTTAGTACAGGCCTCTGTCTACGGAATCCCTGGTGACCAATTTAATTGAATATTTTATTCTCATGGTGGCTGTTTGTACGTGCGCGCGCGCGCGCGCGCGCTCGTGTGTGTGTGTGTGTGTGTGTGTGTGTGTGTGTCTGTGTGTGTGTCTGTGTATTCAACTAGCTCATTAAATTGGGGAAAAATTAGTTAATCCAATGAAATTCCATCTCAAAGCCTTGAGCTGTCCCCAAATACACCCCATACCTTTACTCACTAAATTTTTCACTTTGTGATCAGTTTTGATGACGTGTCTAGGACACTCACTCCTTGGGATGGGAAATAATGTAATACTGTGAAAGACACTGCCGAATATAATTGGTCCTGAGTTCAAAGCTCAGCTCTGATGCTGCTACTACTGCGATCTTGGGCGAACTATTCCTCTTCTTTGGACCTCAGTTTCCCCATCTGCCAAAAGGGGAGTTGGATCAGATCTGCCTCTGAGGCATCTTCCAGTTCCACATTTATGATCTTATGACATCTAACGTCCAGCTCTATCTCTCTAATGAGGTTCAGGCAAAGGCAGGGTGACTCCTCCCAGGCTAGGGTGCAGACTCTAGGACTCCATATATTAAGGATGATTTTATTATTTCAAGTATCTGTGGTTTCATACCTGTGTGTAGTCATTCCTTCCACCTAATCAGAATGCAACTCTTCTACACCTTTTAGAAGGTTCTCATAATGAAATGTGACAGCAGCGGCAGCATTAGCATTAACGTTAGGTGCTAACGTCAGGATCTGTTCTCAGGTCCTCTGAGGCAGCTAGATGGCTCTGTGCACAGAGTGCTGGGTCTGGAGTCAGGAAGACCTGAGTTCAAATCTGGCTCAGATGCTAGCTATGTGACCCTGGGTAAGTCACTTCACACTGTTTGCCTCAGTTTCCCCATCTGTAAAATGAACTGGAGAAGGAAATGGCAAATCATTCCAGTATCTCTGCCCGGAAAACACCAAATGGGGTCACAAAGAGGCAGACATGACTGAACTGAATAGATTACATATGCCAGAACTTGGCGCAGTGCCTGGAACCTAGTAAGCACTTAATAAAAGGAGATTGGCTAGTTTATTGATGGTAGAATGGAACCTCCTTGAGGGTAGGACCATTGGATAGGTTTTTTGTCTTTGTTTCTCTAGCACCTTCCACAGAGCCTTGCATGCAGTAGACACTTAATAGATGTGCATTGTCTTAAATGCTTGTTAGATTTCAGTTCTAAGCCCTATGAACCTTACAGATTTGGGGCTATACCAATCAAACTCTCATGGGAAATACAGTAGTAGCAGCATTAGCATTAACATTAGTATTATCAGCAGCAGCAACAGCAGTGGTTGTGACTTGACCAAGATCGTCTAGCTACCAAGTGGCCAATCTGGAATGCAAACTTAGGTTATATGACTCCAAGTTCATTGCTCTTGGGTTTTGTTTCCTCTCCCACTAAAAGGGGGCAGGGAGTTGGTCTCTATGCTTTCTCTGGTCATTCAACAAGCATGTATTAAGGGCCTATTATGTGCTGAAATACTAAGAAAGGCAAAATATAGTTTCTGCCCTCCAGGAGCAGTTTAGTAGGAAGATGACAATGACTATGTACAAACAATCCCTAAGCTGAAGACACTAGCATTAAGGGGCATCTGGAAAGGCTTCTTCTAGAAAATGAGGTTTTAGCAGGGACTTGAAGGAAGCCAGGGCAGCCAGGAGGCAGAGAAGAGGGTGGGGCATTCCAGGTATGGGGGACAGCCAGAGAAAATGCCTGGTGCTGAGAAGTTGAGTGTATTGTGTGCAGAATAATGAGAAGGCTGGTATTTCAGCATCACAGAATGCCAGTTCCTCCCAGCTCTGAGTCCTCTGAACACACACTCTTATGAGCATCCATATATATATAGAGCTGCCCCTGTGCTTTCCCAGCCCCTAGCAAAGGTCAGGGAGCAAAGGTGAGCAGACTTAACAAAGCATTGCTCATCCATAGGCAATTCTTTCCAATGTTCCCATTCTTTCCAGAAATTCCATTTCAGCAGCAGCAGGCTCACGATTATTAATGGTAATCGTGGGCAGGGGGAGCCTGCATAAATGAAATGCATGGATAATTTCAAAGCCTATTTAAAACACAAATAAATCATCTTCTCCCCCTGCAAAACATTTGCTGAGTGGTTGCCAAGGATAAGAAGTGACTGGTTTGAGCTGTGCCTCTGTGGACTTGGGTTCTGAAGCGAGAGAGCATGTCTGCGTAGTGAGCTGGAGGAGGAGGGGCATTCGGAAGGGAAGGGGAGAGGAAACTCAAATGAATGAGTGAGTGTGCTTTGTCTTCCGCATTAGAATAGGGGCTGCTTCCCTACCCTTCCCCAGACCAGAAGCTCTTTGGAGATGGGATTGTCTCTCCCCTAAGAAAAGCAGCATCTCTAAGATTATCTTCTGATTTTTCTCTCTATCCCTCCTACCCAACCCATTGATCCAGAAGGTTCTGTACTTGGAGACTAACAAAAAAAACCCATCCTATTTGATCCTTAAGCATTCCTGCCTGACTGCCTCCCTGGAGAAGCATTTATGGGCTTTGGAGATCATTGTTAGCCTTTTTTAATTCATTCCAAGGGTATTTAATTGTCTATAACCAGTGGAGACAGAAAATCAAATATAGCACATGGAAAGTTCTCCAAAGTTGGCTCTGCAGGACTGGAGCTTTATTTGCCTAATACCAACCCAAATGCCTCAGTGTACTTTCCCCTTACTCAGCTGATTGACTTTTTGATGGACTAGTGTGGTTGTTTTGGCCCTGCAGAGGAGAGGACTCTGGCTGGGATTCTGTGAGAGAGGCCGAATCAGATATGAGTAACTGTTTTTTTCAGATGTCAAAACCCTAACCCACCCCCACCTTCCTACTTTTTTTTGGCTTGGATCTTGTGAGTTCTCAGTAATAACTCACCTCTATCGCTTGCATTTTTGCTCCCCAGCCAGATGAATATGGGAAAAGTAAGAAGTTAGCTTATTTCTCTGGGGTTCTGCTAGCGACCAAAGCTACCAATCTGGAATGTGAAGTATATTTGCTACAAGTCAGCTGAAGGCAAGAGTGGAACTCAGTTGGGAGTCCAAATTCAAAACATCAATAGTGAAAGTCCCTGAGACCTGGGAGCAGGTGGATGGAGAACTCCGGGGAGGTCATGAGGTCACTTTCCTTGTCCTTTCTAAGGTCTGTCTCTCCTGCTTCTGCCCTGCCTCATGCTGCTTCTCACACCTCCCATGCTCTGCTTGCTTCAGTTTTTCTTCAGCCCAGGGTTGGTGGACCCTCTTCACAGTTTGCTAGAGCCAGCTTCTGGGGGCTCTGCAGAATAATTGTGTGAGCATTTGTGTGTTGGAAATTGGCAGATGAACCAATTGTTCAATTTCTGGTGTGAGCATTTACACATTGGAAATTGGCGGATGAACCAATTGTTCAATTTCTGGTGTGAGCATTTACACGTTGGAAATTGGCAGACGAACCAATTGTTCAATTTCTGGTGTGAGCATTTACATGTTGGAAATTGGCAGACGAACCAATTGTTCAATTTCTGGTGTGAGCATTTACACGTTGGAAATTGGCAGATGAACCAATTGTTCAATTTCTGGTGTGAGCTTTGCACATTAGAAATTGGCGATTGCTACAAGTCAGGCTTGATTGTTTTATTGTATGCCCAGACTAAGGAAAGAGATGGAGAAAATAGTAACACAGACTAAACTTTTCGTGTACATTAGTGTGTTTGTTTTTTGAGGGTCAATTGTTAAACATTCACCGGCATGCCCCTGGTGCCATGATGTCTTTATTCCGTTGCCATACCCTCCTGTTTGTGATTCTTTTTCTTATTCCTTGCTCTCTTCACTCTCCTCTAATCAGCAAATGTTCTGAGTCCTCACAGCATCCCAGTAAATAAAGACCCTGTTGTCCTCCAGTCAATTGCACTCAGAATGGCTTCCCCAAGGGTGGTCGTTTGTCATTTTTTGGATTGGATCTGGTTTGTAGTTGCTAGTCCTGGAGAGTGGCCTGAAGGCACCAAGAGGCAAAACGATGTGTCGGGACCTCTCAGTCTGTGTTGTCTCTACTTTCTTACAGGGTTAATATTGAGAGGGATTCAAATGATTGAGAGATTTCTATGGCTAGAGGCATTGTGAGTACAGAGGGTCTGAGCGAGTGGGGTTTCCAGGAGGGGGCAGCCAGGTTTTGGCCTGAGGAGGTCTGTGGGCTCCCAGTGACAGGATGGTGGGGATGCCCGATGTATGTGCTTGTCCAACACTGGGAGATAACAGTGTTCTTTCACACAGCTTCCTGTGAAGGGTTTTCTGAGACTGATAGGGGGTGGCACCGGGTACCAAATATCATTCATACTCTGGTTTATGCATTTTCTGCCTGGGTGGTGAAAAATGCATAGGTTGACCAATTAAAGTCATCCCTGGAAAAAGCCCCTGGCAGAAGGCAAGAGGCCACTGAAAAGGACTCCTTGTCCTGTTTCTTTTCTTTTTCTTTCTTTCCTTTTTTTATAATTTGGTCATGGTTGAAATTTAATATGAAGCAGCTACCAGCATTAACTCTGTTCCTGCCGTAGTGTCCCTAGCTGGGACTTCATCAACAACTGTGGAATCTGTCACAGGCATCCTGAATCTTCTTGGGCCTCTCTCCTGAGAAAAACTAACTTGTATTTAAGAACTTGGTCTGGAGGGCCACTTGGGTCTGTGGAAAGAGCAGAGGGGATGGGTTCAAATCCTGGCTCTGCCACTTACAGTGTGACCTTGGGCCTCAGTTTCCTCATCTGTAAAATGAATACGTTGGACTAGGCGGCCTCTAGTTCCAAACCCTACAATTCTTCCATGTTATGGAATGAAAGGGATAGACAATTATACAGTGAGATGTGACAAGGACCCATATGTCCCCCAACTCCAAAATATTTTTCCTATTGACTAGCTCCTGTGCCTGAGATTCCACCAGTGGCATTTCAGGTTCAGGGAGAACCATCCCAAGGTGCTTTTCTGAAAGCTGCCGATCCCTCCGTGAGGGGGAACACATTCACCAAGTACCCGGACAACACTGTGAGTGGATAGCCTGTCAGTTCATTTCTTCCCTGAGAGGAGGGGCTGTGCTAATAACAGCTTTGTACTCCTCATTCTCTCCTTCCCCCTCCCCTGCTTTTAGATCCCATGACAGGACTTTGTTCTTACCTCTTCAAGGCAAATGAGTCTACTACCTTGAGTGAGAATCCTGACTCTGGACCTTGCTCCTTTTTCTCTGGACCAGGCTAGATGGCCTCTGAGGTTCTCCCCCACCCCCTATCTCCATCTCTAAATTGACGATTCTATTCTACATTTTTTTATTTCCTGATAACCAGGGCCTGGTCTAAACTATACTGTTGTTTGGTAGTTTTTCAGTCATGTCTGACTCTCCATCGCCCCATTTGGGGTTTTCTTGGCAGAGTGGTTTGCCGTTTCCTTCTCCAGCTCATTTTACAGATGGGGAAACTGAGGCAAACGGCGTTAAAGTGACTCGCCCAGGGTCACACAGCTAGTAAGTGTCTGAAGCCAGATTTGAACTGTCAACTTGAAGGTTTGGTTAAAGGAGGCAAACAGGCTAGGTGATATAGGAATTCATATTGTTTATTCCCTTAAAGCTAGAAGATACATGATCATGGAATCAGAAGCAAACTTCTGATTGACTGACATAAGAATCACAAGGTATAAGTCCATTTTAGAACAATCCCAACTCCAGTTCGTGGTCTCCATATCATAAGGAAGGAAGTTTCTTAGTTGAATGAGTCATAAATACAGTAAGACAAGACAATTTGACAGGGTAGTGTCCCTTAGAGTTTACGATCCCGGGATGTTCGTGTCTGTCCTGTATATGCCCCTAGAATATAAAGATAAGAGAAATCCCACTGTTCTGGTTGCAGACAGGAAACATACCCATTGTCAATCTTATCTGGTCTTTGAAGTTGCTGACACAGGAAAGGGCATTTTTAGAGTAGAGCAAAGTAGTTTGGTTGATTAATTCAGACTTTGGGTCTTATTGGGGTCCAAATAATCTGAAAGGATTGTCAGAACTCAGGTCCTCCTGACTCCAGGCCTGGTGCTCTATCCACTGTGCCACCCAGCTGTCCCTCTAAACTATGCTAGTAGTTCTCAATATTTTTAAATGTGAAGACCCCCTTTTTAACATCGAAGAAGTTCTCAGATGCCCATACTGTCAGCATCGATTGAAAGAGAAAGCAACTGTATTATCAACTGACATTTACATAGGTCACCTTGTTTAACTGTCACAACAACAGTGGGAGGTAGACCCTGTTGCTCCTCCTTTACAGAGGAGGACACAGGCTTCAGGATTAATTGTCTCGCTTGGGGTCATGTGGCTAGTAAGCGTCTGAGGCTGGATGGGAACTCATGTCTTCAGATGTTCAGCGTCCTACTTATTACACCACCTCACTTCAGGTGTCATCTTCACTATTTGATAGACATGGGAGCTGAGGCCCACAGAGCTTAAGTTACTGCCTACAGTTTCTTAGCTAGTAGAGGTGGGAGATGGGACTTGAAGCCAGGACTTCCTTCCTGATGCCAAGTCCCGGAACACTCTCCCCACCAGGCCAGTCTCTCTGAGCAGAAACAACATTGTAGCCTTGCTGAAGTGTTGTGTAAGAGATGAGGCATTTATGTAAATGCCGACGCAGCCTCCCCAGCTTGCGCTTGAGCTCCTGGAGGGCTGAGGCTGAGTCTTCTCCTTCCGTAGCTCCCAGACCTTTGCTCAGCAAATGTTTGTTGAAATAATCAATGTTAAATAAAGTCATTCTCAGGGCAGGTGTGGGTCATTGGAGCAGGGGAGAGAGCCAGAGCTCTTGGTAAACAGGAAATGTGGCTGAGCCAGACCACTTAAAAGGGCCTGGCTGGCAGCCGTGCCAACCTGAGGCCTGGGGGGCCAGTCAGGAGCATCTTCTAGGGGTGGCGGGCCTGCCAGCATGCCATTTCCCCTTCCTCTTTCCAGGGTTGGTGCATTCAGATCCCGCCCTGCCACAGATCTGCAGCTTCTTCCAGAATCAGCCCATTGTAATTCCATTTCTCCTTTTGCTGTGTCTGTCTGTCTATCTGTCTCTTCTCCTTCTTCTTGCTTATAACTTTCTGACTTTTCTCCGGTTGCCTTTCGTTAGATATATCTGTCCGTCTGTCCGCATTTCTCTTTCTCTCTTTCCAGCAACCAACTGATGAGCATTTATTAAAGGTCCACCAAATGGCACCATATTCCATGGGGACCCAAAGGCAAAGCAAGCCAGTCATTGACCTCTGGGAGCTTACGGCTATTAAGGATAAAAGCAGTATATATTTAAATACATACAAACCTTGCCTTTTTCATTTTGTTTTCTCTCCCGGTCCTCTGAACTTAGTCGACAAATAGATGCTGCAGGAATGAGGGAGCGAGCACAAGGTGGGTATTAAAAACAAAGTTTGGAACAGCGAGTGTTTTCCTGTTTGGTGTGGGAGCTGGATCAGGGCCGGACGAAGGACTGGTTCTGGGTGGGAGAGGCGGGGAGGACAGGGAGAATGAAGAAAGTCTAGCCAGAGCGTATAGCTGGGTGGCCTCGCTCAGCTGATCTCTGCTATGTTAGGGGAGCCTGCAGCTGGGCCTAGCCTGAGAGAACCCACGTGCCTGTTGACCTTTAAGGTTGCAAAGACCCTTATGGACGCTGTCTTAGCTAAACCACACAGTGACCACGGGAAGGAGAGGGGCGGGGTGCTGCAGAAGTCTTAGGTCCATTTTGTCATTGAGGGAATTGAGAGTCCAAGAAGCCAGATGTCGAATAGGTGAAGGACCTGTGACATCTTTGGAGTGAGACCCTTTTTCCCAAATGTCACCAGGGGTAATGAAAAACTAATGAAATTTACAGTCTTAGAAAGGGCCCTGAAACTCTGGGTAGTCCAACAGCTCTTACTCATCAGAGGCAGGAGACAGGAGGCAGGAACCAGGTGGGAGGAAGGGGATAAGCATTTATTAAGCACTTATTATGTGCCTGGCACCATACTGAGTGCTAGAGGTGCAAATAAAAACAAAAACTTGAACTCAAGGAAGTGACATTCTAATAGGGGAAGGTAACAGAGAGAAGGGAGCTGATAAAGGTGGAGGGGTACCTGGTGTTGGGAAATGGTTTTGAAATCCAGAAGCCAGAAACAGGGCCAGGAATGGAGTGAAGGCCAGCTTGGGCCTCTCCACAAAATGGAGGAACTCACCAACGAGGGAAGAGGTTGACTCTTACAGAGGAATGATCCAGGTTGAGAAGGCTGCAGAGATGGCTGGATGCTCCAGGGCTAGGAGGTCTCAGGCACTGGGGAAAATCACATAGGGATCTTCTAGTCTGAGTCCTTTATTTTACATGTGGAGACTGAGGCTCAGCCAAGTGACCCAAAGTCACACGTGTAGCAGATGGCAGAGCCAACACTCAAATCCATGTCTCCTAATTCTCAGTCCTGGCTTTTTTTTGCCTCCCTCCTTTGTGTTATAATCATTTATAGCCAGAGAAGGTTAGAGTTTGAAGCAGAGCTGTCCCAAAGCATTCGTGTGCCCCAGGCAAAATTTGAAATGGGGTCTCTTCCTTGTTAGTGTCTGCAGGAAGCTTTGACCCTTCACTGTGACTTGACATCGCAAAATAGATGCCAGTTTGTTGTAGGCTTGAGTCAGGTTTCTGCCATTTACAAGATATGTGATCTTGGACAGTTTACTACCCCTCTCTGGGCCTTGGCTTCCTTACCTGGAAAATATAGGTAACACACTGTCTACCTAGGCTGCAGTGTCTATGGGCCCCTTGTAAGCCATGGAGTGCTTTTTTCCTTTTTAAATTCAATTTTATTTTATTTACATGCCAAATTCTTTTCCCCACCACCTCTCCTCCTCCCACTGAGAAGGCAAGAAAAAGTGAGAACCCATTACAAATATGTATAGTTATGCAAAACAAATATTTGTATCAGCCATGTTCCAAAAGAAAAAGAGAAAAGAAAATATTCTTTAATCTACACTCAGGGTCTTTCAGTTTTCTATCTGCAGGTGGATAGCATTTTTCACCTTGGGTCCTTTGGAATGTCTAAGATTATCATACTGATCAGAGTAGCTAAGTCTTTCACAGTTGCTCATTGTATAATGCTGCAGTTACTGTGTACAATGTTTTCCTGCTTCTGTCCGCTTCACTTGGCATCGGTTCGTGTAAGTCTTTCTGGGTTTTTCTGAAGTCCACCTGTTCATCATTTCTTATATCACAATAGCATTCCATCCCAATCATATACTATGACTTGTTCAGCCATTCCCCAATTGATGGGCTTCCCTTCAGTTTCTGGCTCTCTGCCACCATGGAAGGAGCTGCTATAAATATTTTTGTACACGTGGATCCTTTTCCTCTTTCTCTGATTGATTTGGGAGATAGACCTAGTAGTGGTATTGCTGGGACAAAGAGTATGCACTGTTTAATAGCTTTTTGGGCAGAGTTCCAAATTGCTTTCCAGAATGACTAGTCTAGTTCACGGCTCCACTAACAGTGCATTAGTGTCACCATTTTCCCACATCCCCTCCCGAAATTGTCATTTTCTTTCTTTTTTGTCATCTTAGCCAATCTAATGGGTATGAGCTGTTATAATGTGCATTTCTGTAATTATTAGGGATGTAGAGCATTTTTATGTGACTATTGATAGCTTTGATTTTTTTCCTCTGAAAATTGCCTATTCACATCCTTTGACCATTAGAGGACTCCCGCTAACTAGCTGTCTGACCCTGGGCAAGTCACTTGTTAGAATTGTTTCCCCTCAGCTGTAAAATGGTACTAGTACCTACCTCCTCAGATTGTTGTGGAAATCGAGTGAGATCTCTTATAGAAAGCAGACATTAAGGCCCTGTAGAAATGTGCTCTGTGGCTGCTGCTGTTGCTGTTACCATCGCCTGGTTATGGTTGAGCTGCAGAGATGAAGATTTGGTAAGTCTATTAGTTGTAAGTTAGGCCGAATATTTTTTTCAGAGGGGACTCAGGATTGTACCAGGAGTTAGTTGCCCAAAGGAGAGGATAAGTCTTATGAGCTCTTGTTTGCTGCCAGGACCCTATTGCCCTCTCTCCTGCCTTGTGGGTTGCCAGTTTCAGAGCCCAGGGCCCCTGAGGAAGCCAGACTGGAGAGGTTTCTACCAGTCCTAGGCTAAGTGAGGGTCCTGTTCTTTCTGAAACACTATACCAATACTCCTTTTGAGGATCACGGCTGAGCCTGATGCTGGCAGCTCTGGTGGATTCCACCAGGTGAGTAAACCCCTTCAAATTGACCTGGCCAATGGAGAGAGGGAGAGATAATTTCCTTACCCCTACTCCTACCCCACTCCCAGAGATTCCTGAGTTGGAGAAGAAGTTGTGGAGAGGCTGAAGATGGCCTTCACTCCATTCCTGGCCCACTTTCTGGCGTCTGGATTTCAAAACCATTTCCTGACACCAGAGTTGGAGAAGGAGGAGAGGAAAGGAAAGAGAGCAGGAGAGGGAGAGAGAAGGGGAAAGGGATGAGGGAGGAAGAGAGAGAGAGAGACAGACAGGTAATGGGATGGGGAGGGATGGAGATGGATGGATCACTGGGTGTTAAGGCTTTGCCACAACATTCTCATCTCTTCATTTGTGATTACATCTTGTGACTATATCAGCTGAGCTGATGGGGGCATTGGTGGGGGAGTAAGGGCAAATAAATCTCTGCCCCATACATCAGCCCAATAAATTGGTCAGATTAACTTCTTACTTCCCAGCAGAGAACAGGGTTTTTAGGGCATGATTATTGTTGTTGTGTTTATCTCTCATTCTCAAAGAGGACCATGACATCAGGGAAATGATGACATGACTTGCAGTTGACTTTGATTTGAGTGGGGGAGGGCTGCGCAAGGTCACTAGCCTCGCTTTCTCCTCCAGAGCCATCTGGGTCCAGTGACCTGATATTCATCAGGACTAGAGATGACATGAACCATAGGAAAGAAAGGAAGGTTAGAAAGACCCAGAGCTCAGAGGCTGCTTGGGATTGAGTAGGTTTAGGTGAGTGGAATCCTTCACTGGGGTGCCCTGGGATAGCCAGGGTAGCACCTCAGGGGAAGGACAGCAAAAAAGGCAGGCTCATGGCATGGCCAGAAGAATGTTAGACCAGGAGTGAAGAGACCCGGACTCTCATCTTGGCATAGAGACAGTCACAGCATTGTGCCAAGTGCTGGAGTTACAAATAGGGCAAAAAGAAAAGAAAATCTTTGACCTGGAAAAACTTACATTGTGATGGGGGAAGTCAGCACATAAAAGGTAACTGGAAAGGGTGAGCAGGAATGAGGGAACCTGTTGGGGGGTGGGGATCACAAGCTATGTGACCCAAGGCAAGTTAGCTCTTTGAGCGTGAGTTTTCTCCATTTTAAAATTCAGGATGTTGTACGTTTTTATAGAACCATGAACTGTGACTTTGCTGGCCCCTGACTGTGACCTGGATAGTAGTTCCAAAGAATCGTTGACTAAGTAGCTAAGATTGGGGGGCATCATGATGCAGTAGGGAGAGCACAAGGAGCATAGAATCAGATTCTGCCTCTGACATTTATTAGCTGTGTGACCCAGGGCAAGTCACATAACCACTCTGAGACAATGCAGTTTACAAATCTTAAGATGGCATATCAATGCCTGCTATTTGCTATTGCTGTTATTAGCACATCATAAATATGGAGCTGGAGGCAGCCTTGGAGGCCCTTTTAGCCAAGACCTTCATTTTACAGACAGAGGTGAAGCCTGTGGCCCGAGGTCACACAGAGGGTAAGCTTTGGAGGCAGGATGGATCTGATCCCAGAACCTTGGATGTCTGTGCCACCCAATGACTTCCTTTCCCTTTAACTCACTTATCTCTATGGTAGGTGAGAAGTCCATTCTCCTCTGGGGACTGGAAAAATGTGGAGCCTGCCCTGGTTTTCTAACTTTAATGGAAAGACAGAGGCTGCTTTTAAGCATCCCATTTTCATGAGGGCCGTTAAAAGCCAGTCAGAATCGCCTTCCTGCTTCCTTGGTTAGGTGAGGCCCTTAGAGCCCCACTCAAATGGCACTGCCAATAAAACCAGGCCCTGGCTGCTGCCTGAGCCCCTTCTGCATCCAGCAGAGAAAGCTGGATCCTGGCCTGCTTGGTTTGTTCTGTTGCCTACAAATCGCGGCTCAGTGGGCAGTGCAGGCAGGCCTGCTCCAAGGTTGGCATTGTCCAAGAACAGCTGCTGATAGCGAGGGGCGGTTTCAAAGCCCCTCTTTGCCACCCCTCTTGGCACATTTTGCTGTTTTCAGTGCCTCTCAGTTGGACTAAGCAGCTCTCAACCTCCTTGGGCAGCTGCTTGTATTAGTTATAGCTACGATGAGGACCCAGCACGATTATGGATTATAGGCATAGAGCTTGAAGGGACCCAGAGCACTCCCAGAGAAATGAAGAGAATCACCCAAATTCATGCAGGTCATAAGACGCCAAACTGGGATCTGAACTCAGGCCTTCATGATTCTGAATTCAGCACACTTTCTCCTCTAATTCTTTCCCAAGGTGCCATGGGGGAGATTTCATGATCATCATTACCATGTAAATTTAGTGCCAGAAGGAACCTTGGAGTCTATATAGTCTATTCATCTTATTTTCCAGATTAGGAAACTGAGGCACAGTGCAGTTAATTCCTGTGCCTAAAGTTCTGTAGGTAGTAAATGCCAGAGCTGTGATTTGAACTCATATCCTGAGACTACAAACCTAGCATTTTAACTCTTCCATGCTGCCTTTATATATAAAGAACTCTGCAAATTGTAGAGTTCTATACACATTTGCTAATCATTATTTTGAGGGAATGCGCAGAGTATTAAGTGGAGGGCTGGCCTTGGCTTCAGGAAGATCTGCATTCCAGTCCTGTTTTTGGGACGTGCTGGTGGTGAGATCCTGGGCTATCACTTGTCCTCTTGGGATCTCGGGGCACTCTCTAGGACTCCAAATTCTTCCAAAGCACAATGAGTTGCCTCAAAGGGCCGTGAGTTTCTTGTCCATAGAGGTCTTGAAGCCATGTCTGGATGACATCCACTTGGTAGGTTATAGCAGAGATTCCTTTGGGGTTGAAATAGATGGTTGATGAAAAGTCTTCCAACTGTAAATATTCTGTGATTATGGAAAGGTCCAGATGAGCTTCTCACCTGCCTCACTGGGAGGAGTTTCTATGCTGGAAAATTTTATATATCGATGAAATCACCAGTCTAGTCTTGTTTTCCCCATTTAAAAATTGCTATTATTATATCATTATCAATACTATAATAATTAGTAATAAGCTATAGAGGGTGAATATTTCTTCCAAAGGGCACCACTAGTCAGGCCTTCTTTGGTGGCTGGGAGAATTTCTTTGTCTCTGGTGGCCTTGCCTTGGTCACCTCCTCCATGATTATAACATAATAGTACCCAGCTATGGGAGGGATCTCAGGGGTCATCTAGATTGGTTTTAAGCCAAATGTGATGGCTAAACAACCCCCAGAGTGAGTTAAGACAGCCAGTGCCTGGGAACTACCCATGCATGAACAGAGTTGATTCTAAGTACCTTGAAAGTAAAGACTGTCCCGTGTTTAATTCTGTGTTCTCAGCACCAAACATATCTAGGGGTTTAATAAATGCTTGTTTAATTGAACTGAATAAATATCATAGATCATAGCTTTAGAACTAGAAGAAAACACACAGGTCATATAGTTCACCTCTACCCTCCCTGAATTTTACAGATAAAGAAACTGAGGCACAGAGAAGTTAAGTGACTTTCCGGGAGTCACATAGCTAGTACATATCTTAGGTGGGATTTGAACCCAGGTGTTCCTGATTTCGGGTCTTATGCCACACGTTTAGAGAAGAGTGAAGATTCTGTTCAGGCGCTAGTGAAGGGCTCATATTGGGAAGTGTCAGAGATAAGGCTAGACATCCTTAAGGCACTGAAGATTTCTGAGGAGAGTGTGATCAGATAAATGTAGTATTTTGGAAAGATTAATCTGGTGGAGGTGTATAACATGGTTGCGTGGTAGTCATCTAGTCAAAGGTACAGCATGGTACAGTCCTCTGAACTGGGAGGTCAGAAGATTTGGGATCAATTCCTGGCTTTGATGCTAAGTAGCTAGGTAATCTTGAGCATCCTTGCCTCAGTTTCCTCATCTACACATTGACAAATGCTGCACTCAACAGTCTTTTTTTAAGATCCTTTCCAACTCTGATGTGGGAGACAGAATCATAGAAACTCAGAGTTGTCATTGGCACCAAAGGCCATCTAGCCCAGCCACTAATGAGTGGGTCATCCAGCCCCCTTTGGAAGACTTCCACTGAGGTAAAGCCCACTGCCCACCGAGGCTGACTCATCTACTTTTATAGATTTGAGTGACATGGATCTTATTTTTTATTTCTCCATACCTTCTACCCATGACTCTAGCTCTTGACCTCTGGGGATGAGCAGAACAAGTAGACGATCTTATCCACATGAAGGCAGCTATTGTCTTTTCCCAAAGCCTTCTCTTTTCTAGATTAAACCTCCCAAATTCCTTCACCTTCTCTCCTCATATGGCTCAGTCTTGAGGCTTCTTACAGTCTCGGTCTCCTTGCTCTGTATCCACTCCAGTTGATTGATATCATTCCTAAACTGTGGCATCCAGAACTGAATGCAATGAATGAATGGAAAAATCCATTCATTAAAGGCTTACTACTTGCTAAGTGCTCAGGATTCAAGTAGAAGAAGAAGACAGTCCTTTCTTCATTGGGGAAGCCAATGCACAGAATTAAAAGATACCCCAGATGAGGTCTGACCAGGGCACAATGTGGTGGGATCATTATCATGCCTCATCAATATCCTAGTTACTTCTTTCTCTCTGATTAGAGGGTTGGAAGGTGGAGCTATGGGAAGACTCAAAATATTAGCCAGCTCTTTATTTGCTTCCAGCTGCTCTGCTTGGTTTGACTCTATCATTATTATCCTGTTCCCAAACCCTCTGGAGACTCCAACCCCCATCTTTTCAGCTTCCTTCTGTATATTGTCTTCTTAGAGTATAAACTCTTTGACAACAGGAACTACCTTTTTTTTAAACTTTGAATCCCCAGTGCTTACCATATGGTAGTGCTGGCACATAATAGGTATTCAGCTAATGCTCGCTTATTGATTTCACTTGTGAAGCTGATTTTTGGAACCCGATGTTAAAAGCATATGTAAATTGTATTTCATATGTTCAATTCATCACTTTAGATCTCTTGCTATAATCCCTTTGTATTCTGTCTCTGTCACCTGCCATACTCACCATCCCTCCCAGATTTGGGTCACCCGCAAATTTGGCAAGCGCACCATCCATGCCTTCACAGAAGTTACTGGGAGAAATGTGGAGCATAAAGGGCTCAGCTAAGCCATAACTAGCAAATATGATGCTCGTGGCGCATGGCAGCAAACAGGTCCGGGTCAAGCAACGTGAACTGCCTCCGGGGGAAAGAATGGCCAAATGTCCCTCAAATCATCTTTGTGATTCAAGATGTGAATTGCGAGAAGTAATTAAAGAAGATTCAAGGTGAGTTAGAAGGGAAATTAGTGCCGGTCTTGGCTTCCAGGTGCACAATAAAAGCAGGCATTAGATTTTGGTGCCTTGGGAGAAAACCCCAATTGCTACACCCTAGTTATGGATCTGTTATTGTTAGTGACTTGTGGGTGAGAGAAAATATAGAAATACTTCCTGAAACAATTGGCACTGAGGTTGGGCTTTAAATAAGGAGCCGGAATTTAATATATTGGGGTAAGAGGATGGAGGACATTCCAGGTATAGGAAACAGCTTATGCAGAGGCAGCGAGGAAAGAAAGCATAGGATATCTATGGGGATGGAATGGAGAAAGTCTACTTTGACTGGACCGTAGAAACACAGAATCACTGGATCTCTGAGTTGGGAGGGGCCTTAGAGGTCATTTGGTTCAAACCAGATTAAGAGCCCTTTTCTCTTTAACTCACTGATTTTGATAGTTGAAACTTCCCTTTATCTTGCTCCCAAACTGGCCTCCACATCACTTCCCAGACATCTTTACACCATGCTATATATGAACACCAATTTTTTCTTCCCCTTTATATTTTACAATCCTTTAGAATGTAAGCTCCTTGAGGGCAAGAACTATCTTGCTTATTTATAAATATTTGTATCCTCAATGGTTCCTTAGGATAGTGCCTGCCACAGAGTAGTACTTAAACAAATGTTTCTCGGATTGAGCTGAATTCACTGCTAAAGTCTGTGTAAAAGTTGTCTGTACCCAACATTCCTATTTCCTCACAAACTAATCTCTCTTGTTTCTTAGAAAACCTACATGGCATTAGGCATTAGCCTCCGTCACTTGAGTTTCCTCATCTGTAAAATGAGAATGATGGATTGGAGGACT
This sequence comes from Phalanger gymnotis, assembly GCA_028646595.1. Lineage (NCBI taxonomy): Eukaryota > Metazoa > Chordata > Mammalia > Diprotodontia > Phalangeridae > Phalanger > Phalanger gymnotis. Next base: position 314,920,077 of record CM053625.1, read on the forward strand.
GTAGATTCAGAAAGAGAAGGAATCTGAGAGGTTGCCTACATTTAATTCCACTTATTAAACAGATGAAAAAACTGAGGCCCAGAGAGATTGATTGGACTGGATAGTGATGAAGATCTCTCCCAGCTCAGAGAGCTATAGTTCTATAAAGCTCCCTATGACCCTACTACCTCAGTGATTACTTTTTTCTGTTGATTCTCCTTTGCTAATCCTTCATTCCCTATCTAACCCCTTAAGGGTGCTATTCCCCAAGGGTCGATTCTTGGGCTTCTTGTCTTTTCTCCCTATGGTTGTTGTCCTTATGCTCAAAGAAGACCAAAATGACCTCACTATATCTGGGTCAAGGTACAGTATCTCTGACTGTGACTGATCAGAATAATACAAGCTTGGAATGCTCCATAACAGGTTGGGCACAAATAGTCCATGTGAATATTTGGAGTAGAGATGTCTCTAAATTTTTGCATTTCAAATTTCTTTTGAACTACTTTGATTCTGCTTCACTTATAGAGCACAGTGCCTTCTCTGATGCATGCATGCCATGCTGGGTGGTCCTGCACCAGTGTCTCCCATGTCTCACAATTGATTCCAAAGTTCTTCAGAGAGACCTTGAGAGTGTTGTCAAATAGCTTCTTCTGTCCTCTGTGTTATCTGGAAGCAATCTGTTCACTCTCATGGGTTCAACTACTGCCCTGGTACAGACTCTGAAATGTTTCCTGACCCCTCTCCTGAGCTCTAAACTTATATTCCCAATTACCTTTGATATATTTCCACGAAGAAGAATCTAGTTTGGCCACAGGAGCTAGAGCTAAGGGCATTGGGTAGAAACTGCCAAAAGCAGATTTTGGTTCAATGTTGGAAGCTGATCAAGAGAGTTGCCTATCAACTCATCGTCAAAGATTTACATGTTAGAGGCCAGCTAGTACAACCTCCTAATTTTATAGATAAGTGAATCGAGGCCCAGAGAGATGAAGTGGGTTTTTTCCCCATTAAGGTTACGCAAGTTGACAGTGTCAGTGGTGGGATTAGAGCTCAGATCTTCTAACTACAAATCCAGAACGCTTTCTGCTATGACTGATTGTCTCCCATGATGGGCATTCAGGGTGGCAAGGCTTTGTTGGTGACTTTTTATTGTACCTTCCTGTGGAGGCTGTGGGCATGCCTCTTGGTGCCTTCTGGAGGCTAGGACTCAGTCATTTCAGATGAACTGGTTTGCTTGGAATTTTGTGGGTGGGCTGGTGGGAAGAAGTACACTTTGTGCTGGCTAATATATGGGAATCCTAGTTTTGACTTTGGTCCTGTTGTTCTTTAGACTTTGCCTCCTTCCCTTTTTCCCTCTATAGAAATGGGATTCTGCTTGTTGCTCAGCTGGGGAAATCTTTTCTTCTCTATTTAAACTTAACATTTGCAAGCTGTTTTGAAGAACCATAACATTTAAAGGGACCTTAAAGGGATAGGGAGCCTTCCAATATCATCCCTCACTCTAGCCGGGGAAGTAGAGGAGCCTTGATTTGGAGTCCAAAGACCGAGGTCTCTGCTACTGACTTTTTGTGTGATTCCAGATAAGTCACTTCTTTGTAGGTTTCATTTTTGTCACACGGATATTCACTCACCATTTGTTTCCTTTTCTAACTGTGAGGTCACAAGACGAGAGAGTGGCCAAGTTGAGTTATTGTTTGAAGGGTTCAGAGACTATGTGGCACACTTCTAGGTCATGGTAAACTTGAACTGAAGGAGTTAAGGTGAAAGAGATGCAGGTGAAGGGGGACAGAGGCAGAGGAGGCAAGATGGGGAGGTGAAGCAGAGTCTATCTCCATATCTGCTTACCTTTGTCTATATTCCTATTTTATGAGTGCTAAACTATCTGTATTGAGAAATAATAGGAAATCAGTTACAAGACAATAAGGCAAAAACTTTGTCTGTCAGACTCATCTTCCTGAGTTCAAATCTAGCCTCAGACACTTCCTAGCTGTGTGACCCTAGACAAATAATTTCACCCTGTTTGCCTCAGTTTTCTCATCTGTAAAATGAACTGGAGAAAAAAATGGCAAACCACTCCAGTATCTCTGTGATAAAAACCCCAAATGGAGTCACAAAGAGTTGGACAAGACTGAAATGACTAAACCACCACAACTATCCTTTAGTGAGAGAAGTCATGGTCTGGGTCCATAGATTATGACTTATTTATCTAATGACTGACTATACTAGAGTTAATTAGTGGCTTTAGAGTAATCCAATGGAACATCTGGACCCCTCCCTGGGTGTAGGAGAGGCTTCAGAGGCACAGTCAAGACAAGTCAAGAAGCATTTATTAGGTGCCTACTATGTTCCAAACTGCGCTAAATGCTGAGGATACAATGAAAGGCAAAAACAGCCCCTGACCTCAAGGGGACAATCTAAAAGGAGGAGACAACATGCAAATCAGCCCTGCACAGTCTCACTATAGACAGGATACAGTGGGGAGAATCAACAGAAGGAAGACACTAAAAGGAAGGGGGACAAGAAAGGCTTCTTGTAGAAGGGGAGATTTTAGTTGAGACTTGGGAAGCCAGGGAAGCCAGGAGGTGGAGAGGAGGAAGGGGAGACAAAGCCAGAGAAAATGCAGAGTCAGGAGGTGGAGTGTTTGGTATAAGGAACTGCAGGGAAGCAAGAGGCACAGAATCATAGAGCAAAACAACAGGGAAAAGGTGTAAGAAGACTGGAAATATAGGAAGGGGCCAGGTTATTGAATAAGGGCTTTAAAAGCAAAGCAGGATTTTTCTGTTGGATCCTGGAAGCACCAGGGAGCCACTCAAGTTGATTGATAGGGGAGTGATATGGTCTTTAGAAAGATCAGCTTGACCATTGAGTAGAGGATGGACTAGAGCAGGCAGCCAAGACTTCTAGTGGAGCAGGTTCAGGTTGGTGGCTTGCAGCACCTCCTGGTGGACAAATATAAAATGAAGGGCTCTGATGAAACAATGGGTTCCATTCCAGGTTCTGTTCGTTAGGTGCTGATTTTCTCACTCTGGATCTTGGCAAGTGACACTTTCTTATGGACCTACTGTGTTCTACCCTGTGTAATTGAAGAAGCAGGCCCAGCACGAAGCTGCTGGCTTTCTCTGGGTGCCTTCCCTCCTTCCCTGTCTTTTCAGGGCCCTTTTATGTAGTCTTCCTGTATTCGAATGTAAGCCCTCTGAGGGCTTCTGTTTGTATTAGCCCAGGGCCTGAAAATGCTTGTTGATTTACAGTATCCTGACTGGATGTGAGCATGGCTTTTCTTTATGCTAGACTGGAAGCTTCTGAAGGGTAGGGGTCTTGTCTTTTTCATCTTGGATACCTCTTCCAGTACCACCACTGGGCTTAGCAGCAAGAAGCTGTTGAGTGAATTCCGTTGAATGGTGTTGGGTGGAATTCAAACATTGCTAATTTCATCCTATTTTTAAAACAAAGCCAACTGGAACAAAGGCCAAGCAGCAGAATCTAATTCATCTCCATTTGAATACTGGAACAAATATAACAATGTCCCAGTCCTTCTTCTCTCCTCCCCACTTCCCCCACGACTTTTTCTTTCCAAATAGAAAAAGGAAAAAAAAAATATTTCCCCTACATTCCCAACCAGAGAGTATTTTTTTGCATGTGAAACTTTCTATAAAGGTTCCCACTTGGGTTGACACCAAACATGGGCATTTTCCACCAAGGGAAAAAAAACCCAGAAATAACAACAAAAATGAAAAAGAAACTGTTTTGAGAAAAGAAACTGTGACAGACTATTGAAGAGAGAGTTTGGAAGAAAATGTCTGCAGAGGAAAAACAAGCCTCACCCCAAACTCTGGTTCTGATCATACCGAGCTGAATTATTATGGAGGATGACGATGATGTGGGTGTGGGTGTGGGTGTAGGTGTGGGTGTAGGGGCACTGCTTGGGTCAGACATCCAGGAAATCTTTGATAGGCTGTCCAACTCAGAAGGTCTACATAGCCGGGCACCAACAAACTCCCCCTTAGCGGTGTCATTTAGGGGATACCCCCAAAGGCATTTCTATATGATATTTTAAAGCAACGTGAGATGGTTTTTTGGCAGTGAATATAGAATTCTAATTCTGTTTGGTTCACACTGGTGTAAAAATGGGTCTGGCTTTCATAAGTGCACCATCCATCTCCCATTATGCAATTATTTTATTACTGTCTTTAGTCTCTCCTTTGTACATCCCTTTGTGCCATGGAATGTGTTCAGGTCATACTCATAGAAGAGAGAGTTCCCTATGATCTTAGATATCATCTAATCCAACTTCTTCATGATATGCATAAAACTGAGGCCTTGAGAAACTACATAGGGTCACAGAATTATGGTTCTGAAGCTTTAAGTTACCTTTGTAGACTAGTTCGACCCTCTTGTTTTATAGAAAAGAACACTGAGGCCAAAGGAGGTTAAGTGACTTGCCCAAAGTCACAAAAATAGGAAGTGGAATAGCTTGGAATTGAACTCAATTTTCTATGCAGTCAAATAAGTGCTCGGTGTGGAGTCAGAGGGCCTGGATTCAAACCCCATGCTTTTTAACTGGGTTATTGCAACAGCAAGCATCCTGGCACATCCAGGATGGCCTACTAGCACAGATTCTTTGATCTGCTTTTAAAGGATAGATAGCTTTGTAAAGGGGTCAACAATCTTGCTTTAATTATATTTACTAGTTCAGGGGAAAGGTCAGCACCCTGAACATGGAGAAAGTACAAGCAGAGAACTTAGCACAAAGATCAACAGACAGGGCTCTGACTGTCTGATCAAAGTCATACAACCACTTACATACATCACCAGCTCTTAAAAGGCTACTCAGAGTGCCATCCAGGAAATCAAAGGTCCTTCTCATGAGCAAGCCCCCAAAGCAAAATAGCAACCTCAGAATATATGTACACTGTGGGCTAATAAGCTCAGAGCCAGAAGGCATCACAACCCTTGACTCAGTGCCTAATTAGCTTAGCACCAAAAGGTATGAAAGCCTTCCTGTAAGCAAGCCTCCCCTAAGCAAGCTTCCCTTTAGGCAAATTCTTCCCCCAATGAGCTCTACGTGACTCAGGATGTATCACAGCTGTGATTGAACATATGCGGTCACATAGACCTATTAATGGATGTGGAAGATCTTCCTATTCCATTAACATTAGAGTTACCTAGGGCAAATCACTTAGACTGTCTAGACATCAGTTTCTTCAACTATAAAATGACCTCTAAGATCTATGTCTATAATCTTATGATCTTTACTAGACTTTAAAAAGTAGTTTTGAAAAATATCTTTACTATACTTAAAAAACCCTCCACCCTCCCCCCCAAAATAAAAACTTACTTGTTTAACTCTGCCTTTTTTTGAGCTTCCTATTTCAATCCAGTCAAGTCAACAAGCATTGATAACTCACCTGCTATATGTCAGGCACTGTGCCAAATGCTGAGGATATGAAGAGAGGCAGAAACAATCCTTGTCCTCAAGGAGCTCACATTCCAAAAGAGGAGATGGTGTGCAAACAACTGTAAGCTGGATAAATTGGAGGTAATCTTAGAGGGAGAGCACTGGTATGAAGAAGAACCCTGAAACTCCTTGCAAAAGGTGAAGCTTTAGCTGACACTAGAAGGAAGCCAGGGAAACTGCGAGGGAGAGCGGAGGAGGGAGAGGATTTCAGGCATGGGTGGGAGCCATGGAAAATGGTCAGAATAGGGAGATAAAGTATTTTGTAGGAGGAGGGCAGTGTCACTGTATCACAGAGTACATGGAGGGAAATGGAGGGTAAGACAATCAGGAAAGTACAAGGGTGCCTGGTTATAAAGAAAAGCCAAACAGAGGATTTTTCTATTTGGTTCTAGAGGCAATTTGGAACCAGTGGAGTTTTTGTTAAAGGTGGAGAGAGGGGTGACATCATCAGACTTGTGCTTTAGGGAGATCACTTTGAGTGGAGAATGGATTGTAGTGAGGAGAGACTTGCTGTGGGGGAGGACTGGTGGGGGGTTGGGGGGTGACTCACCAAAAGGCTATTGCAATAGTCCAGGCATGAGGTGATGATAGCTCATACCAGGGTGGTAGTAGCGTCAGAGTAGACAACGGAGGTATTCAGGAGATGTTATGAAGGCAGAGTCCACAGGCCTTGGCAACAGATTGGATACGGGGAGTGGGGGGTAGTTAGGAGTGGAGGATGAGATGTAGTTGTGAGCCTGGGTCACTGGGAGGATGGCGGCACCCTTGATAGTCACAGGGAATTTAAGAAGAGGGAAGGATTTTAGGATTTTAGAAGGAAAGATAATGAGTTATTTTGGACGTGCCTGTGGGACATCCAGTTCAAGATATCCAATAGGTAGCTGGAGAGAGATAGGACAATAGCTGACAGGGAGGTATGGATCAAGTGAGAACCTTTTGAGGGTGAGGGAGACATGGGCATGTTTGTAGGGAAGCAAACAGTAGACAGGGAGGAACTGGAGATCAGTGAGGTAGCAAGAATAGTCCAGGGGATAATCAGATGGAGGAGATGGGATGGAATGGGATGGGATGGGATCCCTTGTGCATCTAGAGAAGTTGGCTTTGGTAATTAGAAAGGTCACCTCTTGGTGTGAGACAGGGCTGGAGGGAGGAGGGTAGGGGACAGCCTCCAAGTCATGTGAGCTGAGAAGGATGGGAGGAGAAGCAGCTCTGGGCAAATGGCCCCTATTTTTCTTTGTGAAACAGGAGACAAGGTTCTCAGCTGAGAGGGTCAGGGGTGAGATGTCATGGGAGGGTTGAGGAGGGCTGAAAAGACTGGGAAAACACTGATGAGTGGGATGGTGAATTGATTAGGAGATATAAAAAAGGGTTGCCTTGCCTTGATGAAGACCTAGTTGTGATTTTGTAACAAATTTTATTGAGTTTGGGTTAGAAATGAATTTAGTTAGTAAACACAGTTCTGTGATTTTTGTCCAGCTTTGTTCAGAAGCATGTGCTTAGGAGGAAAGGCAATAGATGGTGATAGTAATCCAAAGGTGGGGATTGGCAGAATACTGTTGGTGATGGCACAAAGGGGCAAATGATGTGAAAGCAGAAGATAGTGTAGAATTCAATCAGTTCACAAAGGGGTCAAGATGAGGAAGGGAGGAGAATATAGCCAAGGTAGGCGGATAGCCTGAGAAAGAACTGAAGGGTGGAGGGCCTGAAAATAACAGTGCCAGGGGATGTAAGGCAGACGGAAAGATGGAATGACAAATATTCTGATACAAGAAGGGAATTGAATAGTCCATAGACATGGAGATGGAACACTTGGGTGATGACAGGGTCAATGATATGACTATCTCTGAGTGTAGCTAAGGTAGAGGGAGGAGGAGGCATGGGAAATGAATAAACTAAGGAACTGGCCATTGAGGGCATCTGAGTATCAGGATATATGTGAAAGTCTTCAAGCATAAGAGCAGGAGGGGGGAGGAAGGAATTGTGAGTCAGGCACTGAACTCACTGAAGAAGGAAGGAGAGTGTCTTGGAGGTCAGTAGATAACAGCTACTAGCATTTTTATAGGGTGATAAATTTGAATTGAATGAACCTCAAAGGAGGAGAGGTTACTGAGTGATAGTGGAAGAGAATCTAGAAGTTATGAGGAGCAAGGATCATTCTAACTCTCTGACCATGACCCATGGGGATGGGATTTAAATGAAAGTGAAATGAATACTGGAAAGGGTGGCCAGTGATGCTGGGTTTTTAGGATGGGGCCTAACAAGAGTTTGAAGATGGAAAAGGCTGGAAAGGAAAAGGTTTAAGACGAAAGCAAGTTTGTTACTTATGAATCAAACATTCCAGAGGGCACAGTGGGAAGGGTGAGTTGATCTGGAGGGTTTTTTGGAGGGGGGTTGGGATGAAGGGGTTCAGAATGAAGGAGTGGTAGTGGGAGATGGAGAAAAAGTGTCTTAACAATGGAGGCAGGAACCTGGGAGAATATCTAGGAGAATAGGGAGGTTACAACAGGGTACGATATGCTAATCACTGAAGGAGTTTAGGCAAGTCATTGACGACAGGGCCAGGTGGCTGGTGTGGAGGTATGGCAGGCTGGAGGGTGAGCAGGTAGTAAAGATGAAGCAGGTGGTAGAGGCAGGGTCTTCTTTTGATATTGAGGTCCAGGCCAGGACTCACTTGACTCAACGAGTCAGCCTCGGGGTGGATTCATCCTAGGACATCAGGCAGACGATTTCAAGTGAGGAGACACGAAATAGGCAGGGAGCTACTTCCTGGGAATGATTTGGAGTTGAGTGCCAGAATGGAGATGAGCAATATGGCTGAAGCATCTGATGATATGATATGGTGGATCTGGGCAAGGCAAGTACCCCCGCTGGGAAAATGGCAACTGGTACGGAGTTGGGGGCCAGGAAGGGATATAATGTGTATCTACTTATAGGTGTACAATAGATTCCAATAGATTATAAGCTCCTTAAGGGCAAGGCCTGTTTCATTTTTCTTTGGAAAATATCTGCTGCATGATAGCTGTTGAATAAATGCATATACATTGTATTGAATTTAATTTAATGTTCTGCATAGACCTTATTTGAACTAGGGGCCACCTAGTTATTTGAGCCAAGGCCCATTGTTAGCCTCTTTTCAATTAATAGCAGTGACAAAACACCTTCTGTGTGCAGAGCCTGGAGCTAGGCACTGGAGAAGATTCCCGTCCCTGCCCTCCTGGACGCTGCATTCTAACTGGTGTATAAGGTACAAACATAGATAACTATTAAGAACAAGGGCATCATAGAAGAGTGAAACACAGCAAAGGAAAAAGTTGCTTTCCTCTATTATTAATTCAAATGGAGGACTCAAGTCAGACCTCTCCATCAGACTCTGCCCTTGAAACCCAGGTGAGGGCTTGCAATGATCCTCTGAAATCTTTATGTGATTGGCGGCTAGCCAGTGAGAGTCCAGGCCTAAGGAGCATGAGTGCTTGGCCTGATGCAACCCCACTGAGGACTTTGGAACATTCCCAGGCATTCAATGTCTCCTCCTCTTGCCCACTAGGTAAAGATGAAGGCAAGACCCCAAAAGTGCACTAAATGTTGGCTCTCTTGGTCTTTCCACTCTGATGTTTCATCATAGTAGTATATAGTGTTCCTGAGGTCTGTGTGGGCCATGTGTTGCTTCGAAGCCAAGAAAGAGCTTGAAACAGAACAAAGGAAGCTGAACAATGGTGGAACTATGTTCAGAATTCAGCCTAGAGCTGCCTATAGGATTGTACCAGCTGAGAACACTCTCTTTCTCCTCTGTATCAAGGGAAAAGTGCACCATCAGAATACGGGGTAAGGACTGGATGACCTCTGAGCACCCTTCCAACTCAAGACACTAGATATGATTTCATGATAACGGTGATACCCATGGCAGCTGTTAGGGCTATGATGATGTCAATGAAGATGGGAAAATGGTGGCTATGCTGGCGATGGCAATGGCACAGATATTCCTTTATGGCAATGGACTTGATGGTGGGAATTCAATTTAATCCCACGAACATCTGCTGCATACCTACTAGGTGCCAGGCACTGAGCTAAGAGCTGGGACCATGAAGACGAAAACAAGAACTCATCCCCTTATGGTGCTTCCATTCTACTGGGAATGGTGACTGATGAAAATGAAGGTCACAGAATTTGAAGGGACATACTTTGAAGTAACCTATGAAATCTGTCTGAGGAATAACCCTCTTCATGGTAATCTCCACAACATGAGAAGCAGCACGGAAGACTGGCTGGGTGCTAGATTAGAAGTCAAGAAGAGTGGAGTTCCAATCTATTCAGACTCTAGCTGTGTGACTTTGGGCAAACTATATAAGCATTGCCTGCCTCCGTTTTCTGGTCTGTAAAATGAAGAGGCAACAATCAATGGCATCTAAACTTCCTTCTGCCTCTAACTCTATTATCCTTGATCACAATCACTCAGTCTTTGCTTAATGACATCTAGGGAAGGAAGAAATCATTATCTTCCAAGTCAAACCATCCTGCCTTGAGGCAGCTCTTGTCCTTCCATGTGGGTGGAATCCACTTCTCCATGCCTCCTATTCATATTTCCCAATTCCATTCTTTTGGCTAAGCAGAACAACTCGAATCCTTCTCCCATATGAGAACTAGGGCTTATAGGTACTTGTGGATAGCTTCCATGTGTCTCCTTGGTCTTCTCTAAGCTAAACCCGCTTGGTGCCTTTACCTGTCTCTTCTGTGGCATAGTGTGAATGACCCTTCGCTATCCTGGCCATCCTCCTCTAGACGAGGGCTTCTTAAACTTTTCCCGTGACCCCATGGGGTCTTGACCCACAGTTTAAGAGGCTCCTTCCTAAAATGTGGCATCTAGAAATGAACTTAGTTCTTTGGATGTGACCTGATCAGAGCAGACAATGAGGAGGACGATGAATATTGATGGTGACGTGTTTCTTCGTCATGTTAGCTCCACAAAGGGAGGGCCTATTTTTTCCCCTTTCTTTGCATCCCCCAGAACACAGCACAATTCCTGGCACATAGTAGGTACTAAATAAATATTTGTTGATTTGAAAAGGTTGATTATGATGTTTCTGTGATTTCGATGGTGACAGTAACTGCCACAGCATCTGATGATGATGATGGCAACTGTTTACATAGGTGATGTTTAAAAGGGTTTGAGAGACATGATTTCTGGGTAATTTAATCATTTTATTAAAGGTCAGAATGTTTATTAATTAAAGAATGGCCATTTGGCTATCTCTCTCTTAGACCGAAGACCCCTCATGACAGTGGGCTCACAGTTTATATGCCCTTGGAAGAGCAAGGTATTCTTGACAGTGGCAGTCAACTTTGATTGGTTAACAATTCATGAGAGAATGAATATTATAATGAGAGGGTGGGCTATGTTACAATGAGGGTCGTGGGGTACATGACTTGGATTACCCAAGTCTTGGTCAAAAAAGACTGATCAATTTCCATACCACTTGTCTGACAAAAGGGTTTCCGTATTTTCCCAGACCTGTCTGAGCAAACACAATAAGCAGGGATGCACCTTAGCCCCAACTTAGAATTTCTTTGATTATTTTTGATTAGATCTTGGCCTGTGTACCTCTTTGAGAGAGATTTCCCATAATGGCTGATTTCTGGATGAGGAAGTAGAAAAGGGGAAAATTTGGTCCTAATACAATAATTAGGTATTAAATATAAGAGAGAAATAATCATTTCTCAATATAGACTTGAAGGTTTGCAAAGCGTTTTATTGTCTCATTTGCATTGTCTCATTGGATCTTCATAACAATCCTGTGAGATAGCTGTTATTGTTGTGTCATTTTACAGATGAGGAAACTGAGGCTGAAATAGGTTAAGTGACATTCCCCTGTACTTGGCACATAGCGAGTGCTTAATAAATGCTTGACGACTTGATTTGATTTGCTTGGGGCCAAACACCCGGTATCTGTTTGAAGCAGGATTTGAACTCAGTTCTTCTGAGTCCAGGTCTGGCACTCTATCCACTCCACCACTGTGCTGGTTGGCCTCGAAGATGATGGTGATAGTGATGACGACTGTGCTGATTATGACATCGATCTGGTGTCAGGCCTCATGTCCATGATGAAGTTGACAAAACCTGACTTCCAGGCTCTCTCTTAGGTTTTGTGAGTTGAGGCATGGTCCAGCTGCTTCTAATGAAGAAGCTATTCAGATCCCAGATGTTCGCTCAGCTTGCGAGCAGAGAACACACAGCCCATGAGTTCATCTGCGTGGGCTGTTTGATGGAAGCTGCTTGTTCTGGAAACACAAACAGAAAATCTCACAATGGCCTTTCTTTTAAACATTGTATTGATTTTTTTCATATCACTGTCATTTCCCAATGTCTGCCCTTCCCCCCGTAGCCTCCCTTGTAACAAAGAAGGGCCTTGGTTTTCATAGGAATAAAAGTCACCAATACTCGAGGAAATGGAATCTTGACATAAATCACAAATGGTTTAGGTGATTCAGGTGTCGGAAATTCCACAAAGAATGGTCTGTTCCCATCCCAACCACTCTGAGAATGGTTTCGTAGAATCTGGCCCATGCAGAATAACAGATACATTGGTCTCAATGAAGGGAGTCTATTGGGACCAGAGGACCCAACAAGGAACAACAAGGAGAGGAAAATTCTTTGGCCCTTGGGCCATGAGATCAAAGGAGATCTTAATTACTTACATGGTCTGATATCAAAACCTCCATGAAAGTGTTCTTGCTCCTAAGAGTTTCCCCCATTGGCCTGTTTCAGCTCTTAAACTTCCATCGTTAGTAAACAGAGTTCTTGCTCAGGTATGGTTTGGCCCAGATGGCCCTTGTACTCCATCCCAACCGAGATTCCATAGTCCTGTGATCATCGATGCTCTCAGAACTGGATGTTTCTTTAGCTTCCTCTTTTCCAACCTGAAGACCCCTGAGAAGGGGAACACACCGAGTCATCCTGGTTCAACAACATAATGCCATTGTGAGTCACAGATCCTCAGAGTGGAGTAGGGACGACCCTCACAAGACCCTGGCCATGACCCATATTTCATCGATAACAGATCATAAAGACATCATCCAGCTTTGCTTGGAGATTCCAACGAGAAAGCACACACGGCGGGCCACTGCACATACGGAAAGCTCTAATTGTCAGGAAGGTCTTCCTTACATCCAGTCCTCATCAGCCTCTCTGCAGCATTTATCCCCAGTATTCCTCCTTTTGCCTTCTGGGGCCCACCAGAGCAAATTTAACCTGTCTTTTCATTCAAATGCTTGTAGGATCTGGAGATCATAGGATTTATGGAAGAGACGTTAGAGAGAATCCGGTCCTCGAGGAGCGAGAGGCAGCTTTGGGGCTTAGTGGCTAGGGGGTTAGGCTTGAAGTTAGGGAGACTGGAGTTTGAAGCTTGCCCAGACACTTAACTGGGTGACCCTGGGCCAGTCACCGAACCTCTCTCAGACTCAGTTTCCTCATCTGTCAAACCGGCATAATAATAGTACTCACCTTATAGAATTGTTGTGAAGATTAAATGAGCAAACATACGTGATGCCCCTTCAAATCTTAAAGTTATCATTATTATTGTCATCGCAGGGATGCTAGATGGTGCAGTGTATAGACTGAGCTGGACTGGGAGTCAGGAAGACTTGAGTTCAAATCCAGCCTCAGATAGTCATTAGTTGTGTGACCCTGGGCAAATCTCCGTCTGCCTCGGGTTCCTTAATGGGAAAATGGGAACAATGATAGTATCTGCCTTGCAGGGTTGTCAGCAGGATCAAATGAGATCATATTTATAAAGTGCTTAGCACAGTGCCTGGCACATAGTAGGCATTTAATAAATGCTTATTCCTTCCTTCCTTCCTTCCTTCCTTCCTTCCTTCCTTCCTTCCTTCCTTCCTTCCTTCCTTCCTTCCTTCCTTTCTTCCTCCCTTCCTTCCTTCCTTCCTTTCCTCCCTCCCTCTCTCCCTCCTTCCTTCCTTCCTTCCTTCCTTCCTTCCTTCCTTCCTTCCTTCCTTCCTTCCTTCCTTCCTTCTTTCCTTCCTTCCTTCCTTCCTTTCTCCCTCCTTCCCTCCCTCCCTTCTTTCCTTCCTTTGTTCCTTCCTTCTTTTTTCTATACTTCTTTTCCTTCTTTCCTCCTTTCTTTCCTCCTCCTCCTCCTCCCTCTTTTCCTCCTTCCTCTTTTTTTCTCTTTCCTCCCGAGGGAAGTAGGGGGAAGGAGCTCATCACAGATGAAATAGCAATGTAAAAGACAAAGCTTCTGTCCTTTGGCATTTGGTACATAGCAAGCACTTAATAAATGCTTATTGACTGACTGGGGCACAGTGCCCCAACACTTAGCACAGCTTCTGCCACGTAGTAGGTGCCTATAAATGTTCGCTGGTTGATTGATCAGTCGGTCTTGCTTCTACCTTCCTCCTGCTCCCCTTTTCCGTCTTCAAACTTCACTTCCCATCAAAGGAAGCCTTCTGTTGCTTTGGGTAAGGCACACACAGTGCCTATCCAGGCCATCTGAGGCACAACAAAAAACCAGACAGAAGGTCCCCCATTGCACAGAGGACCATCACAGTCATTCCAGATGCAGAGAGCTATAACAGCACCAGATGTTTTGTCATTATATAGAACTTACATTCACGCTGAGATAATATTCTCGCAAAAGCAATTCTAGATTGGGGTCATATTTAGATAAATAATTAAGGAAAAAATAACATGGAAAACTTCCTGGTTAATTTTTCATGCTTTGTAAATGTGGCAAAACATAATATAGTCAGGGGAAAAGTCCTGGATTTGTAACCTCATGAGGGAGATTGTCTCCTGTCTTGGATCTGACATTGGTAATCCGCTCTTTGACCCTGGGCAAACCACGACATATCTCTTGGCCTCAGCTTCCTCATCTGTAAAATGAAGCGGCTGGATTAGATGATTTTTAGGTAGTTCTTATCCTCAGCAGTCTATGTTCCAAGAGCCTTTCTTGCTTTGATGGTCAATGACTCTTCTAGCTTTGATGGTCAATGACTCTTCTAGCTTTGATGGTCAATGGTCTAAGGCCCTTGTCATCTTTGGCAGTGAATGCTCTCTGGTCTCTTCCAGCTTTGACATCTCCAACATTCTCTACTCCATGTTTGTAGGGTCACAGAACCACAGAGATGTGGATTTTGAGAGTTGGAAGCCATCTAGTACAAGCCATACATGGTAGGAATCTCCACTACAACATGCCCAAGTGGTCATTCAGCCTTTGCTTGAAGACCTCCAAGATGGGGGAAATCCACCACCTTTTGAAGCAGCTCATTCCACTTTTTTTTTTAAAAAAAGCGATTTTAATGATTATTAATAATAACTTCCTCTCTCACTTAAATCCAATTCACTTGAAAGTCATGGCATCACCTTCCTGACATCATTTGTCCTCTTTGAGAAGGAAAGACAAACAACAATGTTTCTTGGTTGTAATCCTAGCTCCTTTGCCTTCTGGAATATCATATTTTAAGCTCTCTGCTCCTTTAACATGGAAGCTGCTAAATCTTGTGCGATCCTGAGTGTGCCTCCATGACATTTGAATTGTTTCTTTCTGCCTGCTTGCCAAGTTTTCTCCTTGACTTGGGAGCTCTGGAATTTGGCTATAATATTCCTGGAAGTTTTCATTTTGGTATCTCTTTCAAGAGGTGATTGGTGGATTCTTTCAGTTTCTATTTTACCCTCTACAACTGAGATATTGAGGCAGTTTTCCTGGATAATTTCTTGGAATATGATGTTTAGGCTCTTTTTGTTTTTGATTGTGGCTTTCAGGTAGTCCAATAATTCTTAAATTCTCTCTCCTTAATATATTTTCTAGGTCAGTTTTTTTGATGAGATATTTCATATTTTCTTCCATTTTTAATTCTTTAGATTTGATTTTATTGTTTCTTGTTACCATATGGAGTCATTAGCTTCTGGCTTGCACAATTTTGAGTTTTAAGGAATAATTTTTTCAGCCAACTTTTGTATTTTTTTCCCACATTTGGTTTAATTTTTTTCTTCAATGACTTTTTTTAACACCCTTTTCCATGTGGCCTATTCTGGTTTTAAAGGAGTTCTTTTCTTCAGTGAATTTTTGTTCCTCTTTTGCCATTAGGCCAATTATATTTTTTAAGGTGATATTTTTTCAATATTTTTTGTGTGTCTCTTAATTCTGTTCATTTTCTTCTCATAATTTTCTTGTGTCACTCTCATTTCTTTTCAGCATTCATTTTTTAAAATATGATTTTGAGTTCCAAACTTTTCTCTCTTCTTCTCCTCCCCCCTTCCCAAGATGGCAAGCAAGCTAATACAGGTTGTACATGTGGAGTCATGTTAAACATGTTTCCATCTCATTTCTTTTCCCAATTTTTCCTCTACCATTCATCTCTTTCTTCAAGTCTTCCAGGAATTCCTGCTGGCCTTGGGCCAAATTAGCATTTTTTTTTGGAGGCTTTGCCTGTAGCTGTTTGTCGTCTTCTTCTAAGTTTATGTCTTGTTCTTTCCTGCCACTGTAGTAGCTTTTTATGGTCAAGTTTGTTTGTTTGTTGTTTGTCGATTTTTTTACCCCAGCTATTTCTTTACTTGGAACTTGATGTTAAAGTTGTGGTCTGGTCTCTGGGGTAGAAGTAAGTGGGAGGAGGGCATTGTGCTAAGCTTCAGGCTTTTCCAAGCTGTTATTTTCAGAATTAGTTCTGAGGGTCTGGAAGTTTCTGGTGCTTCTAAGGTGGTGTGATCCCAGGAGAGGTGTGGTCACTGCTCTCCTGGTCTGTGTGGTCTTCACCCAGGAAAGGCCCCTGTTCTCCTGCAGCTACAAGTACTAGTTCCCTTGGAACTGTGACCCAGAATTGCTTATGGGCAATAGAATTGCTGATCAGTGCCAGCTTCACCCAGTGCCACATCCCCCGTAATTGCTTTCTGACCATTGTCTGATCCCTTTGCCATCTCTGGGCTGAGAGCTCCTGAACCTGCTGCTGCTGTTGTCCCAGCTGTCTCCAAGGCCCACTTCAGCAGTTCCTGCTATGCTCTTGGCCTACTCCCACCCTGGTATTAAGACCTTTCCTGAGGACCTCCTAAGTGGTCTTAAACTGGACAAATGTCTCCCTCTGAACTGTTGTTGGGATTGCCACTCCAGAATTTGATGTGAGGCATTATTTTAAAGTTATGTGGAAGGGAATATTGGGAAAGTTCAGCTGGGTCCTGGCCTCTATTATCCCATTTTGGTCTGCCTCCTCATTCCACTTTTGAGCCTCTTTGTAAATTCTCCTTAGTGCCCCTATATCTGCCTTCTGGGGCTAAGTAGAACAAATCTCACCCCTCTTCCATGTGACAGTCCTTAAGGCACCTGAAGACAATGCCAAATTCCTCCTGAGTCTTTTCTTTAGTCTAAACACACCTAATTCTATCAACCCATCCTTATGTAATAAACTCAAGGATCTTCACTGTCCTGGTTGCCCTCTGTTGGACACTCTCCAGTTTAACAATGAGCTTCTTATTTTTTGGAGGGGGGAAGGCAGGGCAATTGGGGTTAAGTGACTCACCCAAGGTCACACATGTGTCAAGTGTCTGAGGCTAGATTTGAACTCAGGTCTTCTGACTCTAGGGCCGGTGCTCTACTCACTGTGCTACCTAGGTGCCCCAACAATGTCCTTCTTAACCCACAGTGCCTCTAACAAAGCATAATATTCTCTAAAAGTGGACTGACTGGAGTCAAGTACCACAGGACCACCACCCTTCTGTCCTTGGTAGCTAAGTTGCTCCTCATGCAGTCCAAGATGGCATTCTATTTTCTGGCTGCCATAGCCTCCCTCTGACTCACAGGGACCTTGCGGTTCACTAACCCTGGATCCCTTTCTGAAAGTCCGCTATGAGTCTATGCCTCCCCCACTTATATTTATGTAACTGATTTTTTGGTACCCAAGTTTAAGACTTTACCCATATCCCTATTGAATTTCATCTTTTAAATTCAGTCCAATGTTCTAGAGGTTGAGATTCTTTTGGCTTCCGCTTCTGTCATCCAGGGTATTGGTGACTCCTGGTTTTGTTGTCTCTCCAAATCCTAGGATTGTACCATCTTGACCTTTATTCAAGCCCTTGAGAATGAAGGGTGAGTAACAAACCAAAATGTTAAACAGCACAGGACTGAGGATGGATGTCTGGGGTAATCCGCTGGAGGCCTGCTGACGCATCTATACGCAACCATTAATAACTATCCTTTGAGTGTTTCCCAGCTCTGACATTATAATGCACATTGTAAGGTCCCTTCTGGGGCTGGCATTCTATACTCTAAGGTCTCTTTCAACTCTGACCCTCTGTATTTGAATTTCCTTCCCAGATTAGACATCCTGCTCTCTCTGTCTATTCTCTGATTCTATGTGTGGTAAAAGGAGTTTCCTGTAGCCTCTATTAATTTCTTATTTCCTGAACTCTTATAGTACTTCCAACCTGAAACGAACGACATATTTGTTTACTCATTTATTTTTCATTCACTTCCCGTCCATCCATCCATCTGTCTGTCCATCCATCCATCCATCTGTTCATCCATCCATTTGTTCATGTGGTCAACAAAATGCCACCCATGGGATTTACTTTTTCAGTCCTGGCTTCCATGTTTCTTTCACTGTTTTGTGAACCCAATTCAAATTACCCAGCTAGAGGTTAAGTTCCCTGAAGACCCAGACATTATCTCCTACATTTTCCTTCCCCTCACAGCATCTAGCAGAAGGCCGATCAGAAGGCAGGCTGTACTCAGTATTGGTTTCGAATTAGATCCAGCCTCTCTCCTCTTTAAATCGCCACCCCCTCAAATGCACCAAATAGATTTTCCTAAAGCATTGATCTGACCACATCACTCCCCTACCCCAGAATCTTCAGGGGCTTTTTTTGACTGTAGGATAAAATATAAATTCCCCTGCTTAGCCTTTAAAGACCTTAACAACCTGGGTTTAATCTACCCAGGTCCACAGCCCATGACTCTCCTGGCCTATTTACGTTCCTTCATTGTATGCAAAATTTCAACTCTTTGCCCCCATGCCTGGAATTCTCTCTCTGATTATTAGAGCCCTGAGTTCCTTCAAGGCATAACTTGTGCCCATTAAAGAAATTATTCAGCATTTTATTTTGCTCCAGCCACACGCAAAAACAATTTTCAACATTCATCTGTAAAGCTTTGAGTTCCAAATTCTCTCCCCTCCCAGCTCCCTCATTGAGAAGGCAAGCAATTCAATGTAGGCCATACATGTGCAGTCATGCAAAACACTGCCACATTAGTCATGTTGTGAAAGAAAACACAGACCAAAAATACCTTCAAGAAAAATAAAATAAAAAAGTCTGCTTCGATCTGTATTCAGACACCATCAGTTCTTTCTTTGCAGACGGACAGCATGTTTCATCAGAAGTCCTTCAGAGTGGTCTTGGATCATTGTATTTGCCAGTTTTGCAAGAAGCTTTTCCTAATTCCCTCAGTTTTTCATGTCACATCCTGCTTGTATCCTCACCTAAAATCACTCCCAAATGCTCCAAAGCAGCGTGGTGTTGCTGCTGTTAGATTTCGGGCTGGATGGGTAGCTTACCTTTTGTTCTAGCTCAAATGAACTGAGCCTGACAGGATCCAGGAACAGTCCAACCCTAAGTAAGGTGATTGTCTGGAATTGATCTCTGCTCAGAGTTGCAAAGAAAAGCCCTCATCTTAGCCTGGGGCACATTGTCTGCCTTGTTTTGGCTGACTGGGGTGACCCCAGGGACTAAGGAGCTGTCAGCCTGCCTTTATGAGGGAGATGCTCTGGCCACTAGAGTGATAGTCTGGTGCTTAAATGGCCTGCAAGTGGTCCCAAAGAGATGAAACCCAACATGGGACAAAATCGGCTAGTGACTAACAGATACTATGCCTTGGCATCTGGCAGCCCCAGGAGACCAGTGCCCAATGCTCAGAGGAGACTGAGACCAGTAGAACAATGCTCAGTGGAAACTACTGTGCCCAAAATCCACCGTGAAATCAGTGGAATGAGGCCCAGCCAAGATCCCATGCCCAGAAGTCCCCAGGAAACCATCTAGAAGCAGCAAATCGAAGTACCCAGAGGAAACACAGTATGGAGCAGGCCCAGTGGGAGGAGTGTGGTCTTACCATGGGAAGGTCAAAACTGTGCTGAAATATGGGAGGTCTGAACTGCCCATCTATGTGCCTAAGACACAGTTGTTCCCTATGGATGGGCTCCTCACGTGTGATCTCCACGTGTGTCCTATCTCTCCATCGATGTTGTGTTTGTAGGGGCATATTCCCCCCAGGTTATTGTCAAGTTTATGAAGAGGGAATGTTCAATTGTAACTTTTCTATTATTAGTTCACTAAAACCTTTGGGTTTGGTTGTCTGACCTGGAAAAAGTTAACATACTGGTTGGGGCTCACGAGTTGTGGTTCTGAGTAGCTACAGACCCATGGAGTATTTTGAACCTAGGGTAGCTATTTTGGGGACCAGATTTGTGACAAGGTGACCCAAGCGTGACTTTCGTTAATATGCTACATTTGCTTGTTTGTGACAACTTCATTTAATAAATGCCACGTGATTTATTAATTGATCGATAAGACCTAGAAATTCTGGGAAATGCAGGGGTTTATTGAGTCGTAAAATCTTGGACAGTTCTTCAGAGCTGATCTAATCTAATTTCTCATTGTGGTAGAAATCATCTCTTTGACATCCCTAATATTATCGTCTGGCTTCTGCCTCCAGCGGAAGCACCTTCTCCCAGCACAATACCTTTTAAGATAGCTAGCTTTTTTGCTGACAGTTTTAATGGTTAGAAAGTTCTTTCTTTAGCTACACTGAAATTGATCTCTTCTCCCCTCTTCCATATTGTAGCTTCTACCCCCTGTTCCTAGTTCTTTCCCCTACAGCTATAAAGCATAAGAGCAACTCCCCTCACCCTGACCCCCGACCCACCTCAGGTAGTCGCTGAGATATCTTTCAACTCTAATGTTCCATGACCGAGTCTGTGGCATTAGAAATGGAAACTGACCAGATGTTCTTGAGTGAGAACCTCAGTCCTTCTGAAAAACCCATGATTTTGGTTTCTGAAGTGATTTGCCTTGGTGTGAAAGCAATTGTAACCTAGACATCCTTGCACCAACTAGGAAGAGCCATGGAGCTTGGCAGAGCTGGATGTGACAAGTGTGAGGGCAGTGTCTGTGTTAGACTGCTGTGGACCCTGTGCCTCTGCCCTTCCCCTTTCTTTCTGTGGCCTAAAAACCATGACACCCATGGCTCTAGGGACTGATGTCTCCTGTGACTAAGCATTGCAGAACTATCCCTTCCCTTTCTGGTGTCTGAAAACCTTTTGGATGCAGCATTCTTTCCCGTCTTCTCTGACTGCCCTGGTCTCCTGCTATCCTTCCTTTTATGCTACACTCCACATCTGGAATCTCCCCTTGTATGAATTAAACATGTTCCTTAGTAAAAGACAGGATCTCAGAATTAAATTCAATTCTAGAAACATCCATTGAATACCTAGTATAGTCCAGTCACTTACAAAGTTCTAGACAGTTTTCACTGGACGTCATTTTTCTACCAGATGGGAAGGAGAGAAGACAATGGCAGGGCCTTTGGGTGAGAGACTGAGCGAACAGGCAGCAGATTGCGAAGGAGGGGCCCATGTTCTGAGGGGACAAGAAGGAAATTCATGTGCAGTCAGAACCCGAGGAAGGCGGTATATCTCTGCCTGGCAATTTTCTGTTCTGCCTCAGTGGACTCTGATTTGATGCCCCGGCCAATCTGCACCTAATGAGTTCATTTACGGGATGAATTGGGATGGTTCTTAATTCTCCTGCAAACAACGCCCACTTCAGCTGTGTGGTGCTCCATGTCAGCAGGCTAGGATGATCGGGCACCTTTGGGCCTTCCTCAGCTTTTGCCTAGACCTAGCTAGAAGCTCCTAACACTCCCCTCCTTCTTTCTTCCTAGAAGCCTTCTCAGTCTTGAAGGGTCCTCCTTTCCCAACCTCTTCTAATTGGCTCTAAATAGGAAAGTTTGGTGATTACTCATTGTCTATAACTATTACCAAGATGATCGATCATTTGGGGTCGTGGATTGGTCAAGGTTAAGGTCAGAAGGCTGGTATTCAATTTGTGGCTGGGGTTAGAGGTAAGTCTATGGCTAACATTTGGGTCCATCATTGTCTGGGTTCAGGGGTCCATCTGTGTCGCAAGTTAAAGGTCAGCTTGTAGCTTAAGGGTCATTCTGTGTCCAAGGTTTAGGGTTAGTCAGTGTCTGGAGCTAGGGGGTCAATCTGTGTCCAACATTGGGGATCAGCATGTGGGTAAGTTTGGGGCCAGGGTCAGGGGTCCAACATTTGATTCATCAGTATTCTATTGAGAAAATTTCCAGTTCTTTCCTTTTCACCGCCAGGTGAAGTCAAAAACACTGACCAAGAGCCATGAATAGTCTATGGATTGGCACTGATTGACCTGGCTCTGGAAATTCCAGCATTCAGAAACAAATGATGAAATCGAACCTGCCTTTCTTCTTCTTCTAAGACTCAGTACGTTGAAAGCTGATGGAACCACTGGGAGTTTATTTCAATTAAGAATTGTCCTCACTGAATGAAGACATACTGGGAAACTGCCCCTTGACCATGGACTGCCCCGAACCTGTCCATAGACTATTGCTAATCCTGGTCTTAGGCTGACCTCTAACCTTGTCCAGAGACTCACCTTTAGCCCACAGACTGACCATTAATCTCAGCCACAGAATTCTGTACCCTGCTGAGTACAGAATGACCTCCAGCCCTAGCCGTAGTTTGATTCTTAATCCTAGACACAAACTGATCTCGCTCCTTGCCAGAGACTTTCCCTACACTGGCCACCAATTGACTTCCAACCCCTTCCACAGAATAGTCCTTGCCCTGACTACAGACATAGACAGCTTTGTCCAACACCCACCCATAATCTCACCAGCCACCTCACAAATTAGTGCCATTGGTCAGAACCGGAAGTGAGATAGAGGATATGGATAGCTCAGTGCATCTCATCCCAAGTGCCGCAGATCCAGCTTGGACCATGGGTCCTGCTCAAAGTGGCGCCAGAGCATGGTCTCTCCATCCTGAGGTTAGAGCACTGAAGACCTTACTAGCATCATCTCTCCACACTTGGGTCACTCCCATTGCCAGACATCTTGATCAGCCTGACCTTGGTGGCAGGTCACCACACACCTCCCAGCTCACTGCTTGTTTCCACAGCATCCCATCTGCTCCCCCTGAAACTGGGACGCTCCTACTCCCTAAAGTAATTAAATAGGAATTGGAAAGAGCCCAGGAAGACTGGCCCAAGACTCCAAGAACATTTGGCTCCAGGAAATCCCATGAGAAGAAAAGCTGATGGATAAGAGCAAGTTTGAAATGGATTAGAGTCTCAGTGGGAGGGACTGAGGTAAGATACTGGGAAGGAAGGTTGCCCTGACAGTGAGGAATGCCTCGAAGCCAAGCAGGGGGATTCCCCTTTACTCATGATCCCTGAAAATGGGAGAGGTTTTCTTTGGTATGGGGTTGTAGGATTTAGCCATGGAAGATATTTTAGAGCTCATTTCACCTAATATTCCCTTTTTACTGGGGCTTAGAGAAGGTGGCACAGTGGACAGAGTGTGTATGACCTTGGGCAAGTCACTTCACCCTGTTTGCCTCCGTTTCCTCATCTGTAAAAGGAGCTGGAGAAGGAAATGACAAATCACTCCAGTAACTTTTATGGCTCTATTTGCTGTTCCTGGAACATGACTGTGGCTTTTCACTGGCTGTCCCCCTGGCCAGAATGCTCTCCCTCATTGCCCCTGCCTCCTAGTTTCCCTGACCTCCTTCGAGATGGCTCAAATGCCGCCTTCTACAAGAAGCCTATTCTGGTACTCTCCCCCG
>CM053625.1:314943875-314954229 GCA_028646595.1 Phalanger gymnotis
CCAATTACATTTTGATCCAGTTCTGGTGCACTTGGGAATTGGGACCAGGAATTTGTCCCCTCTGAGGACTGATTTGACGGGTGTGTGTGCGCTGGGGAGACTCGAGGCAGGGGAACCTATGGTCCAGGTAAGGGGTGATAAGAGTTTGAGGCAGGTGGTGCTGTGTGGGTGCAGAGGAGAAGAGTGGATATCAGAGAAGCTTTTGAAGTACAATCAACAAAACTTACTAACTAATTGAATAGAGGGGGTGAGGGAGAGAGAAGAGTGTGACACTAAGGCCACATACCTGGGTGACTGGAAGAATGATGGTGTCCTCCAGAGAAATCGGGAAGTTTGGAAGACAGATGAATTGGGGTTAA
Source organism: Phalanger gymnotis (assembly GCA_028646595.1). Taxonomy (NCBI): domain Eukaryota; kingdom Metazoa; phylum Chordata; class Mammalia; order Diprotodontia; family Phalangeridae; genus Phalanger; species Phalanger gymnotis. The sequence goes on from CM053625.1 coordinate 314,944,235, forward strand.
GAGGGATGATGAATTCAGTCTTTTGCCTCTTTTTTTATCCCCAGAGCTTAGCACAATGCCTGGCACACAGCAGGTGCTTAATAAATGCTTATTGATTGGTTGACTCTTTTTGGACTGGTTGAGTTTGAGATGCCTATAGGACATCAGTTGGAAATGTCCAATATGTAATTAATTGTTGGTGTTGGACTGGAGCTCTGGAGAATTAGGGGCATTATCTGTGGAGAGATCATGGTTGAAGTCATGGGAGCTGAGGACATCATGGAGAAAGAGGAGAAAAGGCCTAGGACAGAACTTTGGGGAACACCTGAAATTAGGAGTGAGATATGGATGATGATTGAATGATGGAGACTTGGAAAGAATGGTGAGGAAGGAAGGAAGAGAAGCAGGAGAGAGCACCACCATGAAAATACAGAAAGGAAAGGGCCTCCAGGAGGCAAGGGAGGTTGGAATTGTCAAGTGATGCAGAAAAGCAAAAAATAAGAAAAGGTTGAGTGCTAAGAAAATGCCATCCAGTTTGGCCATTCAAGATCATTGATAAGTTTGGAGAGAGCTGTTTTAGTTGAGCGGTGAGGCTAGAAGCCAGAATGTTAGGGGTCGAGAAGTAGTGAGGAGATGGACTGGAGATGGTGAGTGTAGACAGAATTTTACAGCACCTCACTGCCATCTCATTCCTCTCCTCCCCTCCATTGTCACCTGATTCTTCTGCTTCCTCCCTATCCGCTCTCATCTTGGTCCTCTGCCCTGGTGGTTAGAGGAGGATATTTACGGACTGATTGAAAAGCAGGGTGGTGTAGCAGATAGAGACCTAGACCTGGGATCAAAGTCCACCTTTGTAACCCACTATCTGTGTAGCCGTGGGTGGCACTTTTCTTAGCCTGAGTTTCCTATCTGTAAAAGAAAGGATTGGGTGAAATAATCTCATGCTCTAAATCTATGATTCCATGAATTAATCATCCATCAAGCATTTATTAAGCTCCACCATGTGCCAGGCACTGTGCTAAGAACTAGGGCTGCAAAGGGAAGTAAAAAACCTGGTCTCTGTCCTCAAGAGCTCATACTTTAGCAGGGGAGGCAATGTTCTAATAGTCCCTGCTCTCACGGAACTCACGTTCTAGACAGGAAGAGACAATATTCTAACAATCCCTGATCTCCAGGAGCTCACATTCCAGTGGGAAACAACATTCCAACAGTCCCTGATCTCAGGGAGCTCATGTTCTAGAGGGAGACAGTGTTTTAACAGTTCTTGATCTCAAGGAGCCCCCATTCTAGCAGGAGAGACAACGTTCTAGCACTCTCTGCTCTCCAAGAGCTCATGTTCCAGTTGGGGAAGCAGAGCCCTGTCTCTAAGGCAGGAGGCAGGACCCTCTACTGTCACCAAGGCAGGAACTGAAGAAAGAGGAGACAGCGGGAAGCAGAGCAATCAGACTTAAGTGACTTTTTCAATATATTTATCTGTAAAGGGGGAGGGGTAAGAAGAGATGGCAGAGCAGCTGAATGGAAATAAAACTACCATCCACACTTCTTCTCTGTCATTCCCTTCCTTCCCTCCTTCAACCTAGCTCCTCGCCTCACCATTCAGCTAAAACTGCTCTCTCCAAAGTTACCAATGGTCTTTAACAAATAGGCATATGCAAGATACACCAGTTTGTTCATCTGTAAAATAGATATGATAATAAGTGTATCGTTTACCACAGGGGGTTTGGTGTAGATTTTAAATAAGATAATACAGACGTCCCCAAAGTCTTACTGTTGTTTTAAGCTTTGATAGCGTTAAGCTGAATTAAGACTTTTGGGGGACCCTGTATGTGTATGGCACTTCACCAACTGTCAAGCACTCCACGTGTCAGTTACTATTTAGGCGTCTCAGGGTTTTGTTAGCGCAACCTGGCGGCATTCCCTCATCTACCTTCCGCTGCCTCCTAGTCGCTGTCCAGCTGCCAGCTGTACAGAGAGTATCTTATACCTAGACCTAGGTGTTGGGGCCCGGGGTAAACACTGGCTCACTGTACTCTCAGGCTGGCTCAGCTGCCATCCTGATTGTGTCTGGCTCCTACTAGAAATCATAGCCCACAGTCAGTTTGCTACATCTGTCAGGTGGTAAACTTTGCTTTCAAGGCCCTGGAATCCTAGGATAGAATGAAGATCTCAATCTTCCAGAATCTTCCTAAAGGCCCCATTCCCCAGGAGCTGCATTCTTTCTGGAGCCAACAACCTGTTCTCTGTTTTTGGAATGTTTACTGGGCAACCTGTCTGTCCTATTAATGTTGCCTTTGGAAAAGGGCTACCAGCCCTCCTGCGGAAGGAGGGAGGGGTGCTGGCTAAAGACCCAACTCCTGTTGTTTTTTTAGGTGTCAGAGCTGAAAAAACAACTCAACTTACCTGAAGCAGAATGGGTGGTCAGACAAAAGAATGTAGCACTTTGGCCAGCTTTTCCTCTCTCCTCTGTTGGGTGTTTCTTCATTTTCCTGGCCAGAAACTTGTATTAAGAGGAGGCTGAGAAATAATAAGGGGGCATCACATGTACAGCAGCCAAGGGAAGCCCCAACTCTGGTTATCCTTCTCATCAATTATGATCAGGAGGAGAGTGTGGATGGTGCCATGCAAGTCTCTCAGGCCGAATCAAAAAAGCACTGAACTCAATTTCAGGAGCATTGGGTTCAAATCCTAGAAGTGACACTGACTAGCTATGGGCCTTTGGGCCAGTGACTTGGCCTAGTTGGTCTTCAGTTTTAATCCTAGTATCTTGCTGTAGATGGAGATCCAGACTCTTGAAGCTGGGAGGATTTGGGCTGAGGCCCTGCCTTTGCCACATACTGGTGTGTGACTCACAGAACCTCTCAATGCTCTAGACAGTTCTCCAGAACTGTAAGTTTCAGGGAAAATGGCAACCTGCATTGGTGGAGGGACCTCCATCCCTTGGGAATTCCTTATACCAAAGAAATCACAAGTCCTGTCCCTGCCCCAGTGACCTACCTCAAAGGGCTTTGTGGGGTACAAGCTTTAGAAATCTTCAAACGCTACACCAATGGGATCTACCAAAGTATATAGAGAGGTTGATTGGTGAGTTTCTAAGCCTGGCTTCCCTTTGGCATGCCATCAATCTTTGTTTAATGCCTGCCATGTATGAGGCATTGTGTCAGTCACTGGGGATTCAAAGACAATGGTAAAAACCGTCCCTATCCTCCAAGAGCTTATATTCTGCTGGGAGGGAAGGACATAGCATGTAAACAGGTGAGTAACTAGAGGATAATTTGACAAAGAAGAGAATGCCAACAACCAAGGACTTCAAGAAAGGCTTCTCACAGAAGCTGGCATCTGAGATGATCTTTGAAGGAAGTGAAGGGTTCTAAGAAATGGAGGTGGGAGGGAATGAACTCCAGGCACTGGGAGCAGTCTGTGCAAAAGCATGAAGAAGAGATACTGAGCCTGGAGAAGAGCAGAAGCCAGTCTGGTTGGAATGGAGGGTGTGGGAAGGGGTGTAATTGGAGATGTCTGAGAAGGAGGGTGGAGCTGGATTGGGAAGGAGTTGGCATTTTATCATGAAGGTAATAACAGTAATAGTGCTGGTGACGATGGTAGCTATAGAAATAGATATAGCTAAAATATATATAGACAAATATGTGATATATTGCTAAATACAGAAATGCTATATATATATATACATTTATTATAGCATTTATTATGTGGCAGACACTGCACTAAAACTTTATGATTATTATCTATTTTGGTCCCCACAACAATCCTGGGAGGTAGTGGCTATTTTTATCCCCATTTTACAGATGAGGAAACTGAGGCAAGTTGAGGTTAAGTGACTTGCCCAGGGTCATAAAGCTAGTAAGTGAGGCAGTAAAGAGACACTAGTTCTTTTGGAGTGGGTGAGGAATGTGGTGAGACCTGCGCTTTAGGAATGCCACCTTGGCATCAGTATGGAGGATGATTAGGACAGAGGAGAGACTAGAAGCAGGGAGACTAATTATTACAATAAATGACTGCTTCAAGCAAAATTGTAAGTATTTGTAAGAGAAGGAAGGAAAGAGCTGTGCAAATGTCTGGATTTTTTTTTAATTTGAGATATCCCTTCTTTTCCAGTTGTAAGTTTTAGGCTTGTATACCTTTGGTTCAGAGTAAGAAGATTGGGTCATTGCTGCTGCCCAACGCCACTGCTGCAGGACTGCAGTTGCATTAGTTGATATATTCATTACATGACAGATTCCCAGAATCCTAGAGGCCATCCAATTCAACCAATACTTTAAAATGGATCCTTGTCCCCCCCAAATGTTTCTGACAAGTGGTTATCCTGCTTTTGTCTGAAGACCTCCTATGAGGAATCAGTGTGTCTCGGGGCAGACCATCGCATCCCATGCTGGGAAAGCTCTCATTGTTAGGCCATTTTTTCCTACCTCAGTGCTGCTACTGTCCATTGTGTCTGATTCTGTCCTCTGGGGCCGAGCATCATAAAGCATCTTAAGCCTATGTGTTATTCCATTTGCTGGCGCTGTATATATTTGAATATATTTTACTCTCCCCACTGCCCCCCCCTACTTCTTTTCTTGCTTAAAGATTCATTTTGTAGGAACAATATCTGCCATGCAGACTAGGCTAGTTTTTCTTTAAAAGGAATGGAAACCATCCTTAAGATGTAATTGGCTGAGGAGCCAGAATCTTGGGTTGTTGATGTAGCTTCCTGTTGGCCCCTATATGAGTCAAAGGAGAGGAAGTTATGACTCCTCCTTCAGACAATTGACCAGCCGACCAGCATGGCCACCACGGATGCAAGGAAGCAGCTCTCATCTGAGTGAGAATGCTGGATCCTTGTTGAATTGTATTTTCTTGCTATGATTAAATAAACTTCCTTTGTTAACTATCTGATTGCCTTTTAATTTTATTTTTATATTTCTTTTGTTTTTTATTTTTATCTTATTTATTTTTATTTGTTTGATTATCCTTTTATTTGTAGTTTTTCAACAACTCTGTGACCTCATTTGGAGTTTTCTTGGCCGAGATCCTGGAGTGGTTTGCTATTTCCTTCTTCAGCTCATTTTACAGATGAGAAAACTGAGGCAGACAGGGTAAGGTGACTTGCCCAGGGCCACACAGCTAGGAAGTGTCTGAGGACAGATTAGAACTCAGGAAGATGAATCTTCCTGACTCCAGGCCCAGAGCACTGTGCTCTACAGCTGTCCTATCTGATGATCTTAGAGTATCTTATTGAGTTTCAATTATGCATGTGTAGCACCAGAGCAGTTTGAATGAAGCCTACCTATAATACCACAGAGGGCAGGTTCCTGAGGCCTGTCCTGTTTGGCTTCCTCTGGATGCTCTCTAGTTTGTCGATATCCTTCCAAAAATGTGACACCCGAAACTGAATGCAATGGTCCTGGGGGAGTATTCCTCAATAAACAAGCATTTATTAAGCACCTACTATGTGTCAGGCATGGTACTAAGTGCTAGGGATACAAAGACAAAAGTGAAAATGTTCATGCCCTCAGGGAGCTTACATTTTTTCTGAAAAGCTGATGCAAGACAATTTAGAAAGGAAGCAGAAAAGTTAGTCAATAAACATTTATTAAGCACTTACTACATGCCTGGCAGTGCACAAAGAGAAGCAATACACAGTTGCTGCCCTCAAGGGGCTCACAGTCTAATGGAGGAGACAGTAAGCAAATATGTACAAACAACCTGTGTGTAGAATAGAATAGAATACGCAGATAATTAACGGAGGGAAGGACTAGAATTAGGTAGCAAAGGCTTTGTGTAGAAGGTGAGATTTTAGTTGGGACTTAGAAGAAGCCAGGCAGAGATGAGGAAGGAGGACATTCTGGGCTTGAGAGACAGCCGGAGAGAATGCCTGGAGCAGAGAGGAGTCACTGGATCAGACGCATGCGGTGAGGAGTAAGTTAGAAGAAGACAGGAATAGAGGACAGGGCTTAGTTTGAAGGTCTTTGAATGTCAAACTGATTTTTTGTATTTGATCCTGGAGGCAATAGGGAACCACTGCCGTTGATTGAGTCGGGGTGGGGGGATAGGGAGGGTGTGAAATGGTCAGCTCCGCACTTTAGGAAAATCCCTTTGGTGGTTGAATGGAGGACAGACTGGAGAGGAAAGAGACTTGAGGAAGGCAGACCCACTGAATATTGCAAAAATCCAGGAGCAAGGGGATGAAGATTTACACCAGGGTGGTTTGTCAGGCCCTCTAGGGATAAACATGTCATACGTAACCTTCCTTTGAAACCCCTCAAAGCCTTTCTTCCTGATTAACACTCCCTTCTCCCTCTCACGTCTTGCTTTGAAGGATAACGGGTTTTCTTTGAACATTGGTACAATAATGCAAACCAACTGACTTTGTGTCAGCTGGGATGATCTCTGTCCTGGGTCCTGAGGTCAATCCAGCCCCCTTTGTCTTCTCAGGGCTGAGGATACGAGAGCGCCGGGTCATTCAAAGTCCCTGCTGGCAATGCTTGGGCTGACTAGTCCTGGGTTCCTGGAATTCTTCTTCTTCTTCATCATCATCATCATCATCATCATCTTCTTCTTCTTCTTCTTCTTCTTCTTCTTCTTCTTCTTCTTCTCCTCCTCCTCCTTCTAAGAAAAGAACCTTTATTTTATTGATACTTTTTTAGTTTTTGATTCCATTCACTTCTTTTTAAAAATATTTTATTCCCCCTCAATTACAAGTAAAAACAAATTTGTAACATTTATTGTGGTTTTTTTAAGTTTTTAGTTCTAAATTCTACATATCCCTTCCTCCCCTCCCCTCTCCCCGAGGCAGTAAGCAATCTGATGTAGGTTATACATGTGCAATCATGGCATTGACCTCCTATGGACTCTCTCTCACCTCACCAGCTTTGCTATTTACTACCTGTGTGATCTTGGGTGAGTCTTAACGTCACTGGCCTTCGGTTTCTTCTTCTGTTAATAAAGGACTGGACTTTAAGAATACCTCAAAGGAATAAGCAAATTTGCATTCATTGGCATGTCTGATTGTGTTAGTGTTAAGTAGTGAGGTGAGACCTCTAAGGTCCTTGTTAGCTCTGGACTATGCGTTATGATTCTCCTGCAGAGGTGACACCCACGCTGACCCAGAACTGGAGGCTGAGCCTTAGTCTCCACCTCAGTCCATCATCTGCTGCCTATTCCAATTTCCTTTCCCTCCTTCTGTGTCTGCAGTGATCTCTGAAGGGCAAGGGCTGGTCCTGGCTACTGGGGACAGATGGAGCAGGGAGCAGTTTTATTATTTTTGGAAAGGCTAACTTTGGAATAGTCATTATATAATAATAAAAATATTAACACATGTTTTGAAAAGCACAATAACAGTTGTTATTTGGTCCTCAGAAAAGCCCTGGGAAGTGGGCAGGGCAACTAGCTCCAGTGGAACAATGAGGAAACTGAGGCTCAGAAAAGTTGGGTGACCTATTCAAGGTCATACATTAGCAGCAGAACCAGATCTAGAAATCAGTTCTCCTGGTTCCCAGTGCTTCAGGATTTTCCCACTAAACTGCACTGCTTCTGGCCAAGATTGTTCTGATTAGACAGACACACTTGTTAAATTGTATGATCCTCTCTCACTTACACATATGCAATGAAACTCCAACGGCCAAAACTCAAATAAAAACAAAAAACCCCGTAAAATCTAATGTGGGAACAAATACCGAAAAAGGAAAGTAAAGGAAGAGTGACGCTCTTCGAGTCAGAGGGTTACAGAGTAGGCAAGAACTTTTGAGGCTGTTGAGTTGGTGGGTCTACTCTGAGCCTCCTTTTCTCCGGGCTAAATAGCATGAACTCTTTCAATAATTTCTCTACACTTGCTCCTTAGCCTCTTCCCTGTCTTGATTCCTTCCTCTGGACCCTTTCTGGCTTGTCAATGCTCCTCCTACAATGTGGCTTCCAGAGCTGAACCCAGGTCTCCATGTGTGGTCTGAACAGGGAACAGCTCAGGGAGATGATTCCTGCAAAGGACTGCCCTTTCCTGCCGCCCAAGTTCTCATTCCCTTCCTTGGCATCCGCATCACTATTTCTTGTGTCAAACTTACAGATCACTAAAACCTCAAATCATTTTCATATAGGCTGCTGACTAGTCCCATCTGTCTCATCTTGTATTTAGGCAGCTGATTTTTTGAACCCAGATGCGACTTTACATTTAACTCTATTATATTCCCTCTTCTTAGATTTATCTCAACATTCTAGCTTGTAAAAATATTTGGGAATCCTGATTGACCACCTGTGTCAGTGATCTGTCTCAGCTTTTTGCCATCTGCAAAGTTGAACAGCAGGTTGTTTATACTGATAAGAATGTGGAGGGTCAAGTGTGGGCGTGGTTGGATCTGCAGTGGAGATTTTCCTGCCAGGTTGGAATCAAACCAATAATGGCTACCCTTTGGGCCATTCAGGTAGTTCTGAATGCAACTAATTCAGCTGTCATCTGATTATCATCCAGGAGTATGCTGCAGCTACTTTCAATGGACTCAGGAGCCCGTTGTTGGATTTTCGAAGTGAGTATTCACATAAACTGACAAATGCTACAAACCAGGCATTGACTTAGGGTTTTGTTGACTGTTTAAACTTAAGAAAATGGTAAAGAAAACATTAATATTGCAGATTAAATTTAGAAATGTCCATTTTTCCTTTGGAGAGATGGTCATTAGACACTTACCAGTATGCCCCTGACCTCACCTCTGTTTTTACAAGAAGAGTATAAGAAACTTTATCAAACATTTTGCTACGTTAACTATGTAGCTACACTCTCCCTTATTTATCAGCTTACTTATTCTTCAACAAAAGGAAATAAGGTTCCTCTGACATGACCTTGTCTTAGTGAAGCCGTGTGATCTCTTTGTGACCATCCTTTCCTTTTTCAGATATCCAGTAACCATCCCTTCTCTGTTATGCTCCAGAATCTTGCAGACCAGAGTCAAGCCCCATGGCCTACATTTTGTAGATTTCATTCTCTCCTCTCTTGACAATCAGTGGTTGCCCCTCTTTGATCCTGTGGTACCTGTGTGGTATAGTAGGACCAGTGCTAGACTTGGTGTTGACAGACCTGGGTTCAAATCCTGGCTTTGCCAGGTGTTACCTCGGGTTAAGTTGCTTGACTCAGGAGTCCCAGTTCTCTCTTCCATAGAATGAGGGATCGGCACTACACGAGCTCTCAGGTCCCTTCTGGCTCTAAAGCTCAGATCCTCTGATCCTCTTTTCAGACACGATCTCTTTTTAACTCTGGCCTCTGCTTGTTCCTTTTCCCCTTTTATTGCACATTCACATTCCAGGTCATATTACAGTTATTGACACAATCTTAAATATAATAATAACAGCTAGAATTTGAAAACAGTTTGAAGTTTGCCAGGTGCTTTACAAATATTATCTCATTTGATCATCAAAACAATTCCAGGAGGTAGGCGCTATTATTATCCCTATTTTGGAAATGAGGAAACTGAGGCAGACTGAGGTTAACTGACTTGTCCAGGTCACACAGCTTGTGTCTGAAGCTGGATTTGAACTCAGGTCTTCCTAGCTTCAGGTTGATCAATCTATCATTGCACTCCCTAGCTGCCTGTAACATCAGAATTATCACCACTAAAGCAACCATTTCAAACTTCTTTTTGTCTTTAGCCCTCAGTTTTATCTCACATCCCAAACTATAGTCAACGTGGAACTGCCAGAATTCCTCTCCTTGGCTGCAACTCCCTCATAGGTATTCTGTCACCCATTATAGTATAAGCTCCTTGAGGGCAAGGACTTTTTCTCCTTTGTATTTAGAGCCCCAGCCCTTTGCACAGTTATTGACACCTAGCAAGCACTTAATAAATGCTTATTGACAACTTATGTAAAAGCCTTCTTGATTTCCTTAGTGCCTGGTGCTCTGCCTCCCTAACTACCTTGTGTTTGCTTTAAATTTATTCATTCTGTGTGTAGGATCCTCAGCTCCTCAATAGAATGTAAGCCCCTTGAGGGAAGGGGATATTTTACTTTTATCTTTGTATTCCCAGTACCTAGCAGAG
>CM053625.1:314964468-314981206 GCA_028646595.1 Phalanger gymnotis
TCCTTCCTTCCTTCCTTCCTTCCTTCCTTCCTTCCTTCCTTCCTTCCTTCCTTCCTTCCTTCCTTCCTTCCTTCTTTCCCTCCCTCCCACAGCATCGTGATAGTCTCCTTTTTCACTATCTACCAACAGACTACTTTCAGGCCTAATAATCCCCCTCCCCGCCCCACCCCCCATCAGTAGCCGATCAGTATCACCTTCTCCTAGGTTACTCAGGCAGTGCTTGCTCAGTGCCCCAGCTCTGCTCTATTTCACTGCACCTCACTTTGCTTTTCCAGTCAATCCCATAGGCATTTATGAAGCACCATCCTCTGTGTCAAGCCCCGCCCTGGATCGTGGGGTTTGGAATATGAAGGAAAATGTCAGATAGTTCCTGTGCTCAAGTCGCTTACATTCTAGTAGGGGCTACAACAAATACATAGATAATTAAGTGTGAGATAATTTGTGAAGGAAGAACACACTAACAACCAGGGGTTTCCATTAGGAAGTGGCTCCTAAACTTTGGAGAAAGCCTTGAAGGAAGCTGTGGCTTTGAGGAGGAAGAGGTAAGAAGGGAATGTGTACCAGGCATAGGGAACAGTCTTTGCAAAGGTGTGGAAGTGGGAAAGGAATGGCTCAGTTTAGGGAACCGTGGGCCAGTTTGACTGAGACTGGAAATCGTGCGGGCCTCACTTTCTTTTGTCTTCCTGCCCTGGATTTCAAGTCCGCTTCACTTCAAGGAAAGGTTGAATTCTCTCTGAGGTACCTTCCAGCTCTAAGATGGAGCGTGCTGTCACCATCCTTCTTTTCCTTTGTCTTGTTGGTAGAAAGAGGAATAGATTTGGAAAGAGAGGACTTGGGTTTGAATTCTGACCCTCCTACCCACGTGACCTAGCTTTTTGTTGTCATTTAGTCATTTTTCAGTTGTGTCTGACTCCGTCATTCCATTTGGGTTTTTCTTGGCAAAGCTACTGGAATGGTTTACCATCTGCTTCTCAAGCTCATTTTACAGATGAGAAAACTGAGGCAAACAAGGTGAAGTGACTTGCTCAGGGCCGCACAACTAGTAAGTATCTGAGGCCAGATTTGAACTCAATTCTTCCTGACTCCCTGCCTACTGCTCTATCCACTGCGCCACCCAGCTGCCCTGACTTCCATGGCTGAACCGTGATTTCTCTGGGACTCTTCAGTTTTCTCCTCTGTAAATCGAGCGAATTCAGACTGGCCGACAAATGAGGCCCATTCTGACTCTAAACTGTGAGAATCTCTTTGTCCCTTCAGTGCATTTAATTCCATTTTCCTTTATTTCTTGTGGCTTAACCACAGATTTAAAGACTAATGGGTTCATTTTTCTTTTTTTCTTACGTTGTTATTTTTAGTTTCTGTCTCACACATTCTGGCCCATTTTTGCTAGTTGGTTTTAGCTAACAAGTATTCGATAATAATAATCTTTTCTATTGCTTCGTATGGTATTTTGTAGTTTCTAAAGTATGCTCGCAGATGTGATCTCATTGAATCCTCAGCACAGTAATGAGGCAGCTGTTCTTGGCCTCATTTTAGAGAGATAGAGGGAAACAAGCCAGAGATGGTAAGGCACTGGCCCAAGGTCACACAGTGGGCTGAGAACCAGATTTCAGTTCTACTCCTTAGGGCATTAACAGAGTATTCTGTCCACTTTAATTGAGGAGCTCCTGTGTGAAGACCCCTGGGTATGGGGGTGGGGAGGGGAACCCCACACCAGCAGACAGGGTTCATACCCTCAAGGTATCTTGTAGTCTAAGACTCAGCGGTGGGGAACCATATGTGGCCTGGAAGCCTCAGGTTCACCCCCCACCCCCTGAAGAGAAAGCACACACACGGAGAGAACTCTGAGTACATGGTGTTGAATTTCATGGGGAGTCAACTTAATAGAAAAAATTGAAACAATAATTTGATTTTAAACTCGTTAAGGACAAGGATCACAGGTTGACAGCTGGAAAGGAGGTTGGTCCTGTGTTTTCCCTGCATCCTCCCCATTTCACAGATGAGGAAGCTGAGACCCAGAGATGAGAAGCAGCTTGTTCAATGACACACGTAGAGTGAGTAGTGAAGCCAGAATCCAAACCCAAGAAATAGGATTTATGGGTTTGAAGCCGAAACAATGGAATCATTTTGCAGATGAGGAAAAACTTGTCTGAGTAACAGAGATAAGCTTTGAATTTAGCGCCTCAGACTAAATCCTGGGTTCTTTCTACCCCACCATGTTGTCTTGCTGGAACATCCCCAACTTCAGGGAGTTAGCTCCATCCCTGCCCATGGCACCTCATATCCTTTGTACCCTCATAAACTTCTTTTGTGGCCCATTTTCCTCCAGAACACTGATATTGAAAGACTTGGGTTCAAATTTCACCTCTGTCATTAACCAGCTATGAATTCTTAGTTAAGTCACTAACAATTCTGGGTGTCACTTTCCTCATCTGTCAAATGGAGGGGGTTAATTACATGGTTGCTGAGGTAACTTCCAACTCTAAATCTCTGGTTCTGTGGATCCCTCAAGTTCATTTAGAATCTGAAGAAGAACAGTGTGGGCTGGTCCATGCAGCCTGGGTAAGTATGGGATAGTGGAGAGATCCATAGGCTAGGGGCATGAGATCTGGGTTCAAGTCCCAGATCAGCTATTAAATCACCATGTGACTTGAGGTCCCTCCCTGGACTTCATTTTTCTCAGCTGTAAAATGTACTAAATGATCCCTGCTGTCCTTTCTGGCTCTAACATTCAAGCATCCTCTGATTCTGGCTTGAGCCAGAGAGAGGTGAGTCACCACCTCCGTCCAGAAGACAGGGAGGGACAAGACTGGCTGTCTCAGCCATGGGAGAAAGCATTGCCTAGGGGAGGGAGAAGGGGAGGGAGGGCTCATTTCTTAGCAAACTTGAATCTTCATTGGGCAGAGGCACTGTCCTCTTCTGAGCTCAGCTGGTTCTCACTTTGATTGAATTTGCTGTCCACGGTCCTTGCTCCTTGGGAAAGGGTCAAGAATAACATCCGGTATCAGTCCCCAGTGCAAGAGGCCATGAAGAACAGGAACTTTCTGGATCACTGGGCAGTGCATGTTTTCTATCTGGGGCAGGAAGGGAAGGAGGAGAGTGTCACCTCCCCTGAGGTCCCCTTTGGGAGGGAGGGGGTCGTAGCCAAGATCTGACCTTTCAGGCACTGCTATCTTCCCTGTTCTTCACCCCAGGGGCTTCCCAGAGGCAGAGATTCACAGACCAGGAAGCATCATATAACACTCCTCTGCTTTAAAAGAAACAAAAAGCCACCACAATAACAACAAAACCATTTAAAGCTCTTTCTTCTCTCCTCTTACAGAATCTTTGAATCTGAGAGTCAGAGGCATATCTGCTGGTCAGTCCAAGCAGTACAGGAGCGAGAACCCTCACCAGAAGACACTCTACAAAGGGTCATCCAGTCTTTGCTTGGAGACTGTGAGGGGGAACCCACCTGTTCACTAACGTCTCAGATCATTACCAGAGGAAATGGACAGAGCAGGGCAGAGTTTCTCAGAATAAGGAGATGGTAGTCGTGGGCGACTCAATCCTGCTCACACCTCAGCTAGAGTATCACTCATATCTGGGAGCCACATTCTTAGAATGACTTTGATGAATAAGAGCATTTAGAGGAGGGTGACCATAATGTGATACTTTTGCCAGAGAAGCATTATACCAAGGACTCCTTATTGCCCCCAGACAAGGCTACCTCCAGTTCATGGCCACTTGGGGGCCTATGCCCACTCAAAACCATAGCTTGAGACCCCACCATTGTATTCACATTTGCTTATCTGCAAGGGACATAATCAACTCTTGGGACTGTAGAAAGGGATCTCAGAGGCCATCAATTCCACCCCCTCTTTTTATAGATGAAGAAACTGAGGCCTTAGGGGTTGAGTGATTTCCCAGGGTCATACAACTAGCAAGTATCTATGAGGCAGGATTTGAACCTAGGTCTTCCTGATTCCTAGTTCAATATTCTGTGAAGTTCTCTATGCTGCCTGAGAAAGCAAAGCTCAAAACAAAAGCATTTACTGACATGAGAAGCAGCAGCAGAGTATTTCTGTTCTAAATCTGGGACATGAGACCCTGATCAGTGGGAAGAGTGGCTATAACGGTGACACGTGTAGAGGAGCAGATGATCGGGAAAATGTCTTACAAGATATACGTGGAGGGGTGTACACAGGGAAGCTGTGTAAGCAGGACACATGTCTAGAGAGGCACCCAGATGGCCAGGGCACATGGACAGAGGGGCACACTCATAGGGAGATGTGTAGTCTGGGCATCTATCTGGGAGGGTAACTCATGCCTCTGACACTGGCAAGTTCATTGTGCTGTTCCCCTTGGCCCATCTCCCCATTGCGTCTGTGGGGTGCACATTCAGACACTGACTTCTCCTGGTCCTTTTAGTCCTAAGGTCATTGCTAGGCATGGCTCCACTGGAGATAATATTGTGGAATTTCTCTCCTCTGTTAGTGTTTGGCTTCAGCGAGAGTCCTTTTCTCTGCATGGGTAAAAGGAGAGGGCTCTGCTCTTTTAAAAAATATTTCATTTGTTCGTTCACTTATTAACCATCCAGCCAGCCAGCCAGTCAACCAGCCCTTCACTTGTTTGTACATTTTTGTATAGAGTCCAGAGGCCCGGCATCTGTTCTTTTATAAACATAGCCCCTCACACACACAGCATCAGTTTGGAGGAATCTCTCTAGCAGCTTCCTTCCTCCTGAGCTTCAGCCTTGCCTGGAAGGTGTTTCCGCTCTAAAGGGAAGGCCTTGTCTCTATTGTTTCAGAGGATAGTCAAGGAAGGCTTTCTCTCAGGCATCGTTAATTTTTAATTCTTCTCTTCCCATTCCGGTGGGCAGAGTCTTTGCCCCTAGCGCCTCTGATTTAAAGTTAGAAAGTACTTCTCACTTTTGCTTAATAGCCGTTGTAAAATTCCACTCCCTAAGAAACATTTTTGTGACTTTCTCTTTCAACTAACTACCAGCAGCTGCCTGGCCTAAGGGCCCTGGGTTGCAATCTGGAAGTTTTTTTGGCCTCCCAAACTAGTCGATTAGAGGGAGAACAATCATGAACACAAATCATGGGTGTGCTGGAGCTAGCTCTAACCCTGATTAGAAAGTTTTCAGTGAGTATTTTCACCTGGAAGTCCACAGATAAGACGTATCATTACCTTTCAGTAGTTTCAGTCACCGCAGACTTCGTGGCCCCATTTGGGGTTTTCTTGATAGAGGTACTGGAGTGGTTTGCCATTTCCTTTTCCAGCTTATTTTTACACATGAGGAAACTGAGGCAAACAGGGTTAAGCGGCTTGCCCAAGGTCACAGAGCTACTAAGCATCTGTGGTTAAATTTGAACTCAGGTCTTCCTGACTCTGGGCCTGACTCTCTGCACTGTACCACCCAGCTGCCATGGCTTGCTTTGTTTGCTGAGGTGTAAGAAAGAGAGGAGGGAAATGCCAACAGTGCCAATTAGATTAAATTAGATTAAATTTAAAACTGCATCTTGGGTACCTTTTCTCCCCTGGAGAGCCATTTCCCCCACCCTGCACCTTTTGGCACATTTCAGGAAAACTCTAAGGCAAGTCCCAAATGAAAATGCCTTCTAGAAGGCATCACTTTCTACCTTGATTCATTTCAATTGTTTGTTCCAAATTGTTTCCTTCATTATGGATATATGGTGAGTACTAAGCTTCCAGTTATTTGTGGATCCATTTAAAGGACTGGTGGCCCAGCAGAGAAGTTTAACCTGGAGAGAACAATGGAGAAGAGAGGTGGGGATGAAAGCTGTCTATTTGAACAACTGCTGGCAGGAAAATGGATCACACTTGCCTTGTTTAGCCCTGGAGGGTAGAACTGGTACCCTGGGTACAAGTTGCAAAGAGAGGCAAATTGAGGCCGTGTTGCAAATGATTCTTTAGTAATTAGAGCTTTCCCAAAGAGGTAGGGGCTGCCTTGGGAAGCAGTGGTTTCCTCTTAATTGGAAATCTGCAAGCAGAGGCTGGTGACAACTTGTTGGCTTTATTGTAGACAGTATTCCTGTTCAGGTGTGGGTTGTCATCAAGGGCTCCTCCCTGAAATGTGAGAATTCTGTAATCACACGGAATTTTCCCCAGACCTTGAGACGTTCCTTCACAGTGACAATCAATTAAAAGTCATTTATCAAATTCTTACTGTGTGCCAAGCAATGTTTCAAGCACTCGAGATGCAAAAACAACAATAAAAAATGAAACAATCCCTGCTTTCTTGTTGAAATGTATGAATCAAGCCATGCTAGGGGCAGAAGATTAGAGCTAAGGTTCCCTTCAATCTTGGTCATTCTTCTTTTTCTAAGGTACCAAGAGGAAGGATTCTGAAAGTAGACTCTCAGACCAAGGCAGAGTCAAAGGGCTGATAAAGGATTCCTCTCTCTTCCCATTTCCCTTCCCATTTCCCTTCCCTTCCCTTCCTATTCCCCCTCCCCTCCCATTCCGCTTCCCATTTCTCCTCCCCTCCCATTTCCCTTCCTTACCTTGCCCTTTGCAAAGGCCTCTGAGGCAGAAGGGAGTTTAGAGATCATATAGCTACACTCTCTCGTTTAGAGATGCCTAGGAAAGGAACTGACTTATCTAAGGTCACACAGCTAATAAGTCAAGATTTGAACCCAAGTTCTATCTAGGACATTTTCCACTGTATCTTTTTTGGATGATTTTCATGTTAGTTTGTGTAGGTGGCCATCTGCTTTGCCTACACTTACAGCTGACCCTGTTCAGCTGTTATCAGAAAACAAAGCCTATGACGCTGCCCAGAGTTAAGGAGGCTGGGAATAATACTGCTATGAACCTATTAGCTAGGCATGGATGTTCTCATCCATCGAAGGCTCATGCCTCCACTTCACAGCCACCTTGAATAGTTTCTCCACAACCCCTAGGACAAAGCTTGAGTTTTCTCCAAACAATGACTTCTGATTTGGAGGGGTGTGTAACGTTGCTCCCTCTCCACCCCCCCCATCACTGGCAAATTAAGTTAATAAGCAAACTACTGCCATTTATCTCCAGTGTCTCCTCCCTCCCTCCCTCCCTCCACTCTGCTGAGGGGTGGGGGGAATCTCTCTCTTTTTTTTGAAAATTAAAAAAAAAACACTTAATAGTGTCTTTACTGTCATGTATTTACCATCTTCCAAAGAACTGCATCCTGGTAGCTCTTTTTTAAAAAATTTTTTAGATTTTTTATTTTTAGTTTACAACACTCAATTCCACAAGTTTTTGAGTTCCAAATTTTCTTCCCCTCCCTCCACTCCCTCTTCCCCCCCAAGATGGCACGAAATCCGATATATGTTCTACATATACCTTTGCATTAAACTTATTTACACGACAGTCAAGTTGTAAAGAATTATGACCAATGGAATGAATTATGAGAAAGAAGAAACAGAACCAAAAAAGAAGAGAAAAAAAGAGCAAATAATTTGCCTCGACCTGCATTCAGACTCCATAGTTCTTTCTCTGGATGTAGATATCTTTCTCCCTCATGGGTCCTTTGGAGTTGTCTTCGAACCTTGTATTGCTGAGAAGAGCCAAGTCTATAGAAGTTAGTCATCACAGAATCCATGTATCTATAGTTGTGTTCTCCTGGTTCTGCTCCACTCACTCAGCATTATATCATGTAGGTTTTTCCAGGTTATTATAAAGTCCATATCATCCCCATTTCTTATAGCACAATAGTATTCCATTACCTTCATATAGTACAACTTGTTCAGCCATTCCCCAATTGATGGGCATCCCCTTGATTTCCAATTCTTTGCTACCACAGAGAGAGCTGCTATAAACATTTTTGTATGTACGGGTTGGGGAGGTCTCTCTTGTCGGCAGCAGAGGATCTTTTTTTCTTCCCCTTCTATGAGGAAAGAAATATGTTGTCTCAACATCACAGCTTGGAAGGAGGATAAGGAGGTTGAAGGACTCTAAAGTTCTCCAAGATTTTTATCTGTTGGGGGAAAATTGAGTAGTCCCAGACTGGGACAACTTAATGACACATACATACACACACAAGTGAATAAGATACACACACACCTACACACACACACACACACACACACACACACGCCTGTGCATGCCAACAATCACAGAATTGGCCATGGCAAAGTGGTTTGCCATTTCTTTCTTTAGCTCATTTCACAGATGAGGAAACTAAGGCAAATTGGGTTAAGTGGCTTACCCAGGGTCACACAGCTAGGAAGTGTCTGAATTGAACTCATGAAGATGAGTCTCCCTGATTCCAAGCCAGGTCCTCTATGCACTATGGCACCACCAAGCTGCCCCATCTTCCCATAGAAAAACATTAATGGCCACCATTTGTAAAGCTATAGAATTTGGAAATCACTTTACAAAAATCTGCTTTGAGCTTCACTGAGACCCTATAAGGTAGATTAATGTCTGCTTGGTATCAGGTTTATCCCCATTTTGCAAATGAGGAAGCTGAGAGTGAGGAAATGATTTGCTCACAGCTTCAGAGATGGTAAATGTCAGAGCTGGGATTGGAACCTCCTTCTTTTGGACTCCTGGTCCAACCCCGTGTATCCACACTGTCCTTTGAAGAAGGCTTACCAGCTGTTACATGTTGCTAAGTTTTAAGCTGCTTTTCCCTTCACACTCTCAGGATCATCTTGGAGCACAGAGGGCTGATGGGGATGGTGCCACCAATCTGGAACAGTACCATGGCTCCAAATTATTTCTGTCCCTGTGGCTCAGGCATGCTTCTGTGATTGGACATTGTAGCTGTTTGGGTGCGTAGTGCTGATGTGTGGTTGGGATAGCAGATGGAGACTCCTAAAGGACCAAGTTTCAAACAAAAGAACTTCATCATTGGTTGAGAAAATGTGACGGTGGTGGGGGCGGAGGGAAGGGAATCTGAGAATAGAGGAGGGCAGAAGAGCTGGATTCTGCAACAACCTGTGTCTAAATGAGACTTGTTGTCTTCCCTTGGTATTGAACAATCTCCTCCTGACTTCCTTGGCATCATCATTCTGCCAGTCTGAAGACCTTAGTTATCTTTGACTCCTCTCTTTCCTTTTACCCCACCTCCGATCATCATTACATTTAGCTGATTCCTTCTTCAGATTGTCTTTTGTACTAAGACACATACGAAACCTCACAGATATAGAATTAATGGCACTGGGTGACTCATCGTATGTATAAGGGGTTGGAAGGAATTGGATATATGGGGGAGAGGGAGAAAATGCCTCCACATGGCTAGAAAAGCATTGGATTAATGACTGGGAGAGTGCTGTGCCATTGAATGAGATTAGGAAGTTAGGGGAAGGAGGAGATTCCACAAGGGAAAGAGAATGACTTTGGTTTTTAGAAATGGTCACCCACAAAGTGGTGGAATGATATCCAGGAGGATATCTAACTGGGAGTATGTGATGCAGGGGTGCAGTAGCTGGGACATAGGGGAAAGAATTATGGATTTGGAGTTAGAGGAACTGAGTTTGAACCCTGTCTCTGCACTGTATGACCTTGGGTAAGTTACTGAACCTCCCTGGGCCACAGTTTTCTCATCTATAAAATGGGGTTGGACTTGATGCCCTATGAGATTCCTACATGATTTGAATCAATGGTTCTATGGTTGAATGACATGGGTCAGAATCCTAGTTCTACCACTTCCTATCTGTGTGACCTTGGGAAAATTTCTCAACCTCTTTGGGCTGTAGTTCCCTCATTAGTCAGATGAATGTATTGGATTAGATAATCTTTTTGCAATCTATTGTTCTGTGGTTAGCACTGGAGGAATAGCTTTTGAAATCATCCACATGGAGGTGGTAGATGAAACCATCGGACTAAGATCCCCAAGTGTGTCAAGAACAAAGAGAGACAGTATGATATGACCCTGGCCCAAGATTTAGACAGACTTATGTTCAGATATTGCCTCTGATGCTTGCTTGTTTTGAGGACTCTCAAAGTCCAAAACATTGCTCAGTGAATGTGAGTTAGAAGCTTCATTGTAAAGACTGTATGTCTCAGAGAAGGTGCAGACTTGTATTCATAGAAGAGATTTTCTCCTCTAGGAGTTCCAGATGCCATTGAAATCCCATACCCAGTCCCAATGCATGAGTGTGTTCCAGGGGTCTCTTTCTTCTCTTACAATCTATCTCTTGGTGACTTCATTATTTCCTAGGGATTCAACTCCCATCTGTATTGTAACCATCGATTTAGGGCTGGAAGGGCCCTTCAAGGTCCTCAGTTCCAACCCCCTCATTTTATAGATGAAGAGACAGAGTCCCAGAGAAGTCAGGAGATATTCCCAAGGTCACAGGGGCATAACCAGCAGAGTTGGCATTCCAGCTCAAGCCTTTGGAGGCTTAATCCAAAATAACCAGCTTTTCTCCTACTAAAATCACTTCAACACCGCAAGCTTTTATGGAATGTCTGTGATGTGCCAGGCGTGTGCTGGGAACACAAAGGCAAAACAGAAAACACGCCAAAGAATTCAAATCTCAAAGAATTTATGATCTAGCAGAGCACCTGGCTGCCCATGGTAAATGCTTAAGAGATGCTGTCTGAGCTGAATTAAACAGAACGGAGGAGGCAGGGTGGCCTTAGCCTGCGCACTGATAAGCAAATAGGAATGCTGATCTGAGAAAGAAGAAAGAACGTTTAGGGGAACCAGGAAAGGCTTCCCTGGGACAGAGCACCTGAGCTGAACCTAGAAAGGAGGCAAGCCCTGGAAAGGGAATTTGAGCGGGAAGCTCATTCCATCCCTGGGAGATAGCTTAGGCAAGGTCACAAAGGGAGATATGGCATGCCAAGTTTAGGAAACAGCAGACAGGCCGGTTGGGCTGGCACGCAGTGTGCTGTCAAGGGGAATCATGTGAGATTACTCTCAAGGTAGTTTGGAAACCGACTGGGGAGAGCTTTACAGATCAAGTTAAAGGATTCTTTCTTCCCTTCCCTCCCTCCCTCCTTCCTTATATCCTTCTTTCTTTCTTTTTTCCTCCCCTCCCTTCTCCTCCCCTCCCTTCACCTTCCCCCCTCCCTCCCCTCCCCTCCCTTCACTTTCACCTCACCTTCCCCCCTCTCCTCCCCACCTCTCCTCTTTCAAGTTAGCAAAATTACATTCTTTCAATGGCGTTCTTCTAGCGATATCCTGCGTCCCTACCTGAATGATCATTAGCGGGGTTGATACACCTAACCAGACTGTCCTTCTAGGGCCTAGCCCAGTACCTGGCATGGAGTAGACTCTTAAATGTTTGTTCACTTGACTGTCTAACAATCCAGATACGTGTCTTGGGAAGACAGCTCA
Organism: Phalanger gymnotis; assembly: GCA_028646595.1. NCBI lineage: Eukaryota > Metazoa > Chordata > Mammalia > Diprotodontia > Phalangeridae > Phalanger > Phalanger gymnotis. Next base: position 314,975,744 of record CM053625.1, read on the forward strand.
TTTCTGAATAGCCATAGCAGTTCTATACGTTGTGTCCTTCATCTCTCCAAGGTTGGGATCAACCAATCCAGCCCTCAACAAGCTTTTATTAAACATTTGCCACATGCCAAGGACTGGGGGTTCCAAGATAAAACAAAAACCATTCCTGCCCTCAAGGAGCTTCCGTTCTTATCAATGAACACTGTTGCTCAGCTGCTCTGCTGCCCCTCCTTCAGTTATACTTCTCTGTGAATCAGTTTTAGGTCCTTTCAGGAAAGCAGTTTTGTTAGGAAGAGAAGCCTATTGGTGTGGCAGAAATAACACTCTTTTGGGAGTCAGCAATATCTGGGTTTGAATCCTGCCTACGATTTTATCAGCTAGGTGGCTTTGGAAAAGTCATTTAGCCATTCTGGGCCACAGCCTCCTGATCTATAAGGTCAGCTACCTGGTGCAGTGCATAGAGTGTCAGGCCTAGAACCAGGAAGACTCCCCCTCCTGAGTTCAAATCTGGCCTCAGCCACTTACCAGCTGTGTGAAGTCACTTCACCTTGTTTGCCTCCGTTTCCTCATCTATAAAGTGAGAAGGAAATGGCAAACCACTCTAGTATCTCTGCCAAGAAAGCCCCAAATGGGGCCATGAAGGGTCTGACAGGACCGAACAACACCACTCCTAATCTATCAAATGGGGCTAAGAATGTTTGTAGAAGAAACACCCTTGAATTGTCGTGCAGATCAAATGAAGCCACCTTAAGTGCTTCCCCAAACGTCAAATATCATAGAAATGCCAGGGATGACAATGAGGAAATACACATATAAAGCACAGGAGAAAACGCTGACCGAACTCTGGATCTGGGTTCAAATCTTGTTTTTGATGCTGTATGAACCTTGATGTCACTCGAACCTCTCATTCCTCAGTTTCTTCATCTGTAAAAAGACCTGCTGGGCTCCGCAGCCTCCAGTTCTCCTGTTCGCTTAAATCTCTGATCAGGCAATTTCACTCTTCAAGCTTCGAATTTCTCTTTCCTGAGCCTGGGGCCAGCAGGGACTGTTGACGAGGTGGAAGGAGGAGGCAGAAAGCACTGAAGACAGGCGTGTTCTTCCTGGGCTGGCACTGGTCACACACACGCACATACATGCGTGCATACACATGTACACACATGTACACACATACACACGTACGCAATGCACACACACGTGTACTCACATGCGCAAGTGCATGTGCATGCTCATGCGTGCCCCCCCCCGCCCCGCCCCAGCAGGCTGAGGCCTTGGACTTGGAAGCGGCTGCCTCTGTCTTGGCTCATTTCTCTGTTCTGGTGCAGTGGGAATCTAACGTGTCCTCAGCACAGACGGGAAGTAGATATTAATGACTCTGCCGGCTCACAGCAGGCAGGCTCAGCCCCTCCTGCCTCAGTGGTGGGGTCTCTAATTCCCATCTAGGCTCATGTGCCCGGCCTGAGACAGCTGACAGTTCTTGATGGGCTGGGGATGGAAATGCCTGCCTTCCCCTAGACCTCCATTTAAGTGGGGGAGAGGAGAGGAGAAATCCAGGCAGAAGGCCTGGGGGTTTCTCTTGGCTGGCAGCAGGCTACCCCAGTTGGTTAGCACAAGCTGTTAATGAGACCAGAGGCCCGGGCAAATTAGGCTGAGATAAGTGAGCTTTGTGTGGAGAATAACTGTGTTCCCTGGATGAAGACGGACTGAGGCTAGCTTTGGCAGCCATGGACTGACCCCGAGCCTTAGCTCAGGGCTCCCTTTTGCTTCAATGTCTCCCTAACTCCACCATAACACCTTAGAGGAGATTCATCTTTCTTGTAGAGCTTGGCTCAGTTGCCGTGGAAGCCTCTTCCAACCTGGAGATTTGATGATTCTATGACACACGCATCCTAGGTCCCAAGTGGAACTGGGCGACAGTGTGGCTCAGCCAGTATATTTTGTCCCCACTGCTGGAAGCAAAGCTCAGAGCCTGTATCCTAGTGACAAAGGATCGTAAGAAATTTAGGACCATTGAGCTAGAAAGGGGCTCAGAGAACATGCAATCTGGAGGACCTAACTTTTTTTTTGCATCACGGACCCCCTGGAGAAGTCTGACGAAGTCTATGTACTTACTCTTCAGCATAAAGTTTTTAGATGCGTGAAATAAATGCATAGGATGCGAAGGAGACCAATTATATTAAAACATAGTTTTCAAAATAATTCTATTATACTTCGTTTATTTTGAAATTAATATTTTCTTTCAGAATATTTCTTTAGAAAGCTCACAGACTTTAGATTAAGAACCACTAGTCTATTGTTCTCATTTTACAAATGAGGAAACTGAGGCCCAATCACTCGCCCAAAGTCACTTAAGGAGCATCAAAGGTAGGATTTAAACCCAGGACCTCTGACTCCAGAGTTAGTGTTCTTTTCAGTGTGCATTCTGCCTCCCTGTACCACATAGCCCCTTTTTCCCTTCAGTTCATTTAGAACAGCCCACTTATTTTCCATGAAACTCAAATTCCACAAACATTTAATTAACTCTTAATTATATGCAGGACATCATGCTGCACATAACCTCTACATCATAGAGATCCTAGTCTGGTAGGGGGAGGACAACAAAAACAGGCCTCAATATAATTTTTAAAGCAAAGATGCTTCACCTTTTTTGTGTCGTGGGCCCCTTGGGCTGAAGTCTATTGAAACCTATAGATTCTGTCTCAGAATCATGATTTTAAATACATTAAAAAACCAGGATGACAAAGGAAATTATATTGAAGCAAATCCTTTCAAAGCCATGTCTTTGGATACCTAGACATCTGTCTGGGAAACCTTTGAAGGTCCCTGGACTTCAGGATTAGAAGCTCAGATTTAAAGGCTTACAGTGAGGATCTCAAGTACAGATCCTCAAGCTTGGGTGGCCCTTAAGAGAAGCACGGCTGAAGGGGGCTGGAAGATGAGGCTGGGTAGATGTTGGCTCCCTGTGCACCAGCAGGAAGGCGAAGGGCCACTGACCTCAGGGCTGGCCCTGCCTTGCTGAACATTTTCCTTGGTGACTTGGATAATAGCAGACATTTTTGTTTATTAGGTTTGTGGATGACCCAAGCTGGGAGCCTGGGAGGCATGCCAGATGATAGAATCGGCATGCGGAAAGGATCCTGACAGGTTGGAATGCTGGCTGCAAGCTAAGACGATAACATTTGATAGGGAGAAATGTACAATCCTGTGCTTGAGTGAGAAAAAAGGTCCCCAAGTAGAGAAGGGTGGCTATGTGACAAGAAAACCATCTTTGTACAAAGGGACCAGGGATTTTGGTGGCTGCGATGATAACATGATTCAGCAGCAAGATGCAGCAAGTGAGAAAACACATTTGGTCTCAAAGTGGCTTAAGAGAAGCATGGCTTCTGGGATGAGGGGGGTAAGAGGCTGGCTGCCCTCTGCCTCTGGCTCTGGGGGAGATTATAGCAAGATCAAGCAGTTCGAGAAAACTTTGAGGTTTACAAAATGCTGTACAATAATACCTTGTTTTATCCTCACAGAGAGGAGCCTGTTAGCCCCATTTTAGAGATTAGGAACTGAGGCAGACAAAGGCTAAGTGACAGTCCAGGGTCTCATAATTAGGAAGTAACTGAGGCTAGATTTGAATTTAGGTCATTTGGACTTAAGGTCCAGGACTTCATCTACCGAGTCACATAGCTGTCACTAATAACTTGGAGAGTATCCAGAGAGATGATTCAGAGGAACATCCAGAGAATTATGTCATATGACCATGGGTTTAGTCATCCATTTGTTCCTCCCTCTCTCCTTCATCCTTACCTCCCTGACTTCCTTCCTTTCCTCCCTCCTTCCTTCTTCCTTCCTTCCTTCCTTCCTTCCTTCCTTCCTTCCTTCCTTCCTTCCTTCCTTCCTTCCTTCCCTCCCTCCTTCCTTCCTTCCTTCCTTCCTTCCTTCCTTCCTTCCTTCCTTCCTTCCTTCCTTCCTTCCTTCCTTCCTTCCTTCCTTCCTTCTTTCCTACCTGCCATATTTATTGTCTTCCATGTTCCAGACACCGTGCTATGGCCTGGGGATACAAAAACAAAAATGAAGGAAATGGGACTCTTCAACCTATGGTGGAGAGGGCACTTAGGAGGGACATTAGACCAGCCATCAAACATTTCCTGTATAGGTTTAGAGCTGGAAGGGACATTCTTATCTAAACTTCTTTTATAAGTGAGGAATGGGAGACCCAGAGATATTTAAGTGTCTTGTCCAAGGTCACACATCCACCAGACAGAAAGAATCATAGTCTTAGAGTGGCAAGGCACCTTGAGCGTCATCTAGTTCAACCCCTTCATTTCATAGATTAAGAAACTGAGGTTCGGAGAGTGGGCTTGTCTCTGGTCACTTGGCTAGTGCATGTCATGTCAGGTAGGTTTTGAAAACAAGAGCTGCCATATGGAAGAGAGCCTTCTTCTGCTTGGCCTTGAGGGTGTTTCCCTTCCAGATAGATTTTTTTTGACTAGGTAAAGAGGCCCTTCTCCGCTTCATTTCTTACTTAGCCTTAATCATTTAATGGGTGCTCTCTCAGTCAAACTGAGACCTTAAAAAGGCCATGATCTCCTACTGCATCTGGGACCATTTCCAGTTATCCTGATCTATATTTCATCATTGGACCCAGATGGCTCCAGAGGAGAGAGTGAGGCTGGTGACTTTGTACAGCCCTGCCTCGCTTAAATCCAATTCGCTTGCAAGTTATGGCATTACCTCTCTGATGAACAACAAAACAACCACCACCACAACATCAACAGCTTTGCCCTAGAAGGCTGGCCCAGGTAAAGCAGGGGGTAGAAGGTAATGTAGTGTGAGTGGGAGCGCTGTAACGATGAGAGCTATCACGAAGTCGATGGGATTTCCATGGGAGATAATTAGTTCCTCATGACCAGAGGCTGTATAATCCCTTATCTGTTGTGTCGGAGATGGAGTTCTCATTCAGGTAATGGATGTACAATGGGTTCTGTGGCTTGGAGGCATACTGGTGTCTCTTTCCCAATGGGGCCTTGTGTCTTGTGGCTGAAGATCTCCTTGTGGTTTTGATCTCGGCAGCCGGAGATGCTACAGCTCCATAGAGGCACAGAGAGGCAGCAGTTGTCCACAAGAGCCCTCAGGTCAAAGGGCACTTTGTAGAGAAATCCTGAAGATGGGCTGTGGCCAGGCCACACTTAGTTTTTTTCTTGTCTGGCCCTTTCTTTGAGTTTCTGGTGTAAGGCAAAATGGGCTCCTTAGAATGGGCTCCTTAGCACTTCAGGAGTTTGGCTTTTGTTTACTTTGAGTGAAAGTACTTTCAGCTGTTAAGTGCTAAGCCCCAGGCCCAAAGCCCTATCAGGTGTGAAACCTGTGTGGGTGTAGATTAATGATTTAAGAAGGGCCAACTCGGGAACCAATGGTCTCTGGTCATTGAGGCGAGGCTTGAGAATGCCAGAGGCTCGGCTTCGAGGAAAGGCGAGCCAAGAGACAACTACAGCAGAAGCA
>CM053625.1:314981706-315016216 GCA_028646595.1 Phalanger gymnotis
CTCTCTCTCTCTCTCTCTCTCTCCCCGTCACACACACACACACACACACACACACACACACACACACACACCCCTACATCAACCTTACTTGTATATTACTTGGCCCTGAAAGCTACAACCAGATGTTTCCCAGAACATCCAACCAGTTTCCCTTAAATCTTTCTTATGGATGAGAAGGGAAGAAAGTAGTTGGACAGTCTGAATATGAGGAATTTCTGGATTCTGGAGCATCTCTGGGTCTTTACACTGACTGTCTCCCATTCATGGAATGCTTGGCCTCCTCATCTGTAATTCCTAGTTTCCCTGACTTCCTTCAGGATTCAGCTTAAATCCTGCCTATTCCTGGAGGTCTTTCTTGTTTCACCCATGTTGGTGATGCTTTCCCTTCGATCTACTCTGAAATACACACACACACATGTATGTATGTGTGTGTGTTTGTTTTAGAGGATAGTCCTCTGTCCACTTTTCTGGGTCTCTTCTCTTCCTTCCATCCTTCCTTAAATATTCTCCCTTCTATTAGAAGCAGAAACTGTCCTTTTACTTCCTTTGCACCATAAAAGCTTAATCCAGTGTTGAGCACATAGCAATTGCTTGTTGATTTGACTTGTTGACTCATAGGGATCAATCCTGGAGGGGCGACAGCAAACTCTATAAACACAAAACCTAAGTTCTAGTTCCCAGGTCTTCTTCTGTCTCATGGTATAACCTTGGAAAGTCACTTGATCTTTCTGAGCCTCAATTTATCCATCTAAAATGGAGATAAAATCTGTGTTATCTCATAAGATTTTTGTGAGGATCAAATGTTAGAATGTACTGTGAAAAGACTTTGAAAAGCACAAACTTCAATAGACACATTAGTCATCAAAACATTTGAATGGTTGACTGAGGCAGGGCACCGAGACTCTATCCCTGGAGGTTTTCAGGAGGAGAAGCAGCCATCTGACAGCCATCTGTCCTAGATGGTTTAGACTAGAGGTACACACATTTTTCTTATGAGAGCTCCCTTTGATTTCTCCAAAGTCCTTTGATCTACCAATGTAGGCTCTCTTAAAAGATGCTTAATATGAGTACAAATTTATCATTAATGAGATGCCTGGTACAGCAAGTCAGCAATAAATTTATTATAGTTCAAGGAGAGCAAGACATTCATTGTTTTCCAAGCGGTCATTTGAGAAGAACAGGAGGAAGGAGATGGAGAGAGGAGGAGATGGAGGGGGAAGAAGGAAGATGGGAAGAAGAGGGATAGAGGAATAGGAATTGGAACTCATTGGAGAGGAGGGGAAGGAGGGACAGAGAAAAGAAGGAGGAGAGAGAGGGATTTGATAGAGTAGAAAGAAGGGGAAGGAGAGAGAAAAGGACAAAGTCAAAGGAGGGAGAGGGGGAAAGAAGAAAAATAAATTATGTTATCCTTGTGGCAAAGACAGACATAGACTAAGTGAGAAGACAATTAGTTGGACCCAGAGCTGGTTGAATGGCCAAAGAATAGTCCTTAATGAATGAACATCCACAGGATAGGAGGTGTCCCAGAATCTATGGTCGATCCTGAACCAATGACTTGGATGAAAGCTTAGGTGAGAGGCTCATCCAATATATGGAGTCTAGTGGTTGTTGTCCTTTATTCTTGAAGAGAACCAAAATGATATCACAATGCTTGAGTCAAGATTCAATGTGTCCGACTATGGGTGATCAGGCCAATACAAGCTCACAATGCTCTGCCATAGGTTGGGCACAAATAGTTGTGTAAACATTTGGGGTGGATATTCCAAACTTGTGCATCCTGTGTTTCCTTTGAGCTGTTTCAATTCTGCTTTGCTCATAGAACACAGAACCTTCTCTGATGTGGGACCATACCGAGCGAACCTGTGCCAATGTCTCCCATATCACACAATCAATTCCAAAGTTCTTGAGAGAGACCCCAAGAGTGTCCTTGTAATGGAGTCTAGTAGATGCTTAAAAATGCTTGTTGAATCAGATTGGATGACAGGTGTTATTTTTAGTTTGGCTTTGAGATACAAGTAGGATGTCAACAGAAACTGGTGAGGGGGGGTTACAGGGGCAAGGAAGAGTGTGAACAGAGGCGCAGAGGTGGGAAACCACCTGGAGACAGTATACCTTCAATGCATATTTATTGAATGAGGAAATGCTACATGCACATAATTTATAGTCTACAGAAGGGAAAGGGCAAGGACATAAGGTGTCATACAAATTAAAATACTAGGAACAATGGAAGAGTGATGATTATTTTCAGCTGAGGGGATTAGAGAAGGTTTTATGACTGCACTTGAACTGGGCTTTGAAGGAAAATACAACGGAGATGATGAGGGGCTATATTCCAGGCAGGGGGAGTGTCTGGACAGAATACATGGTGGCAGGAAAGGACAGAGCAAGTGTAGACAACACCTTATAGTTCAGGTTGACTGCAATGTAGAGTGTGCGAAGGTGAGTAATATCAGCTAAGACTGAAAAAGTGGACTAGGGCCAGGTTGTAGAGGGCCTTTGATGCCAGCCTTAGGAGTTTGTACTTCATCCTATAGGCAATAGAGGGCCACTGGCACTATGTAAGCAGGGTTAGATGGTCCCATCTGCACCTTATGTTCTTATCATTATTATTTAGCTGTGTGGAAGATGGATTAGAGAGGGGACAGACTGGAAACAAGAGGACCAATTAGGGGCTTATTGTAATAAAAGCAGCTAGGTGGTACATTGCATAGAACTTTGGGCCTGAAGTAAGGAAGTAAGGAAGGAGTAAGGAAGACCTGAGTTCAAACCCAGCCCAGACACTTAACTAGCGGTGTGATCCTGAGTAAGCGTCTACTTGCCTCAGTTTCCTCAACTGTAATATAGGAATAATAATATCTATATCTCAGCATATTATAAAGACTATGTGAGATATTGTACATAATTTGTAAAGCTTAAAGTGCCATATTTCTTCTTCTTCTTTTTCCTCCTCCTCCTTTTTCCTTCTTTTTCTTTCTTCTTTTCCTTCTTTTTCATTTTCTTCTTCTTTTTCTTCCTTCTTTTTCCTCCTCCTCCTCCTCCTCTTCTTCTTCTTCTTCTTCTTCTTCTTCTTCTTCTTCTTCTTCTTCTTCCTTCTCTGGGTGGGCAAAAGGAAAGAATGCCAAGAGATGCTGAGGAAGTAGAATTGCTGTCTTGGCAACTGATTTGATGTTGAGACACTGTGGAATTTGGAGCTGGCAGAGGACCAGCTTGTCCAACACCTTCATTTAACAGATGAGGAAACTGAGGCTTAGAAAGTTTGTGACTTGCTCAAGTCATACAGAGAGAAAGTGAGAAATAAATTTTAGTGAAATACATTAATGACTTCAATATGATCTTTCTTCTTGTCAATCTTACCTCTTCTCGTATAATGCCTCTTTTCCCAAAAGACCCCTTTGTCCTCTACATGTTCACTTAGTCCTGTCTACTCACAAGTTGTTTCCTAAATCATCCCCTTCTTTCTCCCTCTCCTCCTCTTCTCCCTCCCTCTTTCTTCTTCCCAGTTGCCTTCAAAGGTAGCCAAGCCTCTAGCCTTAAAACGTCTTCACTGAACACTACTATCCTCTCCAGCTAGGGTCCTATTCCCCCTCTCTCAACCAAACTCATTTACAAAACTGTCAACACTCACTGTCTCTGCCAACTTTCTTCTCAATCCTCATCCCTTTGCAGTTTGGATTCCCGCCCCATCCCTCTGAAGCTGCTTGTCTCTAACGTTATCTATCATCCAAGTAACAATGTCACTCGGTAAGAGTTACCAAGATTGCCACATCTGTTAGCGTTTTCTCACAACTTGTTTTTCTTGACCTGTCTGCTGCGTTTGACACTGTTGACCGGTCATTCCGGGCTACCCCTCTTCTCCTTGGGTTTTTGTGACACTGCTCTCTCTTGATTCTCCTCCTACTCTTCTGACAGTTTCCTTTTTTGGTTCGTCATCTCTAGCACATTGTCTAGCTATGGCTGTTTGCTGCTCCCCGAGGTTCTGTCTTAGGCTGTCTTCTTTTTCTCCTCCCTTCTCCCTCCCCATCACTTCCCTCTTCCTATCCCTTCCTCCCTCCTTCTCCCTCCTCCTCCTTTCCCTTCCTTCCTTCCCTCCCCGTTCCTCCTCCCTCCTTCTCTCCCTCTCATAACCTCATCAGTTCCCACAGGGTTAACTCTCATCTCTATGCAGATAGTTCCCAGCATTACATCCCCAGCCTCAGTTTTTCCTTTGAGCTTTAATCACACATTGGCACTTGCCTATTAGACATATTAGACTGGATGTCCTGGAAACATTTTAAACACAATATATCAAAAACTGAACTTAGTGTCTTCCTCCAAGGTCTCTTCTCTTCCCATTTCCCTATTTATTTATAGAACACTATCATCCTAGATTCCTGGGTTCATAGCCTTGCCATTCTACCTGAACTCCTCCCTCTCTCTCACCCCCACACCCAGTCAGTTCTTATCATTCTACCTTCACACTTCTTGCACCTGACTCCCCCTACTGCCCCCCTCCCCAGGCTCTATCCCATTAGTTCGGGCATCCATCCCCTCTCATCTGAGATGGCTGTTGTTGCAGCCTCCTCCCTGGTCTCCCTGCCTCAAGCCCAGCACCACCCTAGGCCATGTGACACTGTGGCCAGGGTCATGTTCATTAAACACTGATGTGCCCATGTGAATTCCCTGCTCAGTCTACTCCAGTGGCTTCCTATTGCGTGGAGACTGAAACATGAAGTCTGTTAGCTCCCAAACTAGCTTCCCAGCTTCATGGGATATTGCCTCCTCTCCCACACTGGCATTCAGTCAAACTGGACTTCTCTCTGTTTCTCACACATGACATTCTATCTCTCTTCTTGCTTCCTTTGTCCTGAAGGACTCCCGTCCCTGGTATGCACATATTCCTTACCTCTCTCAGAGAATCAATTTGGCCCTTTGAGACACAGCTTCAGCAATACTTTCTGCATGGATCTAAGTACTACACACACACATACACACAGATGTGTGTGTATGTATATATGTATTTACATTTGGGATATATACATATATGTATGTATGTGTGTATGTATAATATATATACACACACATACATGTATACCTATATATTCAGTTGTGTTTGACCCTTCATGATCTCATTTGCTTTTGTTTGTTTGTTTTTTTTGGGGTAAAGATACTAGAGTAGTTTGCCATTTCCTTCTCCAGTAGGTCCATTTTGTCAGGCAATGAAGGGTTAAGTCACTTGCCTAGAATGGCACAGCTAGGAGTGTCTGAGACTGGATTTGAATTCAGGCTTTTCTGACTCTAGCCCCAGTGCTCTGTCCACTGAGCCACTGGCTGATGCACACACACATGCACACACACATACACACACACACATATATACATACATACACATATACATACACACATACACATATATTTACGTATATGTGTTTGTGAGTGTGTATGAATCTGTCTCCACCATTGGTATGTAAGCTCACTGTTAGTAGGGGCAATTTCGTACTTTTGATTGGTCTCCCCCATGCCTAGTACAATCTACCATGTAGCAGATGCCTAATAAATACTTGAAAATTGGTTGATCGATGTGGGTCCTACCTCAGGTTGTCAATTAGAGAAGACAGAATGGTAGGAAGGGGAAGGGGGGGGCTTTCTTTCTCACCCCATCTCCCAGTTGCTGTTGGGATAGAGCACAGGGCTGCGTTGTCATGGAAAAAGGGAAGCAATGGTATCCGGTCGATGCCTTAGGCTCTCCCAAGGAAGCAGCCCACACAGCAATGTTCACAGCCCATTAGGGCTGCCCCTCCAGGGCCAGAAGACAGGCTCTGAGAGGGAAAGTTGAGGTCAGTTGTCCCAGTGGGGGACAAGGTCACTCTGGGAGCAATAACTGGAGAACAGAGGGAAACAAGACTCCCCGAGCAAGGTTCAGGGAAAACATCTGCAGGTCATCCTAGAGGCTGTGGGGGAGGAAGAGGGCCAGCACTCCATCTTCCTAAGTTTTTCCACCCTAATCACCACCCATCCTGCATGTCCATGCATAGAAACATATACTCCCCCATGTATGTGTGTGTGACATATATAAGGAAAAATTGATGCACATACATAACAATACTTTGGATTAGAGATTTTGAGCCAGAAAGGACCTTGGAGAACACTAGCCCAACCCTCTCATTTATAGCTGAAGAAACTGATGTCTAGAGAGATGCTGTGACATACTTACATGTACACATGTGAGTGCAAACGCACAGAGAGGTACGCACACGAGTGCAAACACACACTCACCCACGAGTGCAAATGCACAGATAGATGCACACTCGAGTGCAAACACACACTCACTCACGAGTGCAAACGCACAGAGAGATGCGCACAGGAGTGCAAATACTCACACAGACATATGTGCTTGGGAATACAGACAGAAAGCAATATGGCCACACACTAATTCACAGTGAATATACTGAGGCACACAGAGGTATAGATGCCCAGTGCTATAGCAATTTTGGAATCTGGGGGAAGAAACTTGAAAGACACTGTCAGATCAACTTTTAAAGACAAATTTGGTGGAGACAGTTTCCCCAGGATAAAATCTTCCCCCTCTGGACACTAGGCTCTATAGTGAGAGAGGCCTTGGGATAACACATTATGGAAGGGAGACAGAGCCCCCTAGGACAGAGCTGTTGGGAAGATCAAAGATGGTTGGAGGAACAGGGCAGTGCCAAGCTGGGGAAGAGTTCATCTGTTTTGCTGATGCCTGCTAATAAAGCCCTAGGCTTAGTGCTTTTTCTTTGCGGAAGGAATTTAAGTAGTATCAGTGTCATCTATATTTCAGCATCCTAAGAGAAAGCTGTAGTCACCACCATTTTAGTTATGACTCAGTACCTGCACAATAACTTCAATAGCTTCTCCCACAGAGACCATGAGAAGGGAAAGAAGCTTGAGTAACTGAGAGTTTAAGTATGATTCTAGGTTGTCTTTAGACAACTGGGCTCTACAGAGAGGCTGTGTGGGATACTGAGAAAAAAGGACTGAGAAACTTTTCCTAAGAGACTGAGTTTAACTCTTATCTTGTAAAGAAATATCAAGAACAGAATTCTGGAGAGCCTTTGGCTGCTGTCCTGCAATTGCTGAAGGGTAGGACTGAGTTTCCAGAATCGAGAAGCAGCCATATAGATGTGATTCTGGCTGAGATCTTTCTCATGAATGATACATTGTATTTCTTTGCTTTGTTGTTTGTTACCCTGTTAGTAAATTACATACCCAGTAACCATGATGTTCATTTAAGCTGAGGAAATCTAGGAGATATCTATATCTGTATTTTGGGAAAACTCTCTATATCTATTTATATTTATATCTCTATCTACATATATATCTATATCTACCTATCCTGTATAAGAGCTCATGGGAAAAAACAGTTTCTTTAGTTTTTTTTAGACAAATAACATTTAACAAAGTGGGATGAGGACCTAGAGCTAATTGATAATTACTTAGAGATAACCTGAAATTTTCATAATTAATGAAGGAATATTCGAACATATCCCTTGGCTGTCTTGGAACCTGAGACAAGAATACGCAAGGTAATGAATCAAGCAGCAGGCAGAGGGGAGGAGACTTGGCATGGTTGTTGACTGAAGGACCTTAGAAGGTATCCCCTGGATACCCATATTAGCTACATGTGTGTAACCATCTCATAACTCTGCTCCATAGAAAGAGAAATACATACCAACACACGGAGACACATGAGCATGCGGAAGCACTCAGACACGTGACCTATAAGAAAAGACTGGATGGCCTTGTGGATGGATGATCTGTAGAAGGAATTACTGGCTGCTGTGGGTGGGGCTAGGTGATCTCTGAGCTCCCTTCTGATTCTCAGGTTCTGCAAGCCTGTAGTATGCATACGTTGTTGTGGTTCAGTCCTGTCTGTCTCTTTGTGACTCTATTTGGCTTTTCTTGGCAAAGGGACTGGGTGGTTTGCCATTTCCTTCTCCAGCTCGTTTTCCAGATGAGGAACTGAAGCAAACAGGGTTAAGTGATTTGCCCAGGGTCACACAGCTAGGAAGTGTCTGAGGCCAGATTTGAACTCAGGTCTTCCCGACTCCAGGCCCAACGCTCTATCCGCTTGGCCACCTAGCTGCCCCAACATGCATACAGACACAAAAAAATAGAACTATGAGATTTTGAGCTAGAAATCTCCTTAGAAGTCATTTCTCTACTCCCTCGCCCTGTAATTTAACAAAGGGGGAAACTAAGGTCCCTATGTGTAAGGTCAAGTAACACAATAACAATGTACCACATTTGTTTAACACCACAAGTTTTGCTAAACATTTTCTATACCTGATCTCATTTGTCTTTCACCACAATCCTGTGAGGTGGGCACCGTGGTTACCCTCATTTTACAGATGAGGAAGCTGAAGATCAGAGAGGTCAAGTAAGTTGCATTGGTCACCCGGCAAGGAGCTGTCAGAGCAGAGATTTGAAGCCAGGTCTACCTGACCTTCACACACACACACACACACACACACACACATGCAAGCACACATGCATATGCACACATGTGCATGCACACTCACTCGCACACATGCACACACATGTGCAAGATGCTCACACATGTGCCCACATACACACACATAAGGCTTATAGGATGATAGGAGCATAGATTTAGGGTTGAAGGGACCTTAAATGCATCAAGTCCAACCTGCTTGATCATTATATGGATAAAAACAAATGAGGCCCAGAAGAGTTAAATGATTTTCCCAAGCAACACACAGTTAGTATCTGAGGCAGAATTTGAATTCAGCCTTTCCTGACTCCAAGTCTGGCATCCTGTGCATGCAAACATACAGTGTGACATGTCAGTAATTCTGTCAACAAACATTTATTTTCTCCTATGTGCCAGGAATGTGCACAGATTCAGAAACCCAGTCACAGGAGGAGATGGTGGTAACAGGTCTGGGCTGTGTATACCATACTGTGTGATAAAGGGAACTATGCGGAGGGTGGGATAATAAAAGGAAGGTGGGGAGAAGTTAGGAGCCAAGTAGAGCAAATTGAACCTATTTTCACATGAAAAAATGGTGATCATAAGGAATATGACGCTTTGATATGAGGAATTGTACCAGTAAGGCAATAAACACAACATCAATGATAATCATGCCTATGTGGTTCTGTATCGCAAAGTATATGAGACTCTCCACATTGAAGGTAGAAGAAGTAAACTGTTTATTCAGACACCAGACAATGATATCCCATAACCAAATGTTCAGCTCCCACAGCTAGTTAGTCCACTTCATCTTAGCAGCAAGGAACTCAAAATATTCAATACAGAATATCACAACCTGGAACCTCGCCATCCCAAAACCTTTCCCACCCCCTGCTGGGATCTTCGCCCAAACAAACTCACGGTACAGCTAAGTCAGTCTGTTCAGTTCTAACAATCATGAGGGTGGCCTTTAGCAGCCACCAGCAGCCCTATTCTCTCTCTCTCTCTCTCTAAGTTTAAGAATTTTTTAAAATTAATTTTTTTCTTTTTTTCTCTTAATTGCTGTGGCTGGCCTTTGTCTCCCGCTTTTGTACAACACGGGTTAGATTAGGTCACCATCTCCCAAACTATACTCACATTGGAGAATGTACTGGATTTGGAATCAGAGGACCTAGGCTCAAATATCAAGTCTGCTACTTAACATCTGTGTGACCCTGGGTAAGTAATTTCACCTTTCTGGCCTTTGATCCTGCTTTGTAAAATGTGGTCGGATTAGCTGAACTCTGAGATCCCTTCCTGTTTCAGCTCTCTAATTCTAGGAACTCTGGCTTCCTGCCTGAAAGGAAAAGGGCCCCAGGAAGCAATACTGATGGGAGGCCCACATTCCCTCTAAAATGTTAAATATTTAATGGATCACAAATACTTATTTCATGTGTCAGTTTTCTAGTATAAAATGTTTCAATACTCAAATGACTCTATTATCTCCATTGCTGCGATTAGCTCATCTACTCTTGTTCTTCCTCTATAATTCTTGTCTATATCCTCCAGAAAAAATAATCACCCCTGGGGGTTCCAGCTAACATGGTGGTGCCATCTGCTAAAGTCTCTGACTTGGCATGGGTATCCAAAGAACATGTAGGGTCTCCACCAGTCATTCCTCATTCTCAATGCATGACCATCCACCTTCTTTTCCCAGTCAATGTCTCACGGTTGGTGCCTTTTACGATTCTGTCCATGTAGTTCATTATATGGAGTTTGTTGGAGCTTATTAATGTCTAAGGTGTGTCTCTTCATGGCAAGGTGACCTACAGGTTTGATTCCCTGGAGACTGTGGTGTTTCATAATTCACAACCGTCTAGCCGTCCTGGAAGGACATTGGGATTATAAGACGCAATTTTCTTTTAGAAAAAAAGTTTGGGGTCCTCAGAGACACTGAAATTTCCTAGTGCAATTTAGTTTGCTCTTTTCCTTCTATTCCATTCTGGGCCCACTTAAGGGAAAGGAAAGAGAAGAGAATTAGCATTTATTAAGTGGCTACTCAAAGCACTGTGCTAATTGCTTTTAATAATATTATTTCATTTGATCCTAGAAACACCCCTACCAAATGGGCTATTATTATCCCTATTTTACAGCTGGGGAAATTGGGCAGACAGAGGTTAAGCAACTTACTGAGTGTCACGTGGCTCGGTTGTACATCTGTAGTATTTGTCTAAGATTTGTTGTTCACTTGTTTTCAGTCCTGTCTGACTCTTCATGACCCCGTTTGGGGTTTTCTTGGCAGAGAATGGTTTGTCACTTCCTTCTCCAGATCATTTTGCAGATGAGGAAACTGAGGCCAAAAGGGTGAAGTGACTTGTCCAGGGTCACACCACTAGTAAGTGTCTGAGATCAGATTTGAACTCAGAGACAGGAATCTTCCTGATTCCAGGCCTGGTGTTCTGTGCACTATGGCGCCATCCAGCTGCCATATTTATTGACATATTAATGATTGGGGGCATTCGCAGAACTGAATAATGTAATCTGGACAACAGGCATTCTTCATCCCACTTAGTTTTTCCTACATGAATAGTTAGGCTGAAATGCATATACATATATGTATATGTATTATAAATATGTTTTTTTTTTAATTTCGCTTGAAAATTTCTCCAATCCAGTGATCCCTGGGATACTCAAGACACTGTAGGGGTCCATAAATGTATTTTAAGAGCAATAAATGGCTAAATAAATCTAGGAAAGCTAGATGAAATAATTTCTAACATTCCTTCCAAATCTAATTTTCCTAAGTTCTGTCTGGACAATCAGACTATTAAGAATGGTAGCTGCCCCCAATATGAGGAATCTTCAAGGGTAGGAGAAGGGGGATGAGAAGATACTGCCCATGTAGGTCTTTCTGGGAGGTAGAGTCCCAGTCTTTGGGAGATGTATAGACCTACACAGATAACAAGCATCAGATACTTCCAAAGGTGAAGTGGGTATGTCCAGGATAGGAGTTAAGAAGTGGAGCCTTCCAATTCAATTCATTTCATTTTGGGTCACTGCAATCCAATTCAACAAACACTCCTCTTGTGTGCAGCTGGGTGTGCTGGGTCCTGGCCCAAACGCTAAGTTTAGATAAGAAGCAACACTGGCCCACATACAACTTAAGAGTCTAGTAGGGTGATACTGCTACACACACACACACACACACACACACACACACACACACACACACACCTGCGCTGCACAGAATTAACAAATAATTCCATCAGAGAGGTACAAAGCAAAGTATGTATGCGGGAAGATTCTAGAGCTTCCTGGAGCCAGCTTGAATTGGTTTAGAAGAGCTGATTGTTAAATTTTCACTGTGAGCATTCACACCTCAGAAATCAGCAAATGCTGTACATTAGGACTTGATTTATTTATTATTGTCTAGACAAAAGTCTCATGACCCTTCTGGGCAGGGAGGAGATTCCTCTCTACTAACCTTCAAGGAAAACCTTAATGATTACTTGTTCCTTACCTTGAAAGTGTTGTTGACTCAGTTACCCATTATTCCCCTGCTTATCAAACTGTTGGGGGAGGCTCTGGTGGGGAAGCAGACATCAAGTCTGAAGGTTTTATATCACCTGCTTCTTGTCATGCACCCCTACTGGCAAATTGCCATGTTCTTGTTACCTTGGGGAGGAGTTGAGATTCAAGGGCCCTACCACTTTTGCTGAGGTGGACCTTTCTGGATTATCTTAAAGTCACCTAACTCCCAACCTCCAAGCCATTGCTGATTTCAGCGATCAGCCCTTCAATGTGTTGATACCTTGATGTAATTGTAATGAAACCTTTCTAATTATTTTTATCCTGAGTTTTGCCTCATTAATCAGGGCAAAGGCCCAAATGAAGAGGTTCCCTTTCAACAGTTATATTGTTGAGGGGATTTTGGACCAGAAACAGGTTAGATTAAATGATCTTTGAGATCTCTTCCAAGTTGGAGGTTCTGCGAAATGAAATAATTATGCTAACCATAGTCAATGGAACATCCTCCCCTTCCCACCAAAGGGGCCTCCACTCTGGACTCATCTCCACCGAGAGGAGATGAGGTTTTTCTCAAATGCTCTGGGTCGTTATGCCCCCAATCCAGAATAGAACTCTGTGGGAAAATCTCTCAAATAAAACTTAGAGTTGACTCATGTCTGGGGTCTTCCCAAAGGGATGAACAGATCTCTCCTTCTAGAAAAGTCACTCAATGTAGAAGGTAGAAGAAATCAAGTATGGGACAGTTGTTTTTCCTCTGCCATAAAAGAAATGCTTAAAATACAAGAGCATACATTGATTATCACTTAAAGCATGAAGCAGTATCCGTCACAAAGGACTAACAGAAGCCTATAAACACATACAAAAGCACAGGAGACATCCACATGAAGCTTGTCACCTCTCTTATGCTCTCCCTGGAGGTAAAGAATTCTGGGAGTCTCGGGGAATTGTTGAACAGATTTCACATTTACTCAGCCTGCCTTCTCCGAGTAGCACCTCGGTCAAGGTTCTTTTCTTCTAGCCAGTTGGCCACAAATGCATCGTCCTTCTTGTGGCTGTCCTCTTCTCTGAGAAGTGTTCCCACTGGGTAACCAGGACTTGAACCTCTTCGTGACTCATGGACCTCTCAAGCTTTGAAGGTAGCCACCAAAGCTGGAGCTAGGTTACCTGTATTCAGGAGAAAAGCTACAAGCAGAAGAGACAGTTAGAGACTGGTGATCTAGCATCAGGCTCGTCTAGACAAGTCTGTGCAATTGAGGCCATGTTTGTGTGGTCACCAGAGATGCTTGCTCCTGTGGTCTTCTTGTGTGTAGACATATAGGATTACAGAATCAGATGAAGAGCTGGCAGGGGCCTCAGAAGTCCTCTACTCTCATTTTTCAGATGAGAAAACAGACCCAGGGATGTTCAGTGACTTGCCCAAGGCCTGTGTTATTCTTGAGTTGTTTTTCATTTGTATCTGACTTTTGGGACCCCATTTGGGATTTTCTTGGCAAGAGATACTGGAGGGGTTTGCCATTTCCTTCTCCAGCTCATTTGACAGATGAGGAAACTGAGGCAAACAGGGTGAAATGACTTGCCCAAGGTCACATAGCCAGAAAATCTCTGAGGCCAGGTTGGAACTTAGAAAGATGAGTGTTCCTGATTCCAGGCCTGGTACTCTAACCGCTGTTCCATTTAGCCAAGGTCACACAACTGTTAAGCTTGCTCAGGGTTACATAGCTAGTAAGTATCTGGGGCTAGATTTGAACTCAGGTTTTACTAACTCCAGGTCCACCGTATCACCTAGCTATAACTAACATTTACATAGCACTTTGCAATCATGATCTCATTTGATCCTCACAACAAGCCTGGGAGATAGGGGCCACTGTTATCCCCATTTTATAGGTGAGAAAACTGAGGCAGACAGAGATTAAGTGCCTGGCCTAAGGTCACACAGCTGAGGCTGGATTTAAACTGAGATCTTCCTGACTCCAGGCCTAGCACACTAACTGCAACGTCTTCTAGTAATGTGCAAAAAGCCAAGGAAGGTAGGCTAGTGGCAGATTAGGAAGGGCCTCGACTGCCAAATAGAAGAGCGAATGGGGAAGGGATTGACACGGCACAGTGCCTGGCACATAGTAGGTGCTTAAAAAGTCTTACTGACCGACTGTACTGTACTGTAGGGAGATTATTTTGACATCTGTTTGGAGGATGGGTTAGACAGGAGAAAGGCTAGAATTAGAAGACTGATCCATGGGGATAGTTTCATCCTGGGTTCTGCCCCTGGGCACGAGAATGTAAGACCCTAGTCGGTCATTCCCTGCAAGAGCATTCATTCATTTGTTCATTCATTCATTCATTTGTTCATTTGTTCGTTCATTCATTCATTCCTCCAGCCTCTCTTGGGGACCTCGGCCTCTGGTCTCTCCTCTTGCTCTCTGCCTAGCCTGGAGAGGTGCTCCTTTGGACCTCATGCCCTGACTTTGTTCCTTTGGTGATTTCAGGATTTTTAGGTATTGTCAATTGGGCCTAGATATTTCTCCCATAAAATCCCTAAAGACTAAGGTCCCTTCCTAGCATGGCCACCAGATCTCACTTCTTCCTTCTGCTCAGAAGAGGCGAGTTATTATGGAGAGATATTACTAAGTGCTGTGACTGGAAAACTTGCTGGAACATACACACATACACTCACGTACACACATACACATGCACAATACACATATACACTCACAATACACACATACACATGTACACACACATACACACATACACATACACAATACACACTCACAAAACACACATATACATGTACGCACACATGCATACATACACACATGCATACACACATGCACAATATACATACACACTCACAATACACACATACACATGTACACACATACACACACATACATACGCACATCCATCCATCCATCCATCCATACACACACACACAGGCACACACACCAAGGACCTCCTCACCTGCAAGGTTGGAAAAATTTGCCCTATTTTTCGTTTACGTGAATGAATGTGTCTCCCTAGCAGCCTACCCTTCCGAGTTCATGGAGCAGCGTCTTATCTTTGTGGTTCCTGGGAAAACAGATTGATAGTAAGGGATCTGTTTATCTGTGTCTGTCTGTAGGGGAACAAGGAAGCTTGTATGGTTGGTTGGTTTTAGAAAGGAGAGTGGCCATTGAAAAGGATTAACCCCAAATGAGGTGATTTAGAACTTGTCTGAAAGAGGAAGTGCCAATAATAATGAAGATAATGATGATGGCCCTAGGAGGCACAGTGGATAGAGTCCTGGGCCTGGAGTCAAGAAGACTCCTCTTCCTGAGTTCAAATCTGGACTCAGACACTTACTAGCTGTGTGACCCTGGGCAAGTCACTTAACCCCGTTTGCCTCAGTTTCCTCATCTGTCAAATGAGCTGGAGAAGGAAATGGCAAACCACTCCAGTATTTTTGCCAGGAAAACCCCAAATGAGGTCACAAAGAGTGGGACGTGACTGAAAATGACTGACCAACCACAAGGAATGATGATACCGATATTTAGTGTTTTTATAGCACTTTAAAGTTTGCAAAGTGCTCTGCATATGTTGTTTCAGCTGATCCTCCTGATCACCCTGTGAGATAGGTGCTATTCTTATCCTGATTTACAGATGAGGAAACTGAGGCAAAGAGAGGTTAAATGACTTGCCTGGGGTCACATAGCTAGTAAGTGCTTGAGGCAGGATTTGAACCCAGGTCTTTCTGACTTCAAGTCTAGTGCTCTAGCCACTGCAATAAATAGAGAGCAGACTCTTATTAGTTGAGTAACTTTGGACAAATCATTAACCTCTTCCAGACTCGGGTTCCTCAACTGTAAAATAATGGAGATGGCCTGATTACCGAGGTGACTTCCAGCTGTAATGTTTGCTCTTATGGCAAAAGGATGCACAGGAATGCAGGATATAGATTGTTGGACCTGGAGTTAGGAAGACCTGAGTTCAAATTCTGCTTCAAACGGACTAAAGTGTAACCTTGGGCAGGTCACTTTCTGTGCCTCTTACTTTTCTTCTGCAAAATGAGGATAGCACCTACCTCTCAGGGTTGTTGTAAGGGTAAAGTGGGAGAACATCTGTGTCTCTGTTTTCTGATCTGCGAAATGGGGATAACAATGGCATTTACCTCCCAGGGTAGTCATGAAGATAAAATGAGATAGCATATGTAAAGTGCTTTGCAAAACTTAAGACACTAGATAAATGTTAGTGATGATGATGATGGTGGTGATGATGATGGTGGTGGTGGTGGTGGTGATGGTGGTGGTGGTGGTGATGGTGATGGTGATGATGATGGTGACACTGATGCTGATGGTAAAAATGGTGGTAGTGATGATAACGGTGGTGATGATGGTGATGGTGATGGTGATGGGATGAAGGCTAAGTGTGGGGTATCAGGAGATGACTTTTTTCATGGCTCCATCACTATAACACACAGGTAAGGAGGTAGAACTCCTACACCTATGTCTCAGTACCTGCCTTAACACCTTTTGGGGAGGAGAAACTGAAGGAGAAGTCTTGAGAAGAATCAAGAGTAGATAAGATGATCTCCATGAACAGGGCCATGTTCTGAGGCTGCTTTGAAGGCTGAGAACTAGGGGTGAGAAATGTTCTGGTTTTACCAATGGCCTGAAGTTATTCACGTATCTGTTGCCAACAAAATGTGTGTGTGTGTTTGCTTGTGTGGGTGGGCCTGGGACCATGTGTCTGTGAGGGGTAAATTGTTTATAATAACTTGCTTGCTGAGAAAACCAAAATAAACTCCCACACAATGTTGTCAGGCAAGAGATGCTTAAAAATCTTTTTCCTGGCAGTAAAGAGGTGAGTTTGTTTTCAATGGCTGGAGTTAAAATGGGTTTACTTCCACATTTCCCAGCACAACAGTGTTCAGAGGGAAAAGTAGTGATCCTAGGAATTACAGTTGGGAAGGACTTTAGAGATTGCCTAATCTACCCTCCCCCTACTTTACGGAAAGGGAAACTGAGGGCCTGGAGAGGGGTGTGTCTTTCTCTGGGTCTTACAGATAGTTTCGTTTTTTTTTAAACACAGGCATCTGACTCTAAATCTCGTGGGCTCTTTCCATAGTATCATGTTGAGAACAGAAACAGTAAAGGCCTTTCTGGTGAACCGAGGTCAGAAATTGGACTTGGAGAAGGGAGAGGCCAGCCAGATTAATAGGGGAAAGCTTGTTGGAGAAGGCGAGTTTCGCGACAGGTTTGAAAGGAGAGAAAAAGAAGGTAGGGCAGGCTTTGGGGGCAGCGTTCCAGGGAGAAAGACCTAATCTGGAAGGGATCTTAGCGTTTCTTCTCATTTTTTTTCTTTACAGATAAGGAAACTGAGGCTGAGAGTAGAGAAATAACTTGCCAAGGTCATATCGGTATAAGTAGTGGAGTCGAGATCCGGACTTGAATCCTTTGGCTTTCCAGCTACAGCCCATGTTCTCGGGACATAGATCTCAAGTGGAAGTGAGAGCGAGGTTGGCTCCCAGCTGGAGCAGAGATCTGAGGGCAGAGCCGTGACCAAAGCTGGAACTGGGACTGGGAGACTGAGGCTTTGCTCTGGGTGCCGGGATCCAGAGAGCATTTCTGTGAGCAACGGTATAATAAAGATTCTGGAGTTCTGGGCCAGAAACCAGAAAAGGCATTTATTATTCGTTCTCATGAGAAAGGACGCCATCCAAACGGTAGGGGTTGGGGGCGCTTTAATTATGTCTTTTACATTTATTCGGTCTGAATAAATGGGTACATCCCGAACAGAGCAAGGGACGTACAAAGGACTCAGATGGATGCCAATCGTTTTATAGACCCTCCCTTCGAATCTCCCACCAGGCTCTTCATTGGCCAGATACAACCCCCCTACTGTTTACATCATGCCCTCCTCTAAGCATGGGTACAAGCCTCTGACCTTTCACTCGACCACCCTGAGACCTGGTCTCTGCCAGATCAGAGCTCTGATGGGAAGCAGCTCCAATCAGTCACCTGACCTACACTCTGCCAAAGTTGGGGGGAAGGAAGAGGAAGATGGACACTCCCACCTGTGGAAACAAAACCATTCCCTTATTTCTTACGATGGTTTTCTAGCCATCCAAGTGGCCCCTCATTGTGGAACCTCTCTTCTGAGGTCCATTTCCCCCTGCCCCCCTCCCCCAGGTTCCCCTATTGGCAGTATTATGATGGAGGAGATCAGTCTCCAAGGGACGCCCCCCCCCATACAACTTCATCCCGTACCGACTATCCCTGGCACCTTCCACTCTCTTAATTGGGGTGTCTAAACATCTAGCTCACAGCTCTATCCATAGTAATATAATAATTAGGCAGGCAGGATTTGGGGGAGAGATTCAAGGCCTACTGGAAGCATTGTTTAGCTCACCTCCACCTTCCCATATAGGCACAGGTTGGTCTTCCCTGTCTCAATTATAAGCTATTTTCTTTAATAAAAGGAACAAGAACAATCCCCTTCTCCAATAATGCACTTTGTCTCAGAGCAAAATTCAGCTGGAAAGGGCTGGAGGCCAGAGGCTCTGGTTGGGAGTCAAGGTACCTCGCGGAATCATTTTGTGGAGATGCCAGTAACAGGTCACAGATTCATAGCTTCGGAGATGGAAGGGCCCCCAGGGGTCATCTAAGTCACCAGATAAGGCTGGGGAGAGGTAATTTCCTTGTTCAGTTGTTTTCAATTGTATTCAACTCTTTGTGACCCTGTTTGGGGTTTTCTTGGCAGAGACACTGAAATGGTTGGCCATTTCCTTCTCCAGTTCAATTTATAGATGGGGAAACTGAGAAAAACAGTGTTTAAATGACATGTCCAGGGTCACACAGCTGGGAAGTGTCTGAGGCCAGATTTGAGCTCAGGAAGATGAGTCTTTCCAACTCCAGGTCAGCTGCTCTATCGGCTGTATCTCCTAGCTGCCCCTATATGCCCTGTGCTTTATTACCTCGGATCCTTTGCTAATGCTATTTCCCAGGCTTGAGATGTTCTCACTCCACCTCTGGGTCAGCTATGTCCCCATTCATCTTTTAAAATCTAAATCTAATGCTGCCTCCTCCAGAAAGTCTTCCCTATGAGTCATCCTCTTCATGCTTTATAGGATGCTTTCTCAACCTGTCCACCCTTCTCCCCTCTTTTCACATTTCGAATATTCCTGTAGCCCAGGGGGCCAGACAGTACATTTTGTCGTCTAGCTTCTCGCCTCTGAGTAGGCTGCCTTCTGTGTCTGCGTGCCTAGAAGGCCCTTTTTCCTCCCCACCTTCACGTCTTGGCATCCTGAGCTGCATTCAAAGCTCTGTTCAAATCCAAATGTTGCAGCCCAAGAAGTTCTTTCTGACCTTCCCCGTCAAGTTCTTATTGCTTCCCACATGAGTTACTTTGCATTTAATCTGATGATATTTTGCATTTACTCATCTCTGCAAACATTTGTAGAATCATACATCACAGAGCTCGAGGGGACCATCTGATGATGGGAGGCCATCTGATCTGACATTCTCTTTTGACCAATGAGGTGACTGAGGGCTAGAGAGATGGGGTAACTTGCTGAAGGTCCCCCAGGTTGTGAGTGGTAGAAATAGGACCTGAGCCTGGGCAGCCCGGTCCTAGGGTCATGAAGCTGGATAGTGGGGAAGAAAAGAAGAAAGCTCACAGTTATTTAGATGTACAGACTGAGCCTCTCTACAGAGCTGCTCAAACATTTTTGCTTGGTCTGCTTTTCACCTTTAAAGGCAAACACAACCTAGCACAAAGCCTGCTTTGAATTTCCTTCTTGTATACTTGCCAGCGGCTGATAACCTCAGGGGATCCTCGGAGAATGCAGAAGGCACCAGTTTCATGCAGAGTGGATAGCTGTGGCTGGAGCCCTTAAGAGGCCTGGGTTCTGCTCCCAGCCCCACAGGGAACTTGATGTGTGTCCTTAGGCAAGGTATCCCATTTCTCTGGACCTGAGTCCTCATTTCCCAAAGGAGAAGGATGAACTAGATGATTTCCACACCCTGTGCCCAAGTGGAATTCTTATACAGCAGGGTAATTAGAGGCCACCTCGGGGCTTCAGGTCTGCCCACCTTCTAGAAGATGTGGGTGTTGGGAGGCAGCCTGGTCTTTTCCAGGTAAATGGAAGTAAATAGTTGGGCTCTATGACATGGACCTTGGAGGTTAAAGAGCTGGTTGAGCTGTGCTGTCCTTTCCCCCAATATTTAATAGTAAATGCTTTCTAAATGGATATATAAAGACCTCCGACTCTATCAACGACCACGCCAAGAAATGAAAGACAACTTATAGCTAATACTTTTTAATTTGAAATCAAATTTATTAAAGGATATGTTAGGGTAGAGTTGATTGGTTTTAGGTCTCAAATGGACAGGGCCATGGCAATGACTGGCCAGAGAGCACTTCTATTTTGGAACATGTTTCCCTAGGTCTATAGAGAGTCCTGGGCTTTAGGTCTGCTTTCCACCAGCTATGCCCCAAGTGAATGGTACGGGGAGGCAGATTCAGCTAAATCTGAAGATTAAAAAAATTAGTGTTATTTCCCAGTGGTGTGATCTGCTCAGGTCATAATGAGTGGGAGATTATTCAGAAAACTCTGGATGACCACTTCAAGGATGTTTCATAAGAATTCATGCCTCAGGTTGGGGTTGGAACTGATGAACCCTAAGGGCCCCAGGCGATGGGCAGGGCATTGTCAGAACCTGTATTTGTCCTTCATTTTTGAAGAGGACCATGACATCAGGGAAATGATGACTTGACTTGCACTTGACTTTGATTTGAGTGAGGGAGAACTGTGCAAGGTCACCAGCCTCACTTTCTTCTCTGGAGCCAACTGGATCCAGTGACCAGATCTTCATGAAGATGACTAGAGGTGACCCAGGATGCAATGTGAGACCCTGGCCCTTTTAGGCTATGATCTTCTTACGTAGTAATGCCCATTCAGTGAATAAGCTTCTTTATGAAGTGAGTCAAGGGATGGTCCCTTTAATTAGAAGAAAAGAAAAAAAGTCAAGCTGGGAGGAGAAGACCGTCAGGGTTGCTGTTCCATAGAGAAACCATTACCATTGACAGAGCTAGTGAAGTGAAGGAGAGATCTCCCATGCAACCCTTCAATTTCTCATCATTCCAATTCACTTCCCTGTTCCTTGGTCAAACAAACTAGTTGGCAAATTCACGCAGAGTGAGACATGATTAGGATAAGTAGCTGGGAATTAGAGAAAGAGAGAGAGAAAGAGAGAGAGAGAGAGAGAGAGAGAGAGAGAGAGAGAGAGAGAGAGAGAGAGAGAGAGAGAGAGAGAGAGAGAGAGAGAGAGAGAGAGAGAGAGAGAGAGAGAGAGAGAGAGAGAGAGAGGTGCTGATATAAATCAAAAGCCCAAAGCCACCCCTGGTCCCTGGGAGTAGGAGATCAGAAGAAGCAGCTCCTTTTGTTGGATATTTTCTGAACACCCGTAATCTGTTAGCTAGATCATGTAATGATTTTTCTTGTTCGCAGAATCGATAGAACATGAACTTTTTGAAGGTAGGTACTGTTGGTTTTTTTTTTTGCCATCATACCTTTGTAGGACCAATGGCAGAGCCAAACTGGGACTTTCACAACAAGATGCAAATTTGGGTTGGGTGCAGAGGAAACAGAGACACTGGTATATAAGAGGCTAGTGCATGTTGGCATCTCAGCTGATACCAGATGCTCTTTGTGGTATGGACCCCCAGGCTACCCAGTAGGTAAGTAGTCTGCTATGGTCTTCTCCTGGGGGTGTCAAATCCTGACGCTTGTGGTTGACATACTCTTGAGCTCTGCCTGAACCACATTCAAATGTGATTGGAAACGGTTTAACAAAATAAGTAAAAATACAATATAGATAATATGAATTTGTGGTTTTCTAAGTCACCGTGTGGCCTTCAGAGATCTGTTCTATTGGAGTTTGGTACCACTGGCCTAGTATATTCTTGACAGTGAGTAAATAGAGCCCAGAGAGGGGGTAGTCCCAGCAGCAGGACCCAGAGGATGGCTGTTCCCTGGGCTAGCAGAGGGAGGGGTTATTGCTCCCTTTAGGGCTCTGAGATATGGCTCCATCCCTTTCCCCCTCCCTACCTCCCATGGTTTTGGTGCCTCTTAGTCCTTTATAGTCCCCCTACAGCATTAAAGGAAAACAATTTGGTGCCTTGGGGACAGGAAGTATTCCCACTACCCAATGTTGGCACCTTGAAGAAAACCACTAGTCCAGCCAGTGCTAGTTTCTGTTCCAGCCAATTAACAGCCCTAGTCATAAAACGAACTTAGTAAGTGGTTATCGAATAGAATTAAACTGAACAAAATTGAATTGGGTTTCAGTATCATAAAATCTTGTAATTGGAAGGGGCCTGAGGGGCCATCTAGTCCACTCCATCCCCAGAGGAATCCTCCTTACCATGTTCTCAAGAAGTAGTCATCCAATTTCTGCTTGAAGACCTCTGGGGAGGGGAAGCTCACTACTTCCTGGAGCCATCTATTCCACATTTGGACAGCTCTTATTGGGAGGAAATTCTTCCTTACATGGAGCTTGAAGTTGGGTCTTGGAAACTTCTGCCTATTTCTCTTGGTTCTGCCTCCTAATTTTCATTTTAAAAAATATTTTATTTTCCCCCAATTACATGTAAAAACAACTTTTAACATTCATTGCCTCCTAATTTTCTTATGTCTGTGTGTCTTATCTCTGTAACTACAATCATAAATTTAGAGCTAGAAGAAACCTTATATATACTTGTAACTGTAATTTTATAATATGAATTGAATACAACTCCTTCATTTTACAGATAAATAAACTGAGGCCAAGAAAGGTTAAGTGATTTACCCAGGGTCACACAGCTAATAGGCTGCAAAGATGGAATTTGAGCTCAGGGCAAGTCACTAAACCTTTCTCAGCTTCTTAAAATGAGACAAGCTCATTCTTAAGAGAATTAGTCAGGATTTTTGAACTCAGGTCTTTCCTCACTCCAAAGCCAATGCTCTTTTCCTATTCTAGGATGTGATCTCCCACTACCTCCCAGTGTATGCACACACACACACACACACACACACACACACACACACACACACACACACACACACACACACATATATATATATATATACAGTTACCCATACCTATACACATATAACATTTACATGCATTCATGCCCTGGATTGTACTAGAAAGGATTTGAAGGAATTCCAAGAGCCTTGTGGAGATTGTTTCCTTCCTCAGCTGACAGCTGTGTGTGAGGATTTCTTAAGAGAATGAAGACATTCTTCTGACTGAAGGAGCTATCCTGTATGCTTCCCGACTCTCTTCCAACTCTCTTATATTTTTGGAATCCCTAGTCCCTGATGCTTCTGGGAGAAGATGCAGGAAAAGCCAAAACATGCTCCATAAACAAAGACCAAGCCCAACTTCAGCTTTTGTCCCACGGTGTCCCTTGGGCAGGCGCTCCCCCTCCACTTCCCCGAACCTAGAATCGCTAAGAAAAGAGGGGGTCAGTTTCACCTCCTCCCCCTCCCTGCCTGGCTGTCTGAGATCAAGAGCGTGTTTGACAGGCAGTGGGTGGAAAATGGGGAGGGGGGTTTGATAGAGAAGAAACACACTAATTCATTTAATAACACGCATCCCACCGCCAGAGAATCATCAGCTGAGAAGGGACCCTTCAGAGTCTTTGGCCTATTTCTCTCCCATTCCCTGTCAGTGCAAGTGGGTGCGTTTCCCAGTCCCCAAGAAGACTGTTCCTACACAGGTGAGAAAGGAGACTTCCCATGTGACATTGCGTGAGAAGCGTAGCCAAGTACTCTTGATCCCCTAAAAACATCTTTCTTTCACCTGGCTGCCTTGGTTCCTGAAATTCCCACCTTGAGAGTGGCTCCTTGGGATTAAGGCAATGTCTCTCCAGGAGACCCAGTAGACATGTAAATTCCATTCCCTTCCCCGGAGGGGCCTTCTGAAGACAGTGCCTTAGCTTAAAGTTGTAATGCTAATGGTGAGAATTTCGGCAGATCAGTGGGTGCACCTGGAGCAGGATGGACCTCACTGATCGTAGCTCATTGGCAGCTTCCTTCCTTTCCTATGAACTGGGTGGACCTTAAGAAATGGAACAGAGCTTTCATTACATTTGGCCCCTTTCACTGGAAAGGCACTAATTTGTGTGTGTGTTTTTAAAAAGCACCTAACAATTTAGTGTCTCACATTGTACTACGTTTTGTGTAAAGGGGAGGTCACTAATTTGTACTTAGCCTCCCCCCACCCAGATGTTTTAATTGAGCCCTGGGTGTGCACGGGATTTTGGTAGGGATCATACTTTGTAAAATAATGTTGGATTGAGTATTCTCCATCCCTCCACCTCTTTATCTCGCTAATAGCCTCCTTTGCAAATCTTCACCCTCCTCCATCCAGCAGGTGGTGGGAGAGCAAATACTTTCACCCAGTCCTCTGTTCTTTGTCCCCCAGGTGCAGCTATTTGTCCAGGAATCTATGATTAACACTCCAAGTGGGGCTGGCACCCAGTAAGCACCGAATAATGACGGTCTCCTGGATTATGACCATTTCCCCATGCTTGCTACATTCTGAATGGGAAATTACTGTTGTCAAGAGGTATTTAGAGAAGTTAAGGGCTTTGCATGGCCTAAATCCCTTTGAAAGAAAGGTTCATTAAAACTAAAAGGTGCTCGCATCATTCAATAAAGGTGAGGAACTTGGTGTGCCCATAATAACCTCGCTACGGTGTGCGGCTCACAGTCATGTCTGGGAACTGGGAATTAGGACTTGAAAGTTCTATTCTTGACTCTGATGTTCTGTGTTCTCAGAAAACTGAGCTCCTTTGTCCATTGGATGAAAATGCTAATTAGCGGTAGGTTTGGGAGACAATCCTCTGATGAAGTGATGAAACCACTTTAAAGTTCTTTTAAAAATTATTTAAACTGAGCTTAAAACGTTCTTTGGGATGAAAGGATTTATTGGATTCTTTTAAAGACAGTTTCTAGTTGGGTCTTTTTCTATATATAGTTATCGCTTTCACATAGCAGGGGTTAAGGATACAGAACCCCGAAGATCTGGAAAATCCACGTAAAATTTTTTGGCCCTCCCTTTATACCAGAGAAGTTTGAATTACTATGATATTAAAAGATAAAATAGGTTAATATCATACAATACTATACATATTTTTATACATTTCTGAGTTTCTCAATTTTTCCTGTGTTGTCTGCTGGTCTGTGAGTGTCATCTATGGCTTCTGCAAAACTCCCCCCAAATTCCCATTTAATTTCTTACACTGACCCACGATACATAAAAACTGCGATGCGGAAAGTCGCAATTTGGAAGGGATAACTGTAATATTGTAAGTTGGACTAGATAACCTCTACAATCCTCTTTTCTGGTATAGCTTTATGAAGTTATGACCCAAAGCTTGAAGCAGAGGTAGTTTGGAATGGCATGGGAGCTGAAGTGGTTACTAGGGGCAACCTCAGGATTTTGGGAAGGAGGTTGGGGAGCAGGATGTTGTGGGGAAGGGAGGAGATGTTCATAGCTGGGGGCTTCAATTAAAATAAGAAGCCTTAAGTACTTTCTTAGGATTATTTGGGAGCAACCATGAAAGGGAATCTCAGTGGAGAAGCCAACAAAAGTTTCTAACTACAGAGAGATCAGAAAGGTTTGAAAGATTTTTACATCACATGAAGCAACTTTGGCAAAGCAGGACTTTGGGCACAGAAGAAAGAAGGGGTTAGAAGAAACTAAGGATTTTTTTGTTTAAAGTTATAAAAGGAAAAAAAAACCACTAGTAATAATAAGAATTAGGCAATAGTGAGAAAGGGACTGAAATGTACCTTAGACTTCTGTTTTCTTTTAAAGGTGTTTCTATAAATATTTTCTTCCAACACAGGTGCTTAGTTCTTCCCATGTTGCTTTTTGACTGTCCAAGGTCCACCAAGGTCCTAAATAATGCCCCAGACCCCAAGCCCTTTTCTTTTCTCCCTTTCTTCCACCAAGCTTCTATGTCTCATCGTTTCAGAATCCACTCACCACTAATGAATTAATGAACACCAATGGTCATGCCACACTGATTAAAAGATGGGCAAAATATAGGATAGAACCCTAACATGAGACCTTTTTGGAATGGAAATATATTGTGTTGTTGAGTAATTTCAGTTGTGTCTGACTCTGCGTGACCCTATTTGGGGTTTTCTTGGAAAAGATACTGGAGTGGTTTGCTATTTCCTTCTCCAAAATGTAGGATATATCCCTAAAATGAGGTGTCTTTGAAATGGAAATACATATGGGAATCTACCCCCATCTCCATCTGTTTCTCCAACTCTATCTCTGCCTCCGCTTCTGTGTCTGTCTCTGTGTCTATATCTATGTCTCTTTGTCTCTCTGTCTCTGTCTCTCTCCTGTCTCTTTTCTATTTCTATATATAAACATAGGCTATAGGTATATATTGAGAAATCACTGAAACAAAATTGCCATATAATATATACTGTGAATATATAATATAGATTGTGAATATTATGTTGTCATATAATATATCCTATGAATGTTGTGTGGTTATATAGTTGAGGAGGAAGGTAGAGAAAAGGCCAAAGAGGCAGCATACAGGACCACCATCGGCAGATTTACAGATCTGTGTTCAAATGGTCCCAAAGTGAAAGAAGTGAAGCCCTTACTTCTCACTGCAGAAAGATAGAAGTGGGCCAGAAAAAGACAATTAGAGGATGATTACAGGTCGCTCTTGGGGTCTATACAAGTCACATTTAGGGGAAGTATGGCCTCCATTCAGACTATCCTAGAAGGAAGGGCTTTCTGGGGATAATTTCTTAACCTTAAGAGATAATTCTAATGGGCTGGTGCCTTTCGCATCAACTATTCGGTAGTGACTTATTTTGGCTATGCACTAGACCATGGATTTTGACCAGCAGTCTTCAGGATGCTATTTTCTCCTCCCAGGTACTTTGTCTATAATTAGGGAAAGCTACCACTATGTGAGCAGTGATACCTTAGTAGTACTTTTGTGTTCCAGGCAGCCAGGCTTCAAATTTCCATGGTTAATTGAGAGATACAGATAATACCATGCCTCCCTTTTCAGTTATGCTTCATTCTTCAAAAATAGAATTTCACTGAATGACAGAATTCAAGATTTGGAAGGCACCTCAGAGGCTCTCTAGTGCCCCTTACATAAGAGAAATTCTCACCATGACATTCCTGGCTGGTAGTTGTTCAGTCTCTGCTTGAAGACTTCTGAGGTGTGGGAACCCATCACTTCTCAAGGCAGCGCATTCCCCTGGTGTTTCCTGATATCAGGCTGAAATTCATCTCTTGGCAATTTCTACCTGTTTCTTCTGTTTCTGTCTTCTAGGGTCAAACAGAACACTTTTACCCTACATGTAGGGCTTCAGATAGTGAAGAGAATACATACCTTTTGGAGTTTTCTCTAGGTCAAAGTCATTCCCAAGTGCCCAAGTTGTGCCCAAGTCATTCATTATGACTCCAGGTCAGACCCCAAGTCATTATATGTCATAAATTCAAGGCTCTTTCCCACTCTGGTGACTTTCCTCTGGACACTCTCTGACTTAGTCATTTCTTAGTCATATCCAACCCTTCACGACCCCATTTGTGGTTTTCTTGCAAAGTTCCTAGAGGAGTTGGCCATTTCCTTTCCTAGCTCATTTTACAGATGAGGAAACTGAGGCAAATAAGGTTAAGTGACTTGTCTAGGGTCAGTAAGTGTCTGAGGCCAGATTTGATCTCTGAAAGATGAATCTTTTTTACTCTGGGTCTTGTACTTTCTCCACTGGGGGACCCAGTTGCCCACTACAGATACTTACTTCCCTGCTTTATAGCACATGCACCTTAGTTCAGGACCAACTTCCTCCGATTTGACCCTCCTGAGAAGGATTTCTCATCAAATGCTTCAATCTTGGATTTGATTATCCTGTGAACTCAGAAGGGATCTGGCCCTATCCCTGTTTAATTCCTTGGACTTCAAATTGAACCATGACCTACTGCCTTAGGGAGCCTCTGACATGAGAACTGTTAAATGTCCCTAATCATCTGTATAGGGCAGACTCATGCCCTTATGGATGTGTGTGTGTGTGTGTGTGTGTGTGTGTGTGTGTGTGTGTATGTGTGACCACACAGATGATCTCTAAATTTCCTTCTCTCTCTAAGGTCCTTTGTCCTAGGTTTCATAACGTAGTAATGACTATCTAAACCAAGGGTTTTTAACCCTGGGGTCCACAGACCCTAAAGGGTAGCAGGGATAAATTTCAAGGGATCTTTGAACTTAGATGGGAAAAAATTGCATCTTTCTTTCCACTACCCTTTGACTGAAATTTGGAGTTTTCTTTAATTGTGTAAAACCATTCTTCTGAGAAGAGGTCCCACTATAGCCATCACCAGACTGTTGAAGGGGTCCATGACACAGAAAAGGTGAGGAACCTTTTCAAAAGATTAAAGTCACTCCGAGTGTTCCTTCATTCCGGCTCCCTGAGAACATCCAACCCCCTGAGTGTTGCAAGATCTTTATTTCTTTTTGTTAATCATCTGCTCAGAGAAAACATTAATTTCCTGGAGCTTGAGAAAAACTGAGGATAAATTGTCTCACCAGTATGAGTGGATCACACAGGGAGTTTTCAGAAATAAAGGGACATTTATTTTTAGTAGGGAAAGGGTTCTTTGCCACCCCTCAAAGCAATGGAAAACAAGATTCTTCCAGGGGTTAAAACTGTGTTGGTTATAGGACTGAGGGAAGCCAGAAGGGCCTTTAACTGAAATCAGACTGTGCCAAAGGCATCATGGGTGAATGAACAACTCTGCCTCCTCCCTGAGACTTCTGAGTCCTGGAGCTAGAAAAGAGAGACCGCAAATGTATAGAGAACACATTTACCCTACCTACATGTAGGGCTTCAGATAGCGAAGAGAATACATACCTTTCGGAGTTTTCTCCAGGTCAAACCCTGGAGGGGTTGGAAGGGACCTCAAAGATCATATACCACATCCCCCCATGCCCTAGGATTCAGGCTCAGAAAAGGAGAGAGATTTCCCCAAAGTCACTTAGAAGCTGAGTCTTGGGGGCCCACAGTACCTAGAATCACATTCTGGATTGAGAAGAGCAGAAAGACTTCAGATGCAGCCTGTCTTTATACCCCTTCCCCTAAAACCTTCTAAACAGAGCAGCTTAGCTCCTAGCCGCTCATGACTTAGTCAAGGTTCCTCATGTGACTGGTCTGAAAGCCATGTCATACAAGGAATGATTGAGGAAACAGGGGGAACTTTCCTTAGAGAAGGGACTAAGCAGCAAGAGGAGGTGGGAAGGAGGCATAGAATTACAATACTGGAAGGCCCTTAAGAGATCTACTAGCCCAAATTCTTCATGTGATGAAGAGATGAAGAGACTGAAGGTCAGAGTGAAATGGTCACTTAGCCATTTAATGACAGAATGGAGACTAGAACCCAGTTCTCTTGATTCACATTCCAGGGGTTTGTTTCTCTTTATCACATGACCTCATCTGTCTTCAAATATTTGAATGGAAAAGAGAGATACTTTGCTCTGGATTGCTCCAAAGGGGGAAAAGATAAAAAATAATAAAGTACATAGAAGCAGTGAAGACTACTGTTGCCTGGCTATGGAGTAAAAAACAATCTGTGTTCGAATCCTGTCTGTGACGTGTAGAACCTTTGTGACCGAGAGCTGGCCACTTAACCCTTTTTAGTGTTTTCTCACGTGGAAAGCGGGACTGATAATACCTTCCTCACAGAGTTATTGTGAGACCGAAATAAGATTCTAGTCAGCAGCTCGGTCAAAGACTAGGGTTCAAATTTGCCTTGGCCACTTCATTCCTGTGACTTTGGGGATTTTACTTAGATGCTATGAGCCTCAGTGTTCTCTTCTGTGAAATAAGGGAGCTGGACTACAGGACCTTGAAGGTTGTTCTAAATACCGGATCTGAATGTATGTGAGGTGTTTTGTAAACTCCAACGTGTTATACAAATGTCAGTTGTGCTTCCGTGTATGACTGTAGAACCTCCTCACTCGTTACTCAGATGAGGTCATTGTAACCATCCACACAGGAAAAACTAAATGGATGATTTCTACAGATAAAGTATGGATAAAGTACTGTATGGATAAAGAAGGCTTGCGTGTGGTTGGACTAGACTACTAGTCTTATCCGTAAAATCAGAGGGGTGAATGTTCTAGTCTTAGGTGCTTTCTAGCTCTAGAATCTGTTCAGAGGAGGAGCTCTTGACCCTTTATGTGTCCTGGCTCCCTGGGCAGTCTGGAGAAGCCAATGGACACCTTTTCAGGGTGATTGACGTTTTTAGATATATAAAATAAAATACATGTGATTACCAAGAAAACCAATGCTATGGAAGTACAGTTATCAAAATATTTTTTTAAAATCCCTGGATCCCAGATTAAGAACCCCTGATTTAGAGTGAGAGAAATTATTATCATCCTATCATATTAATAGACAATTGTTAAATTGGGATCCAGGCTATTTTCTTTCCTCATTAAGGCCTAGTTCTTGGACAAGTCAGCCTCTGAAGGACATGATTGATTGAAGAGACTAACCCTCTCCTTCAAGGAACATGCTCTTCAGTCTTGGGTGGGACCGCATCCAACAAGGAGACCTAACTTTTGTTAAGTGTATAAACAGAATCCATTCCGGAGAGAGTCTTTACCCTGGGGAAAGGAGCCCCTGTCCTTGTACTCCTCCATTAGACCTTAGGGTAGCCCAGCTGATGAGGAGAAAACCAATCGGAGTGGTCTGCATGGAGATGGATTCTCCTGTCCAGAGTGCTGGAGATGGCTGAGTCTCATGATCAAGCTGTTCTCAGCATGAAGAGCTGAAGACTTTTAGCCCACCTCTCTCATTAAATGTCCACCGGTCAGAGTTGATTTACACTTGTCAGAGGCATTCCCTTTCAGAAAGGTATTTAAGCCTCTCAGGGTCTCCACTAGGGGTCTTTGGTTACTGAGAGAAACCCGTGACCATCAATTTAATGATTTCTGGCTAGCCTAATTAATGAATTGATTATTAATTACTCAGAAATCAATCTCTCTCTCTCTCTCTCTCTCTCTCTCTCTCTCTCTCTCTCTCTCTCTCTCTCTTTCTCTCTCTCTGTTTTTTTTTATTTGTCGCAAGAGGAGTGGGGTTGAATTGTTAGGGTACAGAACTGGGAGGCAGAGGACCTGGGTTTGAATTGCAACTGATGCTTACTATGTGTGTGATGCTCTCTGACCCTCCATTTTCTAATTTATACAATGATGGATGTGCACATCGATGACCCGATGGCTCTGAATCTATGACCCTGTTTGCAATGAACTTAAGATTCTTTAGAAGCAGGAGCCTTTAATATGACAAATCAAATGGCTCCGAAGGGCCCCTTCTTAATGCTGAAATCAAATTAAAGGCTCCTGCTTCTAAAGAATTTTAAGTTCATTGCAAACAGGGTCATAGATTCAAAGGCAGAAGCGGCCTCAAAGGTCATCGAGTGAAAATCCCTCATTGTACAGATAAGAAAATGGAGGGTCAGAGAGCATCGGTAAGCACCAGTTGCAATTCAAACCCAGGTCTGGCCCTTTGGAGGAAATGGACACACTCTTCCCTAATATTCCTG
Source organism: Phalanger gymnotis (assembly GCA_028646595.1). Lineage (NCBI taxonomy): Eukaryota > Metazoa > Chordata > Mammalia > Diprotodontia > Phalangeridae > Phalanger > Phalanger gymnotis. The sequence goes on from CM053625.1 coordinate 315,013,270, forward strand.
TAAGATGGCTAGGGCAGGGCTGATGCTTTTTCCCTTTTTGCAGATGAGCAAATGGATTTTCAGAGAGGTTAGGTGACTCTCCCATGGTCATGCAGCTTATTAACAGAAGGGCCAGGACCAGAACCCTTGACTCCTGTTTTGAAATCTCATATTTCCTCTCCAGTATCCTGGGCTTCCTTTCTTAAGGGGAGCCCTGTTTCCTGGCAAAGGGGTGCCATCTGTTGGCCCCAGCCCTGAGCCATTCCCTCATGCCAGTGCTTATTAGTGGTGGTGGTGGTGGTGGGGAAGCATGCCAAGGTGACTTTCCAATGCATTGACACAGGCAAGACAAGCTGAGCAGTTATTTATCTCGTGACAAGCCTTTCTTACGAGATTTATTGGTTTCTGTAGAAATGGCCTTTAAATCAGCAAACCTTAATTCCTTCATAGAACATAGACTCTATGCCCCTGACCACCTGATTGAAGATGCAGGCTCTTGACTTCCTTTCTCTGTCTCTGTCTCTCTCTACTTTCCCCTTCCCTTCCCTCCCTCCCCCTCTCCTCACTTTCTCTCTCTTTCTCTCTGTCTCTGTCTGTCTCTCTCTACTTTCCCCTTCCCTTCCCTCCCTCTCCTTCTCACTTTCTCCCTCTTTCTGTCTGTCTCTGTCTCTCTCCACTTTCCCCTTCCCTTTCCTCCCTCCTCCTCTCCTCACTTTCTCTCTCTTTCTCTCTGTCTCTGTCTGTCTCTACTTTCCTCTTCCCTTCCTTCCCTCCCCCTCTCCTCTCTTATTTGTCTCCCTCCACTTTCCCCTTCCCTTTCCTCCCTTTTCCTCTCCTTATTACTTTCTCCCACTTTCTTTCTGTCTGTCTCTGTCTCTCTCTACTTTCCTCTTCCCTTCCCTCCCTCCTCCTCACTTTCTCTCTTTCTGTCTCTGTCTGCACTTTCCCCTTCCCTTCCCCCTTCTCACTTTCTTTTTCTCCATCTCTCTTTCTGTCTCTGTCTCTCTATACTTTCTCCTTCTCTTTCCTCTCTCCCCCTCTCCTTCTCACTTTGTCTCTCTTTCTCTCTGTGTCTGTGTCTGTCTGTCTGTCTCTCTCTCTCTCTCCACTTTCCCCTTCCCTTACCTCTCACCCTTCCTCATTCTCTACCTTTCCCTCTCTCAGGCATTTCTCTGACAACCAAAGAACATGCATAATAACAGTCATATGCATCATTTCAAGTATCCAAAGACTCCTTGCAAACATTATTTCATGCTGCCCTCAGGATCTCTCGGTGACATCTTTACTTCAGGAATTATTATCCTCATTTCACAGAGGATAAAATGGAGGATCATAGAGATTGTGAATAGCTTTTAGTCACACAGCTAACAGGTGTCAAGGTAATATTGGAGGTCAGATCTTCCTAAGCCTGAGTTGGAGGGTTTGCCACACTCGGCGCCCCCCTCCCCCACTGCATGTGCCACGGTCCTTCTCAGAGCCCTGCTTCTGCTCATGCTATCTTTCCTTCCCTAAGCACCAATTGCCCTTCAAGACACTTCTCAGGTCCCACCTCTTCAAGGAAGAGTGATCACTTCCCTCACGTCTCCGTTTTCCAACTTCCCATAGACATACGTGTGTAAACATAGATATATTTATGCCCACACCCACAGAGATGTATCTTACATACTCCATATATCATTAATTCAATAATCCATAAGCAGCTCTTCTACCCTAGATCTTGGGGAGACAGAGAGTTTAGAAAAGATAGGGACTCTGCCCTCATGGAACCATCTTCCCCCCCACTTCCTTCTTCTCCTCCCCAGAGCTTTTAGGTGACATTTAGCTAAAGCTTATCTCATGTGATCCTTCTAACAATCCAGAGAGATGGGAGCTAGGATTATCCTCACTTTACAAATCAGGGAAGTGAGGTTCGGAGAGATAAGTGACTTGCCCAGGGCCACGCAGCTAGTGAGGTGAGCAAAATTTGAACTCAGATACCCCTTGGTCCAAATCTGGCACTCTGTCTACCATCCTACCTAGCTGCCTTTCTGTCCTAGTCAGGGAAAATGGCATCAGCACAGATAATAAGGTACATCCGAGAGGGAACAAAGCATGATGCTAGGTGAAGTTCTAGGATTGGGATGGGGGCAGGTGGACATCAGGAGAGGCTCCCTGGAGGAGGAGGCACTGGCCATGGGCTTTAAAGGCTAGTAAGAAATCCAATAGGCGAAGAGGAGGGAGGAAATGTCATGTCCATTTGAGTCAATTCGATTCAACAAATTAAATTAAATTATCTTCTAGCAATCTGACTTCAGCTCCTGGCCAGAGCCTAGAACCTATTTATTAAAGCGATGGTTCATGGGCCTTTAGAAAGGGATGGAGGCAAAGAGCCCAAGAGCCAAAGGGCTTCATCAAAAGGGCAGGTCCTGCCAGTCGGTAAGATAAATGTCACTATAAGAGAAAAGAAACAGTCCATGAGAAATCACCAAATGCACCTCAGAGGAAACCCTTTGGATTTATGCTTCAGGGTTTGGGAAATTCCCCTCTCCCCCAACATTCTTTATTCCCTTCCAACTCCTCCCCTTGCTTCTTCTTGCTGGTGGCTGGGTGACTGCCTGGAGACCCATTAAGGCAGGCGGACTGCCATGTTTCCAAGGCAGATGGACAGCCCTCTTTGGTTGGAGAGGATCAAAAGAAATATTAAAACAAAATTAGCAACTAATTGACCTTCTTTACTTGGTATATTCACAAGAACTAAAAGAGCTTGGAGAAAGGGAGACTACGGGCACCTGTCCAAAGCTTTTGCTGTCAGAATCTCATGAGTCTTTATGTTTTGAAATGGCTTTGGGATCTAACCCCTAAGGAACTGAAAGGCATTCAGCATGTGGACTAAAATGCTTCACAAGAATTCAGAAGAGTCTGAGATCACTGAGGGTTGGGGAGATTCCCTGGAGAAAGTGAGACATCAGCACCATCATCGTCATCATCA
>CM053625.1:315016716-315037425 GCA_028646595.1 Phalanger gymnotis
AACTGTGAATTGTATTGGGTCTGTCTGTTTGTAATTTGTTTAAGGGCTCTTGAGATGGTGTTGATGTTGAGACTCCAGGCAGCTGTAGCTAAGGAGCCCTCCAGCTTGTAAACCCAGATGCTGAGACTTTGTTGAACTCTGGTAACTATGTATTGGGATTTGAATCGGACAAGGTCTGTCTGTTGATGTTTGTAGTTTGCTTGTATTTTGCTCTTAAGTTCAGGGTGCTGGCTTTTTCCCCTCAACTAAGTGAATGATATTTGTGTGCTGAATTAAAGTAAGCTTGACAACCCCTTAACCTTGCTCTCCTTATTAAGGCAGATTAAAAGAACCTGTGCTGTCCGGCAGCTTTCTGGGTGCTGGCTGTGGGTGGATCTGGACACTCCACAGAAGCTGCTAGCCAAATTGTTAAAACAAACCCCCACTCAGGGGCTCCAAGATTCAGTTTCTAAATCTTCTGCTTGGTGTTCAGAAAAGCTTTCTCACCTTACTCACCACCATGTACCTTCAGTCTGGATACTCTGGCCTCTGCTGTTCTTCCAACAAGACCCTCCGTATCTCAACTCTGGCTATTTTCCCCGGCTATCTCCCCTCACCTCTGCCTCCTGGTATCCCTACTTGTTTCAAGTTCCAACTAAAAGCCCACCTTCTACAGGAAACCTCAACCTAAGGACCTCAAGTCCTTAGAACCCTGAGGGTAGAATAGTCCTGGAGACCCATCTTGCCAGTAGAAATGAGGGTGGAGAGAGTGAACCCACAGCCTTTGTTACAGCGTGATCAAAAAAACGTTCTCAGGACATTAGAGATCTCTCTAAACCTCTGGCCCTCGGCTCCCCACATGAGTTTCTGTTTATGCCCCAAGACCAAGGAAGCCACCCCAATGGTTCAAGCCCTAGTCCCCTGAAATAATCAAATCCCCGCCCCTTCAAAGGGAAACCAGCCCAGACTATGTACAACAAATATCATTCCAACCATGGGGATTTTCCTTGAACTCATAGCAATGTGATTTGCAGATCACGGATGGTAAAAAACATCACGCAAGCAGTCAGACCACATCTAGACCATGTCCCATACTTAATGCCAAACTTAAGGAGTGATAGGGACTAAAACTGGGATTTTGCTAATACGAAGAATTCTAGAGTAAAGAAGTTCCCTCCACGAAGGCCGGCCAACAACGCTTTCTCGGAACACTGAGGTGTTAAGTTGGTCAGTTAAGAAGCATTTAGTATTATTGTGGTTATTACTATTATCATATTATACATTGGGCTGCATATGATGTACATATGAAATAAAATGTACAGATATATGATATAAATGACATGTTAATGTATAGATTTTATTAGTAATAGTAGTTAGCATGTATATACCACTTTAAGGCTTGCAGCCCTGGAGGCCTCTATTACTAAACTCTTATGTGGCCTGCAGTGTTCTAAGCATCGGGAATACAAAGGAAGGCAAAAATGTGGTCCCTGCCCTCAGGAAGTTCACATTTTAATGAGAGCCATCACCTTCACATAATTCCTTACATACGTGGCATATACAGTGGAGGAGAATGTCAAAGTAAAAGCACCAGTAGCAGGAGGTGGGGGAGAGCAGAAGGGGAAGATGAGACAGACTTCCTCCAGAAGGCAGGATGTGAGTTGTCTTAAAGGAAGCCAGGAAAGCTAGGTGACTTACCCAGATTTTCCCTGGCTTCGAGGCCACTTCTCTACCCATCGGTCTGCGTCGTTTTTGCATTTGAAGAGGAACATAAATGAGGACGTTCGAGGAAAGATGACGACGATGTCCTGAGGACAAAGTGGACATTTATGGTCACTGGAATACAACAAACGCCTGCTCAGTGACTCAGTGCTTCTATGACATTGAGCACGGAACTTGACACGGGCCTTAGTTATTTCATCTGTAAAATTGGGTTTAAAGGTGATAAGGTCCCTCCAGCTGAGAATCTATGGCTCTGGGAAGAGTCGAGGAACTAAATGGGCTTAGCCTAAATGAAAGAAGAGGAGTTAGTTAAGTGGGGGAGGTGGGGAGGGAAGAACAGGAAGGGTTGGAGAGAACGGTAGCCCATTAAATGCCTGAGCTAATAGATATTGGAATTGGAGTCAGGAAGTCCTGAGTTCCGACCCTGCCTGACCAATCATGGTGACCACAGGCAAGCCACAGCTTCCTCATCTGTAAAGTGGAGGCAATGATATTACCCGCCTCATGGGGTTCTTGTGCAGATCTAAAAGCTACCCTATGTAAAGCATTCTGAAACCTTAAAGCACTACATAACTGTTGGCTATTGTCATTATATTGTTATGAAGGACCTACCTATGGTGGAGAAAACAAATTTGTTCTGTGCTCCCCTAAGGGAGGCAAAATCAGGAGTCAGGTGTGGTGCGGTAGAGTTGGAGGACCTGAGTTCAAATTCTGACTTTGTCACTTAGGCTGGCTCTTTCACTTATGAAACCTTGGACGAATCACTTCTCCCAGCCTCCCCCCTACCCCGGGCCTCAGTTTCTCCGTCTGTAAGATGATGGGGGTGGTCTAAGGACCCTTCTAGGACCAGATCTAACGTGCTAAGATGTAGGATAGCCAATTTCAACTCAATTAGGGAAAGAACCTTAAGAAAAATCAAACAATTACAGCTGCCCAAAACAGAATGGGCCACTTTCAAAAGAGCAGCGTTTACAAGGGCTGGCAGGGACATCCGTCATCAGCAGGTCAAACCCTTCTTACAAAGGAGGAGGGTGAAGCTCAGAGACTGCAAGGGTCTTGCCCAAGATCACACAAGCAAAGCCAAGAACACTGGGTCCTAGATTTCCACCTGGATGGGACTTTGAAGCCCAAATCCTTTGTTTGACTGATAGGGAAACTGAGGCCCAGAGAGATGGAGGTTACCTAAGTGGCAAGGATGGGACCCTCCTGCCCCAAGTCCACGTCTCTTTCCATGATGCCAGGCTGCAGAACCTACCCGTCCCGGCCACTTAAACTGACTGCTACGAAACAGAAGATAACGAAGCAAGAGTAATGCATAGAGACGTTCCCAACATGGGGTTAGTCCCATCGAGCTGCCATTGCAAAAGTGGTCACCCATCACCAAGAAAGTGTCTTAAGTAAAAACAGTACAGGAAGAAATCTGGCTTGTAAAGAGCCTGGGAAGCGTCCCTTCAGATTGTGCACACCGCTCACATTCTCCACTTCTTTGCCTGTTCCAGGGATGGAGAGCCTGCTGCCTTGAGGCCACATGAGGCCCTCTAGGTCCTCAAGGGTGGCCCTTTGACCGAATCCCAGAAGGATTTGTTCTGTGAAGCTTGGATTCGGTCAAAGGGCCACCCTTGAGGACCTAGAGGGCCACATGTGGGCTCAAGGCCGCAGGTTGCCCACCCCTGCTCCGTTCCTTGTGTACGATCCCCTCTTAGCCTCCTCCCCCAGCCCACACCAACGCAGGCCAGTTGAGGTCTCTGAAGGGTAGCAGTCCTGAAGGTCTGGAATTTCTAGTACTGTAAATCTCGAGTCCCCACCAATGTGTTCCTTATTAACAGTCACTAGGCAGGAATGACCTTTTAAAAAGAGATTTGCTGAGAAGCTGTAGCAAAATAAGTTGGTACAAAACATCTTCCTCCAAAGAGAGGCCCATTCTCACCTCACGCAGGCAGGGCCTCTAGACGGAGTGGCCTCAAACTTAAAATACAGTGGTGGGTACAATGGATCAAAGGGCACCTCCTGACTCTTGGTTCTTTTCTCCCCTGTGGAGCGCTCATGAAGCCTCCCTTAGACGTAGCCATCTTCTGGGTAGATCAGCCATTGTTGGATCAGGCTCATTCTCCACTTGGCCAGGCAGATCCACTGCTTCCGTCACTCTTTCCCTCCCCCAACCCCCATCTGCTTAGGTATGAGAGAAGGGCAGGGTTCCGTCTGTCACCATGCTACTTCATTGGATCCTCAGAGGGCTAGGTGGCTCAGCTGCTGTTGAGTAATCTTTCCAGACCTTGCAGCACTTACGACGTCTCGGCTTCAGCACGTTCATCTCACAGCTGCTGCTCAGTCATTTCCCTATTCCTGTGGCTTCTACTGCCACCTTGGTGGGCTCTGCTACCAACTCTGGTCCTTGATTAGACTTCTACTGGGACCTCTGGATCTCCCAAACTTATAAGGGCACTGCCAAGATGCCAGGGCATATCCATATCTGAATACTTGTTTGCCTAAGGACAAGAAAGAATGAAAAAAAAACCAGAGGTAGCCACATGTTCTTAACCTGTACGACCAGGTGGGAGACAGGGCGAACAACTCTCCCTTTTGGTTTCTCTAGGAAAAAAAAGCCCCAAGGATCATTGCCTTCCTGACATGAAATGGGAAAACAGGTGCAGCCTGTCTTTCTCTTGGGAGACCGAATCTACTCTGATTATGTGTAACTTCTCTTTGTCCGTCCTCTTATTGGACACAAAGCACGCATTGACTCGAGGTTGACGTATCTAGGGCACTGGGCCTCAAACCACAATTATATCCCCGTCCAAACTCAGAAAAGGGGTCACAACACAGCCCCTCCCCTCCTATTATTATATACAGTTTCCCTCTCTGGGACCTAATTGTTCTTGAGGACCAGAGGAAGGGTGGGGAGTCCCATTCTGTTAATGATTCAGCAGAGTAGAATCCCGGAGCTGAAAGCAAAAGTGGCCTTCGAGGTCAACTATTGTGACCTGCTCATTGGACAGCTGGGGAAACCAAGACCCAGAATAGGTAAGTGATTTATTCAAGGTCACACCAGCAGGAAATGGTGGAACCAGGATTTAAACATCAATCTTTTGACTCCTAGTTCTTCTTAAACTACAGCAGAAAAGGCCAGCCTTAGCTAGATAGCTGCCTACGTGGTGACATGTTAGCCATGTCGAGGAGGCAGCTCTGCTCTAATAAACAAAAACCTGTTATTCCCTTGTGCTTAACATAAGATCCTCAAGCTCTAGCTCAAAGATTTAATCTCTATAAAAATCAAAATAACCCTTGGAGTGGTATTGAGTCCCTTATTTTAGGGGAGGTTTTTCAGATCTGTTCCCAGGTAGGAGTTTTAATAGCAAGAAGCGATTGAGAAGGGGCCTATGATATGTGAATTGGGGAAATGTTGGTCATGGTTCTTAACACGTTTGTGTCATCTTGCTGTGCGTGTATGTATCTCTGTGGGCATCTCCGTGTCTGTGTGTGTTTGCATGTGTCTGTCTGCATGTGCCTGCCTGTGTGCGTGTGCGTCGGTGTGCCTCTCTGTGTCTCTGTGTGTCTTTGCACATGTGAGTCACCGTGAGTATGTACGTGTATGTCTGTGTGCGTAAAAAGGACTTAGTGTTGTTTGGGAGTGAGGGTTCTTGGGGAGGACCAGAAAGATTAAGAGGGAAGTCAGAAAGAGGCATGGCCAGGCCGAGGGAACCAAGCTGGAGAGTGAGTGGGCCTGTGTCTGAAAAACCAGGAGGAGGAGATAGAGTGGAGCTGAGCAACCCCATCAGCACCACGGTTGGCATGAGAAGGCCAAATTAAGAGGAGAAGGGGAAGGAGAAGAAGGACCCACTCATCAAAGGGTCTGTATTCACAGACCAGCTCTGGCATCTGGGCAGGGACCCAAGGCATGCCACTCCAGCTCCTCAGCCTCGGTTTCCTCATCTGTAAAAGGAGGGAGTTGGACTCAATGATGTCTAAAATCCATCCAAGCCCTATAGGAGAAGTCAGACCCCAGTCACGGAGGGGAAAGTCACATGGGGGAATCCCAGCATCTAAAAAACCAGAAGGTCATTAGAGGTTGTGTGGACCGCTCCCTTCATTTCATATCTGAGGAAGCCGAGGTTCTGGTAGATGAAATGACCTGCCCAAAGCCACACAGTTCAGTTTCTATACTGCCCACCATGTGATACAGACTAAGGGAATTGGTCTCTGCCCTGCCCTCTGGAAGTTTGAATTCTACCCAAGAAGACTGCATGGATACATAGAAGCCTGTATCAATGAAAAGACACTACATACATTAAGAATTAAAAGAGGGTATTTTGGTGGGGAAGCTCTAGCAGCAGGGAGCCCAGGAGCACATGGAGAGAATGGCATGGACAAACAACGTTGTGGAAGGAGACATTCTGAGATCCAGCAGCTGGGTGGACAGGAGGGGAGGACAGGAAGGAGCTAAAGACAAACCTTAATAAGTAACAGAGGTAAGGTGGGAGCCCAGGTCCTCTGGGTCCGAGTCCAGCTCTTTCTACCAGCACTATCAAGTTTGGCAGAGTGTGACAGTAATTTTGGAAAGGAGAAGGCATTGAGATATAAAGTCAGGCTGTGGAAATAGGGCCACCTCTACCACCAGACGACCTGAGTTTGAATCTCCATGCTGCCATCAGTCACCTATGTGAGCCTGAGCAAGCTGTTTGGCTTTTCTGGGCCTCAGTTTCCCCACCTGTAGAATGGGGAGGTTGGACTGCTTGATATCTGAGGCTCCTCCCATCCCTCAATCTCTGACCACATGGTTTCTCCACACCCCAGACTAGGGTCCTCCTCGGCAGCACCTTGTCACCGGATCTAGAGAAGGGCTACATCCATGTAGCCTGGCTCCTAGCTGTCCTGGCCAGGTCATATCAGTAACCCTCAAGCCCCTCTCTGATGTGATCAGTTGCAGAGGAGGCACTGATTAAATTGGTAGAGGGTATTTTCTCACCGGGAGTTCCCTACACGATAGAAATCAACCCCTAACTCAGTCCTTGGCATATCGTTATCACTGTTTGTGGAACTGAACAGAAAGGAAGCCAATTGAGTGGAAAGCCTTCCCTAAGACAAGATCCAGAGCCCTAGTTCTCAAACGTCTGGGTCCCCAACCCCCTTCACATTTTTTAAAATTCCTGATAATCCCAAAGACCTTCTGTTTAAATGGGTTGGATCTATTAATATCTATTAATATTTACCATAATAGAAATCAAAATGAGTCCTCTCTCCACCAGGCCCACTGCTCCGTGGTTGAGATTGTCACACACACACCCCACCTCGTTACCGCTCCCCTCTCAAAGCAAAATCATCTCCCTTGAATTGTTCACCAAGCAGGCCCCAGCTAATAGCACAGTCCCAGTCCTGAGTCATCATGCTTCCCGGAGGCAGACAGCATTTAGAAGGTGACCCTAAAAAGAGACTTAACTATAAATCTTGATATAAAAAAAACAAAGGGCTATTTGAGAATTCTATATTTATCAGTGGTACCATCTCCTAGGAATTCTAAAGCTGTGCTGGCCAATAAATGTCCATTAAAACCCCAAAATCAAATCTGGCCCTAAGAAACCTATACCCCAGGACACAATGTCCTGTGAAGTGTGTATAATGGTGTGATTTATTTTGCTAAAACGAATGTAACACCAACACACCACAAAGAGGTGGCCTATTCCTGCCCTTTCCCTCAGCCCCCAGATTCAGAAATACCTCTGCTTTTCTGCTCCTGTACAGCCTACTAAAAATGGTCCGTGTGCCTCCTTTGGAGAGCGTTGGAAGAACCTGGGGTGGCAGGTGGGGGCAGATGCCATATTAATAGCAAGGAAAAAAATCTGGCAGTTGGCACAGCAGGACAAAACATCCTTCTTCCTATCTTCACTAACCCCTGGGCCACAAGGAGGTCCTGGGATCACAAGTTCAAAGTTCCGAGGACCCCAGAGGTCACCTAGTCCAGCCCCCTGATTTTACAGATGAGGCCCAAAGAGGGAAAATGGCTCATCCCATGCTCTCCCCTGGGCCAGTTGTTTAAACTATCCGAGCCTCAGTGAATTCATCTGTAAAATGGGACTGCTTATATTTAACATGATTTTCCTCACTGGGTTGTTGTAATGAAAGTGCTATAAAAATGTGCTGTTTTTTACAAGACTTGTGGTTTTATTAGTGAAGGGATCTTCTAGTGTAAAAATTTCATCCACCGAGGCGGCCTAGTGGCTTTTCTTCACCTTACTGTTTTAGAGAGTGCCCTGGGGACACTGAGAAATTCAATGATTTGTCCAGAGGAGGTAGGACTTGAACCTAGGTCTTTCTGACTTTAAGGCCTTCTATCAACTTGGCCACTTTGGCTCCTGAGTTGGTGATTATTGGTAGTGGGGCAGCTAGGGGGTGCCACAATGCACAGAGTGCCAGGCCTGAGTCAGGAAGATTCATCTTTCTGAGTTCAAATCCAGCCTCAGATGCTTACCAGCTGTGTTAATCAAAGCTCTTGGAGAAGTTTGGACATGGAGGGCCTCTAACCTCATGAAAATCTGCCTCTCCTATCACCCATTCTACAGTGGCTCTCTAGCTGACAGGAGGCCAAGAAAGACTGCCCTCCTCCATGTAGGGTACCCCAACTCCAAAGGCCTGTATGCTCCCATTCAGGAGCAGTTAGAAAGAAAAGGAACCTGTCACCTGACCCCCCCCCACCCATCCCAGCGATAGAACCTCCCATGTTGCACACAGGCAGTCCTACAGTGGTTTGGTGGGACCTTGTTTTCTCTGGCTCACCAGCCAAAGGCTCCTCTCTGGACCTTTGCCAGCCGCCCCCAAGTCTGAACTTTCAAAATGCAATGTGGGCAGGGACTCTAAATTTGGAAATCCCTGTTCTCCCACCACTAAAAATAAGCCACGCTGGCCCTCCAGCATGGTATGCGTCGCTCCCCCCACCCCCATATGACAACCGAGGAAAATAAAGATGATCGATTGGTCTTGACGCCTCTCCCCCTCCCTCTCTCCTTCCTAGACTGGTTAGCTCCAGAGACATATAATGAGGGCTTATTAAGTCATAAGTGCCAAGGAATAAGCAAGCAGCTGCATCTCTGGCTTGCTCTGGGAAGCATAGGAAACATTTCCAAAAAGGGATTCTTTGAACCCACAAGAATGTATGGTCTGGGAGCTGCTTGTGACAAAGGGATGGGTGGGGGCGGGGGAGAGGGGTCAAAGCTGTTTTGGAATATCAGGATATTCCTCTCTCTAGGAAATGGAAATTTTAACAAAGTCGCAGAATATGGTGGGGAAAAAACAAACATGTGGATTGTGTCCCTGTACACACAGGTTCTCATGGCTAACTTTTCTGAGAACTCTTTTATTCCCACCCAGGTAAGCGCAGGCACCAGTCAGCGCCACAGTGCATAAAACAGTTGGCCTGAAGTCAGGAAGACTCACCCTTCTGAGTTCAAATCTGGCCTCATGCACCTACTCACTGTGTGATCTTGGGCGAGTCACTTTACCCTGTTTGCCTCAGTTTCCTCATCTGTAAAATGAACTGGAGAAGAAAATGGCAAACCACTCCAATATCTCTGCCAAGAAAACCCCAAATGGCATCATGAAGAGTCAGACACAATTTAAAAGACTGAACAAAAACAAAAGTATACTTTTACAATAATTCTGCTTCAGTTCATCTCTTTTTGAAATCAATTGTATTGATGGCTTTGGATTTTACATCACCAATATCTCTCCCAGTAACTCTCACCTTCTTCTCCCAGACATAACAAATAGTATTTTTAGAGAAGAAACAAAAGACAGAAAGAAAAAAGAGAATGAAGTGGGAGAATCCATAAAACCCATCACTATATTGAAAAAAGTCTGAAAATAAATGTGATATTCCTCACTCAGGGACCTCTCACCTCTACCAAGGAGTGAGTTGGAGATGTTTCCCATAGCTCTTCTCTGGGATCATGATGCCTGTTCTTGGTAGTTCTTCAGATTAACTTCTGACTGTGTTGTGGCAGTTGTCCTTTCCATTTATATCAGTGGGGTTTGATGGGTATTGTTTTTTTGGCTCTGCTTACTTTGCATCAATTCATGCAAATCTTTTCATGCTTCTCTGTAGTCAGCATATTCATTGCTTGTCAGAGAGTAGTAACATTCTATTACATTCACATACCATTTGTTGAACCATTCCCCCAATCAATGGGAGTGTATTTGTCTGCTTCTCTCTCGATGAGAGCTGCAAGAATCCACGTAAATCTCTTCCTATGAGCCCTCATTATCTAAATTCCATCTTTGGCAGAGAATTTATTTTCCCTACATTTTAAAGCATGGTCCAAAAGTCCAAATCCTGGTTCAGATGTTATTATTTCCTTAGCCATATGTTCACTCCTAAATTTTATCTTCTAGAAAGCCTATATTCAATTGGCAGTGATGATGAAGACACCCCCAGTGCCCCTAAAGTTATAGGTTAGTCCCAAGGCTGCCTTAATCCTAGCAATAATCGGTGAACATTTATTAAGCATCTACTTTGTACCAGGCTCTGTGCTAAGTGCTGGGTTTACAAAAAGAAGCAAAAGACAATCCCTGCCCTCAAGGAGCTCACCTTCTAATGGGAGTAGACAATATACTTCTCCCAGAAGTAACACAAAATCAAAGAATTGTAGAGCTGGAAGCAGGCAAAGGCCATCTGATGCAACCAACACCTAATAGAATCCTCTCCACCTCTCCTACCTGAAAAGTGGTGCTCTGACCTCTGTCTGAAGATCTCCAGGCCATTCGAGTTGAGAGTAGCCCGAATTGCAGTGAAGTTTTTCTTGACATCAAGACCAAATGGACCTCTTCCAACTTCCATACATTGCTTGTGTTTCTGTGCTTTGGGACCAAGAAGGCCGCTAGGTGTGACCCAGTGGATAGCTCACTGGGCCTGGAATAGAGAAGACCCAAGTTCAAATCCAGCCTTAGACACTAGTTGTAGAACCCTGAGCAGGGCATTGGCCCTCTATTTGCTGCAGCTTCCTCAGGATAATAACAGCACCTCCCTCTCGGGGCTGTTGTGAGGATCCCATGAAAAAGTCATTGAACAGCGCCCAGTGCAGTGCCTGGCTCGCAGTAAGGGCCATATAAACTTTAGCTGTGATGAAGTAGGATGACTCTGACTTACTCTTACATGTAGCATTCAATCAAATACCTGAAAAAACAGCTATCAAGTCCTCCCTCAAGTCTTCTCCAGGCTGAATATCCACAGCTCTTTCAGCCATCTCTTGTATGAAATGATTCCAGGCCTTTCACCGTGCTAAATGCCACCCTCTGGATGCTCTCCACATGATCACTGTCCTTACTCAACCACACCATCCAGAGCTGAATGATGTTTTTCAGTCATTTTTTAGTATCATCCAATACTTCATGACCCCATTGGGGGTTTTCTTGGCAGAGATCATGGAGTGTTTGCCATTTCCTTCTCCAGCTCATTTTACAGATGAGGAAGCTGAGGCAAAAACAGTGAAGTGACTTGTCCAGGGTCACGCAACTAATAAGTATCTTCAGCCAGATTTGAACTTGGGAAGATAAGTCTTCCTGACTCCAGGTCCAAAGAGCTCTGTGCACTGTGGCGCCACATAGCTGCCACCAAGAATTTAATACATTACCATAGATATCGGACTGACCAGGACAGACAGGTGAGGGGGAAGGACATTTCAAGCATGGCAGGGTTATTCTCTCCTGGTTTCTGAAAGTTTTTTCCTCTGTAAATACAGTCCAACACGCCATTTTGTGGCCGCCTTTGCACTCAGTCCCTCGACTTGCACTGAGTTCTCTGTCTACCATCTTGCCTCCATTCCAAGCTTCTGGCCAAAGAGGCCTCGCCAATTTTGTGCATTTTTTTAATCCCAAGTATAAAACCCCACATTTATCTCCTCTTAACTTCAGCCCAGTGTTCTTTTCTATCACCCATCTGGTGTGTTAGCTATCTATCCCTCCCAAGCAGACTTGTCAAAAACTTGGATAAGCATGACATTTATGTACTTATCCAAATCAGAAATGAAAACATTAAACTACCTAGGCTAGCTATCTCTGTCCAAGTTGATGCCGTACCATTTAATGGCTACTCTTTATGGCCAGCTTATTCTTAATCCGTTTAATTTTGTTATAATCTTAACTGTATCCTTCCTTTTTTCCCTTTGGACTAGCATCGGGAACATTAGCAAACTCTGCTAAAATCGAGGTAAATTCTGTCTTAAGAATCTCCCCTATTTACCAGTCTAGTACTGAAAATTAAGGGAAATAAGGTGCATTTAGTACAGTCTGTTCTTTGGAAGTCATTCTGGCCTTTGTGATCCCTGCTCTTTTCAACCATCTCTCTAATGATATGTTCCAGAATTTCCCCAGGAAACAAAGTCAAGCTCATTGGCCTATAGTTTGCGAACTTTGTTCTCTTCCTCTTTAAGAAACTAAGATAAAAATATCTCTTCTTCAGTCTTGTGGTATGTCTCCCATTCACTAACCATCATTTTAATGATGTGTCAGAAAATTTTGCTTTGAATACGTTAAGCTACCTGGCCTATAGTTTTTCAAACTCTATTCTTTTTTCTTTCTTTGAAATTGTACTCTTCTTCTCCACAGAGTAGCCTAGACCAAGAGGGGATGCATAGTATTCTCTCAGTAATGGTTTTCTGCCCGGAATGGAATGTAAGCAAGATGGTGGAATTCCATTGAATGTAGGTGGTCTGCCTGAGGTGGACTGAGATACCAAGACACCCAAAGGAGATCATAACAAAGCAGCCACCCAGCCTGCACACCTCCCTGGAGAGAACCTTCTTTTGCAGCTCAGCTGGACCATTATTAATACCTCACGTGTCAGCAAGGTTTGCTTCAGACGCTATTTTTAACCAATCGCTCACTTGGAGTTTTAGACAAACGTGGTCACCAAGTCAACCCACTTGCACCTATAAATCCTGCCTAGGAAATGTAGTGCCTGTTTGTAGCAGCTAAGTCTTAGGAAAATGCAACACCATTAATTGTCCCCTCTCACTACACCACCATTGATCTCCTGAGGCCTAAAACAAGGATCGGAATTCAGGAACCAGAGGACACCAAGAGGCAGGCTGGAGGCTTTGGTTCCTAATGAGAAGAGTTCACATTTATGTAGCTCTTAAAAGGCCTTTCATCGTGATAAACCAGTGAGCTTGGGAGGGAGCTTGTTAACAGCTGTGTTTGATAGGCAGAGCTGATTGCTGGAGAGCCTTACAAGTGGGTTGGTACCAGAGTTGTAACTAGGGCAGGCTCAATCAGGCTTAGCCCCAGGGTGCCAAGGGAGGGAAGGATGGGAAGGGGAAAGCTGGAAGGGGAAGAGAAGGGAATGAGCACCTACTGCATGCCAAGCACTGTGATAAGTAGTTTTACAAATACTATCTCATCTGATCCTCACATCAACCCTGGGAAGTAGATGCTGTCATTATCTCCATCTTACAGATGAGGAAACAGATGAGGCAGGCAGAGGTTAAGTGACTTGCCCAGGGTCACTCAGCTAGGAAGTATCTGAGGCAGGATTTTGTAAGCCTAATGCTCTATTTTTCCTTGCTTCCCATTCCTCTCTTGGTTCAGAGACAACCAGTATGCCCTAGGTGACAGAATATTCAGGAAACAGCTCTGGTTGGCACACTGATGGGATCTTTAAAAAATAGATTTTATTGATACTTACTGTTTTTACATTGCCTAGGTATCCCCAGGGTCCTACCCTGCCCACCTGAGAGTCATCTTCTGTAACAAAGAACTGTTTTTTTTAAAGGAAGATAAAAATTCAGCCAAACTGATCAGCACATGTGGAGCCGCCTCCTTAAGGTGAAGGCGACATGTCTTCTCACCTCGCTTCTTTCAGACCAAGCTCGTCTTTTCGTCATTTTCCAACATTACATTTCAGTTGTCATGTGGGGGTCTTTCTTTCCATTTACATTGTGGTCATCGCATAGATTGCTTTCCTGGCTCTACTTACTTCACTTTGAATCCAATCATGGAAATTTTTCCATGAGTCTCTGAATTCATCACGTCTTTCTCATAGCACGTTTACATCCCAAATGTTCTTTTTCAATTCTCACTCAAAAGAAACTTTGCTTCCAGTCCCTTGCAACAAAAAACTAATAAGAACAATAAATAATAACAATCTTGCTCCAAGTATCTGAGTGTACATAGAGTTTACTTTTTAACAGCGACCTCCTTGGGTCTAGCAATGGCTCCAAAGATTCCATGCCTATCAATCTGTGTCACAGGGTATAGACATTTTAATCACCTTGTCTGCATAATTCCAAACTGCTTTGGAGAATGGTTGTACCAATCTACAGTTCCACCAACAATACACTAGCACGTCTAGCCTTCCACAATCCCTCCAGCAATGATTATTACCCTGTTTTGTCACCTTTGCCAATTTTCTGAGAGCTAATTGAAACCTCTGTGTTCTTTTGTTTTACATTCTCTTATGATTAATGATTTGAAGCATTCTTTAATAGTTGCTAATAGTTTGTACTTCTTATGAGAACTGTAGCTCATTCCTTTGGGGCAATGGCTTTTGTTCTTGCATATTTGTTTTAGCTATCTATAGATCTTGGATATTATGCCTTTATTAGAGATATGTAATGCAAAGATTTTTCCTTTGGTTTAGCCATCTCTGATGGAATGGAAATACTTGGAATCAGACGGACTGATTCGAAGCCCAGATCTGCCTTTTGCTACCTATGTGACTGTGAGTAAGAAAGTAATTTATCCTTTTTAGGCCTCCGTCTCCCTGTTTGTTAATTGGTAATAAGAATACCTCATAGAGTTTTATGGGGAACAAATAAGTTAATAATGTGCAAAAAGTGCCTGGTAAATCCTGAAGAGCCAGAGAGTTTATGAAAAAGAAGAAGAAGAAGAAGAAGAAGAAGAAGAAGAAGAAGAAGAAGAAGAAGAAGAAGAAGAAGAAGAAGAAGAAGAAGGAGGAGGAGGAGGAGGAGGAGGAGGAGGAGGAGGAGGAGGAGGAGGAGGAGGAGGAGGAGGAGGAGGAGGAGGAGGAGGTGGTGGTGGTAGTGGTGGTGGTGGTGGCCGTGATAACTAGCATTTATATGGAACTTTAAGGTTTTCAAAGCACTTTACATGTATCATTTCATTTGATAGTTACAACAATCATGCGAGGTAGGTGCTATTGTTATGCCTACTTTATAGATGAGGAGAGGCTGAAAGGGGTTAAATGACTTGCCCAGGGCAGGACAGCTAGGAAATGCCTGATCCAGGTTACCCATAGATCTTGGATATCACACCCCTATTAAAGATATGTAATACAAAGATTTTCCCTTGGTTTAGCCATCTCTGATGGAACGGAAATAGTTGGATTCAGATGCACTAGGTTCAAAGCCTGGATCTGCCTTTTGCTGCCTGTGTAACTGTGAGTGAGCAAGGAATTTATCCTGTCTGGGCCTCTGAGCCAAGATTTGAACTCCGGTCTTCCTGATCCTGTATCTAGCTCTCCATCCACTCTGCCACCTAGATGATAAGTGGCCTCCCCAGAGTCATAGAGGCTTTATGTGTCAGAGACAAGACTTTAACCCAGGTCTTCCTGTCTTGGAGTCACCAGACTTACACCAGAACTCCGAAGGAATGCTCTATCATCACTCAGGGGGCCTCTCACCCTGGATCTTCCCTCAACACTTGAGGCTTTCTCGTCCTTCAATATTCTTCGTCGCTGCTGGAACCCTCCTCCCGTCAATTCCCACTGAGTTCTGTTCAAGAGCTCCATTTTGGGGAAGGCTTAAGACTCTTCTTCATCCTCCTAATGGCCATGCTCCTGAGCTTCTGACTTCAAGGACTTTGCCACCAGAGCTTGGAATCTTCTTCAGTGTCTGAAGCCTTCACCCTGTAATATCCTGCTGCCATTCTGGCTCTCTGCTCCCACTGGTAAGTGCCTTTCAGGCACTGGGGTTGGGCCCAGGCTAGCCATACTTCATTCCCTTCCCAGCAGGCCTTTTGACTAGAAGGACTTTGCCACCATGCCCCAGTGTGAGCTCAATGCCACTTAAGGAAGTCATACATCTGTGTTAAGTGGGTCTATGATATATTTGTGTTACCCAAGCCCAACTGAGCCCTTACTGTTGCATGCCAAATGCAACTCTTCATGACCCCATTTGGAGTTTCTTTTCAAAGACACTGGAGTGGTTTGACATTTCATTCTCCAGCTCATTTTACAGATGAGGAAACTGAGGAAACAGGATTAAATGACTTGTCCAGGGTCATGCAACTCCCACATTGCCCCTCCCTATCCCTTTTAACTAAAGGTCTCACTTCCTACTTCACAGAAGAAATGGAGAGGGCCCTCTCATCCCCAATTCCACACTACAGGTCACCTAGACATTGGTCTCTCCTTCACTGCTCCAGCCTCTCCCAGAATGACATGACCCTTCTTCCAGATGAGACCAACCCTTTTACCTCCCCCCTTTCCAGGAGCTTGGCCCTCCCCCCATCCACTCCCCTTTGTCTTCAGTTTTTCTTCATTCCCTGGTTCCTTCCCTGCTGCCCACAGCTATTTCCAGATCTACCTTTATCTTTTAAAAAGCCTTCCTTTGACCCTCCCTCTTCCTCAAGGTAGTCTATATCTCTCTTCCACTTCACAGACAAAGGAATAGGGGTAGGGGTTGTCCCTATGATTTCATAAGTAGAGGGAACTCCTGGGTGAGCGCTTTTGGCAGTGTCCATCAGAACCTTCTCTACAACTTACAGTCCCAGAGAATTGCCCGTAGCCCTGCAAAGTTAAGTGACTTAGCTACAGTCACACGGCCAGCATGTATCAGAGGCAGAACTCAAACAAGGTCTTCATGGCTACAAAGCTGTCCATCAGCTACACCATACTGGCCCTCCATCACAGGTGATCTCCCAAAAAGCCGCTTTCTACACACATTGCTTTCAGTGTCTTGTCTCCCACTCACTTCTCCATCCCCTGCAGTCTGGCTTCAGTCTCCACTTGACTACAACCACTCTTTCCAAGGCCAGGGCACTTAGCACAGTGCCAGGCAAACAGTTGGTGTTTAATAAATGCTAGTTGAATGACTCACTCATGCTCTTTTTGTTACTGAACCCAACGGTATCATCCTTCTTGACCTCTTCGCAGTTCAGGGCACTGACGACCACTCTCTGCTCTTGGATGCGCCCTCCTACCTGAGTTTTCCTGGCCTCACTCTGCTGTGGTCCTCTCCGCACCTGGCCTGCTTCCATACTAATGCCATTTGGTCTCCTTTGCAGGATTGTCATCCTTGTCTTTCCCCCAGGTGGTGATACATCTAACAGGTTAGTCCTGAACCTTCTCTACCCTTTTGATTAGTCTCTCTTCCCCCCCTACCCCTTTTGGTCCCCTTCTTTATCCCTCTTCTCTCTCTGTCTCCTCCTTCCTCTCCTCTTTCTGTCTAAGTGTCTGTGTCTGTGTACACACACACATACACACCTCTCCTCCCACCTCTCTGTCTCCCCCCTCCTTGGTCTCTTCTTTCTCACTGTCTCTGTGTCTGTGTCTGTATTTTTCTGCCATCTGTCTCTACACACATACACACACACACACACACACACACACACACACACACACACACCTCTCTCTCTCCCCATCTCTCTCTCCCCTCTCCTCTCCTCTCCTCTCCTTCTCTGTCTCAGTTTCTGTCTCTGTCTGTCTGTATCTCTGTCTCTCTCTCCCTCTCCCCTTCCTCACTCCCCCCCTGCCTCTCTCCCTTGCCCCCAGCTCTCTCTCCCCTCTTTCCCCTCCCTGCCTCTTTCTCTTTCTCTCATCATATCCACTCCCACAGACTCAATGATCATCTGTATACAGGTGACTCTTAGCCTTTCATGTGTCATGCACCACTTTGATCATCTGATGAAACCTGTGGGACCTTTCTCATTCTAATGTTTTTAAATGAAATAAAATTAAATGCATCAGATTACAAAAGAAGCCAGTTATATTGAAATCATTATCAAAATATTTTTTAAAACAAGTTTATAAGCTTTACGTTAAAAACTCATGGTGGCACCATCTCAAATTTAACATCTCCAAAATGGCACGCCCTACCTTTTAAACTCTAAGGTGGTCCCTCTTTTTGAATTCTCTGTGTCTCTGGATGGCCCCACCACCCTTCTAGTCGCTCGGGGCTGCAGCTTCAGAGCCCCCATTGCCTCTCTCTTCTTCCTCGCTTCCCATGCGAGAGCCCACAAAGTTTTGTTGATGCACCTACAAATTCCATCATCTTTGGTCTCAGCAGGTCCTGCTTCTTCCACTGGCTGCTGGACATCTCCACCCGGAGATCCTGTGAGCATCTCAGATTTAAGGAGGTCAAAATAATACTTCTTATGTTGCCCGTAAGCCCACCCCTCCTCCTGCTTCCGTTCCTCCCCCTTCCTCCAATAAACCAGGTTTGGAGTAACGATCGTGCCGAACTCTTCGTTCTCACTCACCTGGCCATGTCCAGTCCATTCTCAAGCCTTGTCGATCCCTCCTTCTTAGCTTCTCTCTGATCCGGCCCCTTCTCTCCGCTCACCTCGCCACACCTCTATTTCCGTCTTCCGTTACCTCTTCTCTGGCCCATTCTTACACCCTCCTAATTGATTTTCTTATAGCTGGTCTCTGCCCTCTCTGATTCTTCCTCTGCACAGCTGGGAAATTTATGTTCCTCACGCACAGACCTTACTAGGTCAATCCCCTCCTCAGAAAGCGTTACTGCTTCCTTGTTGCTTCAGACCAAAATGCTGATTCTTCTGTTTGCCATTTAGCCAGCATTGACAGCTAGCATTTGTATAGTGCTTTAAGGTTTGTGAAGCATTTGGGAAATGTCATCTCATTTGGTCCTTTCAACAAGCCTGGGAGGTGGGTGCCATTATTATCCGCACTTTACAAATAAGGGAAATGAGGAAGACAGAGGTTAAGTGATTTGCTGGGGGAGGTATTTTCTCACTGAAGATATTAACTCCTATTATGGAGGAGATTCAGTCCAGAGTCAAATCTGAAGAAGGATTCTCTGTATATACTCAAGTTTTCCAAATTCACCTGTTTGCAGATATTATCTTGCATCAAGCATCAGAACACTGAACATCCTATCTGATGAAATGTGTAGCCACTCAAAAAAAGGTTTGGCCTAACCATCCACACAGAAACAAACAAGTGGATGAAGAATGTCTATTTTCCAAATTATGACAAGCTGCATAAATATAACATATAGAGTTCATATCTTAGAGCTTCTTTAGTTAATCCAAATTTTCCCCTTAAACAAAGGTCCAACTTTTTAATATCAACTTGCCCTGGTGCTATTGCATGGCGATGAGTGAGGGGACAATCCACCCACTTATTTCCCACCCTACTGACCTCCTGGACCTCATGATCTCCAGAAACACATCATTCTGCTGGATGAATTTCAGCTTGTAACTCCCGTCCCTTCAGATCATTCCCCAACCCTTGCTGTCCGACTTCCTCATAATCCCCACATCCAGCACCCTTTCCTCCTCTACTTTCAGCCTCTTTTCATGCACCGTCTCTCCCACTCGATTTTGAACTCCTTGTGCAAAGGGACCCTCGTGACTTTTTTTATATCTTCGGCACTTAGAACAATGCCTGGCACATAGAAGGTCCTTGATAATTGTTTATTAATTCTGACTCTGAGGAAGCAACAATAATAAGTAGCGTTCACATAATGCTTCCTATGTTCCAGCCTAGATTGTTGGGAAGAATGACATGGAGTATATGTTCCTCATTGGGTCAGGAAACTAAACAGTTTAGAGGGCTTAACACAAAGGAGGGCAGCGAGACGGTGCAGTGGATAGAGAGGTCCTGGAGAGAAGATTCATCTTCCCGAGTTCAAATCTGGCCTCAGACACTTACTAGCCATGTGACCCTGGACAAGTCACTTCACCCTGTTTGCCTCAGTTTCCTTGTCTGTAAAAAGAACTGGAGAGGGAAATGGCAAACCACTCCAGCATCCTTGCCAGGAAAACTCCAAATGAGGTCACAAAGAGACAGACACACAGAAAAACAACTGAGTGAAAGCACTGAGGATCTCTCTGAGGTTGCCATATAGGATGGCAGGGAGATCCAACATGAGAAGCAGCCAGGATGGAGATTCCCCATCCTTTGCTTGGTAACCCCAGTGACTTCCTTTGAGTTCTTCTTTGGCCCCAAGAGATGCTTCTCAAGCTGCATTTCTGCCCTTCCTTTCTTCTTCTTTTCTTCTCTCTGGAGATGGCGCTGGACTGGGGCAGGGGCAGAGGTGGGGTCCTTTTTTTAGATGTACATTTCTCTGCCATGTTGGGAAGAAGGCCCACCACGAGGTGATTGTGGGTCTGAGAAAAAAAAAGCCCAACTGCCTGAGCCCAGAAGCATTTTGAGTTCCTCAAATCTGTTAAGCCATTTTTCCAACTTCATGGATTTAAGAAAAGCCCCTGCCTGAATTCTGCCCCCAGGGTCTGATTGGCTTCTTTTGGAAACCCATGTGGTTTTGAAGGGAAATATGATCCACATGTTTGGATTCCTTCTCATCTAACTCATCCTAATGTTTAATGAGAGCAATTTACTGTCTATGAACCTTTTATAGCCTTTTGGATCAGGTTCTCATTCTCTTTTCTCTCCCTCACCCTCTTCATATCCCTCTCCTCTCAATTTTCTGTTCTTTCTCTTTTTCTGCCTTCTTTATCTTTCTTTTCTTCTCTTCTTTTTTCCTTTCTTTCTTCTTCCCTTCCTCCTTTCCTTTCTCCCTCCTCTTTCTCCTCTACTCTCTCCTTGTCTCTGTCTCTGTCTCTGTCTCTCTCTCTCTCTCTTAGCTCTATCTCTGTCTTTTCTGTGTGTGTATGTGTGTTGTCTCCTTGTCTCTCTCTCGACACCATCTCTGTCTCTCTCTGTCTCTCTGTCTCTCTGATTCTCTATCTCTCTGTTTCTCTCTGTCTGTCTCTGTCTGTCTGTTTCTCTCTGTCTCTGTCTCTCTCTCTGTTTCTCTGTTTCTGTCTGTTTCCCTCTGTCTGTCTCTGACTCTGTCTCTGTCTGTCTCTGACTCTGTC
>CM053625.1:315044792-315057141 GCA_028646595.1 Phalanger gymnotis
TTTTATGTCTTTGTCAGCGTCAGGGGTGAGTCACACATGTGACTCACCCACGTGACCTAAAATCGTCACAAAGAGGCAACTTAAACCCATGTGGTCTAAGAGTCTCTGCTGTCCCAGACATGTAAACTAGGCCATCCCTGGAGATAGCCCCACCTTGGGCCCCTCCTCAGTCATCAATCCACACCCACATAGGTTCCACACCTAATAGGAGTTTGGGCCTGGGGCTTAGCATTACTCAAAGCAAACAAAAGCCAAACTCTTCAAGGATACTTGTTGACCTAAGTGCTAAGGAGCCCATTTTGCTTAACAACACAGGGTTGGGGTGACATGGTCAGACCTGCAGTTTAGGAAAATCACTTTGACAGCTTGGTGGGGGAGACTTGAGGCAGGGATACAGAGGTTAAGTGACTTGCCCAGGGTCACACAGCTCTGTCCTGGTGTATCTCAGTTTAATGGCTTGGATTGATTGATGCCATATGATAAAGTATCAAGGCTAGAATTGTTTGTTAGTTACAGTAAATGGCATGAGATGATTGGTTGATTGACTCAAACCAGTGCCACCCCTAAATATTGCAGTGGTAAATACAGATGTAGAAGGGCTTGAAGTCCTTCTGCTATATCATACTCTGAGTTAAATGACTTAACAAGCCTCTTGGCCCTGAGTCTGAGTTTCCTCTTATGCACTGACTTCAATAGCTCACCATTCTGTGATTCATTAATTCTAAGATCTGATATTTTGTGGCTTTCTTCCTCTGCCAACAAAAAAACATATTCTTGCCATAACTCAATAGACAATGGTTAGGAGCTGCTGGGGCCCCCTGGTGACAATCCTGGCTTCCTCATATGTAAATTGAGAACTGTAATAATCCATCTACCCCCCATTGCTGTCGCGGAGGTAAAAGCTTGGCCAAAGCTGAAATCATTGCAGAAATGGGAGTGATTATTCTTAGTGCCGTAAGTGACATTGATTATGAAATGACTCATCAAGAAAAGCTGGAATCACGATGGCCGTGCTCTGTTTAAGAAGACAGGTGCGAGTATGTAATATATTTTAAAAAGGTTCTCTTGGGAAGAGTTGCAATTTTTAAAGTTGTGGCATTTCAAGAGGTGAGCTTCGATTGCTGAGAAAATTTTGCCTTTGGAACGGCCCATTCCCCAATGATGCTGGGAAATGAGGCATTTTGACTGCTGCTCATTGCATATGTCTTTTTTTTTCTTTTACCACTACTGTTAAATTGCTCAGTCTTTTCACAAAGCTGTCCTTTCAAGCTACAATTTCCTCCACTTGGTCCTCTACCAAAGGTGATTTCATTTGAGAAAGATTGAAAAAACTGTATTGTCCAAAATGTTCTGTCATTTTGGAGTTATGTAAGGATGAAGAAATGCTCCCTCTCTATTTGAAAACCAATTTAAGAGAGTTTTTAAAAAATCCTAGCAATAACTCCTAGGGACTCAATTTTGAAGGTTTAAAACTTCCATCCCATAAAATGAGCTCTGGAGGTTTCAACTTTATAAATAGCCTTTTCTTGATCTCAGTTGTTGTTTTCCCTTTCCTTCCCTATTCTTTATGTTTGGGGCAGATCCCCCTAACTGGGCTTTGGTCTTTGGTTTGGCTGGAGACCTGCCGAAGCGAGAACTTCTGCTCGGTTGGGTCTTAGGTGGCAAAAAAAAAATCAGAAAGAATGAATTTTATGTTCTGAATACCAGGAAGGGGTAGGGATATTTCTACCTGGAAGGGGATTCCTTTGTGGATTTATGAGTCAGGTAGCCATGGAGACTGGAAGAGCCTTGCCAATGGTTAGTCGGCTTTACTCGTGTTTGTTGCTTGGCCAAATAATTAAACCATCAGCAAATAAAGCATGTTGTATTAAGAGATTAATCAGGCGAGAGGCAGCATGATGTGGTAGATAAAACACAGGACTTGGAATGAAGAAGACCTGGGTTCAAATCCTGACTCAGATAATTACTATTTCTGTCACCCTGGGCAAGTCACTTACCATCTCTGTGCCTCAGTTTCCTCATTTATGGATTAATGGGACTGGACAAGGTAGTTTTAAGGTTCTTTCTAACTCTAAATCTATGATATGAGGTTCTTTCCTCATGGAGGAAGAAGAAGAAAACTTTCTTTATAGGTCCACCAAGCTATACGCAATGAAAAGTAGCTAGAATGTAGGAAGATTAGTAGTAGAAATGTCCACAGATTCATAAGAGGAAAAAAAAAGTCTAAAAAAGGAAAATCTAAAAAAAATCCTGGCTTCAGATGTCTGTATACAAATGCAGAAGTATGAACAAGAGATTCTACCACAAGGAGGCAAATTTGATCCAGGTGTCATTGAGATGGG
Source organism: Phalanger gymnotis (assembly GCA_028646595.1). Lineage (NCBI taxonomy): Eukaryota > Metazoa > Chordata > Mammalia > Diprotodontia > Phalangeridae > Phalanger > Phalanger gymnotis. The sequence continues at coordinate 315,047,135 of CM053625.1, forward strand.
GGGGGGGGAGCGCGATGAGCCCCCTGCATGAATTATGTCTCCGAATGGATTTGGCCATCTCATGTGTGTGTGACTTGGGGCAAGCCATTTAACCTCTTTGGGTCTCAGTTTTCTCGACTGTAAAATGGAAGGATTTGATCTTTGAGCTCCCTTCAAGCTCTGAGGCTTTGATTCCATGGTCCTGTGATCCTAGGATAGCCCAGAGTAAGACAGCAGAGGTGGGTAGCGTTGTATATCAGGAAGATATTCTCATGTGAGGAAATTCATGACCCAGAGTAGAAAAGCATGGTGGAGAATGTGTAGGTGATGGAGATCTGCGGAGGCAGAAAAAAATGATATTGTTGTTTGTGTAGGCTACAGACCACCTGGACAGAAAGCTGAAATAGATGAGGAACTGGTGGAATCAATCACACCTGCAGAAGAGGCATGCTACAATAGTGATGGAGAAATTATCTGGATATGTGCTGGATCTCTTTGCCAAAAGAACAGTTGATAATTTATTGACTTGCCTTAATAATTTACTCCTCCCAAAGATGGAGTCATCGATTCTATTCTGGATTTGTTTCTTACTGCCAATGAGGACCAGGTTATTGAGATGATGGGAATCTTGGAGAAGTGACAACTTCCTCTTAGAGTTTGTGACGGTGGGGAGGAAATCATAATATAGTCTGACACAGACCCTATATTCTTGGAGAACAAAGTTTAGAGGGTTAAGATGATAAGTATGATTCCCAAGCCAAAGATTCTACAGCAGAAGTCAGTGTGGGGACTCTGGGGAGCTGAAGGAAGGTAATAAGAGCTTATGTAATAAGAAGAACAAAATTTGTGAGAATCAAGTTGAGGCAGACCAATATTCAACTGCTTGACTCTCCCTGTATTTTGTCTCTTTATTATCTGGCCTCTCATCTTTCCACTCAGAGCTTTAAGACTCTTTCTGGCAGCTGATTTGACTCCCAAGATCAGCCCTTAGATTTCAGTCCTCTATGTATGTCTTCTATCAGAAGATCCTCAGATGCAAGTGGAAGGAGGAAAGGCCTAGTGAGATGAGAAATGTGTGTGTGTGTGTGTATGTGTGTGTGTGTGTGTGTGTGTGTGTGTGTGTGTGTGAAGGATAAAGGTCACAGTAGGCTTTCTGTATGGAAATGACACAGGCTGAGCCTTGAAGGATGCTAGTGATGATAAAAATTGGACATGAGGAGAGTATTTAGTTCAGACATTGGGAAGAACTCATACAAAAATCTGGAGATGAGAAGTGGAGAGCAGATTACAGGGAACGACAAGAAGGCTGGTTTGTCTTTAATGCAGAATGAATAAAAAATACACATTATAGCCTAGAAAGGTATGCTGTAGCCAGATGAATCAGGGACCTAAATACTAAACATCCAAGAAACAATAGGGAGCCACTGGGAGCTCATGATCACACTGGGGATGTTGTAGAGGACAGTGTTATTCAGGTCTGGATTGGTCTAGATGGCCTCTGAGGTGCTTCCCAATACTGAGATTCCATGAATTAGCTAACCCCTTTCCCAGGGAGATCTCATTGACCTCTTGCGGAAGCTCAGAATCATTAGCAACAAGTGGAAGGTCAGTACAGCCTCACTGAAGAAGCCGGGCCACCATTTTGAAGCTTTATTGGCCCCATTTGAAGGAAAGCATCAGTGTCTTCCTTTTCCAGTAACTCTGAGAACAACTAGGTCAGTTAATTAAGGAGAAGTGTATTCTAAATGTAAGAAAGTTAATGGGGAACCACCATTAATTTGATGGTGGTTGATCAATTGTCTGAGGTAGTAGGGCATGGATCTGTGATTGGAAGATACCTCAAATGGATAAAGACTAGTTTCCAGATGTCCCTGAGGGATACCAGGATCTCCTTTAATTGGTTCCCAGTGACTACAGTTATATTCAAAATGGTTAGCCACTGAATGTATGTGGGGGGCCAGAAGAGGGGGTGGGGATAGACTCTTGTTGGCTGGCCTAAAAATTGAGAAAAGACTTGATCTTTATTCTTTTTCAAGCATTTTTTATCCCTTAGATATCTGGAATGGAGGGACAAAAGGGGCTTGGGAAAAGGGCAGAACAAAATGGCAACTTAAAGAAAAAGCCCATGGTGAGCTGTATTTTCCCAGGTGGTCTGAGGTTCTTGGATGTCAGCTTCCTGGCCATCTTCTTTTGCCTTTGTTTTTTCCTGTCCTTGGCACTAATTAGTTTTGAAGAAGAGTTCTTAACCTGGAATCCATGTTGGTCTGGGAGCAGATTTCAGAGGGTCTGTGAACTTGGATGGAGAAAAAAAAATGTAATTAAAAATGTAAATCTTTATTTTCACTAACCTTTAATTGAAGGTTAGCATTTCCTACAATTTTAAAAGAATATTGTTCTGAGAAGGGGTACAGAATGCCAAAGGAGTCCATGATACAGAAGAGGCTAATAACCCTTGGGTAAAGAATGTGCCTTCCCAAATTTGGGGGAGATATTTGCTTGCTGTATGATCCTGGTACAGTCCCTTAACCTCTTTGGGCCTTAGGCTTCAGGCTCTTTATCTATAAAAATATAATATAAAATATATAATAAATAAATATATAAAATAGATGAAATATAAAAAGTGAGGGTATTGATGACATAGAAGGTCCATTATAGCTCTAAATATGGAATATGATGATTCTATGAGTTGGAGGATTCCTGAGCTTGGGCCCTAGACCTCTTTTAGGGAGATTAGAATGTAAACTCCTTGAGGGCAGGAGCTGTTTCACATCTGTACTTGTATTCTCAGTGATTAACTCAGAATCTGGCACACAGTTGGTGCTTAGTAAATGCCTCTTGATGGATTGATTTGCTTTTCTTAGAAAAGAAGATGGCAGCCCTATTGCTGAAAGACCAAAGCCACGTCACGGGGGTGGAGGAAGGGATGGGAGGGGAGATCTAGACTTTGCCAACCCTCTATGCGATGGCCCTCATTTGCTCAGACAGTACAGGTCTATAATAACTGAGTAGTACTGTCAGCAGCTGCAAAGTGACTTTATCTTCTTTGGGAGAATCTAATGAACTAATTGAATCTTTTATGTTTCTATATTTGTTCATGGGCTCCTGTGAGTACTTCGCTTCTTATGTATTTTCTATGATGGATGAAATAAAGACTGTCCCGTGCTCATTACCTATATTGTACACTGAGTTCTTGTGGGGGAGCTGGGGATCGTGTTACCCATTTTGGGGAAACCTAGAGCCATATCTGAGATTTATTTTAGAGATTTTCTTGGAGAACTCCAGTTGAGGGCAAGGGTAAAGAGAGATAATGGTCTTGGGGGTCTGTTCTAGGATCTAACCTGGTCTGTGTGAGCTCAGAGTGCTTGGGGGCCCTGGGGGCCATGAGAAACAGAAGTAGTAAGGGCAGAATCCTGAACTAAGTGACCTGGAGAGCACATGGAAGAAATAGATGATGACAGTCATCAGGGTGTTTGGGAAGACAAGATCCCACTTCTTGGGAATCTGATGGGAAGTCTGGCTTCTCTCAGAAATCCAGCTCTTTGACAAGGAAACACAGCCCCTGACCTTAAGGGAAACTGTCATCTGATGTGAGACCTTCCTGCCTTCCAAGGGGCCCCTGGTCAAATGCTGGAGAAAATCCCTGCTCTCAAGGTACTTCAGATGCAATGAAGAAGCAGACCCTGTCTGAGGGAATTCCTGATTTGATAGAGAGACATAATGCCTACCCTCAGGGTCTGAGGGAGGGGACAACTCCTCCAAATATAATACCTTTTCAACTGACTCAAATTGAACTGAATTTCTTCTCAGCATGCAGGAAGATAGTCATTTTTGTGGAAGAATAACTTCAAGGCAAGGTGTGCATCATTTATGAAATACATGCTCCCAGACCTTAGGGGTTGCCACCCACACCAAGCCAGTGAGCTGAAGTCAGGCAATTCAATCAGTACTGTCGATCCCTCAGCCCCCTGGGATACAAGCCACACGGTCACCATGGCAACCTCCTGAAAGTGAAAAACGACAATAACCAATTGTTTCGTGTCTTTCCCTATTTTTTAAGAATCAGTGTTCTCATTTCCCCCCTGCTCCTACCTGAACACACATAAACACTCACACACCATCTGAAATTTTCTCTATTGAAATGGTCCATTTTGGTGCCGAACTAATGGAGTGACCAGATATTCCCACAATAGGGAGACACAATAGGGTCAATGTATACTGAGGGGAAGCTAAGTGGCAAAATGGGCAGAGCACTGGTCTTGGAATCGAGAAGACTCAGCTTCATGATTGCAAATCCAACCTCAAACACTTCCTAGATGTGTGACCCTGGGCAAGTCATTTAACTCTCTTTGCCTCAGTTTCCTCATCTGTAAAATAAGCTGGAGAAGGAAATGGTGAACCTTTGCCAATGGGTACCTTTGCCAATAAAGCCCCAAATAGAATCACAAAGAGTTGAACATGACAGAAACAAGTGAACAACAACAAAACCAACAGAAGTGGAGAAAAACGATGTGGTCTGATGTGAAACTGAAAACATGCATCCATAACTTTCCATGGAATCTGCAAATCTCACCCACTCAGTATCTTGGAATCCCAACATTTCTGAACTGGAAGGACTGTCTGTGGACATCTAGTCCAACATGCACCTGGAGAAGAATTCTCTCTACAATATGAAAGGCAAGCCACCCACTCTTTACTTTAAACCTTTCAGTAAGAAGAGACTCACTACCTTCGGAGTCAGTCCATTCCACTTTAGGTAAACTCTAATTGCTGTGAAGTTTTTTTTTGATGTCAAGCCTAAATTTGTCTCTGTAACTTCCATTCATTGTTCTCAGTCCTTCCCTCTGGGGCCAAGAAGAGCGAGGCTGATCTTTCTTCTTTTAGGTAGCAAAAGGGTTATTTGGATAGCTAGAATTGTTTGAGCTTTGTATGTACTGAGTCACAACCAACCATTTGCTCATTGGCTCATTCAGGGGATTTGGGTGGTCACCTAGCAGGGCTGGAAAGGGATGGGACACAGGCTGGTTAAATTTGGATGGAAATAAGAGAGAAAAAATGAAGTTCCAATTTGGGACCTCAAAGTGAGCAGAGCTCTGGATATCTCAGAGCAGAATGAGAACCCTGGGATCTTTGGTGAGAGTGAGTCTAAGGGATCATAAGATCATATTTTAGAGCTGAAACAGACATTAGATGTCCTCTAGTCTATCCCCCTCATTTGGCAGATGACTTGCCCAAGGTCATATGTGCAGTAGATGACAGAACTGGGATTGAGCCCAGGGTTTCTGACTTCAAGTACAGCTCTTTTAACTGTTCTGACCTGCCTGCTGAAGGAAGACAAGAACATCAAAGAAAAACATGGGGCAATAGCCACAATGCACTCCCCTTGTCCATTGGAAGACCCTTGGACTGAGTCAGGAGACCTTGGTTCTCATCCTGGATCTGGCAATGACTTGCCCTCTGACCCTGGAAACATCATTCAGCCTCTAAGGGCTTTGGTTTTTTTTCTCAAATGTAAAACAAGAGGTTTAAACTTCACAACCATAGGAAGGCAACATGTCACAGTGGAAATTGTGTCGGATTTGTAGTACAGTGGTCTGTATTACACCCTCAGCTCTGTCACCTGCTACCCATGAGATGCTGGACAAGTCACTGCACTTTTCTTCAGGTCTCTGCTTGCTCCTCAGTTAATAGAGGGAGTTGAACCGATGACCTCTGAGATCCTTCCTAGTCCCAAAGCTCTGGTCATCCTAAACAAGCATTTATTAAATACTCTGTGTCAGGCACTGTGCTAAGTGCTGGGGATAGAAGAAAAGGCAAAAATAAAGGCTGTGTCTGGATGCTATGCTCCTTGACCTCTCTGGTCTCTCCCAGCTCTAAAAATACTCTTCTTCAGAATTTAGCCTGCTTCTCTTCCTAATTTCTGATTTATGTGTCCATAGTCTCTCCACGATGAAGTGCAGTCATAGATGGATTCCTTCCATGAATCCAGATGAACGAGACTTCCCTGAGGACTGCTGGGCAATCATCTTTAATAATTCCCATCATGGAAGGTCTTTCATCATTAACCCCTGCTTCCTTAAGCGTCCAGTACATTATTCTATTTCGAATCAATTTCACCAATCACCGCTCCGTGATCACCTCCTTGCTCATCATTGGCCGCAGGAGTGTGGAGGAGAGGACTGGCCTCTTTAGAACACTCATTTTAGTGATTCAAATTTTCTTTGCAATTACTCTGATTCTCTTTTGTCAGTTTCCTCGGAGTGCAATTAAAGTCATCAATTTTCAATGGGTTTTGTGGCATACTACACTTCTGCATTTCAGGCTGATTGGGGAAAGGGAATTCAAAATCATAATAGGATTAGTCTATGGTGAAATAGTGAGGCAGACAAGGGTTGGGCTATCTATACATGAGCAGGGGTGGCGTTACTCCTGAGGGAAGCTCATGGCCACCTGCTCGGTATGCTTTCTGGGTCACTAAGAGGCTTTCTTGGCCCCAGATATTTTTCTCACTGACTCATTGGTTCATTTAGTAAATAGATCTGTTGGGGGACCCTGCTTTGGTCTTTACTTGTATCCTAAGTTCTTAGAACAATGCCTGGCGTACAATAAGCATTTAATGAATGCTTGTTGACTCACTATGGTCCTATACCGATTATCACAGAATCTGCCAATAAGAAGATAAGAGTATAGAGACAAAAAGAAAATTTAGTATCACAGAATCATGGAAGAGATTTCAGAGGTTATTATGTTTCCAGTCCAACTTAGAACCAAACTACCCTGCCCAGTGGTCATATAGCTTCCCTCTGTTTGAAGACATCCAGCTGTGGAGATATCCACTGCCTCCGAAGGCAACCTGCTGCTTTGTGATGGCTCAAAAGGCCAGAGATACTTCCCAGACATCAGCTCTGCCTCTGTAACTTTATCCCATGGTTCCATGTTCTGTCTCTGGGGCTAAGGAGACCAACTTGAATGTCTCTTTCAGGTGTTCAGTTGTTTCAGTTGTGTCTGACTCCTCCCGTTTGGGGTTTTCTTGGCAAAGATACTAGAGTAGTTTTCCATTTCCTTCTCCAGCTCCTTTTACAGATGAGGAAACTGAGGCAAACAGGATGAAGTGTGTGAGGCCAGATTTGAACTCATGAAAACGAGTCTTTCTAATTCCAAGCCTGGTGCTCTGTCCAATGTGCCACCTACCTGCCCCCTCTTTCAGGTGGCACCCCTTCCAGTACTTGAAGACAGTTATCATTCTGCCAATAGCAACAAGGCTTCTCTGCTTCAGGCTAGACATCAAGTACAGCGGAAAGAACATTGGCGCTGGAGTCAGAGGGCCTGGGTTCGAATCCTACCTATGACGCTACCGACGAGAAGTTCAGCAGATCACTTCAACTGGTTGGGCCCCAGTTTCCTCATCTATAAAATGAAGAGGTTGGGAGTATATGACCTCTGAGAGATCTTCTAGCTCTAAACCTGATTCTATGAACTTCCATCATTCAGATATTGACTTGACATCTCTACCAAATGCATGACAAATCACACATCTAATGTCCCAGGATGGGAAGCATGGTCAATGAAGTAGAACCCTTTCTTCTCTGGGATTCCTCTGCCCATCCTCCTCCTTCCTGTCTGGTCACTCTGCAGTCCCCTTTGAAGGATTTGAATCCTTGCCACCCCACCAAGTGTGGGAGGAAGGCTCTGTCTTCAGAAGCTTTTGTCTCTTGATCTCAGCTGTTGTCAAAGGCTCAGTTCTTATCTCTAGGTAGATGATTTCCAGATCTATACAAGGTGACTTTGGGGATGCCCTGTGCAGCCAGCCTCAGCCTCTTTCCCGAACTCCCTGCTGTTACCACCCACCGCCTAGAGCACATGTCAAACTGGGTGTTCCAAAGGCTTTTCAAATTCTCCTTGTCCAACACTGCACTCATTATCTTCCGTACCCCTTCCAACTCTTTCCGCTTCCTAACTTTCCTATTTCTTTTAAGGTGCCATCATCCCACTAGTCAGAGTGGTTTATAACCTTAGAGTCCTCCTTTCTCTCTCTTCCTGCCTAATCAGATGCTAAGTTCTACCTTCGCGTTACCTTTTGCCTCCATCTGTTCATGTGGCCACTACTCTAGTTTCAGCCCACAAAGCCTTTTTCCTCCTAATTGGAGCCCTCAATAATCCATTGTCCACAGAACTGCACAATTGAGGGGGGGAGGAAGAAGGGAAGAGAGGGAGAAAGCAATGAAGGAAGGGAAGGAGGGAGGATGGTAGCAAAGAAGGAAGAAAGAAATGGAAGGAGGAAGAGAGAGTAGAAAGATGGAAGGGAGGGATGGAGGAAGAAGGGAGAGAGGGAGAAAGCAATGAAGGAAGGGAGGGAGGAAGAAAAGATGAAGGGAAGAAAGAATGAAGGAAGAGAGGAAGGAAGGGAAGGAGGGAAAAGGGAAGGAATTTTACCATTCAAGGTTCGGCTTCCTACATGAAGTCATTTTTCATTCTCCCCTCTATAGTAGGAAGGCCGAATTTATAATCTCAAATATAATCATGTATGTGTCTGAATGGTTCGAAATCACAAGGTATGAGAGATTCTCTAAGTAGAAAACAACAAAAAATTTATTTAGGCCCCACCGCAGCTTATCCGTGAACCAGTCTCCCCATTCCGACATCTTGACAAAAAGACTCCAGGCCCAGAAAGCCTGAGTAACAAGAGTAACCAGGAGGCCACAGAAAAACAAGATAGTATTTAGCCAAATCATTTTTACTGGCCTCAAGTCTTTGCTCGCACTCCTGGGTCTACACACGGGTCAACTCTGCTTCTGCAGCTTCCTGCCTCCGCAGCTTCTGCCTGGGCTTCTGCTTCCGCTGTAGTTGTCTCTTGGCTCGCCTTTCCTTGAAGCCGCAGCCGAACGTCTGGCATTCTCAAGCCCCGCCTCAACAACTAGAGACCATTGGTTCCCGAGTTGGCCCCTCTTAAGTCATTAATCTACACCCACACAGGTTTCACACCTGATAGGGCTTTGGGCCTGGGGCTTAGCACTTAACAGCTGAAAGTACTTCCACTCAAAAGAAACAAAAGCCATGCTAAAGAGACAATTATGCTTAACAACACACCCTTACCTCCCATTATCTTATTTCTCCTTCTTCCCCAAATAACCTGATACTTATTTATTAATATTTTAGTTTTTTTCCCCAATTGCATGTAAGAACAATTTTTAACATTCGTTGAGTTTTAAATTTTTAGTTCAGTATTCTCTCCCTCCCTTTCTTCCTCTCCTCCCCCTCTGATATTTACTTCTCTGGGTACATGCTGAATCCTCCTAATAGAATGCAGGCTTCATGAAAACAGGAACTATTTCTCATTTTGTCTCTGTATCCCCAGTGCCTAGTATGATACATTAGGTGCTTAATGTTCATTGAATTGCTAGATAAAGATGGGGAAATGGACCTATTTTATGGTACAAGGGACTCCCAGATAAGAAGCTTCTTTCGCCAAGGATCTTCTCTGTAGCTTAGATCATCTCCAAAAGCTTCCTAGAGTAGTTAGAGGCTGTGTCTTGCCCAATGTCACCCAGCCAAACATGGCAGAAAGGAGACTTTAAACCACATCTTCCTGAATCTAAGGTCAACTCCATCTGTGCTCCTATTTTCTCTGTTGAATTAAGATTGAATTGAATTTGGGCAGCTCAGCTCACCTCCGTGGGTGTCAGTTTCCTCATCTGTCAAGTGAGGGGCTTCAGCTAGATGACTACTGATGCCCCTGTGTGTTGGTAAGCAAAATGGGCTCCTTAGCACTTAGTGCCCTTGAAGAGTTTGGCTTTTGTTTGCTTTGAGTGTATTTCGTTGAGCCTTACTAGGTGCTAAGGCCCAGGGCCAAACCCCTATTAGGTGTGGAACCTATGTGAGTATGGATTGGTGACTGGGGTGGGGCCCAAGGTGGGACTGGCTAAGGGGAGGTGCTAACTCCAGAGCCATGCCCTATTAGGTGTTAACCTAACCTATGTGGATGTGAACCTCCCAGGGTCCTAAGGGGAGGGGCTAACTCAAGAACCAATCAT
>CM053625.1:315065937-315089297 GCA_028646595.1 Phalanger gymnotis
TCTCTCTCTCTCTCTCTCTCTCTCTCTCTCTCTCTCTCTCTTTCTGTCTCTCTCTTCCTCCCTCCCTCTGTCTCCTCCCCTCTTTTCCCTCTTTCCCTCTCCTCTCTTCCTCCCTCTCCCCACTCTCTGCCCCCTCTCTCCCCACTCCTCACACTCTGTCTTTCTCACCCTCTCCCCATCCTATCTACTGTATTTTCTCTTTCTTCCCCCCTTCTTTTCTTCTTTCTTTTCCCCTTTATTTTCTTTGATTCTCTCTCTCATCTCCCCTCCATTCTTTCTCTCATTTTCCCTCCCTCTAATTCTCTTTTATGTTCATTCCTCTCTCTTTTCTTCTGTTCTCTCATTTCTTTTCTTTCTCCCTTCCTTTTCCTCTCTTTTCTCTTTCATTTATTCTCTAGGTATCTTTTTTCTCTTTCATTTCTTTTTTCTTTCTGTCTCCTCAAAAACGCACCTTGATGCTTACCCTTTCTGTGTCCCTCCTCCCTCAAGGTATCTGAGGAAGACATCGCTGGGCTCTTCCTTCCCTGGTTTCATAGCACTGCCCTCTCACGGCCTTCCCTGATGCCCAGGCAGATGTCAATCATACCAGTCCCCAACTTAACCAAAGATTCAGCTGTGGGAATGTCCTCTCCTCTGTCACCTGGACTAGCTTCCTGAGTTATCTAAGCATCTGAGGTCACCAGCATTGGTTACAATTATCTATGGAGTCTTACAGTCCTTAAACTTTGATCACAGGGTCATACACATTTAGAATTGGAGATGCCCTCTGAAATAATCTAGTCCAACCCTTCATTTACAGGTAAAGAAACAGAGGGCTCAGAGAGATTGAGCCATCACTGAAAGTCAGGCACACGATACATAGGAGAGTCAGGATTTAAACCCAAGTCCTCTGGCTCCAAATCCAATACTCTTCCCATCATATCAGGAAGATGCCATCTAGGTCCACGAGGACCTGACAATCTTGTAATTTAATAAAGTCCTTACTGAGAGTTTGCTATGGAAAGATCATTAATCTTGGATCTGGAATACCCGTGATGCATTTCAGTCTTAGCTCCATGGCTCCAGCCCCTAGGGGAGATAATCCACTGATTTTTGGAGCTTCTGCCCTTGGACCCAACCTAGCTGATTGATGACTTAATGAGAGCAAACTAGTCCACTGAGACCACTATGCCTACTAGCAGGCCTTAGACACAGACTATGATCAATCTGCAGTCAGCTAGCGTTTATGAAGTATCTAGTATGCGCTAGGCTCGATGCTCACCACTGAGACTCCAAAGCAATGCAAGCAATAAACAGCCCCTGCTTTCAAGGAACTCACAGTCTCACAAAGGAGACACATCAAAACAATTAGGTACAAACAATGTTTGCAAGATTCACTCAAGACGTTTCAGAGGAAAGGCATTAAAATTAAGGGGGATTGGGGAAAGCTTTGGGCAGAAAGTGGGGTTTTAACTGAGGCTTTAATTGAAGCCTTTATATCTCATCCAGCTATCTCGCCCTCTGCTCAGGCCCTCTCACCATCCCTCTGCTCCACTTTCCACATCTTTCTCTGGGCATAGCAACCAAACCATTAGTGTCTTTTGGAATGGCCCATCCATGTACATCTACTCATCAGTGCTGTGAGTTTGCACAGCAAAGCTCCCTTCTCTGGCCACCATCCCTGAGTGAATTATTTACCGGCTTAGAATTTAAGGCCCTGAGGCCTTTTCATCTTTATATCCACTGGTACTTAGCACAATTCCTGATTCCTGGCCGGAGTAAGTGCTCAATAACTGTGTTTTCATCCTTTTATGTGATCCTTTTATTTATTCTTAATCACTAGTTTTTAATGCACTGGACTACCCTTGACAAGTTGCTTGATTTTGCTTTACTTCAATTTACTCACTCTTTGAAGTGGATATAATAATAACACCTACCCCAAAAAGTTTTCTGTGAGGAATCTTAAAGCTCCATGGAAATTATATCAGTTCTGATTTCATAGGCAGCATTAGACTTCTTTGGTAGGAAAGCATGTGAACAGTAGCTACAATTGAGAGAGAGAGAAGGGGAAGGAGAGGGAGAGGAGAAGAAGAAGAAGAAGTAGAAGAAGAAGAAGAAGAAGAAGAGGAGGAGGAGGAAGAGGAGGAGGAGGAAGAGGAAGAGGAGGAGAAGAAGAAGAAGAAGAGGAGGAAGAGGAGGAGGAAGAGGAGGAGGAGGAGGAAGAAAGAGAAAGAAAGAAAGAAAGAAAGGAAGGAAAGAGGGAAGGAAGGAAGGAAGGAAGGAAGGAAGGAAGGAAGGAAGGAAGGAAGGAAGAAAGAGGAAGCAAAGGAGAGGGGGGAAAGGGAGGAGAGGAGAGGAGAGGGGAAGGAAGGAAGGGAGAGAGAGAGAGAGAGAGAGAGAGAGAGAGAGAGAGAGAGAGAGAGATTGAGAAACTGCATTTGGTGCGAGGAAGACCTGAGTTCAAATCCAACTTACTAGATAGGTGACCCTGGGCAAGTCATTTAACATTTCTGTTTCCTTATTCATAAAAAGGAAAATAATCCTAGTATCCACTTCCTAGTGTTATAAAAATAAAATGAGACAATATTTGTAAATCACTGTAAACCTGAAAGCATTACGTATTAGCTATTATTATTAGATCAATAAGATACTTAGTAAGCAATTACTAAGTGCCAAGTACTGTGCTGAGGCAGTCTAAGTTCTAGTCTTGATTCTGTCAGACTTGCTGTGTAGCCTTGGGCCAGTGACTCCCCGCTCTTGTCTTCCATCTCCTCCTCTGTGAAATTAGGGTGTTTGACAAGATGGTTTCTCAAGTCCCACGGGTGATGATTCCAAGTCACAAGACCATCTGTGGCACTAACTATCTCCACTGCCTCAGGAAACTGTGTGACCTTGGACAAGCCACCAAAACTTCCATGTACAACTTTTGCTCTTGTGCCAAAAAAAAAGCCCACTGGTGATTTCCAGACATGGTACCCAAAGGGTCTTACTTTCAGGTTTTGTTTTAGGTCCCCAATGGATAGTTTATGTCTCATATCCAACAGACCCATAAAAATATAAATGAGCATGGAACCAAGAAGGCTCTTTATGGTTTGGAATAAAGACACATGAATGCATGTGTTTGGATTGGGCAGAGAAGCCTGTCTTTCTCCAAGGAACAAGACAATTTCCCCCAACTTCCTCCATATTTTAGTCAATTCCCATGGGGAGAGATGGTTGGCTTAGCAAATCAACTTTTTCTAATTCCAGACTTGCTTATTAGCAGAGGCTGTGCACATCTTTCCTCAATCTCTAATCAGTGAGGGAAGAAACATCTGTGGCCACATCTGGCCACTCACTTGAATGCGTATTCCCCAGCCAGGCTTTCCTCCCTGATTTTCCCATCCCAGCTCCCTCTCTTCATGCTGCAGAGGCTTTGTCAGTGACATTTTTATTGTGCCGTCTGTGGACTGCTGGACCTTCTCTCATTCTTGGCCTCTTTCCTCCCTTGGGGAATAATGATGATGTTTCACGACTTCTGCCTTCCAGATAGCGAGACCTCAGGCAGACAGGCAGATCTTACATTCTGCTTCAGACGACCAGTGGCTGTTTCTGTGCCTGGAACTCTCGGTAACCAACTTGGGGTGTCCTGACTATTGCCCAAGGAGTGAGCAGCAATAATTTGGACCCAGCCCTCTCCGAGTAACAAACAAGGCGTTCTAAAATGAATTAGCTCAGCCTCTAAACCTATCTCTCGACCTTCCAGTCAAACCCGCCTACTCGCGATTCCTCAATCTCCCACCTCCATGACTTTGCACAGGCTGTTTCTACCGCCTCACCACTGCCTCTTGGAAACTCTAACTCCGTTCAGAGCTCCGATCAGGGGCCACCTTGGAAGCCTTCCCTGATTTCCATAGTTGTCAGTGCTCTTAAATTCCTTTGTATTGATTTTATATCGATTTTGTATGTACTTAATCTGTGTACTTCTTCCTCTTCTTCATCCTTTCCCATCCCCCGCTTACTCCTCCTTAAGGTCTGAGAATATTTATGTATTGTGTATTTTTTCTGTTCTTGTTATTATTGTTGTAGTTGTTTTCAGCTAAGTAGACAGAGCTCTGGAGCCAGACTGAGGAAGAGCTGAGTTCAAATCCAGCCTCAGACACTTACTACCTGTGTGACCCTGAGAAAGTCATTTAACCGCTGTTTGCCTTGGTTTCATCAGCTGCAAAATAGAAATATAACCATAATATCTACCCCTTAGAGTTGTTGTAAGGACAAGATGAGATAAGATTTGTAAAGTTCTTGGAAAACCCTAAAGAGTTATACAAATTCTAGCTGCTAGGATATAATTCAACAAAATGGAATAAATTGTCAATCCCAACAGTGACCAGAAGCTCAGAGTTCCAGGAATGGGATTCTAAAGCAAAAAAGAGAAGGAATCTGGTTCCTAAGGAAGCCTGAGTTAAATTTGTTGTTCGATCATGTCCAACTCTTTGTGACCCCATTTGGGGTTTTCTTGGCAAAGATACTGAAGTGGTTTGCCATGTCCTTCTCCAGCTCACTTTACAGATGAGGAAACTGAGGGAAAGTTAAGTGACTTGCCCAGGGTCACACAGCTAGTCCATGTCAGAGGTAAGATTTGAACTCAGATCTCCCTGAGTCCAGGCCCAGAGCTCTGTCCACCGTGCCACCTGGTTGCCCCTGAGTTAAATTACCAAGTATAAATACACATATCTTTCACCATTATGGGTTAGGTTTTCACTAATACAGGATACGGCACATCCTAAAGAATCTAGGCTCTCCTCATTCCTTCTTGCTTGGGCTCAAACAGTGATGAGGAATAAGATGAAGACATTGGGAAAGTTACGGAGTAAACAAAATTTTCCTCTCTCAATAGAATGGAAGCTTCTTGAGGGCAGGGAGTACTCCTTGTCTGGCTGTATCTCCCCAGTGCGTAGCAGTGCCTGGCACCTATATAGCAGGAGCTTAGTATATGCTTGTGGATCGAATAGTCGATTCCTCATCTCCACATTCTGAGCTGCATACCATTCACGCTTCTGCCTCATTAGCCAATCACCAGGAGTAAAGAGGAATAGCTCATATGTCTAGAATGTTCTACTCCCATCGATCTCATCTCGTTTGATTTTCACAGTAATCCTGAAGACAAGTCAGACTCTATTACCCAGAATGTTGGTGCTTAGAATCAATTAATTTGAGGGGAGCAGAAGCTGCCAACGGGGTGGGAGATGAACCGCGGCAGGGGTATGACCCTCACGGCACCACATAGCCAGAGACGGGAGGAGGATTGCCGATGAGGGAATAAAAACTCCCCCTGGGATGTGGGTGCCCAGTGACAAAGCTTCCTTCGCCATACCCTAACTATATCTACTTCCGACTGCACCTACTTCTTGAACCATGAGCAACTCATAGCATCAAAGATCCTATGAGCTTACAGGGATACCAGAAGTCATTTAGTCCAACCCATTTAGTGATTTTATGGACATGCAAGTTGAGGCCCATGGAGGTTGAATGCTTTGTCCAGTGTCACATAAATCAGAATCTGAATCCACGTCCTCTGACTCCAGGGCCAATGATCTTTCCAATGCACAGTGCTGACTTGTTCTTCCTCTTCCACCCTAGGTAGCTTTCTGAGCCTGGAAGTTATCAAGAAGTGACCAGTCTTCATTAGATGGGGGAGCTTTCTCTCTCTTACCTCAATTAAACCAGAGTTCACAGTATCACGGAATTTTAGAGCTAAAAGGGGCCTTCCAGTTCATGGGCAGGCAAAGAGAACCCTCCTTGTAACATGCCTGATAAGTCATCACCCAAGTTCAGCTTAAAGATCCCAGTGAGCAGCCATCTTCTTAAGGAAGGAACACCTTTCATGAAGATGTTGGCCAAGCCTCCCACCACCACCCCAATGCCAACCAACTAGCACTCAGAAGGCAGGCAAGCCAGCTTAGCTGAAGCAACAAGGCACATGGAAGGAAAGAAGGGAGGCAACACGTATCAGGCGAGTCAAACCACTGCCACCCTGACCATGATCTCACCAGAGACCCTGATATAGATAGTCTAGGACCCTGAACCCAAGAACCTTGGGACTAGCACAGTACCCTCTCCCCAGAACACCGGACTGGCTCCTAGCTCATCCTCTGCAGTCATCACCGACAGGAGAAATCACTGTGGAGAAGAGGCCCACCTTCTTCAACACGACAAGAAACAACTGCTGACACCAAAACATGGACGGACACAAGACGCTTGGACTGGCAGCCCCTGCAGATCCCTGATCTTGCTTTTAGCCCAGCCCTCATAGCTGTCATCTGGAGAGGTGACTTCATTACCAACCAAGTGCCACTCACAGGGTAGGCAAGCCAGCCTAGCCGAAACCACAGAGCCTCCGGAGAGCAAGAGGATGCAATGAGTTTCCTGTCACTCGATGTCTTCAAGCGGAAGCTGGATAATTTATCAGGGATATTATAGAGAAAACTCATGCATCAGGCATACGTTGGACTTAATAATATCTAAAGATGGTCCCCTCCAATGATTCTATGAAGTGATAAATGTGTTACAAGACAAAGTATGCTGGATTTAAAAGCAGAAGTCCTGGGTTAAAATCCTGACTGCCGCTGATCAGTGGTATGACCTTGGAAGTCTGTTTCCTCTTGGAAGCAAGGCATTTTCTTTACCGGCCTGGAATCACCTGAGCCTTTTGATTGTTGTCTCACATTACTGGCAGATCCACAGCAAGTTTACAGGCCGTGAGGGCCCCCAGACCTTTTCCAGACTAATCGCCGTCTCTCCAGGTTCTCCCCTTCCGTACTTGAGTTGCTTTTTGAACCCAAGGATGAGTCTGTACATTTAGTCCTATCGATTTTCATCTCAATTAGATTCAGCCCAATGTGCTAGCCTGTCACCACCTTTCGGTCACCAATCCAATCCTCTAACACGGTAGCTATCTCTCCCAGCTGTTTGTCATCTTCCATTGGATTTAACAAAATAATATGATAATAGAGAAGACGACGAAGAGAAAGGAGGAGGAGGACAAGAAAAATGGATGAAGAGGTGGTAAAGGAGGAGGAAGATTAAATCACAAATGGCGTGGGAATTGGGGAACACTACTAACATGGGTGCTCGTTATGCATCCTAGAGATATAACAAGGTAAGAAGAGAAAAATGTTAAAATGACTTCTAATGAACATGAGACATTTACGTGGTACCGTTTTGAATGAGGAGATAAGAATTTCTGACCTCAAGGTCATCCTGGTTTGATAAAGAAGACGGAATCTCTGGCAAGTCCCAGCTTGGAGGTGAAGACAAGGTTCTTATCTTTGAAGCATTTAATCTAGTTGGTGAAATATCAGATAAACATGGAAAACCACATACTGCTTGTGTTTTTCTTTAATATGTGTTTTTTTAAAAGTAGCACCCTATTTCTGATTTATGTTCTGCACGTGGTCCCAGATGGACCCTAAAGGAGGCACATGGGAAAGATGAGCCTTTCTGAGCCTTTGACCTTTGAGCGTCCATCTGAGATGAGTGACATGAATAGTCCCAGGACGTGGAAGACTCCTTTGATCAATTACGTGTTGTCATCTAGTCCTCGAAGTTGGCCAGAACCGATGCTATCACAAAATGCCCTAATTTCAGCTAAAGTATGAAGGAGTATGGCGTGAACAAATAAAGGAGCCTAAATTTTATGTGTACATATACATATAGTTGTTCTTCAGTCATTTTTCAGTCGTGTCCTACTCTTCATGACCCCATTTGGAGTTTTCTTGGCAAAGACCCTGGAGTGGCTTGCCATTTCCTTCTCCATATCATTTTACAGATGAGGAAACTGAGGCAAACAGAGTTTAGTGACTTTCCCAGGGTCACACAGCTAGTAAGTGTCTGAGAGCAGATTTAAACCCAAGATGAGTCTTCTTGACTTGACTTAGCACTCTATTCACTGAACCACCCAGCTCTATGTGCATATGTGTACATGTGTGTATACATATATATGGGGGAGGAGAGAGAAAGAGAGAGAGAGAGAGAGAGAGAGAGAGAGAGAGAGAGAGAGAGAGAGAGAGAATTTGAATCAGAAGCAAAGTCCGATGACATCAAAGCTAAAGCTAACCCCTATCTGAACAGGAATCCCCTGATATGAAGTCACCCACAGTGGAAGCATACTGCCTCCTCACCACTCTTGTTAGAGTTAGGTTTAGGAAAGTGCCCCCATAAAGCACTGAGGCAAGTCCTACATTTTTCACAGTATCATGATTTCAGCCATCAGCTCAGGATAACTCAAAGAAGACTGGCCTTGGAGTCAGAAAACCTGGGTTCAAACCCGACCTCAGCCATTTATTTGCTGTGTAACCTCTGGCAGGTCACCATTTCTCGCTGTGGAATGACAAGATCTGCACCATGGGCCTCACAGTAGAGTTATGGAGAAGGTGCTTTGTAAGTCATAAAGCTCTTTATAAAGTGGTCGATTCTTACCTTGCTTCTCCAGGACCACAGAAGTCTTAGACATCAAAAAAAACACAACCAGAAAAGAAACAAAGCAAAGGAAAAAATAATGTTTGAAAAGATAAACAGCTTTATCCTTTCAAGATCTAAATAGTATTTTCTATAAATGGCTAAGAAATTATTTCCCAGTAGAAGTGAATAGATTTTGTGAATTTTGTGAATACATAAAAAAATCATTTGTAATGATTACATTTCTAATTAGTATGAATCCAGGCAAAGTGAGTATTAATCTGTTTTCTCAAGTAGGCAAACATCTCCTCTAGCAACTTAGGCAACCTTATTAAATTTAATTATACATACCATTATCAAGTGTGGGGGAGCATGTAAGTAGAAGAGAAAAGAATAGAATGCAAGTTTCTTGTGGACAGGGACTGTATCCTCCATGTCTAGTATAATGCCTGACACACAGGAGGTGGTTAATAAATGCAATGTCAAATTGAACTGAATTTTATCAATATATATACATGTGTGTGTCTAAACATATGTATGTGTGTTTTCCTATGTTCCATGCCCAGAATTTAGTGACCAGAGTTAAAGTTACTATCCTGATTCTTTGGGTGAGCAAGGAAGGATGCTGCCAGCCACCAGCACAGCCCCAACCAGGCATTTCTCCGTGGCTTCTGTGGCTGCTTCGAGTCTCAGCTACAATCCCTCCTGCTTTAGGAAGCCTTTCTGGCTCCATTGCTTTCAAGGGCCTTCCCTCTGTCCATTATTTCACATTTATCTTTTATACAATTATACAGAGTTGTTTCCTCCTTGTCTTCCCCGTTAGACTGTGACCTTCTTGAGAGCAGAGACCACCTTTGCTTTTCTTTGTATCCCCAGCACTGAGTACAGTGCCCGGCACACAGTGGACACTTTAGAAATGTTTATTGACTTGGACCCTGGACAAGTCTCTTAACCTCTCTCTGCCTCAGTTTCTCACCTATAAAATTGAAGCATTAAAGATCTATTCACTAACTGCCAGTGGGATTGTGAGGATAAAATAAGAAACACACATAAAGTGCTTGGCAAGGCCTAAAATGCTTTATAAATTCTGGACATCGTTGTTTTTCTATTCATTCATTTATTTGTTTATTCCTTGATCAATTAGTATGACAATTCCTTGGCAATTAGTATGGAAAAGATCTGGGGGCTCTCACGGCCTGTAATCTCAAGTCCATTCGAGTACTGACACGTATGTTCACAGCATGATCCTGGGCTCTGAAAAGTTAATGAGGCATGGTCCTTACCCCCAAAGAATTGACCTAATAGTGGGGACAAGAAATGTTTCAACAACTCTCTATTAGGGTTATTGTTGCTGTTCAGTCATTTCAGGTGTGTCTGGCTCTTCATGACCCCATGATCCTCTGTCCATGTGATTTTCTTGGCAAAGATACTAGAGTGGTTTGCCATTTCTTTCTCAAGCAGCAAACAGAGGATAAGTGACTTACCCAAGGTCACACAGACAGGCAATTCCGAAGGCTGAATTTGAACTCAGGTCTTCCTGACTCCAAACACAGCACTCTATCCACTGAACCACCTAGCTGCCCCCAATGTTATGGTAGGATATATTAAATATGTATTCAGGCAATTTTAATTCAGAGTAGACTATGATAAATGCAGATTAAGTGAAGATGGAGAATTTATTTATCTATGTATACGTTGTTTCTCCCAGTAACATGAAAGCTCCTTAAGGGAAGATATTATGGAACAAAGGAAGAGAGGGAGGAGAGGAGCGAGGGAGGAAGAAGGGAGAGAGGGAGGGAGCAAGGAAGGAAGGGAGGGAGGGAGGGAGGAAGGAAGAGAGAGAGGGGGGAGGAGGGAGGAAGGAAGGGAAAGAAAAAGGGAGGGAAGGAAGAAGGAAGAGAGGGAGAGAAGAAGCATTTATTAAGCACCTACTATGTGCCAGGAGGAATAAGAAGAGATCAGGGAAGACATCCTGGGAAAGGTTTCATGGGTATTGAACCCTGAAGGAAAGAAAGGAAGGAAGGGGAGAATAAATGAATGATGTGATCCTGATCTCACTGATTGTTCTCTGCTTGATCTGAGCGCAAACTCGCTGATGTGTTGTGGACCCCCGTTCTTGGTTTAAATTGTAACCTTCGCCTCTCCCTTCAGACTTGCTGTGGCTCCCCTGGTCTTGCCTGCTTTCCAATAATAATATCTGGCATACATCTCTATTTTTTAAATATCCGCACAACATTTTACACACACTGTCTGAGGCTTGAAAAGGGTAAAGCCTCAGTCCCTTGTCACCCTGCTAAGAAGAAGCAGAGGCAGACCTCGAACCTGGCCTTCTTGATGCTGATATCAGTAATCTGTTCACTAAAGCAGGCTGTCTCACTTACCCTAGAGCTATCGTCCACCCAGAGTAGTCCCAACTTAGGAACAAGAAATGCTGAAAGATCGCTATAAAGGTCAGGACTGTTTTATGGTGTAAAGAAAGGACGTTCCTGTACTTGGGAGACACTTTTGAGACATCTGGTGATCCTGAAATGTTTACAGGGGCACGTGAACCCCAAAGAGATGGGCTGAAACTTAGAAAGTAGGACCTCTGAATGCAAAGAAAGAGCGCTCTCCCTGCCATCCCCACCCCACTCCCCAGCTTCAGTCCATCCTTCATTCAGCTGCCAATGTGACTCTCCTTAAGCACAAATCTGGCTGTGCCTATGTTCCAATCAATAAACTCCCCTGGCTCCCTATTGCCTTTGAAAACAAACAGACTGTCTGCCGGTCAGCTTTACAAGCTTTTCCAGCTTGGCCCTGGCAGAGCTTCCAACTCTCATGCGCTCTTACTCCCTCTCTGGCATTTTTTCCATCCAGCAAAGCTGGCCTCTCTCTGCTTCTCCCAATGTTCCCCCATCTCTTGTCTCTGTGTCTTTGCAATGAGCATTCTCCATGCCTGGAATGCCATCTCTCCCTGCCTCTGCCTCCTCAAAGCCCTTTCCTTCTAAATGCAGCTCACCACTCTCTGCATGAAACCAGCTCTTATTTCCCTGACCCCCACCCTTCAGTGTCCTCCTTTCCTGCTTATTGTATCTGGTCTCATTCATTGAGCACATGCTCACATATGTGCATATTATGTATTCTGCATATACATACATATGTGTATCTTACCTCTCCTCCCAGGCTGTAAGAGTATGCTTAAGAGCAAAGACTGCTTTTACCCTTCTTCGCATCTCAGCATGGTGCCTGGCACATAGAGGGCAGCTAATAAATGCTTCATGATTGATTCCAGGCAAGAAGTTCCCTCTCTAGAGGAACAATGTGACATAGGGCAAAGAGACCCCAAGAAAGGGATGAGGCACCCAACGCATCAGAGACTATCCGGGACTGTTCAGTCGTTCCAGAGTCTTCATGACCCCATTTGGGCTTTTCTTGGCAAAGACACAGGAGTAGTTTGCCTTTTTCTTCTCCAGTTCATTTTATAGATAAGGAAATTGAGGCAAATAGGGTTAAGTGACTTGCACAGAGTCACACAGCTAGAAAGGGTCAGAGGCCAGATTTGAACTCAGGTCCTCCTGACTCCAAACTCTGCACCTTATCTACTGCACCAGGGTTATTCCCCCAAAAGAATAGTCTTGACTGACTAGTGTCTGTGTTGACACTATGAGACGCTGCTCTCTCTCTGCAAATTCATGTTGTTTGTGTGCAAGGTGGCAGTCTAAAACTGGAGAATCCCAAAGAGTAATTATATGTAATCTACTCCTTGTTCAATTAAGGCTGAATTGCCTGGGCCATCTTATAAAACTTGTCCAGAGCAGGTGATATTTCTCATACTATATTTAAAGATATCATGTTTTAAATATTTAGATTGAACCATGACTATTTTAGAAAGAAATAATCAAGCTTGACCTTGAAGAGCCCCTTCTTACATTCCACACAGGGGGCTCTGGCACACGCTAGTGATTAAGCTCATCTCGCAAGAACCATAAGAGATCTCCAAGGCCAATGAGCTCCCATTTTACAGATGAGGAAATGGATTCCCAGATAGATTAGATTACTTATTTAATAAACAGTTGTGGATTCATTGATTGTCCAATAAGGATTTGAACTAGGTCCATCTGAGTTGAGAGCCAATGTTAATTCTTTTGTACCATACTGCTTCTTTCTTGGGAGAGTAGGTGTCAGTGTAGGTATAAATTCTAGGTATAGGTGTACATGTACATGTATGTGTGTGTGTGTGTGTGTGTGTGTGTGTGTATGTGTGTGTTGATGCAAGTTCAAAGTAATAGAATAGTGTCATAAGAACTAGATATTCCATTTGAGTTGTCTCAGGAACATTCCAAAGCTCACCAGGCAGGATAAGGTACCTGACACCAAGCTCCTTTCTTGAGCCGAACTACCAAGCATTCAAACTCTACTACAGAGAGCGCAACTCCAATGGGCCGGCCATATTGTTCAAATGTCAAATGTATGTTTGCCTAAAAGGCTATTTCATGCAAGGCAAATGCTCATACAGAAGTCAGAAGAAGCAATGCAAGGACACTCTCAAGGTCTCTCTGAGGAACTTTGAAATCAATTGTGAGACATGGCACAGGACCAGCCAGCATGGTATGCCAGCATCAAGGAGGGGCTGTGTCTATGAGCAAAGCAGAATGGCAGGAGCTCAAAAAAAATGTGAGATATGCAAATTTGGAGACATCCTGCTCCAAATGTTCATGTGGACTGTTTGGGCCTGACTTGTGGCAGAGTCTTTGAAGCTTGTATTGGTCTGATCAGCCACAAGCAGACACATTGTACCTTGACCCCAACCTAGTAATGTCACTTTGGTCCTCTTCAAGAATGAAGAACAACCAGCCGACCAGATATTCAAAAGGAAAAAAAGAACAGAGTGAGGCTACCAGGGCAATGCAGACACTCCTCTCATCATTTAGGGAGCGGCCTCAGTCACTGGTGGGGTCAGTTAGTGTAGCACGAACCTCATTCCGGTCACGGAAAAGTGAGAGCCTGAGAGATTAAACCACACAGCATTGCCATTTGATTTTTGTTTTGTTCTGTAAAAGGACAACTCTTTCCTAAAATAACAGTGGTGAACTACTCCTTCAAAAGATAAAGCATACAGAATTTATCCAAAAAAAGAACCCCTATTGATTTTTTAAAAAAAAAAAAAGCAGAACACCTGAGTATAGTGAGGCACTCTAAACTGAACTTGTTTATACACTAGCCCTCAGTGTTTTTCACAAGACGAGATCGTTATGGATACATGAGTAGATAGATAGAGAGATAGACAGACAGATGGATAGACGGAAACAGATAGACAGAGAGAGATACACAGACAGAGAGACAGAGACAGACAGAGATAAATAGATGGATGGTAGATAGATGGATAGATAGATAGATAGATAGATAGATAGATAGATAGATAGATAGATAGATGGATAGATAATAGATGATAGATAGACACAGACACAGATA
This sequence comes from Phalanger gymnotis, assembly GCA_028646595.1. Lineage (NCBI taxonomy): Eukaryota > Metazoa > Chordata > Mammalia > Diprotodontia > Phalangeridae > Phalanger > Phalanger gymnotis. Next base: position 315,079,804 of record CM053625.1, read on the forward strand.
GACAGACACAGAGATAGATAGATAGATAGATAGATAGATAGATAGATAGATAGATAGATAGTTGGATGGATGACAGTGTATGTTAATCAGAAATAACAAGATCTCAAGATATTAAACTTGTTTAGCGGTTTATTGAGTTCTCCAACAAGGCACCCCTCCTTGCACGGGTATAGACTCCCCAAAGGAGTTTACATGTCGATTACACATACTTAAACAACAAAGCGGGGGAGGCTTCAGGCAACAGGAGATTGGGAGGGGACGTTTTAAGAGAGGACTAATTAGATAAGACACCTTGACCTGAAAGACCAAGCTGATTCCTAAAATCAGAGAACCTTTGAAGCCTCCCTGAAAAGATGTTATCACACAGAATATTCTTATGGAAAGATCACTGGGACAGAGAGCATGGCAAGGAGATCCTTTAATTGGTGAGCCAATGCTTACCACAAGATGGAGGGAATTGTGCTCAGTTTTTGATCTACAATCGATAGGGAAATGATAAAGAGATGATAAATAGATAAAACGACGGATAGATAAACGGATAGATGGATACCTCATTATTAAATACTTACTATGTGCCAGACACTGTGCCAAATGCCAAGGATTAAAAACAAACAAACAAACAAAAAGACAGACCTTGTCCTTAAGGAGCAAATGGGGGAGACAGCACGTGAGAGGAAGCTGAAAGGAGGGGGGACAAACTCAGTGATTGGAGGGAGAGGCCATGGAGGTGCAGCTGTTAAAATATGGGGGCTTATGATGGGTTTTCTTCCTTTAAAAACAGTTAACATTTCGATCAAGTTTGGGAAGATGCCTTTGTAGTAAACTAGCAAGCAAGTTCCATCCGTTACAATAGACAAGAAAAAGACTCAACACCTAAAAATGTTGCCAACACACGGCAGGCACAGGAAATGGCAAATAACCAAAGCGTCGTCATTTCTTAGCTCACAAGACCGACTCGAAGGCTTCTGAATGCTTTTCTCTTGCTGCGACATCCCAAAGCTGGAGGAGGATGTGCGTTCGTTTAGAAAAATAAAACCTATAATGTGTCACCGAGGCAGTACGAGCCTGGGGGCAGGAGAAGGTCCTTTAATCCTGACTTGTTAAACAAAGAGGAAAGCTGTGAACAAAAATGGTAGCTTAGGAGGCTGTTTATAACTGCAGAGTCCGAGCTGTTGATGGCGTCACCCTGCCCGGCTACATTAAGATCATCGCCGTCCATAAACACAGCTCTCCAAATGGAAACAGCCCCAGCAGAGAAGCTCAGTAACCGTTTACAAAGGGGAGGGCTCCTCCAAAGCCTTGGCTGGCTGCACTTCAGTGCCCTCCCAAGGGGATGGAGGAGGTGAGCTCGCAGGGCAGTGTGGTGCAGTGGGAACAGCCTCGAGTTAGCGTCCGATGGCCTGGTTTGAACAGTGGCTTCTTTCCCATGGATCCTTAGGCAAGCTGCTTCCACTCTCTGGGCTTCTGCTAAAGGAGAAGGTGGATTGGGCGACCTCTGAGAGCGCCTAGCTCTAAATCCAAGAGTCAGATGTTACCCTTCTATTGCCACGAAAACGAGATGTGATGATGAGGAGAAACAGCACCAGAGGATTATCATGGATACTTGAGGCATTTGGGTGGAGAGGCAGTGCAGTCTAATGGGAAGGGTCCTGATCTAACTCAGAAGATGTGAGTTTGAATGTCAGTCTGACACGGATGCCCAGTGAAGCCTCGCTCAGCTCAAGTGCCGGCTTCTACATGAGGTGTTCTCTGGCCGCTAGGTGGCGCCACAGTGCACAGAGCTCGGGGCTTGGAGTCAGGAAGACTCATCTTCTTGAGTCCAAATCTGGCCTCAGACACTTACTGCACGTGTGACCCTAGGCAAGTCACTTCACCCTGCCTGCCTCAGTTTCCTCATCTGTAAAATGAGCTGGAGAAGTATTTCAACAATCTGGCTAGTAGCTGCTGTGGGGGTGGAAGACCAACACAAGCCCAACAACAAGCACGCTACCGGCACGCTGCCAAAGCCCAGGTTCTTTTGTTCTGCTTTACCAAGGAAAGCAACGTTAAGAGGTTGACAATCTCACTTTAATCCAGCATACAAATACCATTCACTTAGTTCAGGGGAAAAAGCCCGCACCCTGAACTTCGGAGCAAATACAAACAGATTACAAACATCAACAGACAGACCACATACAATTCATAGTTACCAACATCGAGGTTCAGCCTGGGAGCTCATAACAAGGGCTGGCCCAGAGTCATATGCGCCACCATGGTTGTGAGTCAGAGCTTCGAAGAAGAGAAAGCCATTCCCTGGTTTTATATCTTTTTCAGGGTCAAGGGTGAGTCACACGTGCGACTCACCCACATGACCTGGAATCATCACAAAGAAGCAACTTAAACCCAGGTGGTCTGAAAGCCTCTGATGTCCCAAACATGTCACTCAAACTCATGTGTAAACTAGGCCCTCCCCTGAGGCAAGGAGGTCACCAAGGACTCCCAAATCTAATCAAGGAAACAAAGGACAAACTCTTCAAGGGCTCTTGGTTGAGCTGAGTGCTAAGAGCCTATTTTGTTTAACAACACGAGAAGGAAATGGCAAACCACTACAACATCTTTGACAAGAAAACCCCAAACTGGGTAGAGAGTACTTCGTTCCAAGCTTGAGGGGCTGAGCTGTTGTTTTCAGAGCTATTTCTACACAGCAAGCTCTACCACACCAGCGCTCCTCCTCCCCCAAGAACCAACCGGGACCAAGACTCAGATCTAAGCAGGCTCTGCACTCCTGCTCTGATCTGACACTTAATTCCTCCCACCAGGCGGGCCTGGGGCCCGAAGCAACTGCAGATGTAGTTCTGTGGCTGTACCACCTCTGCTGACCCAGGTCAGTGGCTAAACCACGAACTCCTTTAACTCTGTCCCCACAGTTTTTACCACTAACATTCTCTGTTGTCTTTGGTGTTTGTGCATTGAGAAGTCTGGTAACTGCTACAGCTCACTGATATAGGATGCTGCAGCCTGTTCTGCCTGGCTCCCAGTCTGGTTGGTCCTGGTGTGGCCCATGCTGGGCTATGTTCTGCTCTGCTCCCAGCTCCGTGGGCAATAGACCTTACCCAGAGACCATCCAGGCTGTCCTGGGCTGGAGCCCTGCTTTCCTCTGTTATTTTGTGGATTCTGCAGTTCTAGAATTTGTTCAAAGCCACTTTTATAGGTGTTTGGAGGGTCCTGGGGGAAAGTTTTAGGCAAATCTCTGCTTTCTAGGCGCCATCTTGGCTCTGCCCCTGAACACAGCCACACCTCTCTTAACAAAGCTCAAAAGCCCACAAGCTTTTTGTGCTATCCCATTATACTGCTGACCCTGATCGAGCTTGTGGTCCACTATAGCCCCTAGATGATTTTCAAACAGACTGTTCTCTAACCATGCCCTTCCTATCATGCCCTAGTCACACTAATTTTTGTACAAGACTTTAGATTTGTCATGAAAAGCTTCTTATAGAATATTCTCTCTATTCCTATCCGGTCACCTGTGGCTCAGTGATCCAAACATAAGGCCAAGAAGTCGGGACTATTGCTTTTATTTCTACCTGAATCCCCTAACTTGACCCTATTCATTAATTACAGATTAGAATGGGCTGCCTTTTAGGGAGTGAGTTTCCCATCCTCGGAGGCTAGATGAAGTCCAATTAAATAATTCCTTATATCCAGTGCATATTTTGCCTGTGCTCATACACACACACAAGATGCCTCCCTTCTAAAATGTATGCTTGCTGAGGGTAGGGATGATTTTATTTTTTCTCTGTATCCCTTGCACCAAGAACAATGCCTGGCATTGATTGGGGCATTTACACGCAGGAAGAGAAGAGAAGAGACTTGGCTGTGACTCAGTTCCCTTTGGCTCCTGAGGACCCAACCAAGGCCTGCCTAGTGCTGTCTTCAATTTCATTTCCAAATGCCCTGAAGAATGAGTTTGAGGCATTTCTTTGGGGAAAACTGGCTTTTGGTCTGAGGCTCTTGTAGAATAAGCACACACACACACACACACACACACACACACACACACACACACTCATGAATTCCAGCTCAAACCAAGGAAGGAGGGGGAGGGAAGCCCACACTTGATGAGTGCTTTACTCTGGGGAATGACAAGTCAGGGTCAGGGGCCGTGGCTCCCAACCGCCTCCTGTTAATCATGGAAGCCTCTAGTAGGCTGAGGAAGCTTTGGCAATGGGTTCCTGCCCTGCCAGTGGATGAACTTGGGAACCACTGGCACCAGAATGGGGAAAGAAAACAACCCGTCTCCATGGGTTATTTATAGGTGTCTGGGGCTGTGATGACATAACATCCAAACACGCAGTCAGATTGGTGAAAAATCAACCAGGCTAGTGGGTGTGGCATTGTCAAAACAACCCCACCAAGGGATCGAATTTGGCATGGGCCATAAAGACCACAGGGCCTGATGGGAGATTTGGCACCCAGGCTCAGCTGCTGGTTGTTGTTTGGTCTTCCTTTCAAAACCAGGTTTCCAGAGTGCAGCCAGACTCCATTCCCTACTTTCTTCAATTCAGTTCAATGTGATTTGACAAGCTCTTATGAAACCCCTCCTCAAGGAGAGGTTCTGAGGATGCAGACTCTTTTTGGTTCAATCCAACATCTACCGCAGGTAAAGGATTGCGTTGGGCTCCAGGAGTCCCTCAGGAAACTTACCCAACATGTGATCAGGGTCACAGACCCAGAGTTGGAAGGAACCTCAGACAGCATCCATTTTACAGATGAGGAAGCTAAAGGCCAGAGAAGTTGAAATGACTTTTCCATGGTCCTGTGGCTAGTAAGTGTCAGAGGCAAGATTTCAAAGCTGATCCTCTGATGCCAGGATGAGTGTCCTTTTCCCTAGGCAGAGCTACCTCCCACATGTAAAGAGATAGCATGGTAGGGTAGAAAGAATGCTGCTTTTCAAAACAGAAGACCTGGGTTTGAATCTAGTTCTGCCATCTATATGACCTTCAGCAGGACGCTTGGCCTGCCTGGGCCTCAGTTTCCTTGTCTGTAAAATGGAAGTGGTCTCTGAAGTTTCCTCCAATTAGAAGTTTATGACCTAAGCAGGAGTATGCTAGAGCCTGCTCTGACTTGTGAAAGCTGATTGTTAAATGTTTAATGTGAGTATTCATACCACAGAAATCAACACATGCTGCAAATGCAGGTTTAATTTAGTATTTGTTCATTGTCTAGGCTTAAGAAAATGATAGAGCCAGGGTTAATGATGCAGATGACATTCAAAAGCGTCTCCTGCATACATTTTTTTCCTGGAGAACCAGCTGTTAAACATTTACCAGCACGCCTCTGAAAGTGAAAATATATTCAAAATAAATACACGGTACTTTCTCTTCTTTCTCTTTTTTTTTTGGGGGGGGGGAGTGGGAGGTGGAATGGTGATGGGGGAAGGAAATGCAAAGCCCAAAATGGAATAGGCCCTGCCTTCAACAAGCTTACTTACATGCTACTGGAAATTACATGTGCAGCAAGATAGATGGAGGTCATAGTGGCTAAAGTGCTGGGTCTAGAGTTGGGAAGACCTGAGTTCAAATCCTGCCTCACATACGTATTAACTGTGTGACCCTGGACAAGTCACTTAACCTCCATCTGCCTCAGTTTCCTCAGCTGTAAAATGGGGTTAATAATAGCACCTACCTACAGGGTTGCCGTGAGGATCCAATGAGATCATAATTGTAAAGTGCTTAACACAGCACCTGGAACCTTCAGTTTTGAGTCTGTAAATGTTTATGAAACATCTACTATGTGCTAAGTGTGGGGACACAAATAAGAAAAAGAACGACAGCTCCTGCCTTCAGGGAGCTTACAACCCAAGAACAGATGACAACGCATAAAATGAACCTCCCCGGGGCTTGGGAGTGGGAGGGGAGAGTATGTAATAGATGCTTAATAAATGCTCAAAAGCAGGGGCTTGGGAGTGGGAAGGGAGAACACATAGTAGGTGCTTTAAAATTGCTCATTTCCTTCCTTGATTTCTTCCATCAGCCTGAGAATCAAGGAATGTCAGGTTTTTTGTCAGAAATGTCATCATATGGTCCCACCTCTTCATTTTGCAGGCGAGGGAACTGGGACCCAGAAACAGAGAAATGGACGTGTCCAGAGTCACCACCGCTGACCCATGATCCATGGAGCTGGGCCTAGAGCCAGGATCGCTGCCTCCCAGGCTGACACTCCTCCCACCTCGTCGGTCTTGAAGCTCTCTTTGAGTAAGATCGTCTCATCCAAACATCACGGCCCCCAAAATCATAGTCATTGTAAGATTAGGGCTTGTGTACTCAGAAATTACATGCTGACAGAGAGCTCCTGTGAAGTCAGCAATAAGTTTAAATGGATTTGTATTTTGCTCATCATAGTAGCATCTATTTACATTTGAAAAATAGGAAGATGTCTATGTGCAAGACAGATCATTTATTCCGTTGACAGAAGGTGTGTTTGCTTAATTATAAGACCGAGTCACTGAATGAGTCATGGATTGAGTCGGCTCAAGGCTCCCCTTCTGGAACGAAGCCTCTCTCAGGATCCCAACAGCTGCTAGTGACACCCCCCCCATTACCTGCTGTTTATTTTGTGTATCCTTTTCCATGTCTATTTGGTCTCCCCTTTAGAATAGAAACCCCTCGAGGGCAGAGATTATTTCATTTTTGTCCCTGTATTCTCAATACCTAGCATATTGTCTAATTACAATAAGTCCTTTAAAACGCTTGGGGATGGATGGATGGATGGGTGGATTAGTGGATGGATGGGTGGGTGGGTGGATAGATGGATATATGGATATATGGATGGATGGATGGATGGATGGATGGATGGATGGATGGATGGATGGACTAGCCTTTCTGTCATCTGTTCATTTCCACTCAAGAGGTGGCCAAATCCCCTACCACTAGTCTTGCCCCTTTTCTGGAATTCCTCATGGCTGGAATCTTCCCTGCTACAAACTTCCATCCCTCACACAGCCTCATTGATTGGCACCTCTCCTACCTTCTGGTGACATCGAGGAGTGGCAAGACTCTCTGACACCCCGGAGTGAAGCCCACCACTCTCAAAAAAACAGGTGGCTCTCTCCCACATCAGTGCCTGAACTTAGCAAGAGTCCACTCCTACTCCAGACTGCTTCCCTAACGTGACACATCAAGATCTCACTTCCAGAGGTCATTTTTTTTAAATTCGGAAGAACAAGTTTAAATTGTTTTTGTTTTTGTTACAATGTGGCAAACTAGGCCTTTGCTGCTCACTGTCATCACAGTATCATTGCTTCCTTCGTGTTGCAATCTCTTGTTTGGCAAGACTGCCTGCTTCTGTGACTTCAGTTATAGTGAGATCTTGGAACAAGGGTCATGTTTCCCTGTTGCTGCCCATTTTCCTGCTCCAGAAACCTTGGGTAGTTGTATAAACTTGTAGTGATATCCTCCTACTATCCCCTGGCCTGGAAAGATTATAAGAGGCTGCAACAGTGCTGGGAAAAAGAAGGTTCTTCCCAGTGGTGGGAAGTGAGGCCCTGGACCACAGCACACCAGGCCCTCCTATCCTTCACTGTCTCACATTCATCGTTTCCATAACACTATCTATCCATCTCATTCTCTGCCATCCCTTTTTCCATCTGCCTTCAATCTTTACCAACATCAGCATCTCTTCTAATGACTCCTATCTTATTATGTGGCCAAAATTTTTAAGCATCAGTATTTGACCTTCCAGTGAATAGCCTGAATTAATTTCTTTAAGTAGTGACTGATTGGATCTCGCTGCTGTCCAAGGAACTCTCCAAAGTCTTCTCCAGCGCCACAATTAGAAAGCAGTTCTGCCGGGCTCAGCTTTCCTTACAGTCCAATTCTCACAGCCTTACATTGCCACCGGAAAACCATAGCTTTGACTATATGGACCATTGTCAGAGGTGATATCTCTGCTTTTTAGTACGCTGTCCAGATTTATCACAGCTTTCCTTCCAAGGAGCAAGTGTCTTTTAATTTTACAGTTGCAGTTATGGTCTGTCATGATCTTTGAGCCCAAGAATATAAAATCTAATGATGCTTCCCTTTCTTCTTCCTCACTTTTCCAGGAAGTGATGAGACCACTTGCCAAAATCAGAGTTTTTTTTTCTTTTATAAGGGAGGCTCAAGACCTAATCATGTTGGAGGAGAAAATGGGGTGCTTGAGGGAGTCATATCCTGAATGGAGCCAGGTTTCCAACCATGATTATGGCGTTTAGGGCGCTTCTGCTGGGTTCCTGCAGTAATGCACGACTTCGAATTAAGCCCAGTTACATGAAGAGCTGTGGTCACTCCCATAAGGCTGAAGGTAGAACCACAGTATAATCATGCAATTTAGAGTTGGGCCCAAGGTGGGCATTTTGTCAGAGTTTCTGGATGTCAAAGGACATATGTGAGCATCCATCCCAGAAGGAGCTACCCTAGAATGTCCACACCTCTGAAGAAAAGCATTGCCCAGGAGGGTACAGGGCTGGGAGATAGCCAGCCGAGAGCCTTGGGAGGAGACTGGCCAAATGCTGTACATTGTGGGAGAAACAATCTGCCATAGCCATAGATGAAGCTCTTGGACACTCCCTGCTGGTAGGAAGGGAGAACTACAGGAAGAGTAATACAGCATGGAGGGTACATGCAGGAGAATCTCAGAATTATAGCATTAGGAAGGGGACTCCGCAGCAATCTTTTCAGAACCACATGACGGTGTTCTGACAGAAGGCCCAGTTATTGAATGTTCCAAATGCTAAAGGCTGTACTGGTCCAAAAATTATTTTTTAGCCCATGTTGTTATGCCTATAAGGTCTAATACAGAATACATGTATTTCCACTGGCCTATAAACGAACTCAGCTTTCCTTGAGTTGTGAATTGGGTACAAGGAGAGTTGGGGACAACACACTGGATGGTGTCAGAAAAGGACTTCCAAGACTGTGTGGGTAAGGATAAAGAAGTAGAGAAGTGAGAAGATACCAAATTAGAATTAGGCCCCTTATGTGAGGAACCTCTATGAACAGATCACAAATTATCATCTCTAACTAGAGATTACTCCAAAATTCATGTGTCCAATGTCTCTTTTAAGTTCTAGGCCAGTATGAATAATTGTTCTAACAAGTAGAACTATCTGAATGTAGAATGGGTTATCTTGGGAATTGGAAATCTTTAAGCAAAGCCTATATGATCATTTGTCAGTGATATTTTGGAAGGAATGTTTGTTCATGTACATGTTGGACAGGAAAACCTTCATGAAGAGTATAGTGCTTTCTCTGTTCCTCATTCCCCATCTGCTGGCTGGACAACCTCTGTACATATGTCACCACAATCTCTCTCCCATGCATCTTCTTGTCTCTAATCACACAGCTACAACACAAGTCCAAGCCCCTACTGTGTGCCAGGTACTGTGCTAAGTACTGGGGAAATGAAGAAAGGCAAAAGAAAGGCCTGCCCTCAAGAAGCTCACAGTCTCATGGGGAAGACAACACATCAAAAGAAGC
>CM053625.1:315089797-315131977 GCA_028646595.1 Phalanger gymnotis
TGGGAGACCTCCACCTCCCCCTTTCCTAACTAGATAAATCTAACCACAAAATAAACAAGTAAGAAGTTAAGGAGGTGAACAGAATTTTAGAAAAGGCAGATATGATAGACCTCTGGAGAAAACTGAATGGGGATAAAAAGGAATATACTTTTTTTTCTCAGTGGTACATGGCACATACTCAAAAATTGACCATGTACTAAGGCATAAAAACTACACAACCCAGTGCAGAAAGGCAGAAGTAGTCAAAGAATCCTTTTCAGGTCATGATGCAATAAAAATTATTTGTAATAAAGAACCATGGAAAAATAAGCTAAGAATTAATTGGAAACTAAGTAATCTAATTCTAAAGAATGAGTGGGCCAAAAAAGAAATAAGAGAAACAACTAATAACTTCATTCAAGAAAATGATAACAATGAGACAACATACCAAAACTTATGGGATGCAGCAAGAGCAGTTCTTAGGGGAAGTTTTATATCTCTAGTTTGATTGGCTTAACACCAAATAAGTAAATTAATTTACATAGAATTGTCATATTGGCTATATAGGCTTGGCCTATCCATGAACAACAGATATTTCTCCACTTGTTCAGATATGACTTTATTTGAACCCAAACTCTAACCCTAACCCTAAATACCTTAACCCTAACCCTAACCCTAAATGCACCTTACCCTAACCCTAACCCTAACCCTAACCCTAGTAGTGTTTTATAATTGTGTTTATATAGCTCCTGACTTTGTCTTGGCCGGTTGACTTCTAAGTATTTTATACTATCGTCAGTTATTTTAAATGGAATTTCTCTTTTTAGGGAATTTGGATGCTATGCCATTTGGTGTATATATGTTTAGTACTGATATTACTTTATTGTCTATGTTACCTTTTAGCAAATGTAGTTTCCTTGCTTATCTCTTTTAATTAGATCTATTTTTGCTTTTGCTTTGTCTGAAATCGTGATTGCTACCCTTTTTTTTTTTAAACCCCAGCTGAAGCATAATAGATTCTGATCTAGTCCTTTATTTTTTTCTCTGTGTGTCTCTCTGTTTCAAATGTGTTTCTTGTGAACAACATATTGTATAATTCTAGGTTTTAATCCATTCTCCTGCTACCATTTTATGGATGAATTCACCTTATTTGCATTTATATTTATGATTACTAACCATATATTCCCCTCTATCTTATTTTTCCTTGTTCATCTCCCCTTGAATACCATATTACAAGCCCTGAAATCTTTTAATGTGGAAACTGATAAAACTTGTGTTGTTTGTGACTCCATAATATTGCATTGCTTTTTTTTCTGCCTGCTTGCACTATTTTCTTCTTGACCTGGGAGCTTTGGAATTTGGATATAATATTCACGGGAATTTTCATTTTCAGGAGGTGATTAATGGACTCTTTGAATTTCTAGTTTACCCTCTGTTTCTGGGATGTCAGAGCAGATTTCCTTGATAGTTTCTTGAAAGGTGATGTGCATACTCTTTTTTTGATCATGACTTTTGGGTAGTCTGATAATTCTTGAATAATCTCTTCTCACTCTGTTTTACCAGTTAGCTGTCTGTCCAATGAAATATTTCACATTGTCTTCTTTTTTTCATCCTTTGACTTGTTTTATTTTTTCCTGATGTCTCATAGAATCATTGGCTTCCACTTGCCCAATTTTAATTTTTAGGGAATTATTTTCTTCAGTGAGCTTTTGTATCTCTTCGGTGATTTGGCCAATTCTTCTTTTTAAGGAGTTCATTTCTTCAGTGTATTTTTGTGCCTCTTTTACCATTTGGCACATTCTGTTTTTTAAAATTCAATTTTCTTTGGTATTTTTTGTTCCTCCTTTACCAAGCTGTTAGTTTTCTTTTCATAGTTTTCTTGCAGTACTCTCATTTATTTTCCCAATTGTTTCCTCTACCTCTCTAACTTGGTTTTTAAAATCCTTTTAGTGGCCTTCCAAGAATCTTGTTGGGCATGTGTCCAATCCATAATTTTTCTTTGAGATTGTGCTTGTTTTGACATCAATGCCTTCTTTTGAGTTTGTATCTTGATCTTCCCTGTCACCATAGTAACTTTTTATGGCCAGGTTCTTTTTTGTTGTTTGTTCATTTTTCTAGACTATTTATTGACTTTTAACTTCATGTTAAAGTTGGGGTCTGCTCCTGGAGTGTGGAGGGGAGAACTGTCCCAAGCTGCTGTCACCACTGATACAGCTGCCTCCAAGGCCTGCTGCTAATATGCTGTGCTCTGGGTCCAACCACCACCCTGGTGACACAGACCTTGCCTGAAGACCTCCTAAATTGTCTCAGACTGGAAACCTCTTTCACCTCAACCTTTTGCTGGCTCTGCCATTCCAGAATCTGGTTTGAGGAGTCATTTTAAATTTGTTTGGAGGGGAATTTGGAAGAGTTTAGGTGAGTTCCTGCCTCTAGTCTGCCATCTTGGCTCCAAAGTATTATGCTTCAACACAACATTCCATGCCAGTTCTTACTATCTGTGTACCCTAGGGCAGGTCACATCACCTTTCTAGCTCTCAGTTTCCTCATTTGTAAAATGAAGAGGTGGGATGATCTTTGAGGGTCTTTCCAATTTAAATCTGTGATTCCACAGTCCTCCACCTCTATGCCTTTGTATAGGCTTCATCCCTCAGCATTGACTTCCCACTCACATCTGCCTCTTAGACCCCCTAGTTCCCTTCAAGGATCAAATCAATTTCTTCCTATGAAGGCCTTTCCTAATTCCCCTAGTTGGTAGGGTTACCCTCACCCTCACAGTACTTGGTGCTTACTTTGTGCATATTTTGTATTTTTTATCTATGTACACATTGTCTCCCTAGTAGAATGTTAGCTAACTGAGGGCAGGGGCTGTTTTGATTTTTGTGTTTCCATCCTTGATACCTAACAAAGTGTCTAGAACTTAAAAAAATCTTTTCAGATTGAAATGAATAGGATTCCAGGAAGGAGAGCACCTTATTCCATAAATACAACATCTCTCTGCATTTTAATCAACATTCTCATTACCAGAGAGTCATCTTGTGATTAGCAGAGGCTTTCAACTGTCTCAATACTCTGATGAAAAGTGAATGGAAAAGATTTCCCATTTCCAGGAGGAGAAAACCATTTGTCAGAACACACATGAGAACTAACAGTGTTCATTTCTTGAGAAGCTGAGAAGCAACATGATTTAAAATTATGTTGTGTTGCAAATGAATACCCTAATACTGTGAAGAAATCCTCCCAGGAATCACTTTGAGGCAGGAGGATTCAGTACAAAATGTAAAAAGCCTGACCTGAATAAGCTTTAGGTTTTTGTTTAAGGTTGCCCTTGTCCCCTCATCTAGGCAGAGGGTATGCCTGAACAGACTAGGAGTTTACTAAGGCAGTGTCTTTTTTTCTGCACCTCACTACAATGCCCAGACTGGGGCTGTGTATAATCTCCCCTGCTCAAAAGGTGGTGGATGAAAAGGATGATGTTATAGTGATAGAATCTATGGAACCTGATGATTGATTGGTCATGGAGGAAGGTGAAGAGGAGAGTAGACTTTTGAGAGGCATCAGAGTGCAATGCAAAGAGTCCTGACTTGGGGATAACAGACATGGTTGGATGCAGAAAGAAAGAAAGAAAGAAAGAAAGAAAGAAAGAAAGAAAGAAAGAAAGAAAGAAAGAAAGAAAGAAAGAAAGAAAGAAGGAAAAGAAGGAAGGAAGGAAGGAAGGAAGGAAGGAAGGAAGGAAGGGAGGGAGGGAAGGAAGAAAGGGAAGGACAGAAGGAAGGAAGGAAGGAAGAAAAAAAGAAAAGCCCTCTAACAGAGATGAGAATTCCTAGGTTTCTCGATGTTTCCTTGCAGTTTGATGCCTTCACTCTCACTCTTTTTTTCTAGGTAACTGGGGCGTGGGAGACTGCTTTGTAATTTGGGAGTTTACTACCTGTGTGACTTTGGACAAGTTCCTTCATCTCTCAGTCTCCTCTCTATAAAATAAAAGGATCAGAGCTTTGGATCTGATGGGAAAGGATCTGGGTGAAATCCTGGCTCTGTTACTTACCGCCTGAGTAATCTCAGTCACGCTCCTTAAACTCGACGTAGAAACGAGTACGTCCAAATGAGTTCTGTATGGGATACATGAGAACCAATCAAGGGAGGAAAGGTGTTGGGTGAAGGGAGACTCAAAAAAGTTTCCTGCAGATGGTAGGAATTTAACTGGCACTTGAAGGAAGCCAAGGAGGCCAAGGGATGGAGATGAGGAGGCAGAGCATTCCAGGCTCTGGGACAGCGGGAGAAAATGTCTGGAGTCAGGAGACAGAGGAATAGCAAGGAGGTCTGTGTCCTGGATCTTAGAGTGTGTCAAGGGAAATTACATGCAAGAGGACTGGAAAAATACAACCAGTCCCTCCTCCCTCTCACATGTACATCTGTTTCCTCAGCTGTAAGATGCGCTGGAGAAGGCCATGGCAAACCGCTCGAGTATCTCTGCCAAGAAAGCCCCAAATGGGGCCACAAAGAATTGGACACGACTGAAGAGCAACAACATTCTAATCATCTGACCTTCAGCACAAGCCTAGCAGGGGGGTGGCCTTATCCCCATTTTACAGATGGGGAGACAGTCTGAGAGGGGCCAAACGTCACACCTTGTCGAAGGACGGCTCCTAGGACCCTGTGCCAGGAGGTGAGCGCGGATCTTGGTGCCCCACAATTTGTTGCTGCATCACTTGGTTACCTCGTAAAGGGAGGGATCATGAAGGCACGAGACAGCGGGGAGACGTCTAGAAGCCGGGTGTTTCTCGTCTCCGTTAGACGCTTTTTGTTTTCTTGGCATCCAAATGTGTCTCCGGACTCCAGTGAGTGAAGATCATTAGGGACACATGTTGGAATGAGAAGAGGAAGAACGGAATTAAGTCTGACAGGAAGTAAGTTATTCATAGCTCTTCCAGAAGGAAATGTTTCGATGAGCTTAGCCAGACACTAGGAAGGGAGGAGATGATAATAGATGTTGTAGGTGGGAAAAATGATCAAAGGAGCTGAAAAGAATCCTCCTCATCCCCTTTCCAAGCAGTGAAGGCCACCTTTGGTTGGAGCCAAACAGGAGGGGGCCACCTCCAGCTTGGTGTCTGCCCGCTCCTCATAGAATTTTCCAGGCTATCTCATGGTCGGTGGGTTGGTGGTTTTTTGGAATGGGATGGGAGAATGGGAGGGAGCAGGAATATGATTTATGCATGTAATTTCCCCCAAATGCTTATAAGGCAGCCCCTTTGGCACCTTGAGCACATTAGCATTGATTGAAGTGAAGTCTTTAAGAGCAGAACAAATGCCCCCCGTAAATTGTTGCTTCTTTCACTCTGAGTCAGGCTGCACAAGACCTCAGTCAGGCCCTTTTGTTTGCCTGTCTTTGGCCTAAGTGGGCAAGAAACAGACACTATTACCTCTTGGGCAGGGATTAGAGAAAAGGCAGAGCTCCAGGCCTGGCACAGCTCTTTTTTCCTCCTGCCTGTCCCATGCACAGGTTTCTAAATGAATGACTGTAATGAAGCACAAATTAGCAGTTGTGCACTGATCAGGAGAAAATTGTACCATAAGCACCTGGGGCACAGCAGGGAGAGCATTGAAGCAGGCTTTAGGAAGCCCTGAGTTCAAAGCCTGCCCTGGACACTCAATTGCTATGTGACCTTAGACAAGTCATTAACCTCTCTGTGTCTCAGTTTCCTCCTCTGTGAAATGAGAATAATAGAAGTATGTCCCTCAAAAGCTTTTTTTTTTTTAAGGATCAAAGGAGATGAAATATATAAACTGCTTTGCAAAACGAAGTACTTTATAAGGAAGGAAACAAGCATTTATTAAGTGCCTACTATGTGCCAGGCTCTGTGCTAAATGTTTTACAAATATTATCTTATTTAATTCTCACAACAACCCTGGCAGATAGGTATGATTATTCCTGTTAACAGTTGAGGAAATGGAGACAGACAACCCAGGGTCATACTGCTGAACACAGATTAGAACTCACTTGTTCCTGATTCCAGACCCAGTATTTTATCTACTGCTCTACCTAACTCCCTCAAATAAATGATTGTTAGTATTAGTATTAGTTGTAGTCATAATTGTGGTATTAGTAGTTGGAGTTGTAGTCATAGTTGTAGTGGAAGTAGTGGTAGTAGTAGTAGTACTGGTAGTACTAATACAGTAGAATTTTTAGAAAGAGGAATATTTCCTTCCAAAGGTATAATCAGAAGTATACCAACACGCTCCCCACAGTATGCTCTACTCTAGAGCAGCTCGTTCCTGGGGAGGGGAAGGGGACTATGTGCATAGCTTAGCTCAGTTTCTTTATGGCATAGGCCAAGTTCTATGTCCCAAGCCCCCCTCGGGTTTGCATCCCTGGCTTCTCAGGGCTTCCTTGCCAGGCTGGTTAGCTGTATCGCCCCACCTGTAATCTTGGCTACAACGTCAAACTCCAATACTTAAAACGGAGGAGGACACAAAACAAAGAAGAGAAGCGACCACCCCGGGCCCATTTCTTGGAGCTGGGGGCAAAGCAGAGGGAGCGGGAAAGGCAAGTCTTCCTCCTCTCCCCAGTTCAGTCTAGAATGTCCAATGTGGGCACAGCAACTGAAAGTGGCCCCAAAGTACAGAAACAGTGTGGTAGTACTACTTTTAAAGATAAGACAGTTAGTCAAAGAGGCTTCCCCAACCCATGGTAGGGGACATAGCAGGCTCCATGTTAGACAAATGAGGCATGATGAAAAGCCGGGTTGCGTATTATTATTACTATATTCCAATAGACCCTTTTAACTTTTCAAGCTATACTCACATTTATGATCTCTTTGAACCTTACCATACCCGAGCATGGGACAGCTAGGTGGCTCAGTGGATAGAGTGCTGGGCCTGAAGTCAAGAAGATTCTTCTTCTTCTGAGTTCAAATCTAGTCCCAGACATCACTAGCTACGTGACCCTTGACAAGTCATTTAACCCTGTTTGCCTCGGTTTCTTCATCTGTAAAAAAAGCTGGAGAAGGAAATGGCAAACCATTCCAGTATCTTTGCCAAGAAAATCCCAAATGGAGTCACAAAGAGGAAAACACAACTGAAATTGGCTAAACAATGCCACCACTTTGTGCCAAGCACTATGCTAAATGATGAGGATTCAAAGAAAGGCAAAAAGAGAGAAGGCACTGAGGTTGGTGACAACTGGGGAAGGTTTCCTTCAGAAGGTGAACTTTAATTGATACTTGAAGGAAGCCAGGTAGGCCAGGAGGTGAGCCTGGAGAGAGAGGGAGAGAGACAGAGAGAGACAGAGAGTTGCAGGTATGGGGCATAGCCACTGAAAATACCTGGAGTCTGGAGATGTGAGGAAAAGTAGCGGGGGCAGTGTCACTGGATCATAGAGTGTGCAAAACCAGAGTAAGATGTAACATGGCTGGATAGGTAGGAGAGGGCCAGGGTATAAAGAGCTTTAAAAGTCAAACAGAGGATTTGACATTTGATTCTGGTGATGATCAGGAGCCCCCGGAACAGACGGCATAGAGGGTATGTTCACCCTTTAGGAACATCATTTGACAGCTGAGTGGGGCAGGGGCTGCAGTGGGGAGAGGCAGCAGACCACTGCAATAATCTAGCTCGGAGGTGATGTGGGCCCCCACCAGGGTGGTGGCTGGGTCTGAGAAGAGAAGGGCGTGGAGAGGAGAGGTGTTGTAATGATAGAATTTACGACCTTAGTATCAGATCAGATGTGAAGATGAAAGCATGAGAGGTCAAGGATGTCATCAAGGCTGTGATCCAGGGGGATGGTGCCCTCAACAGTAACAGAGAAGTTAGAAAGAGAAATACAATGTGTTCAGCGTTGGATGAATTGAATTTAAAATGTCTATGAGATGTCCGATTTGAGATGTCCAGCAGGCTGCTGGAGATGCAAGACTGGGGGTCGGCATAGAGGTTAAGAGCAGACAAATAGATGTGAGAATCATCTTCATTGAGATGATAATTGAGTGCATGGAAGCTGATGAGATCACCAAGTGACAGTATGGAAGGACAAGAGCAAAGGGAAAAGGACAGAGCCTTGGGAGATGCCTACAGTTGGGGGTGGGCCTCGGATGAACATCCAGAAAAATACCCGAGAAGTGATGGAGCATCTAGAAGCAGAAGCAGGACAGAACAATGTAACAAAAACCTAGAGAGAAGACAGAATAAGAATTGTTGCTATAATTATAAATAACACGTGCCGGGCTTCCTCTGTGCCATTGCTGTACTAAATGCTTTACAAATATTCTCATTTCAGTCTCATGACAACCCCAGGAGATAGATACACGTATTATTTCCATTTTATTGTTGAGAAACTTGAGGCAGAAGTTAAGTCACTTGGAGACTGTTCCAGGATCACATAGACACTAAGTGTCTGAAGCCATATTTAAACCTAGGCCTTCCTGATTCCAGGCTCAACTGCCTGTTAAGTATCAAGAAGTGGGTGATAAACAGAATCAGAGGCTTCAAAGAGGCCAAGAAGAGTGAGAATTGTGAAAACGTCATTGGATTTGGCTGTTAAGTTACCACTGTTCACTTTGGAGAGAGCAGGTTCAGTAGAATGCTAAGTTTGGAAGCCAGAGAGTCAAAAGAGATTGAGAGGAGATCTCACGGAAGCACCATATACACGGTCTTCCTGAGGAGTCTAGTCCCAAAAGAGAGGAAGGATGTGGGACCATAGTGAGCAGGGCTTCAGGATTAAACAAGAGCTTTTTTGGGGGATGGGGAGAAATGGATGTGTTTGTAGACCACAGTGAAGCATCCAGGAGAGAGATTGCAGAAAATTCAGAGCAAGGATAATATAGGAGGCAATCTGTTGGAGAAGACACTCCAGTATGGGAAGAATGGGGTTCCTTGTGCTCATAGAGGGATTATCTTTGGCAAGGAGAATGGTCACCTCTTTGTGATTCAGGATTAAAAGAAGAAATAGTGGTAGAAGGCATCTTAGTGATATTAGATAACGGAATTAGAAGGAGTTCTTAACCAATGGCATTCCCCACTCCCCATGAAATAGGAGGCAAGGTTCTTAGCTGGGAGGTTGAGGGGAGTGGAGTTATGGGAAATTTGAGGAAGGATTAAAAGGTTTGGAAGAATGTTGGATGACTGGGACAGTGAGTTACTTAGGGCAGCATAAAAGGATCACCTTTTGGCAGTCAGGGCCCACTTTAGGTTATCTAACATAAATTTGTAATAGATGCAGTCAGCGCAATTTCATGAGTTTTCTCTATTTTAATTCAGCAGCACATGAGTAGGAGTGAAAGCAGTGGATGGTGGGAGTAGTCCAAGGCTGAGGCTTGACAGAGGAAAATTGGAAATAGGATAAGGAGACAAGGGATTTGGGAGGAGAAGATGGTATAAAGTTGACCTGATTCACCAAGGGGTGAGGATGGAGAAGGGAAGAGTGTAGCCAGTGCATGGGGTGATGGCCTAGGAAAGACCTAAGGGGTGGAGGAATTGGAGGTCACTGTGAGAAGGACAGAGTTAGAGCTGTCAACTGGACCAAGCCAGCCTCTAACCTGTGGATGGCCTGAGCTGAACAGAGCGGGCTAGAGACAGGACAGGCAGGAATCAAACAGAGACTCAATTTCAAAGTGAGGGAAACAGCTTGCAAGTGAAGTCCTCCTTTTCCAGAAGGGGGCTCACCCACTTATGCAGAGGTAGGGTTTCCAAGGGTGAAAACCACAAACAACTGGACCACAACACAGGCATTCTTGGATCTTGACTAAACAGTGTCCAAGTCCATGGCTGGACCACAATAAACAGTCTCCAAGTGGTTAGCATAGTTGAGCCTTATGGTTGTTCAGCAGGGTACAGAACCCAGGTCAGTGTGGCCAGAATCAGCAATGGGGCAACTGGTTGGGTTCACTTGGCAAATAAAAGCACAGGGGATTATTGGAGGTTACAAGCATGGGTATTGTTGTTATGAGAAGCTCAGGGCCCAGCCTGCTTGCTGAGCCTTAGCTCTGGAAAACAGGGTGTCTCTTAATAGTATCTTGACATGTTCCCATTTTGGCTAAAGGGAAAGGGTCTAAAAGAACCTCGACCCTTCTGGGGAATAAAGGAAAAGCAGGTATAAGCCAAGGCACCATGAGAGACCAGTTGGGCCAGGACAAGGTGTGGAGTTGAATAGGTCTTGTATAGCCATTATTTGCTTACAAGCAGAAAAGAGAAGGGGACCAAGAATGTAGAGAGAGAAAATGCCAACACATGCTTGAACCAGGGCCTTAGTGGTTGGGCACAAAACAAAAGAGAAGAGGGGGAAAAAAACTAGGACAGCATACTCAGGCCTCATTTGGAATTTTGGGGCAGCTGACTTATCTTGATGTCAGCTGCTTCTGGCTCCATACTAAATGAAACTTGAGGTCCTCAGAGGGTTCTGCCATCCACTCAGGAGCAGGGGCTTTCTTGAGGTGATCCTGGAGTACACACGCAGAAGTTTGGCTGTTGTGGGAGTAGTCAGGACCTGGTAGGGGCCCTTAGAAACAATGACTGAGTGACAATTCTGAGAAAACTCCTTGCATCACTCTTTGGATCTGAGTTTCTGGTCAGCATAACATAGGTCCTTTAAGTTAAGAGTTTCTAAACAGCACATAGAGATGATCCAGGTTCCCAGACATGCAGGCCTAGAGTCAAACAGTGCAATAAAGTTTTTCATAAATTCATAATCATAACTACATTAGGTCAGGCCACGTTAATGTCACATTACAGATCAGACTACTTAGAGGGCTCACAATGGACTAGTTTTAAGAAGGGAGATTTACATGTCCCCAAAGTAACCAAGAAAACTTGATTATAAACTTCTTGGAAAAAAAAGACCAAAGCAATACAATAGTTACCACCGACATAAACTGACATCAGGTCTCCTTGTATTCTAGTGACCTGTTCTCAATGTCTATTTAACCAGCACATTTTGAATCGCAGATGTCTCATGTAGCTATCTGGTCCCTTGGTATCTTTTCTTGAACAACAGAACAGCTCTGAAGAAGGCTCTGCTTCTCTGGTTCCAAATCTAGCTGTTCCTAGATAATTCTGACTTAATATCATTTAGTACAATCACTTCAATGTCGTTCTCCAATCTGAAAACTTCTGAGAATTTCAGTTTATATACCATTTGTTGTTTTTATTCTTACCTAAATCCTGTACCTGATATAAAAAAATCTTTTTTTAAATTTGTGAGGGTCCAACCATAAAACGAGCTCTTCTGCCTTTTAAAATTATCAGACAGATACTTTAATAAGAGGGAAATAATTTCACTTTCTTTACCATTATCAATACAATTTATGTGTAAAATCCTTAATCCAAGTTTGAGAACTTATTAATGAAACATACTCAAAGTCTTACCTTCCATGATAGATAAATTTGGGAGCCAATTGTATATAGTTCTTAGAGAAAAGAGTCTAATCCTGCTGCTTTCTTAACTTTTTCTATTCTTTTTATTAAAAAAAACTTTTACATTACATTTTTGTCTCATTACTTTGTCTAATCATTCCCCACTTAGGATAACATCATCCCTCTATTATAATTTGACCACGAATACAGGTTGTAATCTTAAGACGTTCATACCTGCATCCTATTACAGTAACTCAGTGACGTTCCAGTATCAATCTATTTTTGAATAGATTTAGTATTGTCCTTACTAAACTTCTTGCTTATAGAAATTTGCTGTAAGAGGAAAAGCAGGACATAGTTACAGCAATGTCATCTACAGTAACAGAAGGAAAAACTCCCTTAGCTCTCTTTGATTCTAAGCATAAGTCATATCTGACAGCCAATCATGTGGTCACAGGATATCAAGAGTGAGGCTCAGGATTAACCAGGTGGGTAAATTTCCTTTTCAGAAAGGAATTAGTACAATGGGGAAATAAAGTCAGGAGGATCCTACCTTGGGCCATCCTAAAGCCATCTCCCAAACTCTTTCCAGGCAGACATTCACCTTGAGCAGTTCCCATACTGCAGCACATGCCATTTTCTACTATTGGCTTCGTGATAATTCAGACAACTATCCCTGAAATCAAAGCTCAAAACAATAGCAAATGACAGTCCCAGGAATTTTTACCTATTGTTTTGAAATTTTACTTTATTTTATTAAAAAAACACTTTATTTAAAGTGTTGAGTTGCAAATTCTATCCCTCTGTCCCTCTCTTCTTCCCCTCCCCCCTCCCTGAGATGGTAAGCAATCAAATATAGCTTGTCTGTGTACAATATGTAAAACATTTCCACGTTAGTCATTTTGTACAAGGAGATTCAAATAAAGGGAAAAAACGAAAGGGAAAAAGAGCATGCTTCAGTCTGTACTCAAACAATATCAGCCCTTTCTCTTGAGGAGGATAGTACACTTCATTGGTAGTTCCTTGGGAGTGTTTTAGATCATTGCATTGCTGAGAATAAGCTAAGTCATTCACAATGCTTCATTGAACAAAATTGCTGTTACTGTGTATAACATTCTCCTGGTTCTGCTGACTTCACTCTGCATCAGTTCATGTAAGTCTTTCCATCCTGCTTGTCATTGCTTACAGCACAATAATATTCCATTACAATCATATACCACATTTTGTTAAGCCATTCCCCAAGTGATGGACACGAGAAACTTGAGGAGGGCTGAAAAGCTTTGGTACTGCTGTGGAGAGTGAGAGAGTAAAGTGATAGGGCAGGTGTTGTTCAGTCATTCATGTCTGACTCTTCATGACCCCATGGACCAGAGCAGGCAGATGTAGAAGGGATATGAAATTGGGAGCAGGTACACAGAGCACAAAACCCAGCAGGAAGCTCATACCCAGATAAAAGTCTTTTCATGAGAGTTGCCCCATTTGTTAGTCTAAGGGTTCTCTCAGCACAGTTACTGTAGCAGACTCATAGAACAACGTGGGCCAGTGAAAATGGCATTGGATCAGGAGTCAAAGGACTTTGTGACTTTGGGGATATCCTTTGACTTCTTTTCTGGGCACAAGTTTCCCTAGAGGTAAAGTGAAGGTATTTGACAAGATGGCCTCTGTTCTACTTCTAAATCTTTAAGCCTGTAGGACTAGGAGGCCATATTTGAGTGGAGAGTCCAGAAGGAGTCTGGGAAATAACCCTGCAGGAATTCTTTGTTTCTCTTCTTTTTAAATTGTCCCTTCATAGTTTGCTACATCTCTTACTATTCTGAGATGGTAATGAAGACCTAGAGTTAAACACAAGCCCTGTCCATCTTGCTGGAAGAGCCCTCCTACTCCTACTCCTTGTAATGTGACTTCTGGTTTTGCCACTGGAAAAAACAAAAACAAAACAAAAGTGCTCTTTTCTTGGCTGCCAATGGTCTCTTAACTGCTAGTGCTTTCCTTCTGAGACACCTTCCATTTACATTGGATATATCCACTATGTACAGAGTAATTTCCATGGTTTCATGTTTTCTCCTCCATTAGACTAGAAACTCCTTGAAGCGGGGACCAGATTTTTGCCTTTCTTTGTATACCCGTGCCTTATCTGGTGTAGTACCCAGAGTTTGGTAAGCACTTAAATGCTTGTTGATGGATGGATCACCTGCTCAGTCTGCTGGACTTTGGCAGTCTTCACCCCATGTGGCCCCTCTGCAGCTTTTGGCACTATAGGCCACTTAGAATTTCTGGATACTCTCTCATCTTTCTACTTTGGCACCTTTGCTCTCTCGTGGTTTTCTTAACCATCTGGCCACTTTTCCTCAATGTCTTTTGCTAGATCATCATCCATGACCTATTCCCTAACCATGGATGTCCCTCAAAGCTCTGTCCTGGCCCCTTTTCTTTTATCTCTCCCACACCTTCGTTCTTGGTGAGAGAAGCAGTTGGTGTAGCAGAAAGGCCAGAGTTTTTGGCATCATAGGACCTGGGTTCAAATCCCAGCTCTGCTACTTTACTGCCTGTGTGACCTTAAACAAGTCACTTAACCCCTTTTGTTCCTTACTTTTCTTGTCTTTAAAAGGAGGGGGTTGTGCTAGGTAATCTCAAAACTTATGAATTTATGATCTCATCAGATCAACCTCCAACAGATTCAAAAATCAAAGAATGAAAAAAAAGAAGAAAATGTGAAATATCACACTTACTCTCTCACTTATATTCAATCTCTCTGTCGATTGGCTACTTCCCTACTGCCTAGAAATATAATCTTGTCTTCCCCATCCTCATTCTCAAAAAACCTTCACTTGATCCCCATCCTTCACCCTAGCTGTTGTCCAATTTCTACCCTCACTTTTGTTTTTAAACTCCTTGAGGAGGCCATCTTTAATTACCTAGACTTCCTTCGACTTTTCCTCAGCCTTTGACATTGTTACTCCCTCTCTTCTTCTTGATATTCTCTTTTCTCTAGCTTTTCATAACATCGTTTACTCACTGCTCCTTCTCAGTCTCCTTTGCTCGATCTTCATCTTCATCGTGCCTGCTAACCGTGGGTTTCCCAAAAGTCTCTTTCCTGGCTTTCCTTCTCTTCTCCCTTGTTTCAACAATGCGGCTAACAGCTTCTGTGGGGGCATAAGATCAACCCACAGCCAGCACCCAGAAAGCTGCCAACAGCACATGTTCTTTTGATCTGCTTAACTAAGAAAAGCAAGGTGAAGGGGTTTGACAAGCTTACTTTAATTCAGCATACAAATATCATTCACTTAGTTCAGGGGAAAAAAAAGCCAGCACCCTGAACTTCAGAGCAAATCACAAACAAAGTACAAACACCAACAGATAGACCAAATATAGATTCATAGTTACCAACATCTAGGTTCAGCCCAGGAGCTCAGAACAAGGGCTGGCCCAGAGTCACGTGCGCCACCACTGCTGAGGCAAAGAGCTCCCAGGAAGACAAGGTCAACCTCTGGTTTTTATATCTTTGTCAGCGTCAGGGGTGAGTCACTCGAGCCACCACTGCTGTGGGAATGAGCTCCAAGGAAGAGGAGGCCAAGCCCTGGTTTTATATCTTTTTCAGTGTCCAGGGTGAGTCGCACATGGGACTCACCCATGTGACCTAAAATCGTCACAAAGAGGCGACTTAAACCTACATGGTCTAAGAGCCTCTGCTGTCCCAGACATGTAAACTAGCCCCCCCCCACCCCCTGGAGTTAGCCCCACCTTGGGCCCCACCTTAGTTGCCAATCCACACCCACCTAGGATTTACACCTAATAGGGGTTTGGGCCTGGGGCTTAGCACTTAGTAAGACTCAATGAAATACACTGAATTACTCAACAAAAACAAAAGCCAAATTTTTCAAGGGGACTTGTTGAACTAAGTGCTAAGGAGCCCATTTTGCTTACCAACACATCCCTCTATACTCTTTCTCTTGCCTATCTCATCAGCCCCCGTTTATTCAATGAACATCTCTATGCAATGATTCTCAAATCTACTCCATCCACCTCTAACTTGTTTCCTGATGTCCAGTATTGCATACAGACTGAAGTGTTAGCTAAATTCAGATAATGTCTAAAGGGGAAATGAAGGATGGGGTATAAAGTGCCTAAGTCACTGGCTTAACAGAGTGTCTACATTAGACGTGTGGATTGGTGGATCCTGTCATGGCCATCCAGGAATAAAGAGAGGAATGCCCACCTGTAAAGCCAGAGCTTCAGGCATGACATGGTGACCTGTGCCAAGAAAACAATAATGGAAAATGAATCAGTTATCTAGGAGGGCACTGACACAAGAGTATGAGTGTGAAATAGGATTCTGGGCACCTGAGAGATTTTTTTAAAAGAAGGTTCACAGTGAGCTGTGCGCAGATAACTTTTCAATTTTATTGCTTTGACAAGTATTAACTGGGGTTGATGAGAATGCACACTTCTTTACCTTTACAAGGTAAAGGTACATACTTAGAAAAATAAAGAGGCACATTTCCCTGACCTGGGGAAAAAATCTGTGAGTTCGCATCTTATCTCAGGAACAAGAGACTACACAACCCTGCTTCAGAAAGCTGTGAACACAGTAAGTGTACAACAGTAAGTGAAGAATGCCCTCTTTTCCTTTTTAGAAGGGTGAGAACATATCCTTCCTCCCTAGAAGGGTGAGAACACTCACTCTTCCTCCTTAGCAGGGTGAGAAGGTATGGCTTGTTCTCACCTTAGAAGGAGCTTCTCTAGATCATTTTAAAATGCTTCTGGTTGTTAAATTCTGACGTTCATAATTAACATTTAGCTACTGCAAAAATGAAAGCCAATGATATCTCAATTTTGGTCTTTCATTTTTCCCCCAGGGCTGGTTTTATAAGACTATTTTTGGTGGTCAGCCTAGTACCATGAATTAAAAGTCTGAGTACAAACAGCCATTAACGGAAAGGATTATAGAGATCATTACTATTTCTTCTTCCAGGGAGTTCCCTTAAAAGCCTGCCTTCTGCCATTATCCCTGGACTGTAGGGAAGTTGGAATGTACTCTTGGGCTTGCTTTATATCATTTGTAGTGTGGTTACATAGAGCCCTTAGCAAAATGTGAATTCTCAGTGGGGTGTATGAGGCAAGGAGTTATTTATTCATTCAACAAACATTTATTTTGTGCCTTCTAGGGACAAGTATGAGGGGATTAAAAAAATTAAATGAAATGTCCAACTCTTTCCTCTGTGTGTGTGTGTGTGTGTGTGTGTTCAGATAGGTGTGTGGAATGGGCTTTATTTGGCTATGAGAGGGTCCAATTCCTGCTGAAGGCTTTTTAAAGGCTGTCCAAAGCTTTTTGCCTCTTTTTGGGGGGATCCATTTTCCGCCAAGAAGAGAGGATTTGATTGTTTCCTTGCCAGAAACACTTCTATTCATCTCTCTTCTGAAAGAAGATGCACTGGCTGTCTACCATACCCTTTGGGTAGGTAATTATATATAGTTTCATGTTGTTATTGTATTCTTTCCCCGGGGTATCTGTCTGTTTTCTCCAATTAGACCACATACTCCTTGAGGTCAGTGACCTATTTCTCCTCATCCTGTCCACTGCACCTAGCACAGAGCTATGGGGGATGGGGTTAAGATCTGTAATCTGATGAGTGTGGGGAACTACTTATGTGGAAAAAGTCTCTACTTATGCAGAGGAGCATTTAGTCTGGAACAAATAACATTCAAGAATTTTCTGGAAACACTGAGAGCTTAAAGCGTTTTCCATTGGTCACATAGCTATCAATAAGCATTTATTAAGTGGTTAGGAGAAGGGAGCAGTGCCAAAGCCAGAGTCAGGGAGACTCATCTGCCTGAGTTCAAAAATTTACTAGCAGTGTGATCCTGAGCAAGCCACTTAACCCTGTTTGCCTCAGTTTCCTTCTCTGCAGACTGAGCTGGAGAAGGAAATGATATGCCATTCCAGTACCTTTGCCAAGAAAAGCTCTAACTGGGGCCACAAAGGGTCAGACAAAACTGAACAATGACAACAACAGGGAGTACCTACAATCTGTGAGGCACTCTCCTAGACTCAGTATAAATGAGACAGTCTGTACCCTCAATATTGATACTAATATTAATTCGGATAGCTAATATTAGCAAAGAGCTTTAATGTTTTCAAAGGGCTTCATATATCTTATGTGTTTATCCTTACAGCAATCCTGAGGGATAGGTACTGTTGCTATTCCCCTTTCACAGATGGGGAAACTGAGGTTGACCAGTATTGCACAGGTAGTTAGTGTCTAAGGCAGGATGTGAACTCAGATCATCCTGACTCCAAGTCCAGTGCACTAACTACTAAGCCACTTTGCTACTTGTGGGATATAATACCGCCTTCAGTTAAGTAGGTGCCATATAATATAGAGTAAATACTTTTTTGTGGGGGGAGGAGCAGTATTAACAAATGGTTAATCAGAAAGGCTTCTTGAAGGAGGTAATATTTGAGCTAATGTATACAAGGCAGAACTTAAATCCAGATTTTCCTGATTTCAAGGTCATCCCTCTATCTTATATACCGTACTACTATGGTCTTAAATGCATATCGAATTTATAAATGATCAAATAAACGTAAGAAGAGGCCAATGGTTACAAGTATTTACATATTTTGATTGGTGAAAAATTATCAAGCTTCCTACTGGTAAGTTATTCTTTACCATCCTTCATCTGAACAGCATGCCTAAATTAAGAATCGAGATGGTCCAGAAGAGAATTATGTTTTTGTTGTTTCTTTGTTTTGGCAAAAACATAGCGCATTCTCTGTTCACGGTACTCTCTTATTCAATAACCTTTAATTGCTCCCCGCTGCCTATCAAATAAAAGATATTTTTCTTACCCTGGAACACAAGACCCTCTGCCATCTTCCTCTACACTACCTCTTCAACCTAATTTTCCGTTGTACTCTCTTAGTATATTGTTTCAGCCAAACTATACTACTTACCATCATCTCTCCCTCCCCAACAGCTTTTAACTCCCCACTCTCTCGCTCTGTCCTGCATCTGTATTTTTGCTCATGCCCTTCCTCCATTCTGGAACGGATTCCTTCTCCCCCCTCACATTGTGACTGGTTCAGATCATTTACCTTTTTCATGTCTAACTCAAGTACCACCAAAGAAAGCTGAATTTGGGGCAAGAGGATTTGGGTTCAAACCTCAGATCTCTTCGACTTACTGCCCAAACAACAATCGTACCATCTCTCTGAGCTTTAGTTCATTATGAAAGGAAGGGATCATATGATCCCTTAAATACCATCCATCATAAAATCTGTGATGCTGGGCTCCCCTAGGACCCCCACCCCAAGATTGAAATGATCTCTTCCCAAGGAAGTCTTACAGCATATTATATCTCTCCTTCACATTGATCCATATTTTAATGCCCCTTCTCTCTAGAAGACTGTAGCAACAATGTTACTTGCAGCTGCTGCAGGGCAGGGAGTGGGGTGGGAAGAACAACAACGTAGGAGGGCTGCTAGCACAGGTTCTTTGATCTGCTTTTCTAAGTAAAGCCACTTAAAAGGGGTTAACAATCTTACTTTAATCAAACATTATCTGTCTATCTATCTATCTATCTATCTATCTATCTATCTATCTATCTATCTATCATTCACTTAGTTCAGGGGAAATACAAACAGAAATTACAAGTAGAAATTATATAAATAGAGCAAACACAAACAACAAAGACCAAGAGACAGGACGACCAAAAGCAATACCCACATAGTTACCAGAGAGAGAGAGGCACCAACATCTGGGTTTTCAAAGCCAAGGGGCTCCTTAATGGCTACCCAGAGTCTCATCTGGCTACATCACATGAACACTCTTCCCATGAGTGAGGCCCAAACCAAAATGCTAACCTCAGAGTATACATACCCTTCTTCAGGGCCAGAGGGCCTCACAACCCTCATGACCCAGGCTCACGTGACTGAGGCTTCCAAGTGACTTAAGTAGGTCGCATAGGCCTATTAATGGATGAGAAAGAACTCCCCATTAAGCAAAAATACATTGACAATGCAAAGACATTGCATCCCTGACCAACTTCCCCAGTATTGGTTGTTCCTTTTTTCATGTCCGCTGATATACAGGATTTGGAAGAGGAGTGGAAATAATCCTCATTCTTTACTGAGGGCTCATGGTATAGTGAATGGAGTGCTGGAGTGGGAGTCAAGAAAAATGAGGTTAAAATCCAAATGCAAACATTAACCAACCGTGTGACTCTGGATAAGTCACTTGTCCTACCTCAGTTACATCACCTGTAAATAAAATGGTTGGACTTGGGGACCTCCAAGGTCCCGTCCAGCTTCAAATCTCTGATATCTATGAATCTTCTGCCATTGCTAAGTACATGATTTCTTTTAGGTTCATGCCATCCACCTATATAACCTTGTTTAGATTTTTAATACTACCATCTATTGATCTCTAGCTCACTCTCTTCCCTTTTCTAAGGAGCTCAGTGCCTGGTTCGGTCTTCTTGTTGACGCTAACCACTACCCTCATTCTTGAGGGTCCTTGCTGACTTCCCTTAGAACAAAGCCTCCTAGTTTATCATGTCCCTCAACTCCCATGATCTGCATCTGCACTTTCCTTCAGATATATACTGAGCTTGTTACAGCTTATACCTCCCCGTTCCCCAAATATTCACTACCTCAATGGTCTTGAACACTGAAATTTTCCAATTTTGGTCACAATTTCTTTTCCAAATTTAGTGCCCCTTTTTGGCCTCACTGTTTAGGCAACATTAACACTAGATGTGTAGTCAGAGGACTTAGGTTTAATTCCCATCTCTGCCACTTGCTATCTGTATGACCTTAGGTAAGTCACTGTGACCCAGTTCTTCAACTAGAAAATGAGGCAGTCAGACTAAGCAGCCTAAAAAGACCCAGCTAGCTCTAAATTTATGGTCCCAGGATTCTTTATTTCATAGCCATGAGTCTTTAACTAGCTCAGTACTCTTACCATCTCCTTATCTCTAATCCTTTTTCCACAGCTGAAAAAAAGAAATATCACAGAAACTGTGCTCGCTACTAATCCATGTGTTCAGCCTTTAGCTAGGCTTCTGTTGCTGTAAAGTAATATTTTTCATTCATGTCTTGCTATCTTATGCTGCATTGAACTTGTTGCATGATAATGTAACAGTGACTGCATTGTCTGTGTAGCTTTCTCTGAGAAGTCAGCACCACAGACAGCAGTGAATGTCAATGGCAGGAAGTCCTCCCCTTCTCCCATCCCCGACACCCCCCCCCTTCCCTCCCCCTGCCCCAGATCTCAGGGCTATTTCCATGATCTCCACTCATGGTGACTGTCATGGTTAAATAACAGTTTGTTGGATTAGATAAAAGCATAACAAAATGCAAACAACAGACATCTGTCAAAAACTAGAACCATCTCAACTCTGCATCCTATCTCTCATGACCTCCCAGTCCCCAGGGTAGAGCCCCACTCTTATTGGCTCTTACTGGAGGGTGAGAGAAACAGAAATTTCATGGGCTAAATGCAAACCTTCTGACTCCTACCAGGTGCAAGGAAGCCTTGTGCCAGTTACTCATAACAATTAGCATGGACTAGGAGCAGAACATTTTGCTCCAGCTTGAATGGCTACAGAAACCTCAACTGCAATTTACCACTTTCCCCATGCCAGTTTCACGTCAGGAAATTGACCAGAATTCCCTCCTCCCGCTGCAAACACCATTGCATAGTTCACTATCACCTTTACTGTTATCATCCCAAACACAGGGCTTGGAGGGTGCAAATGCCTGGAGGTGGTAGACACAGACTGAGTTCAGGGAAGATGGGTAGTCTAACATGATTGGATCATTGAGTTCATAAATAAAGGAAGGAAACATATTTGTCAAGCATCTACTCGTTAAACACAGGGCCAGGGGCTAGGCTAAGCCCTTTGCAAATATTATTATAATGTATCCTCACAATAACCCTGGGAGGAGGTGCTATTATTATCATCCCCATTTTACAGCTGAGAAAACTGAGGCAGACAGAGCTTAAGTGACTTGCCCAGGGTTGCACAGCTCGGAAGTATCTAGGGCTGGTTTTGGACTCAGGTCTTCCTGACTCCAGGCCCAGCATTCTATATCCATTGTTCTGCCTAACTCCATGCACAAAGTGAAGGGTATGGCTCATGACTGGGCAAATACCCGATTGAAGAGTATGGGAAATGCCAGGCAGAGTGATTTGGAGTCGATCCTGGGTAGAGACTTTGAGCCGAGTCCTGCTCCAAAGGACTCCGTTCTGGTCAGGATGGATTAGAGACAGGGGAGTCTGGAGGCAGGGGGACCAATCAGGGGGCTATCGTGACCGATCCGGAGGTGGCCCAGGAGGTGGCTTCTCTGGGACCAATGAGGCCTCTTTGCCAGAACCCAGGAAATGAGCTATGATGTTCTTGAAATAATCCCATTTTGAAGAAATGAGGACCTGAGTGAAAGCATTTTTTTTAGCCCTGTGCTAAAAAGCATGGCCTGAAAGCTGACTGCACAGAGGGGTGCCCTCTTAAGACTTCGTGACTTTGTTGTTCCTACGACGTGTTGACATCTGCCTGCTTGCCCTGCTCAGGATCACAAATTCACCAGAGCTCATTCCTATGGTATTCGGAGCTCCTTCCTAAAATTAGCAGCCCTGCCTGTCCATGCTAGGACACCATGTTTTCAGATCTTGTCCCTTCGGCTTCCCATGTTCATTAAAGGCTTTCCTACTGGACAAGACAAATTCTTAGAATCCTCCACCGGGCTTTAAATAATAATGTCATACAATTCAAATCAGTTCAGCAGACATTTATTAAATACTTACTATGCATCAAGGTGGCAAGAAGACCTGAGTTCAAATCCAGAATCAGATACTTTCTAGCTGTGTGACCCTGGGCAAGTCACTTAACCCTGTTTGCCTCAGTTTCCTCATCTATTAAGTGAGCTGGAGAAGGAAATGGCAAACCACACCAGTATCTCTGCCAGGAAATCCCTAAATGGGGTCATGGAGAATTGGACATGACTGAAACAACGGAACAGTAACATGCATCAGTCAGTCAACAAGGATTCTGAGCATGTGCTATGTGCTAGGCATTTTGCTATGTGCTAGGCATTTTGCTGGGCCTTAGGGATATGAAGTCTAAAAGAAAACAGTCCCTGACCTCAAGGGGCTTCCAGTAGGAAGGAAAATATCTATAGATAAGTAATTGAAAACTGAGACAGAAAATGCAATGTAATTTCAGGTTGAATTTCTTGTGATGTTAGAGAGAAGGGTAGTCAGGAAAGGCTTCGTATAAAGAGGAGCCCATGAGGTGGTCTTCCTTCTCGAAGGAAACTAGGGATTGGAAGAGCTGGAGATGTGGAGAGAGCTACTTCCCCCCAGGAGTGGGGGCCGGGGCAGGGTGCACCTTGAGCCAAGGAAGAAGGCTGGGAGATGGAATGTCCTCTCCTGGGAATAGAGAGCAGGCCAGTTTGGTTAGAATGCAGAGAAAGTGAGGGGTTGTAATGGGAAACTGGGCTGTGAAGAGAAATTGGAGCCAAATTCTGAAGGGATTTAGACACTAAGGAATAGGGATAAGGACCTGACCTGTGATTTCATTGTCTAGGGCACTCTTCAGGAGAGGAATTGCCTTCCATGGTGCCAACTGGCACCCTCTTTGCACATAATCTTAGAGAGAGCTGTCTAAAGATGTGGGGGCCTTGCCCAGGGTTGCATAGCCAGTGTGGTCAGACATGGGACCTGAACCGGGGTCTTCTAGGCAGCAAGGTCCACACTTGATCCACTAAGCTGAGCTGCAGAACAGCTGGCATTTCTAGTAGACTTCTAGGTTTCCAAAATGCTTCAGTACATTATCTCCCAACATTTAGAGGTAGGTGCCGTTATGATCTCAATTTTACAGATGAAGAAACCAAGGCTCAGAGAACCTAAGTTATTTATCCATGCTCATCCAGCTAGAAGTGTCAGAGGTAGAATGTGAACCCCAGACTTCCTTCCTCGAGTTCCAGAACTGCATTCACTTTGACGTTCAGTCATTCACTCATGGACTTTGCCTGTGCGGTTTTCTTGGCAAAGACACTTGTGTGGCTTGCCATTTCCTTTGGTGTGTTCTCATTTTACAGATAAGGAACTGAGGCAGATAGGGTTAAGACTTGTCCAGGGTCATTCAGCTAGCAAGTGTCTGAGCGTAGATTTGAACTCAGATCTTCCTGCCTCCAGGCTAGGTACTCTATCCACTGCACCACCTAGCTGCTCTACTTTATTCACCATACTATGCTAAACTATAGCCCTAAAGTAAGGTCACACTTAACTGCTCATGTTAATCAATTGAAATGCCATGGTATGGAACAAAGAACACTTGGATGTAGAGTCAGAAGACCTGAGTTCAAATCCTGCCTTGGACTCTTATTAGCAGTGTGATTGTGGACAGTCTGCTTAAGTGCCTCAGTTTCCTCATACATAAAATTATGGGATTAGATATCATGTCCTCTAAAGTACCTCCAGTTCTTAATCTACCATCCTTTGGCCTGGGTTCAGAGCCCAGCACTGACCTTTGATAGGATCATCATCAGGGATGGGTTACCTTATTTTTCTAGGCATTGGTTTCCTCCACAATAGGAACACAACAATTATTCTTCTTTCTTTTTTCTTGTGGGGAAAACACTTTGGGAAGTTGACTTAGTTGAGCTTCCTCTGGGCCCACCTGGTGGTAGACTCAGTGGGGAAGGAAAAAGAGGAAGACAAAGTAGGACCTTTGGTGAGCTCCCAGGTCCTTGGGAAAGCATATTTGGCTGATTTGAGGATTATCCTTTACCAAGTTCTGTCTCCCACCTCCATGCACAGGCCTGGAATGCCCTCGCTCCTCACCTCTGCCTCTTAGAATATTTAGCTTCCTTAAAAGCTCAGCCCAGATGTCACCACCACTTGAGAACTCTCATTATTCCTAAAGTTATAAGTGTTTCCCTTTCTGAAGTTAATTTGTGCTTATTTTGGGTTTATTTTGTATTTATTTATCTGTGCACATGATATCCCCTGCTGGTACCTACAATAGTTTCTGGCACCCAATGGGAAATTAATAAGTATTTGTGAAGTTGAACTGTTTGTCCTTCATTCTTGAAGAGGACCATGACATCAGGGAAATGATGACATGACTTGCAGTTGTCTTTGTTTTGAGTGAGGGAGGGCTTTGCAAGGTCACCAGCCACACTTTCTCCTCCAGAGCCATCTGGGTCCAGTGGCCAGATATTCATCGGGATGACTAGAGATGGCCCAGGATGCATTGGGAGACCCTGGCCCTTTTAAGGAGAGATTGAAGTGAATTGAACTGTCAAGACATTTGATATATGAACCATCAGACATGTAAAACAATTGACAGTCAATTAAGAGTTTAACTGGATAATAATGAACAAAAAGATATTAGAGAGAGGAAAGGGTCTTTGTGGGTTATCAGGGTCTTTGAAGGTGCAAATACCATCTGGTTGATACCTGAGTGCTTAGGGACAGTAATAAGGGGTGGGGGTGTGTGTGTGTGCGTGTGTGTGTGTGTGTGCCTGTATGTGTGTGTGTGTTTGTGTGTGTGTGTGTGTGTGTGTGTAGAAGGAAGGTTCAGAAGATCGTAGACTTTCAGCCAACAGGGTCTCCAGAAGTCTTCTTGTCCAGCCATCTCATTTGCAGGTAAGGAAATTGAAGCCCAAGAAGGGAAGGAATTATTCAGCGTTGCATGGTGGGTCAGATCTAAACCAGAAGCCTCTGGACTCCTGGCCTGATTCACCTCTTTGCTTACCACCTGGGAGAACGTGCCATTTTTCAGAGACCTGTGTGGTGGAGATTTCTATGAACTGATCAACGGCCCAATGCCACTGTGTTTGACACTCAGCAGAATGCTTTATCCTCTTAGAGCAGATAGTCTAGATGGGAAGATAAGACAGAGACAGTAAAGCATAATGGTACAAAGCAGCCTGTATATCAGGGGTCCCCCTCTGGAAGGAGGATTGACCTTTCACTTCTCCAAGCATTCAGATGGGGGTTGGGGAGGCCAGCCTTGAAATTTTTGAACAGAATTGGGTGAAGAAGAGAGGATGCTGCTGCTTCCCCTCTCCTTCCTCTCTGGCATTGTGGCCAGAGAGACCCAAGGAAGTGGCCAATGACTTAGAGCTGGATAAGGAAAAGACCCACGATCTTGCGCAGAGCCAGGTGATACAGCAGCCGTTAGCGGCTGTTTTGGTGACCTCGATGCAGGGCCAAGGGGAGCAGGACATTCGCTGGTTTGGGGTTTAGGTCTGATCCCTTGTAAGCTGCACCACGGTGGGTCGGTTCCTGCCTCTCTCGATCCAAGTTTACTCATCTGAAAATTTGAATTAATAATAGTCACATTTATGGAGTTTTAAGTTTTACATCTGATCTTCACAGTCTGTTATTATGCCCATCTTACAGATAAGGGAGGCTGAGAGAAAAGCAGGACTTGAACTCAGGTCTTTCCAGTTCCAAGTTCATCTGTAAGAGATGATTGAACTTTTGTTTCCACGGCAATCATGTGATGCATGATTTGTGAAACCTAAGGAGTCATGCTTCTCAAAAAGTCTCCTACTCATTAATTACTTCAAGAAATAAAACCTGAGGTGGGAGATGTAGCCAGAGGTTGAGAGCAGACTGAGAGGGCCTCTTTCCTGTGTAACATCTGCCAGGCCAGGTGAAGCTCCCTAAAGATGAGGCCTGTTAACCCAGAGACTGTCTTAGAAGGCGGGGCTTTCCCTATGGATATCCTGGGTTGAATCTTCAACTCACACTTCGGTCAACTCTTATCAATTGAGAAAGTTCCTTTCTCATGCTCTTGAGATCATAAAATCTAAGTGATGCAGACATCCTGGGAGGAGATTAAAAGTATTTATGGCCTGTTATTCCTTTACTAAATAAAGTGTAAGGAGAATGAGGGTGAAAGGGGGGAGGGAATTGAAATATGGAAATGAGAGATGTAAGCAGGGGTAGAGGCCCACTTGGTGTGGGTTTTAGATAGGCTGTAGACCCTGAAATGCCAGTGGAGAACAGGGGAGGGAAATGCGAATCAGAATAAGACATAAAAGGCTTAGTAACTGTCTGAAAGAGTGTGTCTCTACCCAGTTCTTGAGGCCAGAGACCAATAAATAAAATCTTTCTTTAATTCACTGACTGCCATGTGCAGTTTTTTGGTATGATGATTATTTCTGACAATCACTGTCCTCTGTGCTGTCTAGCTGTTCCAATACTGTTGTTACAGGATTGTTACTGGATAAGCGCATTGTGAGTGTTAAAGTTACTGTGTCAAGATGAATGATTCATGGTGTTCATAAAGAAATCAGGAGGAGGAGGCAGAGGAGGTGGAGGAGACAGTAAGATTGTAGGGACATGGAGATGCTTTTCTCTGGCCAAAATGCAGCCTCAAAGCTGGGATCTGGGTGGTGGTGTGGCTGCTTACAGATCTACATAACAAAAGCAAGAATACAAGTTAGGTGGGTGGAGAACACTGAATTCTTCTCCTTTATCTCTTGTTCAGAATCAAATTTTCTCTCCTACCAAAGCAGAGAAGACCTTGGGAATGTCTAACCCTAAGCAGTTGTCTGAGGCGAAGTAATGTTCACTTTGGTTTGGAAAGTCACAGGTCTGAGAGATGGGGCCATAGGGTAAGAGACTGATAAGTCCTTTCCAGGAGGGAGCAACATCAGATCTGAAGCAGTTAGATGGTATCACTTTACCACAGTGGTAAAATTGGAGTCAGGGACACCTGTATTCAAATTCTGTCTCAGATACCTAAACATTCTTTTCCTCAGTTTCCTCATCTGTAACATGAAAGTTAAAAGTGGCCTCTAAGTTCCCTTCCAACTCTGAATCAAGATTCCATGATTATTGTTGCAGAGCTGGAAAGAGCTGGATTCCATGATTATTGTTCCCCATATAAAAGGGGACGGTAGAATGAGAGAGGCTAGAGCATATGTAGGCAGTACCAGGCTGGATAGTAAGTAGAGTACTGGGGTAGAAAGTGGAGCTTGGCTGGGGCTAATTTATATAAAGGTCAGCCTGGGAAACTCAGCATCCAGGGTGGGAGATGCTTTATAAAAGCTCCTTGAGTTGATTTGCTCATTTTTAAAAAGCAGCACGATCTGAATTCAAATACAAGTTCTACCCCTTGTATCCATGTTAGCCTCTCTAGACCTGACTCCTCATCTGTAGGATGAGATGAAGTAGAAAGCCTGCAAGGTCCTTTTTGCTTTCGATCCGCAGTACTATGACCTTACCAGAATGCTAGCTCAAATGTTCTCCTCCTCAAGAGAGTTCACGAGATCATAGCTCAAAGAAACCACTTCATCCAAACCCCCTTAATTTACAGAAGCAGAAACTAAAGCCCACAGAGGTGTTTCTTGCTCAAACTCATCATTGGCCAGTCGTTTTTCAATCATATCTGACTCTTTGTCACCCCATTTGGGGTTTTCTTGGCAAAGGTACTGGAGTGGTTGCCATTTCTTTTTCCAGCTCATTTAACAGACGAGGAAACTGAGGCAAACGGAGTGAAGTGACTTGCCTAAGGTCACACAGCTGTAAATGTCTTCCTGTCTCCAGGCCTGGTGCTTTATCCACTGCACCACCCAATTGCCCAAGTTCACATAGGTAGTAAACATTGGAGGTAGGATTTGAATCTGGGTCCTCTAACTCCAGAACCACTGCTCTTTCTACTTCATCAAGATCATTTCGTATAGGGCTTGTCAGGGATATCATCAGACAGGAAGTGGATTTTTAAGATAAGCTTTAGATATTTGGAGAGAAGGGGTGGCAGAGGGATAGTTTATGGTTAGGCTGGAAATAAGCAAAGGTAGATTTGGAGCCTGGACAGCTTCGGCCGTACATCTGGGAGAGGTGACTGGGCCAGCAAGGCTTGAGCATAGATTCCTAGGGCAGAAGAGTGAACTGTAGTCCTGGAAAGGTAGAAAAACAGGGGGAGAAGAGGGGAAAATGCATAGCAGCCAGGAGAAACCAACGTAAGCAGCACTTTCAGGGTTAATCTTCCTTCTTGCTTCAATTTTGGAGGATTCCTTCCTGTGCAATGATTTCCTTATTCAAGAGCTGAGCTTTTGTAGCACACACATCCCCTGGGCAACAACCTAATGTTTGAAAAATGTTCCACACTCAGGGACAAAGGAGCAAAACCTTCATAAAACTGCTACATTTCCTATTCACTGGGGAGGAGTAAAGAAAGGATGAGTCATCCAGCCCCCAGGCTCGGCTGTCTGCAGCCTCCTCTTTCCAAGAGAAATGGACCCCATTCACAAAATGCCAATTCCTTCCCAGGCCCCACTGCTCCTGTACGTTTGTAGGTAGAAGGCTCAGAGATTTAATCAGATTCACTAATTTTACCCAAATTCAACCATTCAACTAAAGATCATTTTTTAATAGGAAAGAGAAGAGTTGAGGGATTTTGCATCATCTTTTCTGGTGAACCTCTATTGTATAATGATAACACTATTACTAATGTTGACAAAAATGGCAACAGGACAGAGTTAATAATTAGGGAGGGATTAATAATAATAGAATAAGTGTGATAAATAGAAAGGGAATAATAACTGATGAGTTTGGGATCTGGACCCCAAAAAGGAAAAGCCCACGTCTTTGGGTTCTGGACCCCAAAAAAGGAAAGCCCATGTCTTTGGGATCTGGACCCCAAAAAGGAAAAGCCCCTGGACTTTCCCATGAGGCCCAGTCCCTGGCATTCACCTGGGGCAATCAGCCCTTCCCAGTTAATGAACTGCCCTTTCATTCTCTGCACTTGGCCCTGCCCTAGACCACCACTCCTTAGTTCCATACAGACCCCCTCCTTTCTTCCCACAGTCTTCCATATAAAAGATCTATCTTGTTTCCATGAAGATACTCAGATTCAATATGGCCAGCTTATATCAGTGATGCAAATGCCCAGCATCCTAAAGAGTCCAATCAATGCTGTGATTCTGTGAGAGTCTGGCCAATATGGCAGATTATTAATAAACCATGTTTTTCTTGGGCTGAAAGAAGGCTTGGGTTGAATTTATTTGGGCAGAACCCACGTGTTGATATTTTGGGGCCCCAGCACCTCTAAACCTCAACATAATGATGATGATGATGATGATAACAATATCATTTTAATAGTACTTTAAGGCTTTAAAAGACCTAATACATAACTAATGGCATCCCACTCTAAAGCCATTTAGGGGTCCCAGAAGTCTCTTTCAGAATCAATGCAATCTTTCCTGTACTAACTCTAAAGGCTGAAAAGTGCTTTATCTTGAGGGAGGCCACCTAGTTTGGTGAAAAAGCTCAGGCTTTGGAGTCAATCCAAGAGGCTCAAATCCTGACCATCAGGACAAGGGACATCACACAGGTGATTTCACCTCTTCAGCCCTTTAAAGATGGGAACAAAAATTTAAGTGCCTACTATGCTATAGTCACTATGCTAAGCACTTTGTAAATATTATCTCATTGCATCCTCACAACAATATTAGTATTATTCCCATTTTCTAGAGGAGGGAACTGAGGCAGATGCTATGTGACGATGAAGGTCACACAGCGAATAAGTATCTGAGGCTAGATTCGAGCTGAGGTCTTCCAGACTCAGCAACATGTCCACTGCCCTATTAAGCTGCCTCTGTAGTGTGAGATAATCGGGCTTAGATGACCTCTGAGAACCCTTCTAGCTCGTAGTCTATGGGCATATATTACTTCCTTACATACAACGAGCTGTGATCTCAGTTCTGGAACTGAGCAGGACCTTAGAGATTGCTTTGTTCAACTTCCTCTGGTTTTAGAGGTAGGTCTAGAAATGTAGAGTGATGTCATGAGGCAATAAATGAGATCTGGGATTTCAAGCCGTGTCCTCTCACTCCAAATCCAGGTCTCTTCCCTCTTAAAACATTTCATCAGTCTCTGGGGTAGTAGTCCTTCCAGATATCAGTACCTAGATATATTGTACCCATTTTACAGGTGAGGCTCCAAATTACTAATCATAGAGCTAGAAAGTGTCATAGGCAGGATTCACATATAGGTCTTCCTGATTCTAAGTTCAGAGCTTTATCTTTATTCTAACAGACCGTACATCCATATAATACTTTACAATTTAAAAGGTAGCAGAGCATAGTGAATGGAAAGCCGAACTTGAGTAAAGAACACGTAGATAAAGGTCTTGCCTCCGAGATACTGGTAGGTGATCCCAGGCAAGTTATTTGGTTTCTGTGACTCTCTGTGTCTATAACTTACAGAAGAAGTGCTGGTCTGCATTGTTGCTAGGGGATTTTCTCATTGGGGAGGTTCTCTGCAATCTATGAACTCACAGGTCTGGACCAAAAATAATGAACAAGAACAACTTTACAGATCACAAAATGGTTTGCTTATATCATATCAGTTATGAGCTGCTGACAAGTGAGGCATCCTCATTCAAAGTGATGTACTCTTAGGTTTGTGCCATACATGCAAATGGCATATGTGGAATGGCCCATAGACATTCCTTCCCTCTAAACATCCCAGGTTTGCTTCAATGCCCCAAACCTTCCTAACTCCCTCTGGACTATGGTACTCACAGTAGTGACTTGAAAGAGGAACTCTCTGACATTGTGTCTCTTCCTTTAAGATCATAGATTTAGATTAGAGCTGGAAGGTTCCTTGAAGGCCATTGAGTCCAGTTTCTTCATTTTACATATGAAGAATCTGAGACACAGAGACTTTAAGTGATTTACCCAGTGTCACAGATAGTGAAGATCTGGAGATGGTTTTGAGCCAAAATCTTCCTAATTCCAAGTCCATGCTCTTCACCTTCATCCTCCTCTCCCCTTAGTGCAATGGAGACTGACATGAATTAGACTTGACTTTTCTTTCCTTTGACTTTCCCAGTGAGATATTTCTATTTCCAGCATGAACTTCTGCTGTCTTTTCCTCTCTCCCTTTTTTTCTCTGACTTGTCCAATTATGTCAAGAAAATCTTTTCCCTTCTTTGGTACATTTTTAGCTCAAGAAGTAGCCCTAATTGTCACTCTTGGGCACCAGAGTAGTGCTCTTGGTAGGGTTTGATCAAAAAAATGGAAAGCTGTAAATTCGAAAGAGAAATTAGACCCAACAGAGAAGCAATGACATCCTACACTGAGAAGCTGCACAAGTCTCTTTCAGAACCAATACAGTCTTCCATTGACTAACTCTCTTCCCCAGTTAAACCATTTTCCCCCCTTGGGCATCAGAATTACCAATAAAAACCATTGCTACTTTCACATTTTTACATTTTCTTCCTGTCTTCATTAATTGCTATTATTAAAGATCTTTCTAATTTTTTTAATTGCAAATCCTTCCTTCCTTCCATCTTTCCTTCCTTCCTTCTTTCCTTCTTTTCTTCCTTCATTCCACAAAGGCATGTTCATGGTAGTCTGAGGACCATTTTAGAATAATATTAAAAATTAAATGTTCATAGGATGCTTTATGGCTTACAAAATAGATTATACAATATATATTATATACAATACAGATTATAGCCACATGACCCTCTCTAGACCAATCCATTTCCTCTCCACCATACCAAGAGATTAAACATGTAATAATTTCTGACATGGCTGTTGGGGCCCAAGCAAACTTCTGTGGCCTGGATCTGGAAAGTGGAAGAGAGAACAAGGTGAAGAGGCTGGTTTTGATGTTAGCCTGTGCTATATCTGAATGTTCTAGTGTGGCCTCATTGCTGGTAGTGGGGGAGGTGCTAAATGTAAGCAGTTAAACCACGCTGGTCTGATTGTATCCACTGAAATATAGCATTGAAGAGAAGAGGGTGGAGTTTCTTGATGAATGGGGGTACTGTAAATCATAAGAGTATTCATTGGACAAATCTGCCCACACAGCACTTCTAGTCTAAGAGAGGAACAGAGAGGGAGCTTAAGGAAAGAGGTAGTCCGAAGTCAGAGAGCTTGGATTTTATCCATCGTTCTGTTGTACAACCAGTCAATGGACACATGGCACAGTTTCTTTCCAAAAAGTACTTTCTGAAACTACCCCTGCCTCAGTCCAGATTCTGGTCTTCTCTTCCCTATGTAGGAGGTGAGGTGTAGTTGTATTCTCACCACCTTCAAATGATGCATAAAGCACAGGAGAGAACAGAGGTGAGCAATTCTATAAAGCATCAGTTGCCAAGAAATACAGTCAGGGCAAAAGGGTTGGGGGATAGGAATGGGTGGAGAAGAAGTAATTTTTTAAAAAGGTGTCCCTGTTTCTATTGGCTCTTTTCCTCTCTCATTTCCCTCCTCATTTGTTACCCCTTTCCTTTTAGGGTTTTATTTTTTCGTTCTTCTATCCTGCTTTTACTTGGTTTATATTTCTTCTATTTATATTTCTTCTCCCTCTTTTTTTCCTCTCAAATAGATTTCCCCTTCCTTTCTTCCCCTTCATCTAATTCCGTTCACTAGGTTTTAAATTTCTTTTTTGTGCCCCTTTACAAAAAAGATTTCTTTCACTTTCTTCACTATCTATCTTCTCTTTCTGTTTACTCTAGACCCTTATTCTTTGGTTCATGACCTCTTTAATTACCTGGTCTCTCTATTTTTTCTGTATTCTTCATATAGTCAAAACTTCCAAGGTATCTATTTTAGGCTCTGTCCTTAGGCACTTTCTGCCACTCCCTTATAGGATTGATCTCATAAATTCCTCTTTTCCATTGTGCCTCATTTACTAAATCTGGAGGCTAAATCTCCAGTAAATGTTTTTCCTGTTTATTTGTTTATATTCAAGGTCTTTGAGATTTCTTCTTCTTGAAATCCTTGGTACTTGTGTCGGTAAGGCAAAATGGGCTCCTTAGCACTTGAGGAGTTTGGCTTTTGTTTACTTTGAGTGAAAGTATTTTCAGCTGTTAAGTGCTAAGCGCCAGGCCCAAAGCCCTATCAGGTGTGAAACCTGTGTGGGTGTAGATTAATGACTTAAGAGGGGCCAACTCGGGAACCAATGGTCTGTGGTCATTGAGGTAGGACTTGAGAACGCCAGAGGCTCGGCTAAGAGGAAAGGGGAGCCAAGAGGCAGCTACAGCTGAAGCTGAAAAAAGCCAAAGCAGGAGGTGCGGAAGCAGAGACCACCTGTGTGTAGACCCAGGAGTGCGAGCAAGGACTTGAGGCCAATAAATATGATTTGGTTAAATACTATCTTGTTTTTCTGTGGCCTCCTGGTTATTCTTGTGAGGCAGGCCTACTGGGCCTGGAGTCTTTTGGATAAGATGTCGGAATGGGGAGGCTGGTTGGCTAATCTGTTGCTGTGGGGCCTAAATAAATGTTTTGTTGCTTTCTACTTACAGAATCTCTCATACCTTGCGGTTTTGAACCATTCATAAATATATATATATATATATATATATATATATATATATATATATATATATAAGTGTATTTGAGATCATAAATTTGGCCTTCCTACTACAGTACTCTCATTTTTCTTTCCCCCTAATACCCCTCATCTTATTTTCCTTATCACTCAATTCCTGACTCTCTCCTTTCTGATTGTGGTTTCCTTAGGTGCTGAATCTCCAAGTGTCTCAGCATCTTTTCACACTGGGAAATTCATGGTTCACTAGCCTAGGTCTCTGCCCCAACTGACTTTTGGGTGGTCAGAAATGCCCCCAGATAGATGCTGTGTGCTCTCCCTCGGTCTTGGTGGAGTGCTGCACAGCTCCCCACATGCAGGGTGTCTTATTCTGGTGATCTGTCTCACTCCCTTTTGTTTTTTAGTTCTCTGGCCTGGTGTACTGGCAGTTCAGAGCCTGGTTTCCCTGGCACCGGGAGTTCAGAACTTTGTAGAACTGGTACTTCTGGGTTGTAGTCTCCAGCAATCTTTTTCTTCTAAAGGTCTGTGGCCCGAATGGCTGTTGGGGCCCAAGCAAACTTCTGTGGCCTGGATCTGGAAAGTGGAAGAGAGAACAAGGTGTAGAGGCTGGTTTTGATGTTAACCTGTGTTGTATCTGAATGTTCTAGTGTGGCCTCATTGCTGGTAGTGGGGGAGGTGCTAAATGTAAGCAGTTAAACCACGCTGGTCTGATTGTATCCACTGAAATATAGCATTGAAGAGAAGAGGGTGGAGTTTCTTGATGAATGGGGGTGCTGTAAATCATAAGAGTATTCATTGGACAAATCTGCCCACACAGCACTTCTAGTCTAAGAGAGGAACAGAGAGGGAGCTTAAGGAAAGAGGTGGTCCGCAGTCAGAGAGCTTGGATTTTATCCCAGAGTACCCTTTAGTGTTGGGTTGAGTGCATGACCACCAAGCAAGTATGACTTCCAGAACATGACTGTCATAGAATAGGTTCAGGGACTTGGCCAATGGAAATCTGGAGGTTAAACCTGACATATTATAACCTCTCTTCACCAGACTTCTGTGGATATCACTATTAGTATATGCTCACTGTCTGCAGATCTTATCCTGCCCTTTCCTTCCATTTACCCAGGCCATTCCCCTTGTCTGAAAAAGAAGTGTTGCTCATCTTCACTTTTTCAAATATTTCTCTCCCTTCAAAGCACATGCCACCTCTTTTGAAAGCATTTCCTCAGCTGAAAGTTTTCCCTTCCTCCTCAAGTTTTCACATCTCATTTGATCATCACTGCCTTGAGAGTCTGCTAATTCAATTATTATTGTTATTATTATTATATTATGT
The DNA here is from genome assembly GCA_028646595.1 of Phalanger gymnotis. NCBI lineage: Eukaryota > Metazoa > Chordata > Mammalia > Diprotodontia > Phalangeridae > Phalanger > Phalanger gymnotis. Next base: position 315,124,742 of record CM053625.1, read on the forward strand.
TATGAGAAAACAGAGAACTAGAGGCATGAAGTGACCTCCCCAAGGTCATATAGCTAGTAAGAAGAGTCAGGACTCAGAGCTGGTTCTTTTGATTCTAAATATTCTACTCCTACCATTAGTACATGGAATTCATGGGAAAATGCCCTTTTTCCTGGGTCTAAAACTGCAAGTTTACAAATGAAATTTTGGTACACAACTTATTTGTACCTTGGCCCCATCCTGGAGCATGTATTCTTTTTTGCACACATTGTAGACTGCTTTGGAGTTCCCACATGCCCATCACCAGGCACAATTTGAAAAAGGGTTGGCAACCTTTCTGAAGTGACATTCCAAGTCTGTCTTTCTTTATTTCCTCCAAAGCAGAGGGTCAAAAGGGGAGGAGGGGTAGCTTGCTCAGTGACTCACTCATGAATCACTCTCCATTCCCTCTCTCCACCCCCACCCTGAGCAGCCGCTGTAGTCAAACTCAGAGGCATGGTATCTAGGCTCCCTGGGCCTGTCAGGAAATGGAGAGTTAGAGACACCTTCAGGAAATGCTTCCAACAACTTTGGACTCCTGGCACCGAGGAGTACCATTGATCCCAGGAAGGGAATTTAGTACCTAGAGGACGAAGAGGCAGTGTGAACATTTTTGTCTATATCTCACCTATAATGCTACTAAATGTTTGCCCACTGTCCATTTGTGGCACACATGCCAGAGGTTATCAATTTCAGAGCTAGAAAATGATGGAGATCCCATAGTGCATAACCTCTCCATCATCCTTTTGGGGAGAGCCATCAATTCTTCACTGACCCAATCAATAATGGGTAACTATAGAAAACTTTACAAAGAACCTTATATAAACTGTCTCATTTGAGACTCGTGACACCATTTTGATATAGGGATGGCTGATATTATTGCACACATTTTATAGAAGAGGAAATTGCAGGTCTGAGAAGTTACTAAACTTGCCCATGGTCATTGGGGAGAATCACATGAAGAGGCTGAACATGTTTAGACCGAGGAATTAAAGACTATGGGTCGATGTGACAGCCGCCTGTGAGTACGGGATGGAGGGCTGTCGGGTGAAGAAGACATTGAATTTCCTCTGTTTGACCCTAGGGCGCAGGGCCAGGAGTAATGGGTACTAGCAGCAAAGAAGCGCATTTTCGCTTGACGTCTGGGAAAACGACAGCAACAAACTTCTTAATGAATGTTGTCGTTTAGTCGTGTCTGACCCCTCGGGACCCCATGGACCATAGCGCGCCAGTGCTTTCCATGGAGTTTTCTTGGCAATCCTGGTCAAGTCAGTCAACTGCCCAGCGCCCCCGGCACTCCTTAAGCCTGTAAGTTACAACAAGGCTATTCATCTACAACAGTGCATGTTCTAGGTATTGGTCACTTGCAGGTGGAGAGTGGCTGCCTAGCACCATGGATAGCTTCCGGGATTTGGAGACTGAATGATATGGCTTTACATTTGACCTCTGGCAGCTCTCAGTTAAGTTACCTAATTTCTCTGAACATTTTTTTTTTTTCATGCAACATGCAATTACTGCACCTGCCTCAAAAGGCTATTGTGAGGCTCAGGTAGGATAGTATACGAAACATACATGTAGGTGAGGTGCCAAATAAGTGTGACCTGGCTTAATTCAGACTTTTTTTCCCCAGCATGTGGTTGATCTTAGATTCTGATGCAGGGTTGCCTAAGTGTCAATTATCACAATCACACATAATAAATGGGAGAGGCAGAATGGGTAGTGAGTATATAAAATTTTGCCTTGGAGTCCTGGGTTGGATTCCTGCTTCTGACACATAATGACAAAGTGACCCTGAGCAAATCACTTAGCATCTCATTGCTCTAGGCAGCTCTTACAGGGGTTCTCAACTTAGAATCTGTGAAGTTAGTTTTTCAACAGATAATTTGATTTTAAATAAAATATTCTTAAGTATTTTAAATTTAAATATTAAAGTATTTAAATAATTAATTTCCTTTGTAATATAATGGATTTTATTTTATGCATTTTAAACATTATTTTCAGAAAGGATCCATAGTTTTAAGTAGATTGCATCTTGGACACGAAAAAAGTTAAGAACTCTTTTTTAAGACAATAAGCTACAGAAAAGTCTCTGTTGGTTGGGAAAATTTCCTCATCCCTAAAGTAATGAAATTACAGGTCCAGTCCCTGTTTCTATAGGTTTGATATTACATATGTCTCAGATGTTTATAAAAATAATTCTGAAATCTAAAGTGCTGCTGGGAAATAGAAAAATTATTTTAGTGATCCCAAACATCTTCCCAAAACAAGGGCCTATCTTTATGAAACTAATATCATTCTGGTGTTGTTGTATGATGATGAGTCATGGAATACAACAATTTTTGAAGAATTGGAAATGAATATCACCTAGAGGGCATGTGGTGGGTGTAAGAAAGCTACAACACATAGCAAACAAGATTTGAAGGAGAAGCATACATGCTGACACAAAAAAATCTCATTAAAAAAAGATTGGCAAAAGCAAAGGATGGGCAGCCATCAGTCAATAAACATTTATAAAGCACCTACTATGTTCCAGGCACTGTGCTTAGTGATGGGAATACAAAAAGAGGCAAAAGGCTGCATAGGGAAAATACTCCACAGTCATCTGATGGAAAATGAAAGTGTGGAAGGTCCCCAACACACTATGGGAGGACCCTCTTGTCAAACACATGGTAGGATGTGTACAAGGGTTGTTGCTGATAGGCAGGCAAGGCTGGGTTGCCATTCCCATCATTTGAGGGAGTATCTGTATTGATGAAGGCACGGGTCTATTTGAATATTTGTATAACCTGGAATGAAGAACATTTTCCCTAGGGAAGAAGTCTTAATGTTGAACATCATCTCAAGGTCAGATGAAGGGCATGGCACAGCTCCACAAATCCACTCAGTACAGTGGGTAGAGACCTTCATTACTTGGTGAGAGGGACTCCAATGGTGCATGTTCTGGATAACAAGAGGCACTCAGTCTTAGGTAGTGGAGTCAAGGTTGGGGGAAAGGAGGTACTTTTATGCTTTTGTGATCCAGGTTTATGGAGGGAAAGCATACTGGCTGAGACTAGATTGTGTATTGCAGGGTAAGGGTATTAATGTAGGGGGAGAGTGGTAAGTCTACACCTTGCCAACTTAGGACAAGCAAACTGAGTTCAACATAGGCTAGTGCCAGCAATGAGGATGGCCAGAGGATTTGCTTCCCATTACAACATGACATACTTGGGAAAATAGGTACATATTACATGTTCAGTCATTTCTCATTTATGTCCAACTTTTTGTGACCCCATTTGGGGTTTTCTCTGCAAAGATTTTGGAGTGGTTTATGATTTCTTTCTCCAGCTCACTTTCCAGATGAGGAAACTGGGGCAAGCAGAATTAAGTGACTTGCCCAGGGTCACACAGCCAGTGTCTGAGGCTAGATTTGAACTTAGGAAGATGAGTCTTTCTGACTCCAGGTCTGGCACTTTATCCACTGCAGCGCCACCTAGCTGTCCATCATATAGACATATGTTCTTATATTATGTATTATATTTACATATACACATACATATACCTATGTATTATACTGTTTCTTTTCTGATTCCCTTAACTCTGTGTGCTTAAGTCATATGTCTCATGCCTCATTTGCCTCACCCTTGTCAAGCTTCTGTTGCTTCCATCCAGCTGGGATTGAGGGCCTATGCATGTCAGGGGAGCAAAAGAAAGAATCCTGAGGATACAGCTTCCCCCAGAGCAAAGTAAGATAGGAATGTCGAATTAAACAGGATAAAGCCAAAAGGGAAAATTCTTGGGGTGAAGGGAGGCACAGTGAAAAATGTGTTTGTGCTAGTGTGTGTGTGTGTGTGTGTGTGTGTGTGTGCCAAAATCAAGGGGTTTTATTTTATACATTCATTCATCCATTTGTTGTTGTTGCTGTTGCTGCTGTTATTTGCAATGGATGAGGTGAAGCCCAGGGAGGGGAGGGAACTCTCTCACCTGGGATTTGAGCCTGGATCTTCTGTTCCAATTCGTTGGAAGCACATTTATTTACTCTGGGGTTTATCTGCTGAGCATCATGATACAGTAGATCCAGAACTGACTTGGGGTCGACAGACCTGGGTTCCTACCCTGCATCTGACGCTTCCTGTGTGACATTAGCCCTATCCTGGAACTAGCTGTAAAATACAGGAAATGGGATTAGCTATCTCCTAAGGCTTCTTTTGGCTTCATATTTATATTGTTATCCCTGATAGAATTCAACATCCTTGGGGCAGCCAGGTGACACAGTGAGTACCGGCTCTGGAGTCAGGAAGACCTGAGTTCAAATCTGGCCTCAGACACTTGACACACTTACTAGCTGTGTGATCTTGGGCAAGTCACTTAACCCCAATTGGCCTGCCTTCCCCCTCAACAACAACAAAAAAGAACTTAACATCTTTGTGCATCAGTGCCTGGCACCTAGGAGGTAATTAATAAGTGCTTGGTGGCTGATTGATTTAGCATCCTAAACAGAAAAAGACCTTTCCATTGGCTGAGAAGAGGAGTGAAAGGGGATGTGTGTGTGTGTTGGATGCACACCTGTGGAAAAGGCATGTGTTTGATTTTGAGAGAGCAGAGAATGATCTGATTATCCACAGGCCAGGATCTCAGGCTTTCCTTAATGGCATTAGTCTTGCCCAGGATCTCCTCTAAGCCCCTGGCTTTTTCCCTCTCTGCCCTTTCTTTGTGAGAACAGAGCAGCACGGCATCTACTAGCCCAGTAATTCAACCACCTGAGAACTGGCCCATGGTGGTCAAGGCCTCACTGCAATGAAAAGCAGCCAAGAAAACATGGCTTGGTTTCTGACCAATGAATATGAGGTCACTTATTAAAGAGAAGAGGGAATCTTGGATCAACTCCTTACAGGAAATGATGTTGCCTGGACTTGGGAATTTGTAACCCCCTCTCCAAATGTCCAGCTGCAGAGATTTGGGCAGAGGTCCCAGCCTAGCAGAGCACCATTACTCAGCCCGGGTGTTATCAGTTCGAGAAGGGTAATCTGCAGTCTGGAGCCATCCAGACTAGGCTCATGGGTCAAACCATAACATCAGCAAGGTTTGTTCATGGCTCTTCCTCACCTACATTCTCTTCATCCTTCACCCTACAGTTGCCACCTAGACCAAAGTGTGTGAGGATGGGTGGAGGAATTAGAGACACTTAGCCATCATAGAAGACATGAGAGGAAGGGTAAGGATAGATACCTTTTTAGTATCTGAAAAGGTGATGTGTGAAGAGGGATTAGATGGTTCTGCTTGACCAGGAGGGCTGAACTTGGCACGCAGCAGAAGCTGCAAGGTCAATGTAAACACCAGCTAGAATGGTACCAAAGTGGAAGGACACTGCCTGGGCCAGATTTGGGCTCCACCTTCACACTGAACATCTTTGAGCAATACCTTTGGACTCAGCAATACCACTACTTGGTCTATTTCCAAAGATTATTAGGGAAAAAGAAAAAGAACCTATATGTTTCTAAACTATTTATAGCAGCTCTCTTTGTGGTGGCAAAGAACTGGAAATTGCAGGGATCCCTTTCAATTGGGGAATGGCTGAACAAGTTGTGGTATATGATTGTGATGGAATACTGCTGTGCTATAAGAAATGATGAGCTCAGCAATCTTAGAAAAATATGGATAGATGTGCATGAAATAATGAAGAATGAAACCAGAAGGACCAAGAGAACATTGTACACAATGAAAGAAATATTGTTTTAAGAACTTCAAATGACTGTCATTACCTAAAGTAATTACAAAGGATGCACGAAGACACTCCCTGGACCCAGAAAACAGCACTGATAAATAGAAGTTTGTATAAAGAATGATTTTATATACACACACATTTGTGTCTAATGGCAGCCATCTCCAGGGTGAGGGGAGGGAAAAAGAGAAAAGAAAAAAATAAATTTATATGATAACTTTATTATATATTTAAAAAGCATAACGAGTTGTACGTAACAGATTCACAGTTTCTTTTTTATTATACTATGTTATGGAAATGCTTGTTTTATGCCATAAATTAAAAAGAAAATAAATAAAGTTTAAAAAAATGACCAGATAAACATGCTTCAGGAACATTAGTTCAGGTATGGGATGGATACGTTGATTCTTTGATGTCCTTTCTAGTTCAGAATGTCTCTGACTTGGAGTGTTGGCTCCTGGACTAGAAGCTCATTTCTGACCTCAAAACCGGGGTTCCTTCCATTATACAGCACTGACTCTCATACAGTACCTTACCCCAGCCAAGTTCTCCTTTGACGTTGTTGGGGACCGTTGAGAGCTCACGGATAAGTTAAAGAGTCCAGGAGTTGGATAAAATTATCTCATCCAATTCTTCCCTAAGGCATTATTTTCCTTGTTAAAAGTAAACATCTCCTTGGCATGTATGGTGCCTTGTACATAGTAAGCACTGAGTGTATGTTTATTGAATTGAATCAGCATAATAATAACTAGCATTTATGTAGCACTTTAAGGTTTTCAAATTGTTTTATAAATAATGTCATTTGTTGTTTCCCTACTAGCAGCTAGATGTAATTTTTAGAAAGCTGTTTCATATGTTAGAACCTGCATCCTGGTACCTTCCATCAAGTAGTCCTAGCTTTGATCTGTGCTTGTCTTATCCTGCTATGAATTGGGAGCTCCATGGGGTCAGGGACTGGGTCATAGTTATACTTTGCATCTTGTTGATCACCCACCACATCATTCACCCCACTGCTTCTAGGTCTGAGGCCAAGGAGAATAAGACTAGCTTAGATGTTCATCAGTCAGTCAGTCAATAAACATTTATTAAATGCTTCCTATGTGTCAGGCATTGTGCTAAGCATTGGGCATACAAAGAAAGACAAAGATAGGTCCTTGTGTTGGTAAGCAAAATGGGCTCTTAACACTTAGTTTGGCCAAGTGCCCTTGAAGAGTTTGGCTTTTGTTTCCTTTGAGTAGTTCAGTGTATTTCGTTGAGTCTTACTAGGTGCTAAGCCCCAGGCCCAACCCTTATTAGGTGTAAAACCTATGTGGGTGTGGATTGGTAACTAAGGTGGGGCCCAAGGTGGGGCTAACTAAGGGGAGGTGCTAATTCAAGAGCCAATCATAGCAGCCTAAGTTCTGGTCATTCAGATGATGTTTGATGATGTCTGAAACCCTATAAGAAGAGAAGACAGAGCCATTTGTGCAGGGCTCTCACTCTTGGTGGCATTTGGAGACTCCCAGGCAGCTGCAGCT
>CM053625.1:315132477-315149050 GCA_028646595.1 Phalanger gymnotis
ATGCACTCACACACACTCAGGAGCCTCCAATCTAGTGGAAGCCTGATAGTCATCTTGCTGTACTGGAAGGTCTGTTACACACATGAGGAGTGAGATTTATTCTCCCTGCAGCAGAGTAGAACTAAGACCGATGAGTAGAAGTTGCAAAGAGACGATTAATCTCCAAGTAAAGACAAATTTCTAACAGGACTGTCTTTCCAAAAGTAGAATGGATTGCTTTGACAAATACTGAGCTCCCTGTCACTGAAAGTCTTCAAGTAAATCTGCTTGGCCAAGCTACTGTAGAGGAGTCATGCCTGAGTAATAGGTTAGGCTCAATCTCTGAGGAGCTGCTAGGCGTTACGATGGATAGAGAATGTGGCGGGGAGTCAGGAAGATCTGAGTTCAAATCCAGCCTCAGACACTTGCTAGTTGTGTGACCCTGGGCAATTCACTTAACCCTGTTTGCCTCAGGTTCCTCATCTCTAAAATGAGCTGGAGAAGGAAATGGCAAGCCACTCTGGTATCTCTGGCAAGAACACCCCCAAAGGGGTCACAGAGAGCCAGACGTGATTGAAACGATTGAACATCGCATCTCTGTGTCCGATGCGTGTAATCCAAATACCAATAGGATCATTAATTGACAGCTTTACAGAACCTTAGAAGCCATCGAGTCCAATCTGTCATGTTACAGATGAGGAAACTGAGGCACATAGCAGCTAAGTAAGCTAGTGTCTGAAATGGGATGTGAACCCTGGGCCCCAAGTGCACCAGTCTAGACTCTACTCCATGCTGCCCTGCCCTTTGGTGTTCTGAAATGGGAATATAGAGCTTCCTGGGAAGCTCGACTGTACTCCTGGGCTAGGCTGTGGCACTCTGGCTCCAGGACGCTTTATGACCGCCGCTGCGGATGCTGATTAGACACCCCCGCAGTGAGGAAGCTGCCAGCACAAAGCATGACGGATGGCCACTGTGCATGTCTGTATCCCCAAAGGGCCAACTTTGTGTGCAGGCAGAATGGGCAGCTACCCACAGGGAATGATTTCGAGGGTCCTCAGAAGGCTCCCGAGTCCTTCGAAAGACCTTCCCAGAGTGTCGACTGATTCACAAAACAGGACAAATCCTTCCATTCCTCAGGGAGACGCAAGACTACAAATGTCAATCTTTCTAAGAGAAGATAATTACTTATACCTCGTCCTTTCAAGAAAGCAGGGCTGATATGGGGAGAAATGACGGAGCATCAGCACTGGGTGCTTGTAAAATACGTGGGGGTAGTGGTGGGGAAGGGGGGAGTCCTAAGGAGAGAGTGAAAATGTGCAAAACAAGAAACTTGGGATTGCTCTTCTTCAACCATATTTCAGTCTCTCTAACTCTTTGTGATCCTATGTGAGGTTTTCCTGGCAAAGATACTGGAGCGGTTCGCCATTTCCTTCTCTAGCTCCTTTTACAGATGAGGAAACTGAGGCAAACAGGGTTAAGTGACTTGCCCAGGGTCACGCAGCTAGTCAATGTCTGAGGCCAGATTTGAACTCAGGAAGGTGAGTCTTCCTCACTCCAGGCCCAGCACTCTATCCACCGTACCACCCAGATGCCCTCGCTTGGGATGCCAAAGACAAATTTTGCTAACTTCACAAAGTGTTGACTTTGACTAAAGGTTCAATCAAGTGAAGTCAATTTTGCAAGATTTTACCATCTCCTGTTCGCCTCATGCCCACATAAGCTGTGAGGAAGACTACCGGTGGAGAGAAAGGGTGGGGGGAGAAGGAAGAAAAGAAGGAGGTAGAGGAGAAAAAGGGAGGAAGAAAAAGAGGAAGAGGAGAAGATACAATTTTTCAGTCATAAGCTCTGACTTACTAGAACAAAGAAAGCTGGCCCATGGTGATCATTTCAGTGAACTTCCATACATACTTTTAAGCCTCTAGAAAGTAAGAGACACTGGGATAGGCACAATCCCTGCCCTCAAGGAGCTTAAATTCTTCTTGGGATCTGAGGACCACACTCACCCATTAGTAAATATAAAACATCTACAATGCAAATCTACAGAAAATGGGAAATCATTTGGAGGTGGGAGGGGCATTGGAGAACTAACAATCTGGGGAATCTAGAAAGGCTAATTGTACCCTGCTCTTTGGAGGGAATAAGAGATTGCAAGTAGCAAAGCTGAGGGAAGAGAACATTCTGGTTAGGGGTTCAGCCTGAACAAAGGACAGATGTCTGGACATGTAAGCAGGCAGCAAGGAAGGGGAAGCTTGCATTTAGGGTTAGCTTAGGTAATTCATTGGACAAAGAGCCAGGTGTGGAGTTAGAAAGACCTGAGTTTGAATCCGGCCTCAGACATTTACTATCTGTGCGACCCTGGGCAAAGTCACTTGACTTCCACTTGCCTCAGTTTCTTCATCTGTAAAATGGCTATAATAGTATCACCTCTCTCCCAGGGCTGTTGTGAGGGGTAAATGATATAATAACTGTAAATCATTTAGCACATAGTAGGCTCCAGATAAATGTTAGCTATTATCAAGGGGAGCCCTTTGGCTGCAGCTTATAGGGGAGAGAAAGGTAATACACTTGAGAAGAGGGAGATGCTGCGGTCATGGCCAGAGCTCATTTCTGCAGCTTGTAAGCCAGCCTCCCCAAGCACCAGCCCTCTGAGCCAGCAATGGAAGGCCCAGCATGGCTAATTCTCTTTTAACAAAGGAAGACACCAGTTTACTATGTAGCACCGGGAGACTTTGCTCCTTGCTCTTTGTACATCCTGAAAGGAGAAGAGAAGGAAAAAAAAATGATTTGCAACATCCCCGACTTGCTGAAGTTCACAGAGATGTCAGAGGCAGGCTTTGAAGGGGGGAGAGGGCATAGAAAGACACCTTTAACTCTAGCAGATCTGGGTTCGAGGCTGGCCTCTGACCCATCCTGGCTGTTTGACTCCACAGAAGTCACCCCCCTTCCCGGCAATCCCAGCAGCCCTCTGTAGACTGTGTCATTGGGAGAAGGGATTTGCTCACTGAAAGTTCCCAGATCTGCATCCCTAGCTCCAATTTCATTTTCTATTCAATAGACGGGTTTCATACTGTACTGAAAATTCTTTTTGCTCCAACTGCCACACTGTTCCCCAAAGTCTACACTATGTCACTCCCCAGATTTTGCTATCCTAAGAGGTTTTCAGAAGATTCAGCCTCTGGACACTTCCGAGCAAAGTTAACAAATCTCTAAACCCTGGCATCGTCTTATTTCCCAAATATAGACAGTTTTATATTAATGAAGGCATCATGTAGTCACAAGCATCGAGAAATGAAAAACAACTAAGTGCCTACAGTTTTCCACACTTGGTACTTTTGTTGTTGTTCAGTTGTTTCAACCACATCCAGCTCTTCATGACCCCATTTGGGGTTTTCTTGGCAAAGGTGCTGGAGTGGTTTCTCATTTCCTTCACCAGTTCCTTTCATAAACGGAGAACTGAAGCAAACAGAGTTAAGTGCCTTGCCCAAGGTCATACAGCAAAGTGTCTGAAACCGGATTTGAAGCTCCCAGACTTCTTAGGGGCAAGAGATTTGGGCTTGGCACCTTTTTCCAGGAGTTTTCACATTCCCTCTCTCATTTGATCCTGACAGCCTTCCTTGGACATAAGGTGAATTTTTTCCACACCTTTCATAGCTAAAGGGAGGTCATGGCTTGTCACAGGCCACACAGCACTTTGGTTTCACATTTTCATACTGCTGTCTTTTGCCCCAAATAAATCATGAGCCCTTGAAAACAAGGACCTGGTGTCAGCTAAACTTTGCTTTTCCCCTCTAGAGATCACCATAGGGCTCTGGTATACATCAAGCATTTAATAAGTGTTAGATTTGTATTTTATGTTTGTGGCATATCATAGCTCAAGTTAGCTGCCAACTAGGTATAATGTTAAGCAGGGTGGAATGTTTTTTATTGTTTTCTCTTTTAGAATGCTAAGGCAATCAAGTGTCTTTAATGAGTCTTGCTTTTGTTTGAATGGAGGCAGGTAAAGTGGGACCTTTTGTTGTCTTTTGTTTTGGAGTGCTTCTCAGCACTGAGGCAATCTGATGTCTTCGAGTCTTGCCTTTGTTTGAATCAAGAGTCGTTGATTGGAAACAATGTATATGAGGGGGTGCTAGTGATTAAAGACCTTTCCCACACCCTTTTACTAAATGGGCACTGAGCCCTCAGGGCCCTGAACAGGGTCTATGAGCTCTGAGGTTGGTGTTTTGCTTTTGGGGGCACACTCATTGAAAGAGTGTTGGCATAGAAACTCTGGCTAGCCATTGGAATCTGCTCCCCCCACCCACTTTGAAAACCCAAATGTTCACGCTTCTCTCTCTGGTAACTATGTATATAATGTCAATGGTCAGACAGATAGAAGCGTATCTATTGATTTGTATTATTTTGCTCCGTTTATAATTTCTGCTTATAATCTGTTTGTATTTGCTCTGAAGTTCAGGATGCTGACATTTTCCCCAGAACTAAGTGAATGATATATGTATGTTTAATTAAAGTAAGATTATTAACCCCTTAAAGTTGCTTTCCTTAGAAAAGCAGATCAAAGAACCTGTGCTAGCAGCCCTTCTGTGTGCTGGTATTGTTGGTCTTCTTTTTGGTCTTTCACCTCCACAGCAGCTTCTAGCAACATTATTGTTACGCTAGGCCAGGGTGTTTCTATAAGCATTCTCACAGCAAGACAGAAAACAACTATTCAGTGTAAGTAATTGGGGCGTAGGCTCTGGGAACCCCCTTGAACTCTCACTGAATCTTCCCACTGATCTGACTTTTCATTCCTGGCCTTTCATTGTCTGTTACCTCCAGATTACCTCTGGCTACTTCCCACCCTTGATCCTATCAAAATATCTATGCTTGAATCTGTCACCCTTAAACTAGCCTAGCCATCCATTGTCTGTTATCCCCAAGTAGCCTTCAGCTGTTTCCCACCCTTAATCCCTTTCTCTTGGTTCCTGGAGTCTGACCTCTAGTCACCCCAGTCCCATCAAGATCCTCTTTAGACTCCTCCTGAAGACCTACCCTAACCCTCTCCTCTAGTTACCCCATACTTGGCCACCCCTGGATCCCTCCCACAGTCTTTCTGTATATAAGATCCATCTTGCCTCCATGAAGATGCTCAGATTCAATCTACCTCAGACTCAGTCTGGCTCAGATTATTCTGGACCACTTGTCAATACAAGTGTCACAAAGGTTCAGATTACTTAACAGTCTAGCCAATGCTCAGATTCCTTAAGCATTGAACCAATGGTAAGTTTTCTTAAGAGTCTGGCCAATATGGCAGATTTTTAATAAACTTTGTTTTTCTCTTTGGCCGAAAGAAGGCTTGGGTCAAATTCATTCGAGCAGGACCTGGAGAGTAGGTATTTTGGGGTCCCAAGAATCCATAAACCTCAACACAAGGAAAACCTGAGTTCAGATCCTGCCTCAGCCATTTATAAGCTGTGTGACTCTGGAAAAGTCATCTAAACTCTCTCAACTTCTCTTTTACCCTTGTAATAGCATCTACCTCCCAGGATAATCATTAGAATCAAATTAGATAACACATGTGAACTTTCAAGTAACAATGACAATAAATGACCTTTATATATCTCATACTATGTGCCAGGCACTGTGTTAAGAGCTTTACAAAGATTATCTCATTTGGTCCTCATAACAACCCTGGAAGGGAGGTGCTATTATGATCCCCATTTTACAGGTAAGGAAACTGAGTCAAATAGAGGTTAAGAGGCTTGCCCAGGGTCACACAGCTAGGAAGTTAAGTGTCTGAGTCTGGATTTGAACCCCGGTCTTCTAGACTCCAGGCCTAGTGTCCTATCCACTATAGTACCTTGCATTACATAAATCCTAGCTATCATTTTTATTATATTACCTAGGGAGGGGAAACCATTACCCAGTGCCTTTACCAGGGCCCACCCATTAGAGTATATAAGAAGCTCTGCCTACAGCCATTTGATTAGAGAACTCAATCTGAAGAAAACTGCATTCTCCTTAATTTCTTCCTCAATAACCTTGATGTGCCTGCCAGGTCTTACAAGCGCTGAGCAATTGGCCTTTGTCTGAATCATTCATTGTCTTAATGCAGGGGAATCAATATGTGAATCTCTCCACCCCCGCCTTGCCCTTGGGGATGGATGTATTAAAAGCTATTTGTATTCTAGAGGCTGCCTGGTATTTATTTTCTGGGAAAAAGGACCAGAGCCCACGCAGGCATGAAGAGAAAAGATATTTCAATCCCCCAGCTATCACCACTCAGTATTGTTGCAGAGTCTGTATGTGCCATCCGATAACTCCCCAACCTGGAGATTCACAGGCTCAAAGGTTAGCCCGGAAAGGAATCAGAAGCCGAGCCCTCATTTTAAAGATGAGAAAACTGAGGATTAGGAGGGCTGAATGACCAGTGTGTCCAAGCGTATCAGAGACAGGATTTGAACTCAGGCTCAGAATTCTAGCTCTGGAGTAAGAACTCAATCCTCGGTATCCTTACACCTTTTTGGGGCCCTTTGAGGAAGGATCAGAGGCTCACAGGAAGGCACCTTAGAGGTTCTCCAGTCCAATTACCTCATTTTATGGAGAAGGAAACAGGTCTACAGAGAAAAAGTGACTCACTCAAGGTCAAATGGGTAGGATGGTGTGGTGGTGAGTGATGGACCACCTGTGTTTTCTTGGTGTTCATTGTTAGGCCAAAATTAGCACAAGCGGCAGAGACTCGATCCATTCTTTGCTGCATCTCGGCTTCAGAGGCTGCACTGAGTGAACAATCATCCGCAAACAGAAAGTCATGCACCAGCACTCCCTCCACTTTGATCTTGGCTTGTAGCCTTTTCAAGTTGAAGAATTAGCACCAGTGCAGCAGCTGACCTTGATGCCTTGTTCATCCTCCTTGAAGGCATTTGATAGCTTGGCTAAAACATCATGCTAAAAAGCACGGAAGCAAGCACACGGCCTTGTTTTACTCCATTGGTGACTGGGAAGGCACGAGAGCGCTGTCCATTATCTAGAACCCAGGCAAGCATGAAATTGATGCGCGATGCTGATGGACTTCTTGGGCAACCAAATTCTAACATAATTTTCCATAAGCGCTCACAGCTAACAGCATCAAAGGCCTTGGTCAATCTACGGACCTTGTATACGGACCTCTGTTCTGCTCCTGGCATTTCTCCTGGAGCTATTGGACAGCAAACACCATGTTGACTCTTCCTCAACCTTTTCTGAAGTCACACTGGCCCTCAAGTAGATGGCCATCTTCCTGGTGAAGGATCAGCCTATTAAGGAGGACTCTGGCAAGAATCTTCCATACATGGAACCATCAGTTACAGCAAATGGAGAAGTTTTGAATGCACTCTCACTTAATACTTACAGTGCAATTAATGTCTGGTAATGGCTTTTCAATAGGAATGTCTTGTAGGCCAGAAAGTCTTAATAATTCAAATCAAATGATGACATAACCCTGGAATTCCCAGGGCTGTGGCGGATGATGGAGAAAACACGTTTTAGGTAAGTTTGCGTCTTTTAGATCACCTTCTATCTCACCCACAGGTGGCCATGTATTCCAGACCTGCATAGAGATGGTCCAGTTGAGTCTTGTAAACAACAATCTCAGAGGAGTAGAATGGCAAGATGTATTGATTGAAGTCTAGGTTCCTCTGGATGGGCAGAGAAATAAATGCCTAGGCAGCTTGCTTCTGGCTAACAAGTGGGGCTCTTAGACTAATACTAAGTCTGGAGTAGCTAACTTGCCCTTAGGCTAGACTGGCTGGCCCACTTTCACAAGCATTTGTTAACCCTCTGCAACAGAGAAACAGGCCATGTTGATTCCACCTTCTCTCTTCCCTCTCACGTAACTGGGAAGCTCAGGGATAACCATCAGTGGACATTGCCTATAAAATAGCAATATTGTGACTGGATCATAATAAACATGCATAGTCCAGCAAAAACAAATGCCTACATTTGTCATGCCCCCAAATCTATGCTCTCTCTGCATTTTAAATTCATCCTCTTGCTGGCAGCTGGTGAGTGTCATCTTCAGCCTTCTGGACTAATGGTTTAGTCATGGCATTGTTCAAAGGTCTAATGTTTGTGGTATATCGTGGCCCAAGGGTCTCGAGTCCTTCTAAGCCGTTTATCTCTACGAGGTTATTGTTGGTGAATATTAAATTGTTCTTCTGGTTCTGTTTGCTTTACTCTGTATTAGTTCAGAGAGGTTTTCCTAGCTTCCTCTTAAACTGTTGTAAGAGCAAGCAAAGTGGGACTTTTTACTGTTTTGTTTTCTTTTAGAGTGCTTCTCAGCACTAAGTCAATCAAATGCCTTTGAGTGAGTCTTGCCTTTGTTTGTAGGAAGGCCCACACCCTTTTGCTAATTAGGTCACAAGAGGTGTGAAGCCCTCAGGCCCTGAAAAAGGGTCTATACAGTCTGAGGGTAGCATTTTGCTTGGGGTTCACTCATTGGAAGAGTGTTGGTGTGGAGACTCTGGGTAGCCCTCAAGGAGCCCCACCCCCCTTGGCTTTGAAAAACCCAGATATTGGTACTTCTCTCTCTGGTAATTATGTATGTAATGTCTTGGTCAGACAGCTAGAAGCCTGTCTATTGATTCATGTTATTTTGCTCTGTTTATATAATTTCTGCTTGTAATTTCTATTTGTGTTTTCTCTGAAGTTCAGGGTGCTGGCTTTTCCCCCTGAACTAAGCGAATGGTATGTGTATGTTCAATTAAAGTAAGATTGTTAACTCCTTAGAGTTACTTTCCTTAGAAAAGCAGATCAAAGAATCTGTGCTAGAAGCCCTCCCGTGTGCTGGTGTTATTTGTCTTACACCCCACAGTAGCTGCAAGCAACATTCTTGTTACAGCTGTCCACTTCATCATTTCTTGTGGTAGAATAGTATTCCTCTATGTTCATGAACTACGATTTGTTTGGACATTCCCCAATAAGAGGATGCTGCCTTAAGTTTCCAATTTTGGCAACTTTGAAAAGAGCTTCTGTAAATATATGCGCCCACACATACGCTCATATGTGTATATATGTAAATATATGCATGTAAAGGATGTATAGCTATATAACTATATACAGATATGTAAAGACATTACATATCCCTTATAAGGACTTTTATATGTATGTCTATGTGCATGTGTGTGTATATACATATATGTGTAGATGTATATATTTGTGATGTGGATACAAATGGCGTCCTAAGGGTTGAATAAGAATGTTAAGATTTTCTTTTCCAGTACCTTGTAAAGCCTCATAGCTTATTTTGTAACTTGAAGGTGTCCTATCGTCCTTTCCCCATTATCTTGAAATACCATAAAACTTCTCCTTAATCTGTACCAAAAGAATTGCTTTTGTCTCCCTTATCGTGTGTTCCCCCAGTCCCATATCTTTAACCTACCTTCCTGGACCATAAAGAATTCCTTCAATTTCCCTCGGATGGTCCTGTCTTTAATTTTTAACCTCCATAAAAACTCTAAAACTACATCATCATTCTGAAACCTCTGTATAAGCATAGCTCCCCCAAATATCGAGGTCTCACTTAACTTTGTTGCTAAGGAGGCCCATGTTTGCTTACATGATAAATAAAGCTCCCAATGACTTCCAAGAAGATTTCCCACCTGAACCAATCTCCTAAACTCTGACCTCAACATTTATACATATATCTATGCAGAGATTTATGTGTGTGTATATGTGTGTGTACATCTATATATACACACATACATATATATGTATGTCTTTTCTCGTTCTTTGTTCTCCTGGAGCATATATTTAGTAAACAACCGGTTGAAACAATGCACACATTCTAGTAACCTTTGATGCATAGTTCCAAATTGCTTTACAGAATGGTTAAACCAATTCACAGCTTCGCCAACAATCCGTGTGCCTGATTTCCCTCAGAACCTCCAGCAATTGTCATTGGCTTATTTCATCATCTCTGCCAATATGATTAGCATGAGGAGGAACTTTAAAATGGCTTTAATTTGCATTTCTCTACTCAGTTATTTGGGGTAGCTAGGCGGCACAATGGAGTCAGGAGGACCCGAGTCCAAATCTGACCTCAGCTACTTACTAGCTGTGTGACCCTGGAAACGTCACTTAAGCCCATTTGCCTCAGTTGCCTCATCTGTAAAATGAGCTGGAGAAGAAAATGGCAAACCACTCTGGTATCTCTGCCAAGAAAACCCCAAATGGGATCATGAAGTGGTGGACACAACTGAACACCAACTTAATTATTTAGATCGCCTTTTTTATATAATTGTTGATATATTGAATTTTTCCTTTAAAAAATGCCGATTGATAGCCATTGACCACTTATTGGAGAATGGCTCTTCTTCTTCTTCGAGATTTCAATCACTTCCTTATATGCTTTAGATATAAGAGCTTTATCAGAGAAACTTGGAGAAGGGGGGATTTCAAAAGGTTGAGGCACCAGAACTTAGTGGGGAAAGTGCCTAACTTCCTGGAGTTGGGAAGACTTGGGTACAAAAGCTGCTTCTGCCCCTCAATAGCTGTACAATCTGGGAGCTCGCTTCATCTGTTGGCATTTGTTTCTTCGTTTGCAAAATGAGAAGACAGCCATAACTCACACAAAACAATGGGAGGGCATGAGTTTGAATCATGGTTCTACCACTTTGTAGCTCGACGTTGGATGAATCACTTCAGCTTTCCGGACCTCGGTTTCTTCAATTATAAAATGCGAAGGTTGCATTAAATCGCCTCTAAGGTCCCATCCACCTCTAAATGTATGATGTGCTACAGTCAAATGAGATCATGTCTATGAAATGCTTTGCCAAACTCAAATCACTTAAATGCCAATATTTGTGCAGGACAGGGAGAACACCTGTGATTTCATCAACGGCATGAATGGAAATCTGGCTGTAATGTCACAAAGACTTAGATTTATGCCCTGACTATTAGACATCCTGGCTGGCCAGTTCTGGGTTGGCTACTTAGCTAATCTCTTAGCATCCGAGGCAACACCTTGAGTCTCAGAGAAGCCATGGGACCATGGTGGTAATAGAACATCTTTACCAATATCTCCATATACCAATGAAACCAACGAAATGAGACAAATGAGGTGGGGTGGTGGCTAGAGAGCTAGATTTCTTAGAGTCAAGGTAACCTGCTTCCAAATCTTTCCTTAGACACTTACAAGGTGTCTAACTCTGGGCAGGTGCCTTGACTTCTCTCACCCTCAGTTCCTTCAACTGTAACATGGGGATGATAATATCCCCCACCTACGGGATTGTTGTGAGGATCAAGTCGGTCAATCAACAAGCATTTATTAAAGAAATGACATGTGTTTTTAATGACATGTCTTAGGCAAAGCTTAAAGTCCTAGCAAGGTTCAACTTGTTATTACTATTAATCATTCTTCTGTTTATCTTAATATCCCACTTTTTGTGGCAGCTGGTAGAAAATCACCTGTCTGCCTTCTCAATGTAGGTGATCAGTGCAGACAAAAGAAAGTGCATTATCCTTTCCACATAATAACTTTCCCCATTGAGGTTTCAACATATCATAGGTTAGCATGAGAATGAAGTGGGAATTTTGGGAGAATTTTAGAGAGGCTGCATATGACACACAAAAGCCAGCAGATGAAACAGAATCTATGACTAACTACTTAACCTAAATTTTAAAATAAGGTACTATAAGCACCCCATTGAAAAAGAAAATAAATTAGACTTCTTCTCTGGTACAAAGGGAGGGGCAAAACATTTTATGCAGATTTTCCAGATCATGGGGATGTCTCGTCCCTAACCCCATGATGTGGAAGTGATGACTGTATAATGTCTATAGAGACCAACATAGCCCAGCAGGCCTAGCTAGGTTTGTATCCACAGAGACAGCTGTTTGTCCCGGATTAGCCATCGTCAAGCAGAGCTTTAATCTCTAGAAAGAGCCTCACTTAAATCCAATTCACATGCAAGCTGAGACCCTACCCTTATAATGTCATTGGTCCTCTTCAAGAATGAAGGGCGAACAACAGCAAAAAGAAATAAGCCATTATGGTTGGACCCAAGGCAAGCCTGATATTTCAATCCCTTTCAACCCCAGATCCTGATTTATGGGGTGCTGAAGCCTGGGGGAGGCTTCTGTGCTAGCCCCTGTCAGTAGGAGCTGCTGGGTACTGTCTCAGTAGTGATCAAAGGCTGAAGTGCTTCATACCTGGCCCAGCAAGAATTCCAGGCCATCAATCGCTTTTAGGGATTGAAATGTAATTCTAGATAGCTAACTGAAAACAAGGACGCTAAGGTGGCATAGTGGATAGAGAGAGTGTGGTGCCTGGAGTCCGGAAGACCTGAGTTCAAATCGAGCCTCAGACACTTACTAGCCATGTGACCCTGGGCAAGTCGCTTAGCTTTGTTTGTCTCAGTTTCCTCATCTGTATGTAACAACAATGCTACTTACCACTACTATGGCTGTGTAAGGCCAACAACACCAGCACACAGGAGGGCTGCTAGCACAGTTTCTTTGATTTGCTTTTCTAAGGAAAGCAACTTTAAGGGGTTAACAATCTCACTTTAATTAAACATATATACATCATTCACTTAGTTCAGGGGGAAAAGTCAGCACCCTGAACTTCAGAGCAAACACAAACAGAAATTATATAAACAGAGCAAATGAACACAAATCAACAGACAGGGCTACTAGCTGTCTGACCAAGATCTCAGTACATAGTTACCAGGGAGGCACCAACATCTGGGTTTTTCCAAAGCTAGGCGGCTCTTAACAACAGCTGCCCAGAGTCTCATCTGGTCAGATCACACACACTCTTCCAGTGAGTGAGATCCCCAAACAAAATGCTAACCTCTGAGTTTATATACCCTTCTTAGGGCCAGAAGGCTCCATAGCTAATTGTCAAAAGGGAGTGGGCCTGGGACTTAGCACCTAGCAAGAGTTAATCAAAGGCATTTGATTACATTAGCATTCTAAAAGAGAAAACAGTAAAAAAAAAAAAGTCCCACCTTAATTAATATTACACTGTAAAATGAGCTGGAGAAGGAAATGGCAAACCATTCTAGTATCTTTGTCAAGAAAATCCTCAAATGGGGTCATGAAGAATCAAACACACCCGAAACAAACGAACAAACTAAAAACAAACTTGGCCATCTCTTCTCAGGATGGGCAGCCTAAGAGTCAAGGAGAGGTTTGGGGGCCCAAAAAATCAACAGCCAAGGCAGCTGTTGGCCATTGGTAGGACCATAGTGGGAGCAAATCACTGCCCAGAGGGCACCTAAGGAGCAGAATTTCTTCCTCAACAAGTATCATTCAGAAGGCCCATGACGGCGGCCTGCGTGGCTCGATTGCTTTGTGCTATTGGCAATTGAAATCCTAAACATGACTCATATTTTGATAAGGTTTGAACATTTGTAATCATCTTCCCACATATCTGTGATCTCATCGGTATGAACATTCCCTGAAATGATACAAATCGTGAGCTGTCCATGCCTGCCTATCTTGGGTGACTCTTGTCCATGACCTACCACGAAGGTATGTCTATTCAATTTAGACTGGCCTGCCTTGCCTTCCCTTGAAATGAATAGACACTAGTAGTGTGTGGGGGCCATCCATCATCTATCCCTCCCCTTCACTAGGTTAGCAGCCGACCTTCTTTGCAGCTCATACATATCTTTGATGACATCATTGGTGTTGCTTCTTCTTTCTAATTCCGTCTTTGCGATGTCTGATTGGAGTCCTCAGATGAGAAAGGTCTTCAGAGGTCATCAAGTCCAACTCCCTTATTTTACATGAGAAGACTGAAGCAGGGGGTCAGGAAATGACATGCCCAAGGTCACACGGGTAGGTGGCATCACAGCTGCCAGGTCTTTTGAATCTAAAGTCAGTTTATTTCTCCTACGACCCACTGCAATCCCATCCCTCTGGCCCTCTGGGCACTCATTAATTTGAGTTCTTGGGAAACTGGATGGAGCACTACTAGCCTTGAAGTCAGGAAAGTCTGGGTTTGAGTCCCGTTTCCGATGCTTATTAACTGTGTAATTATGGTCAAGTCTCTCAATCTCTGTGCCTCAATCTCCGTGACTCATAGCTATACATAACAGTGTATAACACAATAATACACAATGGCAACCTTTCATAGCATAATAATATACAACACAACATAGCAGTGTGCGATAGTAACATATACATTATTTCATGTGAGTCTAAAACAAACAAACAAAACATGAAACAGGTACTAACATTTATCACACCCATTTCACAGATGAGGAAGCTGGACATCAAAGAAGTGAGGCTTGAACCTCCATTATTCTATCCATGACGCCAAAGCATCTCTCCAATGTCATAGAAATACAGATTCAAGTGAGGAGGGCTATTTGAGAACCCCTAGTCCTGGTGGCATCTGTTTCTCTCATTCCAGCTCCAGCAGTCTATCTATTGGACCCTATTGCCTCCTAGATCTCTGTGCCAGCCCTCTGCCCACTTCCTGGCATCCTTCAATCCCTTCCCTAAGCCCCATCCTTGGCTGCCAGGCCACTCAGAGCACTGTGAGACCCTTTCTACGAGAATGGCAATGCCTCTTCCCACCCCAGCCTTGAAGGTCCCATCTCCAGGCAGAAGGGGCTTCGGACAAACCCTTCTATCGTATGGATGAGAAAGAGAAGCCCACAAAGGCTTGAGCGACCTCGTAGCAAGTTAGTGACAGAGATGGAATGTCAGCCTCCAGCCTCCCAGACTCACCAATTGATGAGCTGGCTTCAAAGGCCTTGTCATTGGCCATTCCTTGTGTAAAAAGGGCAATGAGGACTCCAAAGTTCTTCCAAGGGAATATATCCTATAGGCCCTTTAACTCTGATTGAGGAGAAGGATTCAACAGTTTCTCCTGAGAGTCTCAAAAGGACTCAAGAACCACCTCAAAAGTAGAAGGGATAATATATAGATTGTAACACAGTCCGAACCCAAATCTGCTGCCAGAGAAAGATCATGCAGTACTGGTAGGAATTACCTGGAATGAGGTTGATAATAATAGAACATTTATATAGTGCTCAAAGGTTTTCTAAGTCATATTAAACACACACACAGACACACACACGTATACATATATATAAAATATGCACACATATATACATACATAGTACACACACATGTACACACATGCACATATATACATAGATATATATATAATACATATATGTTTGTATGTGCATGTGTATGTGTATATTGTGTGTTTGTGTATAATCTCATTCGATCCTTACGATGACCCTGTGAATTACATGCTATTAGGTGCTATCACCCCCATTTTACAGATGAGAAATCTGAGGTTAAGAGAAGTTAGATGACTTTCCTAGGATCACCAAGGGTCTGAGTCAACATTTGAACTCCAGTCTTCCTGACACTAAAGCAAGGACGTTCTTCACTCTGCCCCCCAGCTGCTATGCAGTGTTTTGACAAAGCTTAAATTCACTCTGTCAGTTGGTGTTTGTTCATAAATAACAGAGTCATCCCTGAACAGAGAAGCTGCCTTGGAAAGTGGAGAGCATCATCACCGGAAGTTCTCAAGGAGAAGCCAGAGGACCTCTTGCTAGGGAGATTATAAGTCATTTTTATTCACGTACGGGTAGGACTACTCAGTGCTTCTGACAGCCTTTCTCCTCTGAGATCTATTAAAGATAAAACGTGGAACCGTGAAGGGAAAAGAGAGAGGTCACAAAGACATTTAGGGTTAATCTTCCGAAATACTGCTTTCATCTCTGCCATGGTTCCATCCGAGCTGATGATGGCTGCGCGTTGTCCACAGCAGAGGTCTTCCTCCTCACTGATGAGCTGCCAGTCAGGATGATTGGTGTCAGAGGAGGTCGAGTCACTGGGTGGAGGGGGTGAGGGATCAGGGAAAAGGCTGTGAGATTGTAGCTCAGCTTCAGAGGGAGAACAAGTGCTTTCTTGTTTATGTAGTTCTATGTCAGAGGGTGCAAGGCTCAGCTCTCCCATGACACAAAGGGCCCAAGGTCTGGATCTCTTGCATCCCTGGCTCGTTTTCCCCACCCAGAAAATCTGAGGACTTTTCTAGAAGATTCCACCCAGTAAGTCATCACCAAATCCCCTTGTGAGCACCCAAAGTGGGAGTTCACAAATTCAAGGAAGAAAAGGGCTATTTACAAGTCAAAGAAAACAAATAGACCTCACAGGCAGAGTTCATGGGAGTGGGAGATAGGGGCCAACAAGCAGCCTTTTCTTGGAGGCCTACATAACTTCAGCCACTTAATGTCATGCTTGCTACAGACTTTGACCCACAGCGTTTCCCAGTATGGTGCCTAGTGCAGCTTTTTACAGCCATGGGAACGTAGCATGGAATCTGCCAGCGGCTCTCCAGCCTCATCCTCATCACCTTACCTGTAGTTCTTGTCTGCACCCAACAGAGGTTGGCACTAGACCTTTCTTCTTTTAAGTTAAAAGGTTTTTTTTCCACTTAAAAACATTTTTTTCTCTCCTGTCCACCTCTTCTCCATGAGGGAAGGGGGTGGAGGGAGGGGAGCATGGAGGGGAACTCTCCTGTAACAAACATGCATATTCAAACAGAATAAATTCCCATATTTTTCTTTTTTTTTCTTTTTTTTTACTGAACTTAGTCAAAAGAAGG
>CM053625.1:315149550-315171608 GCA_028646595.1 Phalanger gymnotis
AAATATTGTCCAGTGATCTTGACTTTGATTCCTGGAACAAAATGAGCTCAGCTAGGAACATGGTGACTTCCAGACTCCAATGGCAAAACCAATGATCAAACTGCATGGTATATGAGAGTCACAGGACCTGAGTTCAAATCCAATTCTAACACCTACTATTTGTGTAACCTTAGAAGAGATGCTTATCCTTGGCTCAAAGTTTCCTCATCTGAAAAATGACATGTTGATCTGGATGACCTCGGAGGCCACTTCTGGCATCTGGCATCCTAAGATCTCCAACTGTGCAAGCCCGAAACAAAACCCTTTAGTCCCCTGCCCCACCTGTCTCCCAAGCATCCTTATTCCTGTTGAGAGCGTCAGATCCTCTTGGTCGCCCTTTCCATCATGCTTGACACTTCCTCTCCCTCACTTTCTCTGTCCTTTATTTCCAAGGTTTGTCAATTATATCTCTACAACAATCATCATTTCCTTCCCCTTCCCTCAACCATTCCCACAACCACTACCCAAGGTGATGGGAGAGAGCTGACAGCATCAAATTGTTGGTTTAGGTTTGATTTGAGGGTGAAATGAGACACAATTGAGTCACTGAACAGTTAATAGATGTTTATTTAGCCTTAACATAGCAAGGATAAGTAGCAAGGTCACAGTGGCACTTAGCTTTTGTAGATGTCCCACTCTTCCCCTACCCCACCCTCTACCTCTTCTTATCTGCATATGGAAATGAAGACTGGTCATGGTCAGCAGGGAAGAGTAAGGTCACTTGTGGTCTTTGGATGTCCACCTAGTCAGAAAGTCCCTGACTCCACATTTTATTTTTTCAATTTTCTTGGATGATCAGAAAGTTGCATCAAGGGATGCGAAGGCCAACCAAGTCCTAAGGACAGCTATAAAGCCTTTTAGGGAAAATTAATTAGGGGCAGCTAAGTGGCACAGCAGATAGAGCACAGGGCCTTGAGTGTAGAAGATCTGAGTTCAAATCTAACCTCAGACACTTCCTAGCTGTGTGACTCTGGGACAGTCACTGAACCCTGTTTGCCTCAGTTTCCTCACCTGTCAAATGACCTGGAGAAGGAAATGGCAAATCACTACAGCATCTTTACCAAGTAAGCCTCAAACGGCATCATGAGGAGTTTACAGGACTGAACAACAAGAAATTCTTATTGGGAGTGGGAGAGGTTTGGAAGACCCTGGTAGATTTCAAGCTGACCAAAAAGCCCTTCTTCCTTCTTGCAGTGTTGAAACATTGGTCTCCTTGATTGCGTTATCTCCTCTCTCCCATCCATCATCCACGAAGCTACAAACTGCTACTACTTAAATGCAGACTGGACCATATCACTACCTGCTCTTCAGACATCTTCAAAGGCTTCCTATTGCCCCTAATTAAACCTTTAGCATAGCATTTACAGCCCTCTCCAATCTGGTATCCAATTACTTTTTTAGGTTTGTTCCTATTTCTTTACGTGACATATTCTATGCTATGTCTGGAAGGCTATTCTTCCCTCTTCTTGACCTTCCATAATCCTTAACTTCCGCAAAGGATTGGCTTCGATGTTCCTTTCTCAAGCCTTCCCCAATCTGCTTCTCCTACTGACTTTTCAAGTATTGGTTGGCCCTCTCTTTCTTGAAATTGAAATTATCTTGTCCTTACTTGTCTGGGGACACCCAGTATTCCTATCACCACCACCACCACCAACACCATCACTACCGCCACCACCATCACCACCACCACCACCAACAACAACAACAACAATACTATCACTACCACCACCACCACCACAACCACCACCAAATGCAACATATGTTCTACAGGAGGAGGGATTGCTTCATTTTGTCTTTGCATTCCCAGCTCCCAATAGAGTGTTGCACAAATAGTAAGCACTTAGTAAATGAAAATTGTTTGCTTATGGAAGGGAATGTTTGGACCAGACCTATGATCTCATTGATCAAGGGGACTCCCAGAAATGAAACTCTTTACCAATGCATATTGACACCTGCTCTGTAACGTATGGTTTTAGAAAGTAACCTGGAACATTGAAAAATTAAGTGACATGCCCAGGGTCACACAGCTAATGTGTGACAAAAGTAGGATCTAAGGTTGTCGCCTTGGTTTCAAGACCAGTTCTCTATCTACTATACCAATAGGCCTCATGAAAAGAAATACTATGTTAAAATGGAGCCAAATGGATTTAATACTTTGGTGGGGAAGCATTGTGTGTTAATGAGGAATTCTTTGTAGACATCAACATGATACATTGGAAAGAATTCTAACACCTGAGTCTGCATTCCAACCCTACCAATGATGCTCACCTTCTGTACAACCTTCAAAGTCCCTTAGTCTTCCCGGAGCTCATGTCGTCATCTGCAAAATAAGGGTGTGGAAATATATGGCTTCTGAAATCCTTCCTAGCTCTAAATCTGTGAGTTGCTAGAGGCATAAAATATGTATAGTGAAGAGAGTTTGGGTGGGGATCACTGGAGAAAGAAGCAAACAATACTGACAGGAGTTCACTACAGGCTACCTACACGAAAAGAGAAAATGGATGAAAAGTTAAGAAACAGATCTTGAACTGCTGACAAAAACGATGATTTCATACTAATGGGCAACTTCACCTAATTAAGCTAACTGACCGTGTCCTCACCATCCTGCTCCTCAGCGATCTCCAATGGCTTCCAGTATTTCAGAGAGGATAGAAATGATCTGTTTGCCTTTGAAAGCCATTTACAAGCCATTTACAACTTCCTACCTTCCAGTCTTCTCACACTTTTCTCCCCTTCGGTCACTCTACAATCCAGATACTTCGGCCATCTTTGAATTCCTTGAACAAAACTCTCCATCTTCAGTCTCCGAGCCTATTTTTCTCCAGGCTTCACAACCCTAGTTCTTTGACCCGTTCTTATATGACACAGACTCAAGGCCCTTCGCTATCTCAGTAGCCTGCTTCTGGATACTTTCCAGCTTTTCATTATCCTTCTTAAAAGGCAACACCCAGAACTGAAAACAATACTCCAGATATTGTCAGAGAAAAGCAGAATAAGTAGAGATTTCTATTTATATCCCCAGCTCTTGTGACATTTTATACAGAACAAGATCTTGATAATGCATTACTTATTCATTAAAAGAGGATTCCACAGTCCCTGCCCTACATGCCCTGTACACCAAAGGTTTTCCTTGGGGACAATAGAAACTCTTCTAATTTCCCTTTTTGGACGAGTGTCCATTTTCCATTCCTAGCCAGCTTGGAAATCTCCTCTCTCATCTCTTCTTTATCTCATCCCTTCCCAACTCCTCATTGGTATACCTTCTGCCTACATTAGCACCCCTCCTCCCTGTAAAATCTTTGGAGAAGAGTAGAATGGTACTCCCATTTCTGTTCATTTGCCTTTCAACTCTCATTTCAGCCAGCTGGGCTAGATTATGCAAACTGTGAAAGTCCATTTATTAAAGAAGAAAGAGATGATAGATATCTCCAATGCCAATAACTATAACTCACGAAGGACAGCCATTTGCCCCACCCCCACCCCACCATGTATTTACCACATAAATGTTTGTGGAATCACTATTCATTTGGAGAATGGATATGAGCTCAGACTTGATGAGTAGTTAAGATTCACAGGAGGAGAGAGAAAGAAGAGAAGGTTCTTGCAAAGCACAAAAGGCAAGGCTTACCCTGGGCTGTGTAGGGGTCAGTGAAGAGCCTGGCCTAGCCAGAGCAAAGGGATAATCTGAGTGGGTGACAAAGTTTGGAATGGGATTCTTTGAGTGGCCTAATGAAGAAAGTGGCCTAGTCCCTTTAAGATCCCTCTTCTGTGGCCATCTAATAAAATTCTAGAGAACACTCACTAAGTTTTCTTGTCCATTAGCTCTTTGAAAATGGAAGGTCCCAGTGGTAAGACAGGTGTTATTTTCCATGTTGGTAGCAACACATCAGGTAGAGAGCACACCATTATAGTGGGGGGAAGAAAGATTATAGGAAATGTGTTAATTACAGAAAAAATTACTGGAGGTACCTTATTATATGTGTCTCATAATTAGATTTCCATTTGCTAATTTGTGTAAGTAGGGAAAAACTTCCATATCACCTTAATTTCCTAGTACAAAGTGATACTATGTGGAGTCTTTGTGACAATAGGATACTGTGTTCTGATATTTAATTAAATTCCATCCATAGTTCATGCTGAAAGCCTGAGCTACAATGGTAATTTTTGTTGTAATAATAACAACTGACATTTGTTGAGAATGGAAAACTGTACCTTATCAGCTCTATGGAAAGGGAAGAGCTTATGATCAAACAAGAGCTAGAAAGGATCATAGAAAATAAAATAAATAATTTTAATTACATGAAATTTAAAAGTTTTTGCACAAAGCCAATATAGCCAAAATTAGAAGGAAAGCAGGAACCTGGGAAAATATTTTTATAGCTAGTTTTTTTTTCTGATAAAGGCCTCATTTCTCACATATACAGAGAACTGAGCCAAATGTATATAAAACAAGAGCCATTCTCCAATTGCTAAATGGTTAAATGATATTAACAGGCTGTTTGCTGAATAAGAAATCAAAGCTGTCAACAGTCACATGAAAAATGCTCTAAATCACTATTGATTGGAGAAATGCAAATTAAAACAACTCTGAGATGCCACCTCACACCTATCAGATTGGCTAATATGACAGAAAAGGAAAACACCAAATGTTGGAGGGGATATGAAAAAAATTGAACACTAATGCATTATTGGTGGAGTTGTGAAGTAGTCCAACCATTCTGGAGAATAATTTGGAACTATACCCAATACCACTACTAGATCTATATCTTAAAAAGATCAAAGAAAAGGCTAAAGGACATATCTATACAAAAATATTTGTCCCTGTGCTTTTTGTGGTAGCAAAGATTTGGTAATTGAGGGTGTACCTATCATTTGAGGAATAAACAAGTTGTGGTATATGATTATGATGGAATCCTATTGTGCCAAAAGAAATGAAGAACAGGATAGTTTCAGAAAAATCTGGGAAGATTTATATGAACCGATGCAAAGTGAAGTGAGAAGAACCAGGAGAACACTCTATGAAGTAATAGCAATATTGTAATGATTATCAACTGTGAAAGACTTAGTTACTCTGAACAAGACAACGATCCAAGACAATTCCAAAGGATTCATGATTAAAAATGCTATCCACATTAGGAGAGAAAACTGATAAACTGAGGGTAGATTAAAACACACTTTTTTCACTTTCTGACCCTCCATAGGCATCTCTTTGGATTGCCCTCTGTCTCTCTCCCTGTGTTTGTATGGTCCTATTCATGCCTCTTTTTTTGGCCCTGTCTTTGCATGCTGGGGAAGCAGTGGTCCACCTTTCCTGCTTTGATGCTTGCTCTTGATTCAATTAAAGTCAATTCAACAAGCCTTTCCTGAGTGCCTATCATGTGTCATGGGCAGCTAGGTAGCTCAATGGACAGAGCACTAGGCCTGAGTTCAAATCTGGTCTCAGACACTTACTAGCTGTGCAACCCTAGGCAAGTCATTTAACTCTGCTTGCCTCAGTTTCCTCATCTGTAAAATGAGCTGGAGAAGGAAATGGCAAACTCCTCCAATATCTTTAGCAAGAAAAACCCAAATGAGGTCATGAAGAGTTGGACATGACTGAACAAAAAATCATGTGCCAGGCATAACTTCAGGCTAGGAATACAGAGACAACAACAAAAAAGCCCCTACCTGCATGATGCTTATATTCTATTGATAGGAAACCACAGACACACAGATAAGCAAGTGAATGGGGGATGACAGTACTTTAGTTGAGTTGGAACATTTTGCTTTTCCTCTTCTATCCCTGCCTCTCCCCCTTCTATTTCTTCTCTCCACTCCAACCCTAATGGTAGAGGTCCAAGCTCAGCAATAATTCTCTGTCTGCCATCATTGGAATTAGGAAGACTCGAGTTCAAATGCCACTTCAGACATTTACTAATATGACCCTTGACAAGTCACTTAACCTCTGCTTGCCTGAATTTCCTCATCTATAAAATTAGGGTTAGTAATAGTGCCTTATCATAAGGATAAATACAACAATATCTGTGAAGTTCTTGGCAAACCATAAAGCACGGTGCAGGTGTTATCTGTCGTCGGTGCTGTTGGCATTCTAGATCTGAAAGGGAACTCAAAGGCTATTTGGGCCAAATTCCTCCTCCTACCATCGGGGAAGCTGAGCTTTAGAGAAGTCTAAGGAACTTCTCTAGAGCCACAGAGCTATTAAGTCTTAAAGGCACTAGTTGAACCTAGGCCCTCTACTTCCAGTGACAAGTCTCTTTCCCATACTCCATCACCACCAACATCAGGATGTTATACAAGGTGTCCCAATAGTCTGAGTGCTGCTTTAAGCTAAGAAAGCTTAAAACTTCCCTCTCAGAATGTCTACAATGTGAGCTATTAGAGCTTCAAAGTGCACTAAGACTTTTGGGACACCCTGTATATCGCCAGAAACCAGCAAAGAGCATACAGGACGTGCAAGTCTCAGTGTTTCTGACTCAATCAGGAAAAAAAGAGAGAGAGACTATAATCCCAGACACTGGCGTCTGCACTGGAAAGAAACAGAAACGAGTGTCCCAATAACAGCCACAGGCCCCTTGGCCCCAACTGCAGATATTATCAGTGTATCCAGGCGGAGTCTAATGATGCCCACGTTTGCAGGCTTTTATTAAAGTGTGAGCTCCTTTTTCATTGGTCTCTGCAGGAGATGGATGCATTGTAGGGACTAATGTGCATGAGAAATCAAATGTGTTTATGTTTTCAATTTCCTCCCTGGTTCTGGGATACCTTTATCATCCTTCCATTTATCAGGCCCTCTCTTCCTTGCCAAGGCAGGTTCCTGGGGAGGAGATAGAGTCCAAGTCTGACTAACACAGGAGGATTTATCATTTGTGGCAGGCTGTAAAAAGGCACCCAGATAAGAACCCTCCCTCCTCGCCACCTCCCCCCTCCCCACAGCTCCTCTCCTGGCTATCTTCTGGTCATTGGGCATACTGACATCATTCATTGTCAATATTAATGCAGTCATCAGTCAATAATCAGCCTTAAGTGCCTACTATGTGCCAGGCTGGGGATGCAAAGACAAAAACCAAACAGTCCCTGCCCTCAAGGAGTTTACCTTCTCAAGCAAGACTCCTTAACCTGCAGTCCATGCAACTGCTTTTAAAAAACACTTTTAAGAACTTGGTAAATAGATTTTTTATATTTTTATAATTGTATTTCAATTTAATTGATTTCCTTTGTAATCTTATGTATCTTATTTTATGCATTTAAAAAGTTTTCTGAGAAGGGGTTCATAGGCTTCACCAGCCTGCCCAAAGGGACTATCACACACACACATACACACACACACACACACACACACACACACACACACACACACACACACCCCTCTGGTTTAGTAAGAAGAGAAAATACCTGCATATACAGGTAAATACAAGATATACACCCAAATAAATGCAAGGTAGATGGGACAGAGGGAAACTCTGCTTGAGCTGAGGAAAAGCCTCATGGAGGAAGTGATATTGGAGCTGAGATCTGAAGGAAACTGAGGCAGAGGTTGGGAACCATGGTGTAGTGGAGACAGGACATTAACTGGCCACTTTGAAGCCAGGGCTATACCCTCAAATCACTCATGCCAAGGGGGTGGATTGAGGCCCCAACACTAGCCCAACAGCAAGGACCCCATACCAGGACATTGCACCAGGGGAAGAGATACCAGAACATCGCCCCATGAGAGAGAGAAGGAAACTCAGCTCAAATCCCACCTGGAGGGACCTTTCTTGGTCCCTCCCAGGCATTAATGCCTTTCCTTCTCAGGGTGCCTTCAGTTTACTCTGTGTATGTCTGGTATGAGCATCTAGATGGTGCAGTGGATACAGAGCAAAGGGCCTGGAGTCAGGAAAACGAGTTCAAATCCAGCCTCAGACACATACTAGCTGTGTGACCCTGGACAAGTCACTTAACCTCTCTGCCTCCATTCCTTATCTGTAGAATGAAGATACACTGGAGAAGGAAATGATGAAAAGAACTAAACAGCAACATATCTTATGTGCTAGCTACTTACGCATCTCCCTCTAAGAATGTCAACACCTTGAGGACAAAGGCTGGTCTTGCCTTTCTTTGCAGGCCTAGGCTTATCTCAGTGACTGCTGCAGAGTGAATACTTGATAAATGTTTGTTGGCTGTGATAGCATCCCACTGTTGTGGGGAAAATCCCAGAATCCAGTGGGGCTGCTCCCTGGGGATCTCATTGTAGGAGGAGAAGTGGACTAGGGGAAGGAGGTAGGGGAGCTGAGCTAGGATGTGGCCAAGGGCTAATGAAAGGAGAAAGAAAACAGCTTCTTGGTTTAATTAAGTCACCTTGCCAACTAGTCTCTTCTCTGGGGAAGGTGTAGAAGTGTTCTAACAAAGTAAGGATACTTATCAAGATAATTTGGTAATGGCTAAGAAAAGGGAGTGTCGCATCAGTGGAATATATACATTAGAAACAAATTACCTTATAGTAAATGAGCATAGCAATCTAGCATATGGTAAACCCAAAGACCCAAGCTTTTGAAACAAAAATTTATTATTTGACAAAAACTGCCGGGAAAACTAGAAGACAGTACGGCAAAAACTAGGTATAGACAAACACCATCTCACACCATATACCAAGATAAGTTCAAAATGGGTACATGACATACACATAAAAGGTGATACAAGAAGGAAATTAATAGAGCATGAAATAGTTTATCTGTCAGGTTTATGGATAATGGAAAAATTTAGGACCCATGAAGATATAGAGAACATTACCAAATGTAAAATAGATCATTTTGACTACATAAACTTTAAGTTTTTGCACAAACAAAACCAATGCAACCAAAATTAGAAGGAAAGCAGACAACTGGGAAATTTTTTTGCAACAAACATCTCTGATAAAGGCCTCATTCCTCAAATATATAGAGCTGAGTCAGACTCATAAAAATACAAGGCATTCCTTAATTGGTAAAGACTCAAAGAATATGAACAGGCAGTTTTCAGACAAAGAAATCGAAGCTGTGTATAGTCATAAGAAAAAATGCTCTAAATCGCCACTGATCAGAGAAATGCAAAATAAAACAACTCTGAGGTACTACCTCACACCTATCAGATTGGTTAACATGACAAAACTGGAAAACGATGGATGTTAGAGGGGATGTGGGAAAACCGTGACACTAATGCATTCTTGGTGGAGTTGTAAACTGATCCAACCATTCTGGAGAGCAATTTGGAACTATGCCCAAAGGGTTATAAAACTGCGTATGCCCTTTGATCTAGCAATACCACTGCTAGGTCTATATCCAAAAGACATCAAAAAAATGGAAAAGGACCTATTTGTACAAAAATATTTCCAGCAGCTCTTTTTATGGTGGGTAAGAATTGGAAATTAAAGGCATATCCGTCAATTGGGCAATGGCTAAACAAGTTGTGCTATATCTTTGTAATGGAATATTATTGTGCCATAAGAAATGAAAAGCAGGATGATTTCGGAAAAACCTGGACGGATTTACATAAACCGACACACAGTGAAGTGGACAGAACCAGGACAACGTCGAACACAGTCACAAAAATATTGTTGAATGAAGAACTACGAATGACTCGGCTATTCCCAGAAATACAATGACCCAAGACAACCCCAAGGACTCTAACGAGTCATGCTATCTCCCTCCAGAGAAAGAACAGACATTGATTGAATACGGACTGAAGCAGGTGATTTTTCACTTTGTTTTTTTTTTCTTTTTTCAAGAATTCTTGTAGCAAGTGATTAATATGGAAATGTTTCACATCATCGCGCATGTATAACCTATATCTACTTGCCTCTGAGGTTGGAAGGGAGGGGGTTGGAATCTGAAACTCGAAACTTTAAATATTTTTTAAATGTGGATGGGATTGGATTAGATTAGACTTTCAGATGTTTGAGCAGCGTCGTAATGCCCCGGCCCCCAATATTCTCTTCTTCAGTGTAAGTATCTATACATCCTGAAATTGGTCTTCACGCCACATGAACTCTAGGCCTTTCACCATCCTGGGTACCCTCCTTTAGACACTCTCCTGCTTATTAATGTCGCTCCCAAGAAGTGAAATTCAGACCACGACATAGAATAAGTGAGGTTTTCCTTCCAAGTAAGAGTACAATAGAACCATATCGGTCAGTCCATAAACATTTGTTAAGCTCTTACTGTGGCCAGGCATTTCCCTAAGTGCTAGAGATACAAAGAAAGGCAAAAGACAGACCCTCTCCTTGAGAAGCTCATGATCTAACAGGAGAGAGAGCACGCAAAGCACTACGTACCAACAGGCCATATGCAGGATAAAGAGGAAGACGCCAGCACAGGGAAGGCATTAGGAGTAAGAAGGCTTGGGAAAGACTTTGTGCAGAAGACACGATGCTTAGCAGGGAACGGAGCAAGCCAGAGAAGCCAGAAGGTGAAGACGACGAGGGACAGCCCTCCAGGCATGGACAAAAGTCAAAAAAATGGCTAGAGACAAGAAATGAAGTATCTTGGGCAAAAGGAAGCAGGCCAATGTCTCTGAATCTCAGAGTATTCAGAATTTAGAGCAAGGAGTGTAAGATAGAAGAAGAGATCATTTTTGGGGGTTTTTCAAAGCTATTTTCAAAGCTCAATGCAGCCAAGATCCTACTAGCTATTGTCTGCCATACCTCACTCTCTTGGATTGTATTAAGCTTGTGGTCCACTAAGAACCCCACTCCCACCAGATCTTCTTTTATTTATTTATCCATCTATTTATTTTTGTAGGCAATCAGGGTTAAGTAACTTGCCCAGAGTCACACAGCGAATGAGTATCTTAGTAGAGAATGAATTGAGATCCTTCTGATTTCAGGGCCAGTTCTCTATCCACTATACCAGCCAGCTGCCCCTAGAGCTTCTTCAGTCTAACATCTGATACACCATGACTCATGTGAGTATAGAGTCAATACACAAACCAAGTATAAGACCTTAGTATAATCTGTCCCCATCACATTTCATTACATGTAGCCCCGTACCTGTACCTGGATCATGATTCTATCAGACGATGAGTTAACTCTCTCTCGAGGCTCTATTTAATCTCCGAGTTTGATACGCAGATCTTTGCCCAAGTAATTGCCTAAAAGTGTTCAGCAGCTCAGAGCTGACCTCAATCTTTGAGAAACTCTAGTGGAGGCCTTCTTTCAAGCTAACATTGAAATTAGAATGACTCTTCTCATCCGGTCAGCTCAAAACCTGTCTAATTTCTCTGTTACCTGGACAACATCTCTCCATCCTGCCCACGAAAAACACCATGACAGACCTTACCTAATCTTTTTCTGGAACCTAGACAAACCGTATCTGCATCGATCTTCTGGTCTACCAGTTTAGTAACTGTGGCAAAAATAGAAATACAGTGAGGCTGATGAGTCAGAACCCATCTTAGATGGAGCCATAACGGCACATCGTGATCTTTTACTGAATGTCCGGTAATAATTTTGTGGTGGTGGCATGACCACTATTGTTGCTCTGAATCATGATTTCATTGGTATAAGAAATCCCTGGTATGAAAGCCCCTCCTATCGATGCAATTACGCAACCTTTCTGTGATTTATACCTCACTGGCACAGAGGGGAGAGTGCCAGGCCTAGAGTCAGGAAGATTCATATTTCCGGGTTCAAATCTGGCTTCAGACACTTACTAGCTGTGTGACCCTGGGCAAGTCACTTAACTGTGTTTGCCTCAGTTTCCTCATCTGTAAAATGACCTGGAGAAGGAAATGGCAGACCATTCCAGTTTCTTTGCCAAGAAAACCCCAAACGGGGTCATGAAGACTCAGACTACAATAGACAACTATGACAAAAAGAGGTGCCTGAGGCACTGAGAGGTTAAGAGAGTTGCCCAGGGTCACACAGCTAGTATGTACCCCAAGCAGATCATTTCACTCCAAGTTCACCCCTCCTTCCACCACACAACACCACTTCTTTAATCATGCATTGGACAATTTTGCCAGAAATAGATTTCACTTTTTTCCTTTTCTGAAAATCAGGACATTTTCCCTTTTGCCTGTTACCACACTCATTCTGTACAATGTTTCACACATCACCATTAATGGCTGCACAGTCTCATCTGCCAGGTATTTTCAGTACTCAAGGATTCATAATTCATCTGGGTCCTGGGCTTCGAACTCATCAACAATTAAGTGACTTGTTACTGTTGCTTTACTTACCTTGGGTATCAGATCCCCATTGGCCATATTTTTTTCTGTCCTTTCCCACCCAAAGGTAGAGAAAAAAAGAAATAAGGATCTCTCTCTCTCTCTCTCTCTCTCTCTCTCTCTCTCTCAATCTGTGTGTGTGTGTCTGTCTGTCTATCTGTCTCTTCTATCCCTCTGTCTGTGTCTCTGTTTCTGCCTCTGTTTTTGTCTGTCTCTGCCTTTGTTTCTATCTGTCTCTGTGTCTCTGTGTCTCTGTATCTCTGTCTCTGTTTCTCTCTTTGTCTCTGTCTCTCTGTCTGTGTCTCTGTCTCTGCCTCTGTTTTTGTCTGTCTCTATCTGTCTGTATCTCTGTCTCTGTCTCTCTCTTTGTCTCTCTCTGTCTCACTGTCTGTGTTTCTCTGTCTCTGTCTCTGTCTCTTTGTCTCTACCTGTTTCTTTATCTGTCTCTCTGTGTCTCTGCCTCTCTGTCTCTCTCTTTGTGGTTGTCTCTCTGTGTCTCTGTCCACACACCACATTGTTAGCCTTATAGCATATAAATCTTTTATAGAAACTAGCAACCCCCACTTGCCCTGAAAAGTTTGTTCTCTGGAGATGAGGCTTAGCTCCTCGTCAAGGTCCTATGAGTACTGCTGAAGGGCAGTGGGATTCTCTAAATTCATTAGCTCCTATTCTGGTGCATTCTCCCCATTGTCAATTTCCAGTGACTAGGGACCCAGTATCATTTAATCCATTAAAATCAATTAGTTTTTACAAAAGGATATTTACTGAGAAGATACTGCAGGAATGGATGTACTGACACATCTCCCTGAAACAGGGTGAATAAATGCACAGTTGGTGGAGAGGAAGGGAGCTGAAGAGTGGGCTCGAACCTAAAACAGCTACAGCAAAAATTATCCTCCAGGTCTTCACTTCTAAATGTGGCACAGCCACAAAATAAGTCTCTTCCTTCTTGGCCCAGTCTATTGACTGCTAGGCTAGATCCTGCTCTTCAGGGTTTTGCTGGTGCCTCACCTGGTTTGACTGGTGGCAAATTCTGCCATGGAGCCAGGGTTAGAAGAGAAACTCTGGAATCCCAAATCTAGCACTCTTTTCACCCTGCCTCCACTCCAGTCACCATCCTCCAAATTAGAGGAGCATGGCCTGACACCACCCTCAGATCTTATCGGGGAGCTTTCTTCTTATGTTATTGGGATCCTGTCCATAAGCTGCTGAACAGAGTAAGAGAGAATCAGACAACTAATCTGCCTAGATCCACTACAAATTAATGTTACATAATCTCAACTGGGCTCTCACTGCAGCAAGGAAATCCTTTTACACTTCCCTATTGATTCACTATCTACCTCACCATAAAGGTTTTTCCAAAGCTCTTCATCTCTCTGCAAATATCCCTTGAAACTATGCCCCAACTTCTCCCATCATAATTCTCACATCATACTTCATTAATTCATAATTGCTTCATTTAAAAAACTGTCATTCACAGAGAGTTCTCTCTTCTTCCCTCCTCCTTACATCAGATTGCTCAGATGTCCTCCCCCACTATCTATTACTTTACTCCTGTCTCATATGGAGATATGTCCCTTCTCTTTTCCAAGACAACCCCCCTACATACACCCTTGATCCCAGCCCACTCTACCTTCCCCGGCAGATTGCCCATTCTTTTATCCCCACTTTCCCATTTCTCTTCCTTCTCTCCTTGTCTTCCTGTATGCTTGCCTGATGCCTACAAAGACATTCATGTTTTCCTCATCCTAAAAAGAAAAAAGAAAAAAATAAGAGAAACAAACTCACTTCATCTAACCATCACTATTGGCTATTGTCCTGTATTCTCTTCCCTTTTATGACTAAATTAATTGAGAAAGCCATAAATAATTGGTGCCTCCACTTACTGTCCTCTCTCTTCTAAACCCTTTGCACCCTGCCTTCCAACTTCATAATTCAATGGAAACTTCTCCCTCCAGAGCTACAAATGATCTCTTACTCGACAAATTTATACCCACGTCTTTTAATGGCCTTTTCTCAAGATTCCTCATCCTTCTCTCTGTACCCTTTGACACTGTCAATCATTCTTTTTTCTTTGATGATCTTTCTCCTTGTTACCCTCCTTTCTAGCTTTTCGTGGCACTACTCTCTCCTGGTTCTCCTCCTGTCTCTCCGTCCATTCCTCAGGCCCCTTTGCTGGATCTTCAGCTAGGTTAGGCCCAATAGCTGTGGGGGTCCCCCAAGGTTCTGCCCTAGACCTTCTTCTCTCCTCCCTTTACAGTGTCTCCTTAGGTGATCGACTCAGCTCCCAAGGATTCAGTTATCATCTCTATGCTGCTGATTCCCAGTCCTATCTTCTCTCCTGACCTCCAGTCTCACATCTCTAACTGCCTATTAGATAACTCAAAGTAGGTGTCCTGTAGACATGTTACTCAGCATATCCACAACTGAGCTCATAAATTTCCCTTCAAATCTTCCTTTCTTTCTAAATGCCCCATAATGGTCAAGAGTAATACCATCTTCCTAGTCAACCAGGCAGGTGTCTTCCCAGCTCTTCACTCTCTTCCACCTCTTCATATTCAAGCAGTTGCCAAGCCCTGCCATTTCTCCCTTCAGAATATGTCTCCTATGTGCCCCCTCCTCTCCTCTTACGCTGCCATTAGCCTGGGGCAGTTTCTCATTGCATCAGACCTAGACTATTGGAATACCCTTTTGGTTGGTCTCCCTGCATCAAGTCTGTCTTTCCTCCAGTTCATGAACCATTATGCTACCAAAGTGGTCTTCCTAAAGCCCGTATCTGACCATGTCACCCTCCTTATCAATAAACTCCAACGGCTCCCTATTATCTCCAGGAGCAAATAAAAAGAAATTCTCTGGTTGGTGTTTAAAGACTTTCCTATCCATACTCCATGTTACCTTTCTGGTCTTAAAATTTAGTCCCCTACAGAGATTCTGTGATCCAGTGGCAGGAATTACTTGCTCTTCCTAAGACACTACTTCTTCCTACACTGCCCATTCTCCTTTCCTGGAATATTCTCTTTCCTCATTTCTACTTGCTGGATTCCATAACTTCCATCAAACCATCCCTCTTCCTGCTTTCTCTCCCCTCACACACCCACCCCCCACCCCTCACTCCTCACCCCACCTTTCCTCTAAGATTACCTCCAATTTACCCTGAATATGTCTCATATTTATACAATTGTTTGTATATTGTCTCCACTATTAGAACGTGAGCTCCTTGGGGACATGGACTTTTTTTTCATTGTTGGTACCTTCGTCTTGTTTTTTTTTCCTTTTGTTGTATCTCCAGGGTTTAGCACACTACCTGACACGCACTTCATATTTAATAAATCTTTGTTGACTAATTGGCTGACTGTCTATAGGTATTGGACCTAGGAGGAAATAGCCAAACTCTGAAAGGCCAGTTGTGTGGATGTAAACCTATAAAGGAATAGGCACACTCACCACTTTTACAAAAAAACTGGCTGATGTGAATTTACTTGTCAGGCAGTAGCATTTACTAAGAATTACTACTGCTCGAGGAGAGAAGCTGCTAGATTACTCCTGACAGCTAAACATCTGGAGCCATTTAAGGACTGGGGAACTGCCTAGGGCTAGGAAAAACAGCTTTCCTAAACTCTGAAAGGTTCTTGGGCTGAAAATGGGTACAGTAAGAGAGGAGACTGCTGCCTCTACCTTTCCTCAATGCAACTTCAAAATGACCCCAAACCAAAGAGTGTCATGGAGGACCATGCACATACATTGTGAAACCATCAGGGTGAGATAAACTCATTTTTGTCATTTCTCCAAGCTCCTCTGCACCTTTATCCATCCTCTGCTGCTCTGTTCTGATGTCAAAGAAAGAGAGGCTGTGTGCACACACACACACACACACGCGCACACACACGCACACACACACGCACACACGCGCACACACACACACACACACACACACACCCTCGTGTGTGCCTTTGATCCTATCCCCTTCCATTTCCCCTTGGAAACTGCCTGTCTTATCATTCTAACTCCCCTCATCTTCTGGCTCCTTCCCTACCGCCCAGGTCTCTCCCAACACTATAAAACCTTCCTTTGTCCCTGTCGTTCCCTCAAATGATCATCCTGTACGACCTCTTCCTGTCACTGCCAAACTTCTCCAAAGAGACATCCATGTCCCTTGCCTCCAAAAACCACCCACGCACTTTTCAGTACCTGGCAGTTTGGCTTTGGATCACGGCATTCTGCTGGAACAGCTCTCTCCAAGGTTAGAGAATAATCCCAGTCACTAAATCCAGTACCTTTTTCTCCTCGCCCTTCTTAATCTTGACGCTGCTGCTTTTAAACCTGTCCACTCAACGACCCTCTTAGATATTCTTTCTACTCTTGGGTTCTATAACCCTGATCTCCCCTTGTTCTCCTACTATTAGTCAATCAATCAGCAAGTATTCAGTTATTAGGTAACTTCTAGGTGTGAGGGATACGAAGACAGAAAGAAAACAGCTCCTGCCTTCATCGGCAGCCATCTTGGGATTTATTCATCTCTTCTCTTTCTACATTTTCTCCCTTGGTGATCCCTGCTTCCCTTGATTCACTGGGTGGAGGACTTACAAATCTATATATTCAGTACCATACATCTAACACCTTTCACCCATAGTAACTAGCATAAGGTGAGACTAATATTCAGAAAATTTTTGTGGATTTGAAGTAGCAAGCAAAGGTTTAGGACAGAGATATAAACTGGGTTTCTCCTGTTTGAAGTTTTCTTCATTGCTACCACCCCCAAAACCACAGAATCAGAGCCTTTAAGGGAGGCAGGAAAGGGAAC
This sequence comes from Phalanger gymnotis, assembly GCA_028646595.1. Classification (NCBI taxonomy): domain Eukaryota; kingdom Metazoa; phylum Chordata; class Mammalia; order Diprotodontia; family Phalangeridae; genus Phalanger; species Phalanger gymnotis. Next base: position 315,166,571 of record CM053625.1, read on the forward strand.
TTTTATTTATTTACCTTGTTTCTGTGGGAATAATAACTCCTATTTTCCTAGAACTTTAAAGTTTACCAAGCCCTTCCCTCAAATGATCCTGTGAAGTAAACAGTGAAATTATCATTATGTCTATTTTAGACATTAGGAAGCTGAGAATTGTTCTGCCCCTGGTCATCCAACTGCCAAATACCAGGAGCAGGAATTTTGATCAGGACTTCTTCTGAGAACATTGTACTTTCTGTTATACCACACTTACCCAACTTAAGCTCAACAGATATACTGGTGAACAAGATAGTCACAATTTTTAATATCTCAGAGGAAATGTCAGCCTCAGAGGGAAGCATTCCAATAGATCCATTATGGAATGCTGTGATCTGCTCTGTGATTGATGATATCAAATATAAAGTTATTTAGAGAAATAAAATACTCTACCAAATTTCTTTCAAAGACAAATAGTGTGCTAATACCCAAACCAGAGAGGGATAAATAAGAGAAAGAGAATAGGGACTAATATCACTAACTGACGTAAATTTTTAGAACATTTAAGACAGAGTATCGTCAAAGAGAATAGAGCAATATTTTGAAAATATTGCCATAGAATCATAAAATTTCAAGAGTTGAAAGGGAAATTAGCAGTCATCCAACCCAACTATACTTAGAAAAGGATTCCTTCTAAAACATACCTTGCATCAGCCATTTCTCATTTGATCAATAATACCCAGGGAGGAAGAATATTTATTATTACCACATTAATTTGTACAAAAGACATAAGATTATTCAGAATTAGAAAAACAATTAGCATAATACACCATACAGTTTGATCAATATGTTTAGAACAAATATTGGAAAATACAACACTAATTGATATTAAAAGCTATAAAATTATAGGCACAGAAAGATCAAGAGTATATATGTCTAAAATTAAGAGATAATATTTTGCAATATAGAAAAATTGGAAATGTTCCCAGAAAGTTTAATAATAATAATTCAATGATATATTCCTTCTCCCTGCTATTATTTGACAAAGTACTAAAAAGGGAAGGAGAGGGACAAAGATATAACAATACGTGAAAGGAAGTAACATTTATTGAGCACTTACTATGTGCTCAGCACCATGCTAAGCATTTTACAAATGTTATCTCATTTGACTCTCACAAAAACCATGGGAGGCAAGTGCTACTGTTATCATCACTTTACAGTTAGAGACACTAACCAGATGGAGGTTGAGTGTCCAGATCCACATAACCAGTAAGTGTCGCAGACTGGATCAGAATTCTTCCTGACTCTAGGTTCAGCACATTATCTACTTCTCTAACTGACTGAGTCACAATAAAACAAGAAAAAATAAATTTAAAAAAACACCAGCAAAGGGAAAACAAAAATATCACCATTTACAAATGACATGAGTGACAGAAGACAAAGATTGTTTACCTAAGAAAGCTAAGAGAATAGATGAAGTAACTATTTGATAAAATTAATGATTTTTAGCAGAATAGTGGTATACAAAATAAATCTACAAAACTCATTAGCATAAGAAAAACAAGAAAGAAACACTAGAAAGCAAAATTCCACTAAAACATGTAAAAACAACTATAAATTATCTAGGACAGCCCTTCAAAACACACATGATATTCATGTTATTGTATTATGGAGCCAGAAGTGACATCAAAGGGCAGATAATCCGATAATTCTACCTTTTTGTTTTAGTGATGAGAAACTGAGAGCAAGAGAGGTCTCAGTAACCTCTGAGGAGTCAGGAGTAAAACTCAGTATTCTTTGCAAATTAAATACAACTAAAAATACCCCTTATATAAATAATGGAAGAATTGAGTAATTGGAAAGAGATTTATTAGGCATAGATGAGTCACATCACCATAATAAAAATGGACATAATGTAGATTAATTTAAACTCATCTACAGATTTAATACTATACCAATTCAACTACCAAGTTATAAAACTAGATAAGATAATAAATTACATTTAAAAAAGAAATGGTCTAAAATATCAAAGGAAATCATGAAAAAAAAGAAAAACAGAAATGTAGAAGAGATGGCATAACCAAAGATTTAACTACAGCATAAATCCATTAAACATAGCAACCATTTGCTACTACTTTAAAAATAGAAGAAGAGATGAATGGAATGGACTAAATAAGCATGACCTACAAGTTACTGGAAGAAGGTTTGCCATTCATCAACACCTATTGTGAAAATTGGAAAGGAGTTTGGCAAAAAAAAAAAAAGGGTTTCATGAGCACTTTAAGACATGTACTACAATAATCTCCAAAAAGATAAGCAACCAGAATATAAAAAGTTATATCTAATGAAAGAGGAGAATGGAAGGAGACAATTTTAATAGTCTTGCTTTTATTTCATTACTGGGCAAAATATAGAAGGAATTTAAAAAGATTAGATAATATAAAAACAAAAGGATTTTTTTAAAAATTAAATCAACATAGCTAGAATAGGAAAATAATCTATCAACTGGAGAAAAAAAAATACAACAAATGTCTATGATACAATTCTGGCACCCAAGATGGATAGAGAATTGATAAAAATTCACCAAACTAAGTGCCCAAGAGATAAGTGATGACAGGATATGAATGAATGGTTTTCAAAAGAAATGGGACCTAACAACCAGCAAGCATGTAAAAAATTTCTAAATCACTAACAAAATGATAAATACAATTCCAAACAGCCCTGAAGTTCTACTTAACACAATAAAATTGGACAAGATGATAAAACACGAAAATACTCTTCATTTTGGAGGGGCCAGAGGGAGACAGAAAAACTGATATATTACCGGTGTAACTCTAAAGCACTCTACTTGCTTGGACATTTTTTCACTAAAAGCTATTTGTAAAAATCAAATTGCTACCAGGCAAGGCTTCCTTACGGCAAACAGGAACTTTTGTTACAGTGAGAACAAGAGCGCATTTAGAGGATGATTTGAGCTTTATGAAGCATGCCACTCACAGTATTTCTTGTGAGCCATGCAACAACTTTACAAGGTGAGGACTGGGGGGCTGTTATTCCTCTTTTGCAGGTGGAGTGAGTTGCCCAGCATGCTACTATTAATAAGAACCACTGGGAAGATATGTACATAGATATAGATATAGATATACATATTCATATACCTCAGTCCATCCCTTCTTCTTCCCCCAAATCTGGAAAAATAGATCTCCTTATAAGCAAATACAATCCAATGGGGATTTCTTAAATACCTTCCTACAATGAGCAAGGTACTGTGCTAAGTAGTATGAAAGATGCAAACATAAACAAAGTAGAAGATTTATTGTAGGCAAGATTTGAACATTGGTCTTTCTAATTCCATATCAGAATTCCATCCACTATGCCATGTTTTCTCTGGCATTTTATAAGGATACATAGCTTTGATTCTCCTGAAGAGTTAGTCAAAATAATACATTGATATTTTTATTCAGTCATGTCAGCGTTGTCCAACTCTTCATGACCCCATTTGGGGTGGTTTGCCATTTCTTTCTGCAGCTAATTTTAGTGATGAGGAAACTGAGTCAAGCACGATTAAGTGCCTTGGCCAGCTAGTAAGTGTCTGAGACCAGATTGAACTCAGGACAATGAGCCACACTGACTCCAAGCCTGGCATCCTATCCATCGTACCACCTAGCTGCCCAATGTTATGATCCACATAAGCACTCCTCCAGTGATCCAAGCAGCAGCCCACCTGTGAATGCCCATCTTCTATTATTTTCATCCATGTTATCCAGGAAATCCATCAGAGAGCCACATCCAATACACTAGGGACCTTCCTTGTGTTCCTTTGTCTATGAATAGATACCAACAGAACATATGAGCTGGACACTAGTTATCCTCCATTCCTGATCTATAAATAGATCAGATGTTTAAAAAAAAACAATCATTTAATTGACAAGCATTTTTATTAAGCACCTACTATGAATTAGGAATTGTGTTCAATGTTGAGCACCAGAGACAAAACAGTTCCCATCCTCAAAGAGAAAACATTCTATCAGGGAGAATTGGCAAGGGAGAAAGGGAACGGGATACAAATATAATGGGAAGAGAGTTCCAGAAAGCATGAAATCTTTGAGAGGAAAATGAGTGAGGTTCAGCCTATGAACAGTGTGAGGCCAACAGCAGTTCTTAATGAATCAGAACCAGGTCTTCCAAGAGTCCACCTAACTTGAAAATACAGCATATAGTGGGCAGTAAACTCCATCTAAACATAAACACTGGCTTGGGACCAAAAATCCACAAGTGCCACAGGAGTATTTGAAAGGAACTTTGAAAAGAGAGTCCAAGGAGATCCTAAGTCATTCCGATCAAGGCACAAATCCCTGGATGTCATGAGGCCAGTAGCGATTCCCTTTTCTGGGGAGAAAAGTTATTGAGGACCCAGTCCTTAGCATATTCTCAGCTTTGCCCTTTTAGATGGATTTATACAGAATATGTGCCAATTTTTCTAGGTCTTCTTCCAGGCTAACCACATGTGGGAGATCGACGAGACTATTTCAAGCTATGAGTGGCCTGTAGCTGCTACGTGATGGTTACAAGGAGCCTTCAGGTTGTTGTGAAGCTGAAAAAGCCTATGGATGAGGAAGTGCTGTCCCAGAACTGTGTTCTTAGACAGAACAATTCACATACAATTCCCACCTTTTTGTGTGTTTTTCATTCCTGGTGGTAAGTGAGGCGACAAGAATTGTTGTAAACTTCTGAGTAGGGATAGGTAGCAGCTGTCTTATCTCCCACCTGCCTGCCATGTGTCTGGGAGCACACATTACCTGTGTTTCTTTTGAATTTATTCTTTCATGATTTTAGGTGAGTGAATATCCAGATACGGAATGAATGAGGTTACAACATTATGAATTTCCAATTGTTGGAAGAAACATCAAAGGTTATCACTGCAATTGGAGGTGATGGTGAAGTCCATCAGAGCCCATAGCAGTGACTGGTAACAAAGGAAGTGCCTGGAAATGAGGTGAACGACAGTCATAGAATGATGGAGACAACACAGTGATCTGATGGAGAGAAATGCCGGCTATGAACTTTT
>CM053625.1:315172108-315198509 GCA_028646595.1 Phalanger gymnotis
AGACTGGGGAACAGGGCAACCAGAGTGTACGCCATCTTGGAGTGGGGGGGGAGGAAATAGGGAGAAAATTGGTAATTCAAACGCCTGTGAAAATCAATGCTGAAAACCAAACATGTCAAAAATAAATTTAAAAAAAAAAAACCAAAAAACAGGTCCTGCCTTCGAGCGCTTACATTCTACTGGGAGAGGGTACAGCATGCAAACCAATCAGCGTCTAAGTGCTCGTGGGAAGAGGAGGAAGAGAGCCCTGACAACAAGGGGAATCCAAAAGACCTTCCTAGAGAAGAGAACACCCAAGCTGAGACTTGATGGCCAGCAGTGACACGATTGTCAGAAGATCATAGGAGTATTAAGCAAGAGAGCCAAGATTTGAACCCAGGTCCCGTGATGCCACATCCACAGCTATATTCACACCAAGAAGTAACAGATATTATTTCCCATTAATAATGGCTTTGGGGCTTGTAAAAGAGGCAGCATGATGTAGTAAATAGCATACTCCAATGTAGGAAGATTTGGGTTCAGGTCATCCCTCTGACACACACTGGCTGTGTGACCCTGGGAAAGTCATCGAACCTCTCTGGTTCCCCAGACAACCACCTAGGACTGTAAGCTATTGTCCCTCATTCCATATATCAATGAAAAACAGATCATAGGGTCACAGACCTAGAGGCAGAAGGGACATCAAAGGCCATCTAGTCCACCCCTCCCCCACCCCCACCTCATTTTACAAGTGAGGAAATCGAGGCTCAGATCAAGGAGATTAAGTGACTTGCCCAAGGTCAACAGCCAACAGAGGCCAGATGTGAACCAAATTCCTCTGACTCTAGACTTAGAATTCTTTCCATTTTATCACAAAATCATAATCTATCTTAAATAAGGATGAATACGAAGAATAGAAGGAAATTTGGAATGACTTTTATGGAGGGATGCAGAGGGAAGGAAGCAGAACTAGAAACACAATGGACGCACCAGCCACAGCTGAATGGGCTAATACCCGCAAAGGTGGACAAACATGCAGGAAGAAAAGAATTATGGAGATTTTAAGGAGATAAATAAGATAAAAAATAATTTAACGAGTGAAAATCTGTGCTGGAAAATATTGTGAATAATTTGGAGCATATGATTTTGTATATTATTGCATTTCTAAATTGTGCTTTCTTGAATTTTTTTATTTGTTTTATTTTTTTAATCCAGACCCTGATTTCATCAGTGTGTGGATCTTCAAGAATGGAAATCCCTTATTACAGATGCAGAGAGGTGACTCATCTGCACTCAGATCCAGTCTCCCAGACTTCCAGGGCCATGTGATCCCATGCAAGTCACTTAAGTCTATCTGCCTCAGTTTCCACATTTGTAAAATGGGGAAGATAACAGCATCTACCTCTCAGGAACATTTTTAGGAAAGGGGGCAATATTTGCAAATCACTTGAAGCCCTAGTAAATGCTAACTATCTAGTCTGATCCATACTTGAAAAACATTGTCTTAGGGCTCTGAGAGATGTCACTTCTAGTCATCCGGTCAGGAGGGCTCAGAGACAAGACGCATAGTAAGTTCTTCCTGACTCTGATGCCAGCCTTTTATCCATTACAACAAACTTCCTCCTATAGCAAACCAACAACCAATATGGTGGGATTTACTATTCATCGTGTGACTCCAAAGAAGTGGTCTGGCCATAGAATGCCCTCTGGGAAAGTCCTTCACTGATAGAGAACTCATAATAAAAAATTACTTCAAAAATTGCTGGAATCTCTCTTCCCCCATACACAGAGCCATCCATTAGTTATCTCACTCTCAACACAGGATGAGGTGACCTCCTTTTCTGTTGCTTCATCTTTTTGAAACATAGGCGTTATTCATCCACATGGTTTTTACCATGTAGATAGTTAAGGGCAACTCTTCTCACTAATTAATGGTCCTATTTTAGAATGTCTGCTGTGCTCTGGGGCTTGAGGAAGTTGGAACAATATCCTCTGCAGTCAATCATTTCTAGAGAATCTCAAATCTAGAAGGGATCTTTCCACTTGGAGTCTGTGCTGGATGCAACTATAAGAGACTGTCTGTTCTCTCTTTCCACTTTCATCAAGGATGCCTTCATTGTGCATTCTCCATGAAATTCTCACAGATTTTGCAGTTATGAGAAAGTAGATCCATGGGTGAGTCAAGGTCTTCTTGTTCACATTTTCAGGCATTAAAAAATTCTTACTTCTTTTCTATATCTTGAGCTTCAATCATTCAATGCCCTCAACATTTACATTGCTTCCAGTATTGATCATTTCAATGTATAATTGGTCTGGGCTTGTCACTCTTTACAGTTTAGTTTGCATTAATAGCATTTCTACTTTGTAATTAAACATTCTAGGGACTGTGAGGTTAGAGCCCAAATGCAGTGATTGCAGTGACACTAATAGAGAAAAGAGTTTTTTTTCCAGAATCTTGACAGATCTTTTCCATTTTCTGTCTCTTGGTGCTCCTGCTTTCAAGTTTTATCTTTCAGTGTTCTCAGAATGATTAGAAAATTGCTCTTCTCACTAAGTTTTTCCAAAACTTTATTTCCCGTTCTGCTTCTTGCTGCTTATCAGGTCATATTGCTCATTAAAATCTCCCACCATTCCTTTTTGTAAAGACTTTACAAATAGAGGCCCTTCCTTGCCAATCCTTACCTCTTATATGACTCTCTCTCCCTCAACCCTAGGTTGAAAACACATTAGTAGTATGGGTCAGAACCACTCAAAACTCTAATCTAGGAGTCATCCAGAGGCTACATTAATGGCACAACAAAGTAAAGTACAAGAAAGATTTCCTTCATATCAAAGGGCACACTCACCCTTGGTAGTTACCACACCATTAGTAGGGGAAGGAGTACACACAGGTAACACATGTGACCAGAGAGCTTGCCCAGGGGTGGGGTGGGCGCGTGGTCAGGGAAAGTTACATTTCCAAAGCTTCAAAGTTAATGATGTCCTCTGGGGAGGATTTCTGCACTGAATTGGGGTGGATCCTTTGCTACTCTGGTCTTTTCTGAAAATGTGCCTTGTTTTCTGTCTTTCTGCAGTTCTCTCAGCTCCTTCTGCTCTCTCTCACCATCTGCTGGTCTTTGGCTGACATACCTCTTTCTGGGAGCAGAATCAGCCAGCTCTTTAGCTTTTATGTAGCCCCCAGTAACACCTGGAACTCTTTCCTGATGTAAACCTGATGCAGCCACACAAAACCAGATGGCTCAGAAAAGCTTTTAAACATCTCTAAGCTTGTATTTAAAACTAACTCTTCTGTCCTGCATTTCATATTCTCTTGGCACAACTCGTATGATTTATGGTCAGAATATTGTTTTTAATTCCTTTCATACCCTTGTACTGGAAAAAAAATTCCCCAAGGGTCCAGCTTAGAAGAACTGCAGAGGAATTGGGAGAAATTGCGGTGAGGAAACGCTTCATTACCCCTGCCCACCCCCATCAGGCCCCTCATGTTCTATGTAAATCACAGAGGGACAGCTGGAAGAAGACCAAGAAAAAGGTTAGTGAACTTTGCCCTACTTCCCAACAACAACTGCAATGATTTCTGCTGACCCATGTTGCTTACAGTTAAAATGCTCTCACTCAAAATCACCCTTTCAGTCACCCATCATTGGTCCCCAACTATGCCTGGCCTTCTCTCAATTGGTGACTGCTTCGATGCTATCTGTGTTGGGATGTATCCCAGAGTTCTGGAATCCTGGGACTAGAGGGAGGAGGCAAGGGCGAGGGATTGAATTCTTGGCCTATGGAGAAAATGAAGTCCTAGAGAAATTATGGTACTTGGTAAAGGTCAATCATGTCACCAGTAACAGAGCCAGGACATTGCTCTATACCACACAATGTGACCCAGACCTGAGCAGAAATCCTTTCTTTAACTTATTTCCCCAAGAGATCATACAACCTCTTCCTGAAGACCATCAGAAATGGAGCTCTGGCCAGCTGTCTCTTGGTAGGGCAGATATAATCATTCTCCTTTTACCTGAGGCTGAAAAAGAGGAAGAGACTTACCCAAGGTGGCATATTTTAATACCTACAGCAGAAGGAGAAGCAGGGCTTCTGCTCCTCAGATGGTGGCTCTTCCCACTATTCCCCACACCAGCAAAACGGATGCTGGTAAATAAAAGGAGTTGAAGGGCTAATGATTTGGGCCAACAAAGGGAAGCATTAAAAAGCTAAATGATCCAAGGCTCAGACTTTAAAAATTAAAAAAAAAGAGTAATAATGGAAATTTATATGGTGCTTTAAAATTGTTTGGTCAATGACAAGCAGGCAAATTTCAGAAAGTCCTGGAAAGATTTACATGAACTGATGCAAAGTGAAGTGAGCAGAACCAGCAAAACACTGTACACAGTAACAGCAATATTGTACAGTGATTAACTATGAATGACTTAGCTCTTCTCAGCAATACAATGATCCAAGACAATTCCAAAGGACTCATGATGGAAAATACTATCCACATCCAGAGAAAGAACTGATGGAATCTGAATGTAGATTGAAGTATACTATTTTCACTTTATTTTTCTCATTTTTTTTCATTTCTTCTTTCACAACATGACTAATATGGAAATATGTTTTACATTATTGCACATATATATGCATATACACATATATGCCTATATATATGTATATGTAAACCTCTATCAAGTTGCTTACTATCTTAGGGAGGAGGAGGAGAGGAAGAGTGGGGAAAAATGTGGAACTCAAATTTTTCTTAAATGAATGTTAAAAATTGTCTTTAAATGTAATTGGAAAAATAAAATACTATTAAAATAAAAAATACAAATTGTCAGTGTCTTATATTATCTTATTTGAGCCAGAAAGCAATCCCAAGATCCAGATGCTAGGGGTATTCTAGCCCTAATTTTTTAGATGAAGAAACTGAGGCTCTGAGCAATTAACTATATTTCTTATAACCACTCACTATGTGAGTGTCAACCAACTAATCGAAACAAGCACTTACTAAGTACTAAGTATGTGATGGGCACTGTACTGTGCTAGGCATCGGAGTTACAACTATGCAAATGAGGCATTATTCGCCTTCAAAGGGCTTATATTCTACTGGGGGATAAAATACATTCACAAATAAATAAATGTAATACACATATATAAGCATGTATATTCACAACCTATATAGCATACTTACCATATATAGATGTATAGTCCATATATGTGTATATATATATATACATACATATGTGTGTATGCACATACATATGTATATATACATATATGGACTATACATCTATATATATGCATATATACATGCATGTGCACATCGTAAAGCCACAGGAAAGTTCCCTGGATGGGGTTCAAATAGTGCAATTGAATGAGCCTTCTCTATGGAGTCAGAGAATCCCAGCTCTGCACTTTATTGTCTTTGTGACCCTGGGAAAATCATTTTAAAAATAAATAAATTTATTTATTTATATTTTTCAACATTCACTTCCATAAGTTTCAAATTTCCCCCCCCCCCTCCTTCCCTCCACCTCCCCAAGATGGCATGCAATCTGATGTAGGCTCTACATATACATTCCTATTAAACATATTTTCACATTAGTCACATATAGAAGAATTAGAACAAATGGGAGTAACCATGAGAAAGAAGAACATAAAATAAAACAAAACAGAAAAATAAAATATTCTGTTGCGATCTGAATTCAGACTCCATACTTCTTTTTCTGGATGTGGATAGTATTTTCCCTCATGAATCTTTTGGAACTGTTTTAGGTCCTTGTGTTGCTGTTACTGTGTACAGCGTTGTCCTGGTTCTTTTCATTTCACTTCACATCAGTCCATACTAGTTTTTCCAGGTTTTTCGGAAGTCTGCCTGTTCGTCATGTCTCATAGCACAAGAGTATGCCATTACGTTCATATGCTACAACTTGTTCAGCCATTTCCCAATTTATGGGCATCTCCTCAATTTTCAGTTATTGGCCACCACAAAAAGAGCTGCTATAAATATTTTAGTACATGTGGGTCCTTTTCCCATTTTTATGACGTCTTTGGGATACTGCCTGGGCAAATAATTTAACCCCTCTGAGCCTCTTTTCCTCTTCTGTAAAGTGAGGAGAAGCACTAGGTCATGTCTGATGTCTCTTCTAACTCAAGTTCTAAGATCCCAAAATAATGAAGCAGCTGGCACCTGAGCTGAGCTTTGAAGAATGTCTGATTTGAATTTGATTTGAACCTGAGTCTTCCCCACTCCGTTAATTCAGTGCTCTATCCACAATACCTGACTTCCCCTCTTAAGTATATACCAGTGAGCCCCTGATATTTGAGAAGGAGAAGAAATAAAAAGCAAGAGAATGAAGAGAGAGAAGGGGAGATAGAGAAGGAGAAAGAATAGGAAAGCAACGGGGGGGAGAAAATGTAGAGGAGGCAGACTTTTTTCCCTTCTTTTTCTGTCTCCTCACGTTGTGTTTTGATGGTAGCATCTGACCTCCTCGAGGACATGGCTGATTCCATGTTCTTGGGCCAAACTTTCAGAATCACCATTCCTCCATCACACCCGGTTACCTGCCCAAAGCCAAGCCTCACCCTTTTGCTCCTGTCAGCTTTGGAGAAGAGAGGTCAAGCAAGGACAATTCTGGAAATGGACACTTGAATTTTCCTTATCAGCCCAAGACTTTGCTATGAGCGAATGCTCCCTCCCATGGCTGTGAACCAGATCTGAGACTCAAACATCTTTGGCACAAGTTCACACTGGGCATTGGCCACATCCATGTGAAAGAAGCAAAGCAAAGGCCCTGAGCTCCATTGCTTATTCCTTGGCTAGCAGCTACCTGGCAAAGAGCACTTTATTCATTATACTTTCTGTCCTGTAGCAGGTGAAAGATGAAATGAGAATTCCTGCAGTCTATAGGATGAAAACATTGGGAGCTGTACAGGACCTTGGAGTTGGTCATGGAGACCAATCCCCTCATTCCATAGAGGGCCCAGAAAAGTTTGTTAATTTTTCCAAGGTTTCAATAGTAACAAGGAACAGAACAGAAATTCAATTCTAGGTCATTCTCACCATGGTTCCACAAGTGTACCCGCCCCATGAAATGGGACTGGCTATTCCTTAGAGGCTTGAAAAAATTAAACTAATCAATGCACAAGTCAGTACCCAAACAATTAGCTTTGGGAAGAGATGGCTACACAGGAAAAAATGCCACCTCTGAATCTGTGCGTTGTTTTTCCTGGGCTTCAGACAGAAGCCAGCCTTTGGGCTTTAGTCTAAATATAGATAATCAGTGTGCCTTCCAATCCTTGACCTCAGCTGAGCCTCAGTTTCCTGATCTGGAAGGTGAGAGGATTGTCCTGGATGGCTTCTGAGATCTCTTCCAGCTCTACATTAATGACATTATGGTGAAGGAGGATGCTTCCAAATGTGATGTGCTGTGATACGTTAGAGAGCCTGCTTTATCAGGAGATAGTGGTGGCCGTATTTATAAGCAGACTTCCCTGTCTCCAATTCTGCAGATCACAATCTTCCATTGCAACTTAAAACAATCTGATGAGGTGGCTGTAAACGCGATCCCCTCACTTTGGGTTGGTCACCCAGACAAGCTGTCTCCAATAAAGAAAGCAAATGCAGTCTGTCTTATCGGCTGCAGGAATGCCAGGCGGCTGAGCAGTCGTTTAACATCTATTCTGGACTAGGTAGACCTTGGCTCCCCCCACTGTTGTTTTCACTTCTTTGCCCATTGTGGGGATGGAGATCTGTCATTGGATGGGGGTTGGGAGTTATGAAATTGTCCAGCAGCGACTAAACAAAGAGCCTGAGACCTAGGACTGAAAAATGGAAGGGCTGGAACCCCTCTAACACCCATGAGAAGAGAGCAAATCCTGCCTATCATGGGGTTATTTGGTCTTGGCAGTGCCAACTGGGGCCTGGCAAATGTGGGGCCTGCCTCAGAGTCATGTTTTCCTAGCCGGTAGCTAGAATCCAGTAATATTTTAGGCAAATGTTAAGCATAATTGTGGAGTCACTGAAAAATTGTTTTTGAAATGTGCCCTGTACTCTCCATTCTTCCCTCTGAGCACTTCTGCACCCTGCCAGGGCCTCAATGCCCCAGCGCAGTACCAGGAAGATTTGGTGAGTGTGGAGACAGCATGTTACACCGGAGAGAACACTGGCTCTGGAATCAGGCTTCAAATCAGGCTCAAAGCTTAGATCTACTATTTGCTTGTGTGCCCTGGGGCCAAAATACAGATCATGCCCTCAAGAAGCTCACATTCTAACAAGAGAAACAACACACAAACAAATATATACACAATATTATACATAGGCCAAACAGGAAATCATTCATCAAGGGAAGGCATTGGAATTAGGAGGGGCTGGGAAAGCCTGTTTGTAGAAGGAGGGATTTTAGCTGGGACTTAGAGGAAACCAGGGAGGTCAGTGGTCAGAGAGGAGGGAGAGCATTCCAGGAAGGAGAAAAGGCCAGAGAGAAAGCCAGGAGCTGAGAAATGTAGAGTCTTGCTGGTGAACAGCTAGGAGGCTGGTGTCATTGGATTGAATGATGTGGCAGATCCCCCAGTAGGCTACTGCAGTAACAAGACATACATACATACAAACACAGGCATAATACATAATACATAGTAAATATACACCCAAACATAGGTTTACATGTATGTGCATTTGTGTACATATAGACACGTACATACACGTATAGGTATGCATGTATATACATACCTATATGTGTATATGTGAGTATATGTGTGTATATATGTTTATATGTGTATATACATGTATGTATATCTATCTTTATCTCTCTATCTCTATCCATCTCTCTGTCTCTGTCTCCCTATCTCTATCTATCTATCCATCTATCTATCTATATCTATCTATTTATCTAGTCTAACTCTGAAACCCAGAGACTTAAAGTGATTGGCCCAAGGTCACCCAGGTAGAACATGACAAAGGCAGGGTTTGGTCCCTCCGTCTCTGACTCCTGGGCTAAGGCTCTGCCTCCAAACCCATGGTTAGCATTTCGAATGTCATCCCAACCTGTTGACCTGCTTTGGGTCACAAGCACTTAGGTTTGCTGTTCTCATACAGCATCTTCATTCTCTTACTTTTTATTCTCTTCTCAGCTCTGTGCATTTTGGGAATGAAAGAACAATTCTGAATTCCATTGTGAGTGTGAATTTTAAGAGAAGTCATAAGGAAGAGGGAAAGGGAAGGAATGACCCTGAAGGTGATGAGGACGCTGGTAGCGATGGGCTGATATTTACGTAGCCTGTTTAGACTTGTAAAGTGCTTTCCTCGTGCACTAGGACCACCCAGTGAGGTAGGTTATGTGTTATTTTACATTTTACAGATGATAAAATTAAGATTCACAAGGTTAAAAGATTTGCCCAAGTGCACCCAGCTGGTAAGTGGAGGTCTAGACATTCCAACTCAAGACTCTTAACTGCAGCTTCCATCAATTTGGATCTAACAGCAGCAGCAGCCCCAGCAGCATTTATATAATGCTTGAAGGTTTTGAAAGTGATTTACATATATTTCCTTGTTTGACCTCACAACAATCCTGGGAGGAAAGTGCTATTACCTCCCAGTTACCTCCACTTTACAGATGGGGAAACGGAGGCTAGGAGAGGGTAATGGACTTGCCTAGGGTTACACGGCTAATAAGTATATTGACCCAACTTGGTTTTTGATCCCCTGATGTCCAAGGTGTTCATGACTTTGTTAGGGCCACCTTTCCATGTACACGGAGGCTGCTGAATCAGCCGCTATTGGCCTTCAGCAATCCCTGGGGTTCTGTCACTAGATAGATCCATTCCTTTGAGTCTGGTGTTGTCCTCTCTGGGCTACTTTATAAAATCCAATTGGCTGCCTCATAGGATGGGAAATCTCTCCAGCCTCCGATATTTCAGAATGCTCCTTGGGTCAGAGGATCACAGATTTAGAGCGATGTGGAACTACGGGGCCATGTGTTGCAGTTGTGGGGGGGGGAAGGGGAGGGAGTGCTGGGCTTGGAGTCAGGAGGACTTGAGTATAAATCCTGCTCCAGGCAATTACTGAATAGTGGACCTTGGCTAATCCACCTAGCCTGTCTCAGCCTCAGTTTCATCATATGTAAGGTGTATATAATAATCGCACTTACCTCACAAGGCTGTTGTGAGAAATGAATGAAATGTATATATACATACATACACACATACATACATATATACACACATATATTCATACATACATATACATACACACACATATATGTCTATATGTGTGTGTGAGCAGTTGGATGGTGCAGTAGAAAGAATATTGGGTCTGCAATTGGGAGGACCTGAGTTCAAATCTGGCCTTAGACCCCCAAATGGGGTCTCAAAGAGGCAGACATGACTGAAAAATGACAGAACAACCACAAATGTGTATTTATGTTTGTGTGTGTGTATATGTGTGTAAAGCACTTTGCAAACTTTAAAATGCTATGTAAATGATAATTTAAATTACAACAAAGGAAACTGAGTCCCCAAAAGCCTAAAGCCATAGAATTGGTCAGTATCAGGGAGGTCTTAAAAACCAAGTCTACAGAGTCCAGAGAGAATTTAGGCCCACGTCTTTTTACATCGATGTGGTTAAGTAACTCCAATCTAGAACTGGAATGACCTTCCATGGACCTCTTGTTCTAGGAGGAGGAAATAGGTGAGGAAACTGAGACCTAGGGAGATGAGGTGGCTTGCCCAAGTACCCAAGATGGGATCTGAACTCAGTTTTCCTGACTCCAGGGATTATTTAATCTCTTCCTCCTCCTCCTCCTTATCTTCTTTCTACTCCTCCTTATACTCTTCCTCCTCTTCTTCCTCATCTTCTTCCTCCTTTTTCTCCTCCAGTCCTCTTCCTCCTTCTCCTCTTCCTCCTTGTCCTCCTTCTCATCTATACAAACCAGAAATCATTTTGCCTTTCTGTTCCTTTAATGCTTTCGAGAATCAAAGGGTTGGAACAGATGACCTCCATGGTCTTATAAGCTACCTTGTTATATTTCGAGTAAGTTGAAAGTGCACTGGTTTGGGAGTTAGAGGACATGGGTTGTGATCCTTCTTCCTATGTTTTCTACCTATGCACCATGTTGCCAATCACTTAGAATTCCTGGGCTTTGGTTTCTTCAGACATTATATTCGGGGTTGGAGTAGTTGGCATTGTGGGTCTTATCCACGCGCTGAACTATGATCTTGGTCTCATTAGTCTGGTGGAAATAAGAAAAGTCATTCTGATAAATGAATAATTCTAGAACCTTAATTTTTCAATTTCAATGTCTCCATTAAGAAGATAGATCCTTTCTTCTGCTTGAGGGGAATGATAGAACAAAGTATAAGTCAAGTGAGAATGTCTACTTGGTATTGAATTTTATTTTTCCTTTTTCCTCTTGTTTAATTTTTTTTGGTGTTTTTATTTTCATGCCATCAATTACTTCTCAATTACTGCCCCCCCGACCCAAACTTTTTTGCTTTATTTTCAACAAAAATACAATAACAACAACAAAACAAAACCAACAGATACAAAAATACAATAACAACAACAAAACAAAACCAGCAGTATATGCAGCATTTTGAACACTCAGCACTCCCCCTACCAATCAAGAAAATGGAAGAGTGAGGGGTAGAGTCAAGATGGCAGCTGGAAAGCAAGGACTTGCTTAAGCTCTGCCCCAAATCCCTTAAAACACCTGCAAAAGTGTCTCTGAACAAATTCTAGAGCTGTGGAACCCATGAAGTAGCAGAGGGAAACAGGTCTCCGGCCCAGGAAAGCCTGGATGGTCACTGGGAAGGGTCTATTGCACAGTGCTAGCAGTGGAGCACAGTCCAATGTGGGCCATTCCAAGATGGACCAGACCGAGAGTCAGAAGGCCAGAACAGGCCTTAGGGCCATGAATCGTCGAGCCGTGGCCGTTACCAGACTTCTCAACCCACAAACGACAAAGAGCAGGTTAGTAGGAAACTGTGGGATTGAGTTGAGAACGGTCCAGCCACCAGCCCTGAGCTCCTGAGGCTGCTTCCAGAGCTCTCGTGTCAGCTTCTTCCCAAGTCCCTGGCTCACACGGTGGGTGGAATCTAGCAGCAGATCAGAGTGGAAGTGCAGGGAGCGCTTTATGGGCGCAGAGGCAGGTTCTCTTGCTGTGCCCTGCTTGCATCTGGATTGTGGTCCTGGTTGGCGGTTCTTAGGGGTGGAGGAGCTCTGCTACGACAGAGCCTGTGGTGATGGTAGAGTAGAAGCGGTTCTGAAAACAGCAGCGCTTGGACCCTAAAGCTTGGGACAAAGTACTCTCTACTCTACAAGCAGTAACACCCTGACAAAAAGCTCAAGTAGTCGGCTGGGAACATGAATAGGCAGTGAAAGTGAACCGAGACTCAAAATGAGACTCAAACTCAGACTCTAGATTCCTTTTTGGTGACAAAGAAGATCAAAAGATACAGCCAGAAGAAGTCAACAAAGTCAAAGAGCCTACAACAAAAGCCTCCAAGAAAAATGTGAACTGGGCTTAGGCCATGGAAGAGCTCAAAAAGGATGTGGAAAAGCAAGCGAGAGAAGTAGAGGAAAAATTGGGAAGAGAAATGAGAGTGAAGCAAGAAAATCATGACAAAAAGTCAATGACTTGCTAAAGGAGACCCCCAAAATACTGAAGAAAATAACACCCTAAAATATACTAACTCAAATGGCAAAAGAGCTCCAAAAAGCCAACGAGGAGAAGAATGCCTTGAAAGGCAGAATTAGCCAAATCGAAAAGGAGGTCCAAAAGACCACTGAAGAAAATACAGCCTTAAAAATTAGACTAGAGCAAGTGGAAGCTAGTGACTTGATGAGAAATCAAGATATTATAAAACAGAACCAAAGGAATGAAAAAGTGGAAGATAATGTGAAATATCTCATTGGAAAAACCACTGACCTGGAAAATAGATCCAGGAGAGAGAATTTAAAAATTATTGGACTACTTGAAAGCCATGATCAAAAAAAGAGCCTAGATATCATCCTTCGAGAAATTATCAAGGAGAACTGCTCTGATATTCTAGAACCAGAGGGTAAAATGGAAATTGAAAGAATCCACCGATTGCCTCTTTAAAATGATCCCAAAAAGAGAACTCCTAGGAATATTGTCACCAAATTCTAGAATTTCCAGGTCAAGGGGAAAATACTGCAAGCAGTCAGAAAGAAACAATTTGAATATTGTGGAAACGCAGTCAGGATAACACAACATCTAGCAGTTTCTACATTAATGGATTGAAGGGCTTGGAATATGATATTCTGGAGGTCAAAGGAGCTAGGATTGAAACCAAGAATCACCTACCCAGCAAAACTGAGTATAATGCTCCAAGGCAAAATATGGATTTTCAATAACATAGAGGACTTTCAAGATTTCTTAATGAAAAGACCAGGGCTGAATAGAAAATTTGGCTTTCAAATACAAGAATCAATTGAAGCATGAAAAGGTAAACAAGAAGGAGAATTCATAAGGGACTTACTAAAGTTGAACTGTTTTGTTTACATTCCTACATGGAAAAATGATGTGTGTAATTCATGAGACCTTTCTCAGTATTAGGGTAGTTGAAGGGAATACACACACACACACACACACACACACACACACACACACACACACACACACACATATATATATATATATACACACATATATAGACAGAGGGCACAGGGTATGTTGAATATGAAAGGATGATATTTTAAAAAATAAAATAAAATTAAGAGGTGAAAGAGGAATATATTGAGAGAGGGAGAAAGGGAGAGACAGAACAGGATAAATCATCTCATATAAAAGTGGCAAGAAAAAGCAGTTCTGTTGGAAGGGAAGAGGGGGCAGGTGAGGGGGAATGAGTGAATCTTGCTCTCATTGGATTAAACTTGAGGATGGAATAACATACACACTCAATTGGATATCTCCCTCCACAGTAAAGTAAGGGTAAGGGGATAAAAAAGGGTGGGGTGATAGAAGGGAGGGCAGATGGGAGGAGCAGGTAATCGAAAGCAAACACTTGAAAAGGGAAAGAGTCAAGGGAGAAAACGGAATGAAGGAAGACAGGATAGGATGGATGGAAATATAGTTAGCCCTTCGCAACATGAGTATTGTGGAAGTATTTTACCTATGTTGAATTGCTTGCTTCTTAGGGAGGTTGGGTGGGGAAGGAAGAGGGGAGAAAATTTGGAACTCAAAGTTCTAAAAACAAATGTTCAAAAAAAGTCATTTTTACATGCAACTGAGAAATAATGTATACAGGCAATGGGGTATAATAATCTATCTTGTCCTACAAGAAAGTCAGGGGAAAGGGGATAAGGTTGGTGGGGGGTGAGGTGACAGAAGGAAGGGCTGACTGGGGAATGAGGCAATCAGAATATATGCCATCTTGGAATGGGGGGAGGGTAGAAATGGGGAGAAAATTTGTTACTCAAAATCTTGTGGAAATCAGTGTTGAAAAATAAATATTAAATAAAAATGACAAAATTAAAAAAAAAGAAAGTGGAAGAGTATTTGGGAGGAAGACAGACAAACAGACAAAGACAGACAGATAGACAGACACATGCACAGAGGGGGTGGGCAAAGACAAAGAGGCAGAAACAGAGACAGAGACAGTGAGAAACAGACACAAAGAGAGACAGAGAGAGATAAAGAATGAGAAAGGAAGAAAGATAGGAAGAAAGAAAGAAAGAAAGGAAGGAAGGAAGAAAGAAAGAAAGAAAGAAAGAAAGAAAGAAAGAAAGAAAGAAAGAAAGAAAGAAAGAAAGAAAGAAAGAAAGAAAGAAAGAAAGAAAGAAAGAAAGGAAGCAAGAAATTTGTATTTCCCCAAAGTATGGCATAATCATTTAAGGAAGAGATTCACTCGGAATGTAATAAAAAACAAACAAACATTTTTATTTGAAGATAAGCCCCTCCAAAAGTACAGACAATGAGTAAACATGTTTTGCATACAGTATAAAACTCTAGAGGCTGGTAATATCCAGGTAACAATTTGGCAGAGGAGAAAGAGTGGATAGGGGATGACTTCGCCATGTTCCACAGATAAACGAGCAGGTATATTTACGTTCTATGCAGGCAGATGACTCTGTAATTGAACCAGTTGAGGCTCCAACTACTCAAGATTTTATTCAGTTTGGAGTAGTGGTACCCTTCTTTGACACTGGATCATTTCTAGTTCATGCCTACCCTTGTTTCCTCTCTTCTCTGTAGAAAGCAAAAGTTCTAGGGCTTTTCCTAGCTATCTAGTTTTTCAATCTTTTCCTACTTATTTTCCTAGGCCTCCTATACTATTTTATTTCCTCCTTTTAACTGAGAAGAATTACACTTTCCTTCAACCTCTTTTCAGGTAAGAGGCTACCTTCAGATTACTGTAGTTATTGTGTAGGTATTCAGAGAGCTCCATATGATAGAATGTGGGGTATAGTGGATAGAATACTGGACTTGGAATAAAGAAAATCTGGTTTACCACCCTATCTTGAAATTTATGAATAGTAGGTGTGACATACTTTACCATGGACATTTAAGCACTTTCTTCATTTGGGAAATGGGGATAATAATCCCCGAAATACCTACCTCCTAGTGGGGCTGTGATGCTCAAATGAAATAATGCATATAAATGAGTTTTCAAATTTTAAATGTGCCACATTGAGTTAGTTATTTTTACTGTGGCTACCACTGCTGTGGTTAGTGGGCAGAAGAAAGCTTCAGAGGTCAGTGAGTTCAAGCCTTCATTTTACAGATGAGAAAACTGCACAACATAATACAGAAAATAAGAGACAAAGCCAGGATTTCAACCTAGATCCCTCAAATCTAAATCCAATGTTCTCTCCACTGTACCACAGTGTCTCTCTTTTAATCACCTAGTTCTACTTATTTCACTGTATTCCTACAACCTCCCGTGGTTCTCTCAGTGCCTCATTTATCTTTTCTTGTAGCACAATAATTTTGGATTGCATTCATATACCTCAATTGGTACAGCCATTTTTCAATCAATGAACAATTGTTTTGCCTTGATTTTTTCCTACTCCAAAAAGTGATGCTATAAATATCTCATCACATATGAGGCATTGCATTCTTTCTTTTTCCTTTTTTTGGGGGGTAAATGCCCACTAGCAAGATCACTTAGTCAAAGTTCCATTAGCTTGCTTTCATAATTCTGAATTCATGTCCAGAAAAGTTGACCATTTCCAGCTTGATCAACAGTGTAATAGCATTCTTATCTTCCTACAGCCCTACCAACACGAACTATTTGCATCCTTTATCATCTTATCCATTATTTAGGTTTAAGGTGATACATTATCATTGTTTTGGTTTGCACTCCTTTTATAATTAGGAACTTGGTACATTTTTTCATATGGCTATTGATCATTTTATTTCTTCCTTTAAAAACTGCTTATATTGTTTGACTTCTTAATTTTAGGAGTAATAGTTCTGGCTTCATAAATTTGCATCAATTCTCCCTAAATCTTGAAACTAAGACTTTCATTAGAGATAGTTGATATAAAGATTTTCCCCATCTTAACCATCTGTTCTTTTTCCAGGTGCATTGATTTTGTTCATACTTGTAAACTTTATGTAACCAAAACCGTCTTTATTTTTGTAATTTTCCGTATCCCTCATCTATGGATTCTATCTCTGAACATAGTTGTAAAAAAATAAAGAAAGGAAGGGAAGAATGAATGAAGGAGTAAAGAAAGCCTAGAAGAAGAAAGTGGGGAATGGAGCTCTAACTATGACAAGATGACCAGCATTTTGCCCCAGGGGGCCAAATTTAAAATATGCCATTAGCAATTATAGCACAGAAGTAAGAATTGGTTCCTAATTCACAAGGATCAATTACTTTAATGAGAAGTCATATACCCTTCCTCATTTCACCCATCCCCAGCAGTAGCTTTATACTACTGTACCATGTCTTTGCCTTCCTGTCTTAAAGTAATGTATTTCATTATCACCCCACTGCTGCCCTTGAATGCAATGAATAAGTTCATAAATCAGTAAATCAGAAATGATGGAGTGAATGAGTGAATGGATACACATATGAGTGAATGAATGAATGAATAAGTGAATGAATTGAATGAATAAGTGAATGAGTGAGTGAATGAATGAGTTAATGAAAGAATGAATGAATGAATGACAAAATCTAGACTCTTGGGGAAATTCCCCCCAAGAAATTTTCAAGTCAGAAATTTCTCATTTGTGAAATAGGCCATGCCATTAGCACTCCATTGTGTATGAGTCTAGGTGACATTTTGGAATTCCCGGCCTCTTAGAAGAGATGATTAATTTAAATCTCTATTCCCCTTTCCATCTGATCCATTAAGCTCCTTTTGCATTAGGAAAACAAACATGGCAAATTGAAACAGCTGAGGCCTCTCTGCTTCTGTCTGCCGAGGAAGCTTCCAGTGACGCTTGCCACCTAATTAAAAGTTCTCAGGACGGATTTGGGAGGAGATTAATCATTTTCATAGCTCATGGACTTTTTGTCATGACTCATACCCAACCTTGTCCTTGGCAATGTGGCCTTATTATCCTTAAACAAGTTTTCTTCCAGCAGGGCCAGTTAGTTTGGTTAACTAAAGCACTGAGTTCTTATAGCCCTGGTCATTGGTAACATTCTCTCTGGGTTTCAGATCCTGGCCCCAGAGTGAGCTCTAACTCTGCTCACAGATAGGGTCCTAATTCTAGCCCAATTACTAACCCACTGATTCCCATCACGGGCTAATTCCTAATTGTAGCCCTATCCTGAATAGAATCACCAGGTTCATTGACTCGGGAAGGCCTTGTAGGCCACTCAGTTGAGATTCTTGACAAAAGTTCTACAGTCGTGAATTCAATGGTTATTCATGATGACCATGAGATAGGTAATATTAGTATTTTTACCCTCATTTTACAGATGGCCAAACACCTTCAGAGAGGGAGAATGACTTGCCCAATGTCACAACCTAATAATGGTAGAGCCAAGGCTTAGATCCAGATTTTCTTATTCCAAGCCCAGGCTTCTATACCCTGCTTTCCCCCTTTGCTCTGTATCAGGTATAAATATGGTAGTCTGGGGCTGTATCACTTGGAAGAGGAATAGGCCTAATACAATTCTGAGAATAATTGAAGGCCTTGGGGAAGGCATCTGAGCCTCAAAGTAATTCCCTAACCACCTTTCAGAAAGCTTTGTGTCCCACTATCAGTTTCCTTCCTTTAGACTGCTCATTATTCTCTGTGATGGTGAAAATACCCTTGGTAACATTACACCATTAGAAACCACTAATAGCTCAGTATGATGAATTTATCAGATTAGCCCTAGCAGATATTTGGGCCCTGAGATTTTTTTTTTTATTTTTAGTTTACAGCACTCAGTTCCACATAATTCTGAGTTTCAGATTTTCTTGCCCCCGCCCCTCCTCAAGATGGCATGGAATCCAATATATCTTCTACACATAACTTCACATTGAACTTATTTACACAATTGTCAAGTCATAAAGAAGAGTTATGACCAACGGAATGAATCAGGAGAAAGAAGAAACAGAACAAAAAGAAACAAAAACAAAAGAGAAAAAAAAAGAAAAACCAAGGGAAAAAATGGAGAGCATACAGTGTGCCTCAATCTGCATTCAGACACCATAGCTCTTTCTCTGGATGTAGACAGCACTCTCCATTTTGAGTCCTTTGGAGTTGTCTTTGCTCCTTGTATTGCTGAGAAGAGCAAAGTCCATCAGGGTTAGTCATCAGAGAATCCATATATCTGTGGTTGTGGATAATGTTCTCCTGGCTCTGCTCCACTCACTCAGTGTTATGTGGTGTAGGTTTTTCCAGGTTATTATGAAGTCTGTATCTTCCCCATTTCTTACAGCACAATAGTATTCCATTACCTTCATATACCACAACTTGTTCAGCCATTCCCCAATTGATGGGCATCCCCTTGATTTCCAATTCTTTACCACTACAAAAAGAGCTGCTATAAATATTTTTGTACATATAGGTCTTTTTCCCTCTTGTGTGATCTCCTTGGGGTACAACCCTAGAAGTGGTATTGCTGGGTCAACAGGTATGAACATTTTTTTAGCCCTTTGGGCATAGTTCCAAATTGCTCTCCAGAATGGCTGGATCAGTTCACAACTCCACCAGCAATGTAACAATGTTCCAATTTTCCCACATCCTCTCCAGCATTTATCATTTTCCTGTTTTGTCATTTTAACCAATCTGACAGGAGAGATGTGATACCTAAGAGTTGTTTTGATTTGCATTTCTCTAATCAGTTGTGATTTCAAGCATTTTTTCATATGCCTATAGATATCTTTAATTTCTTCCTCTGAAAACTGCCTGTTCATATCTTTTGACCATTTCTCAATTGAGGGATGACTTGTACTCCTATAAATTTGGCTCAGTTCCTTGTGTATTTTAGAGATGAGGCCTTTATCAGAGACACTAGTTGTAAAGATTCTCTCCCAATTTTCTGCTTCCCTCCTAATCTTTGTTGCATTGGCTTTTTAAAACAAAAACATTTCAATTTAACATAATCAAAATTATCTATTTTGCATTTTGTAATGCTCTCTGTCTCTTGTGTCATGAATTCTTTTCTTTTCCATAAATCTGATAGGTAAACTATTCCTTGCTTTCCCAAATTGCTTATAGTATCAGCCTTTATTCTTAAATCATGAACCCGTTTTGACTTTATTTTGGTGTATGGTATAAGATGTCTATGCCCAATTTCTGCCATACCATTTTCCAATTTTCCCAGTAGTTTTTGTGAAATAGTGAATTCTTAGCCCAGAAGCTGGATTCTTTGGGTTTATCAAAGAGTAGACTGCTATAGACATTGATTTCTCCATCTTGTGTAGCTATCCTATTCCACTGATCCACGACTCTTTTTCTTAGTCAGTACCGGGTAGTTTTGATGACTGCTGCTTTGTAGTACAGTTTAATATCTGGTATGGCTAGGCCACCTTCTGTAGCATTTCTTTTCATTAATTCTGTAGATATTCTAGACCTTTTTGTTCTTCCAGATGAATTTTGTTATTATTTTATCCAGCTCTGTGAAATAATTTTTTGGTGGTTCGATTAGTATGGCACTGAACAAGTAAATTAATTTAGGTAAGGGGCTGGAGTATATTAAAGACAACTTCCGATTTTATGGCAAAGAAACAGTCTTGGCCCTCAATAACCTTCCAGTCTGATTAGAGAGTTACAGTCCTTGATCTCAGGAGGCCCCAGTTTAATGGGGAGGTCCAGTCCTGACTTCCCTGCGAAATACGGCAAGAGTCTTTACTTTGTGAGTGGGAGCAGCACTGAACAGTGGAAAATCACTCGTTCTTCAGTCATATCCAGTTCTTCTTGACCCCTCTTGGGGTTTGCTTGTCAAAGATACTAGTTGTTTTGCCATTTTACAGATGAGGAAACTGAGGCCAACAGGGCTAAGTCATTTGCCCAGGGTCACACAGCTAGTAAGGGTTTGAGGCTGGATTTGAACACAGGTCTTCTTGACTTCAGGCCCAGCACCCTATCCACTCTATCACCTCGCTGCCCAAACTGTTGGCTACAATAATCAAGATATAACTGTGACCCATAGAAAATATAAGAATAATGTTCTTCATATGTGTCAGCAGAACTCATATTCATTATTTATAAACTACATAGAATGAAAAACTTTCAAAATATAGAGAGGGTTGGCAGCAGAAATTGAAGCCAGGTAAGGACAGGAAGATGGGCACAGATGTCCGTCGTTGTGTCTCTCAATGAGCCTTCAGAAGCTGAGCTCACAGCCGGTCTTTAGATTTGGTGAGGAAGTGGTCATTGTATCTACCTGTGGAATGGCCCTAGAACATTGAATGTAAGAGAATAGTAAGAGAGCATTTATTGGCTTGTCCATTGAAATAAGATGAGAAAACAGATAGCAAGAATAATAAAAAAGTAAAGTTGAATTAGCTTAAAATGAATTTAAAATTTAAAAATTATTAAAATTAAAAATATATATGATAGATACACAACGGAAAGAATGAGAGAAGAATAGCAGTATATGAAATGAGAGTGACAATAACCAACGTGCCTTTCTGGTTCACAAATAACTCTTCTTACAATAATCAGGTGAGGTAAGTAATGTCATTTTGTAGATGAGCAAATTGAGACTCTTAAGTTGAAGAGATTTATACAAGGTCCTTTGGCCAGACTAAGTCCTTATTGTTCAATTGGTACTAACATATAGTGCCTTGAATCACTCGTTATCATTTCAAATAGATCTATATTTATATATGATATATCTATATGTGATATCTGTATCTATATTGATATAGATCTATATTTATATGTGATGTATCTATATGTGACATCTCTATCTATATGTGATATCTCTATCTATCTATCTATCTATCTGTCTGTCTGTCTGTCTGTCTGTCTGTCTGTCTAACTATGCTGTAAGAGTTCCAGGGAAACTTGTCCTCTCCTTTGCGTGTTCCATGTTGGGAACAACCCTAACAGGCTGATACCTCTTTGGTTTGCTACTTCCTCCAACAAGAGTTTTTTTGCTCTGGGAAATCTAGTTTGGCTGTAGCTTATGTTTAGATTTCTGCAGATATGCTTGGTTGCCTGTCTTTCATACAAGTGATCCAGGTAATGATGGTGTTTGATAGAGGACATTTCACCTCTTCACAGGGTAGAAAATGCAAAGGATTCATAGTACATTACTTTTCCTTTCTAGCCACATATGTGAATTATTTCATATATTATGCCACCTCTCCCATCCCTTGGGACTCTCAGTCTGCAAACAAATGTCAAAAATGCATAATGGAACTCAAAATATCCAAGAAGCAACCTATACACTTCTCCTTTTCAGGTGGGTCCTACTTTTCCATGTGTTCCTAAAGTCTTCCACATGCAACCCCATTGGGTTCTCCCTGGAAGAAAAACATACTTTGAAATTTCTATGCAACCACTTCCTTCCACTGGACCTACATTGCCTGAAAATCATGCTTCCTTCCTTCCTTCCTTCCTTCCTTCCTTCCTTCCTTCCTTCCTTCCTTCCTTCCTTCCTTCCTTCCTTCCTTCCTTCTTTCCTTCCTCTCATTTTCAATTCACAGAATAAAACAAACATTTCCATAACACAGTACGATAAAAAAAGATGACTGCTCATGAAACTGCAAATATACCACATACAATTTGCTATTCTCTCCAAATATACAACAAAATTATTGTACACATTTCTTTTTTTCTTCCTCTCTCTTCCCCCATCATGCGCACACACACACACACATACACATATACACATACATATATACATATAGACAGATAGATATAGATAGGTAGATATAGATAGATGGATAGATAGATAGATATAAAATTATTCTGTACATAATTTTATTTATCAGTTCTTTCTCTGGATAAAGACAGTGTGTTTCTTTATATGTCTTTTATTTTTAATTTGTATATTTATAATAGCCAAAAACGACTTGGTTTTTCAAAGTTGTTCTTGAAACAATATTGCTGTTACTCTACACAATGTTCTCTTGGCTCTACTCAGGCCACAGAAGTTTTTGAGAATTGCATGGAATCATGGGAATGATACTCATTTCTTTCTAAAAGGAATGCTGCTCAGAAAATACCATTCTCTTCTTGGATGATTTGGCCACCAGCACCCTCTTGCCTGTGAGGCCCAATGGCATATTTCCTTTATTCATTAACATGATTTTACCTATTATAATGCAAGCTCATGGCAAGGATGGATTGGTTCCTTCTTTGTGTTTGTCTCATCTACAGTGTACTTAATAAATACTTTTTGATTTTGATGAATGGTTTGATGTGGCTACATGTTTAAGAATCCCCATAGAGCTCTAAGTAGATCTGGGCAGTTGAGAATCTTACTCAAGAAATCGAGACAAATAAAACTTGTTTTGATTTTGGCAAAACAGAATCAAATGGTGAGAAGCCCAGGGTTGACAAAGCATAGACTAACGAATCCACTGACCTACTCATGAAATGAATGGATGCCTTCAAAGGTGAGCTGCCAAAGCTTAGCAAGTTTCCTGAGTATTTGGATAAAGGTAAAATATTAAAAGATAACAGATTGTGAAAAAAACCAAAAAGAAAAACAAGTGCAAATAACACAGGCCCTCTGTGGTCATGCCTAGAGTAGGAGCTTTCCCAGAGGCCTCCAGCCCTGGGCCACCCAAGCCTCTTGGAATCCTTTGCATGAACGTTAAGCTTATGAAATCACGACAACATAACAGGGCCCAAATCTAGCAGGCCTAATTGCTGCTTGGAAAATCCATGTTTGCTGCATAGAAATCCATAGAAATCCATAGGTCCTAATTTGGGTTTAGTCACAAACTGACCCTTAAGGCCTGCAGGTCCCACAAACTGCCTCATCTTTAGCTAGAAGGCCAGATTCAAGAATCTTTCTAGGTCATTAGCTCCCCTCTCCCACTCCCCGCACAGCCTAGCAGCTATGGGTCCAGGAAGGCTGCTGTCCCTTAGCTTTTCTGTAGCCACATGGGTGAGCACATGGAGTTCCCACATGCTTCCCCAGGTCACTCAACCACTGCCATAGTTGTTATTTCTTGGGCCCGAGGGTCCATTCTCAGGCATATGATTTCAGTTCATTGCTCAGAGAGGGCGAAAAAGAAGGTGAGAATTGGCCAAGGCCTATGATCTTTGCATTCCCAGCATCAAGGACAGTTCTCAGCACGTAGTGGATGCTCTAAATTCTTATTGGCTGACAAATTTCTGGCTGTATTGGCTGAGCCCAGGCATCTGTGGTATATACTTCTAGTTCCAATGCAGTCATTCTACAGAGCACAACTAGAGGACAAGGCAGTAAGGAAAGATATTCACACCACACTCCCTAAGAAAATCAGAAAGGAAAAGGCCAATGAAACCTGACTCCTCCACCCCTTACCTCCCCCACCCTGGTCAGGGGCAGTCAGCTTACTTGTACAAGTCAATGCCAAGGATTTCTATCCAACTGACATCCACCAGCCCAAGCCAACCCATTCATATTAGAGGGCAGCCCAGACCTACCAGCTCATCTTGGGGCATCCCAGGCCACCAAGACTTAATCAGGAGTTGTCTTTGGACCTCAACACAGTGCCAATGGACACATTTATATTCTCCTTGGGATAAAAAGGGTAAGGGGAGGTGCACCCCAAAGGCTCACATCCTGGTGAGCTCAGCAAGTCTGCCAGGAAACTGCTAATTGAGGCCTTACAGTAGTATTCTTTCCTCTTGCTCCTCACCCTCCAGTGTTTGTCACAGAGATGGAAACACAGTTGGTGCTCCATAAATACATGCTGATTGAGAAGCGATGTGATATTTCAGAAAAAAGCGCTAGGCTTGAAGTCAGGAGAGATATATTTGGGTTTCAACCTCCTTTTGATATTAATCAGCTAAGTGACCCTAAGCAAGTTAACCTCTCTGAACCTCAGTTTTCTCATCTCTAAAATGGGCATAATAATGCCTATAGAAATTACCTTCTAGGGTTTTCATGAGAGTCAGATGAAACATTGAACATGAAGTGCTTTGTAATGGTCTAAGTGTCAATGGTCAATGTCAGCTATTACAAATTAATTCATAAGGTTCAGCTTCCAAGATCTGCGGAAGAATGGGCCACCATTAGGGCTTCGGCTGTTCTCCAACCCCTTCTGGCATCTAAGGACAGAGAGAGGAGAAACAGATTGAAAAGTCATTTAATGAATTCAGCCCTTTTCCTTGGTAGGCATATGGAACGGATGGCACCATTCATCAGTCAAATCCTTGGCTAATGAAGACAGAAACATGAATATATAGCAGTCTCCCTGGAATATCGACAGCTCTAGCCTGGCTCTGTGTAAGAGAAAGGTGGCCCTTGGCCTTCATGTTGGGGCATTGGAGGGAGGAAGCTGGCTCCCCAGCTGGAGACAATCAACAAATAAGCAGTAATCCACAAACTTCGTATTCCCAGGGGCAGGGCCGACCCCACCGAGAGATGGGCTCTAGGACAGAAAGAGTCAAGGTTGAAACCAAGTCAACAGTCTGGAATGTCTAGCCTTTGTCAAAAAGAGCTGAAGCCCCTTTGGCTGGTTCTGAGTCCTGGGTAAAGCTGCCCAGGAGCCCAATGGCATCCTTTGAGAAGGCTTTCCCTTTTGATCCACATTTTGATGTAAGTCATTACCATAGGGTTATAGACAGGACCCTGGATTTCATTGGTACGGGGAGCTCCCATTTGGGGAAACTCCCTCCATTAGTGCAGGTTGGAATCTCTTTTGCAATTTAGTCTTAAAAAGCTGTGCAGGACACTGGAGGGTTAAATGATTTTCCCAGGGTCACACAGCCAGTATGTGTCAGAGGCAGGATCTGGGCCCAGGTCCTCTTGGCTCCAATGCTTGTTTTCTATTTACTGAGCCATGCTGTCTCTCAGGCCATTACCAGAGGCTCTGGAGCTTAAGCCCATCAAAACCAAACCAAAAGCTATCAGAGTTGAAAATAAACCTGCTCCTTTTGCTTTACTACCACACTACCACTAGTAGTAATAATAGTAGTAGCAGTAACAATAGCTAGGATTTTATATAGTGTTTTAAAGTTTGCAAAGCCCTTTTTAAATATCTCATTTTATCCTTACAACCCTGGGAGATAGTGAATATTACTATCTCCACTTTATTGAGAAAATTGAAGAAACTAGAGATTAAATAATTTGTCTAGGATGACCCAGCTAGAAAGTGTGTAAAGTGGGATTTGAACTCAGGACTTCCTGACTCCAATTCCAGTATTCTACTGGACCACCTAGCTGCCTTCCAGTAATACAAATAGTAAGTTATCTCTGAAGTGGAAATACAATAAAGAAGATGAAGGGCCCATTAAAAAGTACTTGACAGACATTCAGGTCTTCAGTCATCAGCACTGGAGAATACCAGGGTCTGAAAAGGCCATCATGTCCAAACAGGACCCAAAAAGATTCCTCTCTAGAGCATTCTTGACACATGGCCATTCAGCCTTTGTTTGCAGGCCTCCACAGGAAATCCCTATTTGAATTATTCACTAGAACTTCAGAATACCAGAATCTCAGAACTGGAATAGAATTCAGAGGCCATCTAGTCCAACCCATTCTTGACAAAGAATTTGCTCTCTGGTATACCAAAGAAATGGTCATGTGATCTCTGTTTGATGACTTCTAATGAATATTTTTCTCTTAACCAGATGTAATGAGTGACTTGGCCACCTCAGACACCTAGATTGCCTTTCTACCTGGATCAGGTTTACTTAGATGTGGTATGTTTCCCTATGAAGCACCTAAACCTCTGGCCTTCCAACCTTGCTGGCCTTGGGCCCTGAGAACTGATTTTTTCTTCAGGCTTCTCAGAATCCTGGTTCCTTGACCTTCTCTTCTCTTTGAATCATGAAAAGTCACTGAGCTCTGGCCTCTTCCTTGGAGGCTTTTGTTGTAAGCTCTTTGACTTTGTTGACTTCTTCTGGCTGTATGT
>CM053625.1:315199009-315225652 GCA_028646595.1 Phalanger gymnotis
GTTGAACACATAAAGAGTGAATGTGATAAAATTGATGGCAATGTGGAGTTATTGCATCGAGTCCACGTGAATCTTGCAAAGCGCATCAACCTTTGCATCACAGATAATTGAAATCATATCGAAGATGTTATTTGTTAATATTCCAATTAAATAAAATGTTGTTGAAAATTTCATTCATTTCATTTCTTGAAAATATGCATTTTTGCCTATGTGTCCAGATTTAGGAACTTAGGAACACCCTGTATAAGTTCCTGGGGAAGGGCCATTATAAAAAGGTGTTCCGGGGCAGCTAGGTGGTATGGTGAGTAGAGCACCAGCCCTGGAGTCAGGAGGACCTGAGTTCAAATCTGGCCTCAGGCACTTGACATACTTACTAGCTGTGTGACCTTGGGCAAGTCACTTAACCCCAATTGCCCTGCCTTCCCCCCTCAAAAAAAAGGTGTTCCTCATTGAGAGTTCCCTATACTGTTGAGAGCAGAGATCTGGTAAATAACAACCACAACCACACTAATGTAAAAGCAAAACAAAACACAGCATTGCTTCTAGAGTCAAGAAAATCACACTGTTTTAAGATTTTTCTTTACCAATCAATCATTAAGCATTTAGCGTTCCTACTATGTGCTAGATATTGTGTTAAACACTTAGGATACAAAGACCAAAAAAAAGGAAATAGTCTCTGCCCTCAATGAACTTAAATTCTTTTTATTGTCATGTAATTTAAGCCCTAGTTCTTTCACTCCATCATCGGGGACAATGGAAAATTTATCTGCACTTATTTCCAGATAATCATTTATGGTTCGTTCATTCATAAAACATCAATGAAACACCCACTATAGGCAAGGCCTTATGCTCGCTGTTATGAGGAGTAGAAAGAAGAATCACAGAATGTCAGAGTTCAGAGGGAGCTTAAAGTACATCTAGTTTGACTTGTATCCAAATAAAATTCCCTCTAGAGCTTCCCTGATACATGGTCATGCAGACCCTGGAAAGTCTCCAGTGAGGGGCAATCGACTCTCTCCCAAGCAGCCTATTCCATTTGGGGGCAGATGTAATTCTTAGAAGTTAAAAAGACAAACAAGCAAACACCTTTTGTTTCCTTCCATCAAGCATAAACCTAGTTTGGCTTTTTGTTTTGTTTTGCTTTGTTTTTTGCAATCCCCACTTATCATTCTTTGTTATTTTTTTTCCTTAAGGGCCAAACAAAACTTGTCTAATTCCTTTTCCACACGACTATTCTTCAAATAGTAGATCATGACAGGGATCACATCCCTCTCAGGTTATCTCTTCTTCAGGTTAAGTATGAAATTCAATTCAACCTCACTGTGTGTCTTGTGTAATATATGCCATGTGCTGTCCAAGGTGCTAGGGAGACAACAGCAAAAGCCGGTTTCTCCTCTCAAAGAACTTCCGCTCTACAAGCCTGTCCTTCACTCATATGGTGTGCTCTTGAGGACCATGAAGATACTGGTTGGGCTCCTTTGGATGATCTCCAATTTCCTTATGTCTCTCTTAAACTACAGCTCCCAGATTTGTCACAGTGCTCAAGGTGAGATCTGACCAAGGGAGAATAGCGGCTATGCGGTCTTTGCCACTATGACCCATTTAATGCAAGCTGCAGATTGCTTTGGGCAGCTAGGTGGCACACTGGACGGAGTACTAGGCTTGGAATCAGTGGAAATAATACCTTTCTTACATGAGAGTCTCAAATGACATGATATGCATAAATCACTCTATAAAGGTCCATCACTAGTAAGGAGAGGGAAAAAGAACAGCTTCCATTGCATGATGGTGCATCTGGACAGGGCAGCTTTCACGTATGGTGACAGGATGGAGGAAAAGCTTAATAAAGGGGAAAGGAGCTTACTCATCTCAATGTATCAACCAACCAATCAACAATCAAGCTTTTATTGAACACTTCACTGTGTTGCAAGCATCAGGGATACAAAACATGACCAAGATAGTCTTTGTCCTCCTTAAGATCTCATCCTGATTGGGGAAACAATGTGCAAATTACTAAGTACATACAGACTACCTAGGGTAGGTAGAAAGCAACCTTCAAAGAGCTGGGTCTCAAAGTGCACAAAGAGTGGGATAAGTAGAGGGGCTGCCAGAAGAGGAGTGATTCTAGGGAGCAGTAGGATTGTTCTGGATCAGAATAGCAGCACCACCAGAGGAGATGTGGGGTGAGGGTGGTGGAACAGGGGAGTCCAGATGGGAAATGAGTTTCCTTTTCAGTTTTGAAAATGTCCTAATTCACCAGAACAAGGCAATCTTTCAGGCCCTCAAATTAAAAACCAATTGCCCATCTGACTACTGACAAATATTTATCTCTTTCCAAGCAACAGTTGAGCCCTAAAGCAGACAGACAACAGCACTGTCATTTTCCTTTCTTTCTTCCCTGCCTGATCTTCATTAAAAAATGCATTATGAAAATGTATATTTTTTCCACTTTCTTCCTTGTGCTTAATTGACTTACAGTTTAGAAAAGACCATTAACTGAGAGAGGAAAACAAAGCAGTGTCCTCAAACCCCATTAGTCTCCTCTTAGTATCCATTTAATCTTGAGTTGTATTCACAAATGCTAATTATAAACATCCTTAATTGCATAGCACGCATCATTGTGAAATAAGACTCCATTTCCTCCTCTTTGACATAATGTTCATTAAAGAAAAAAAGTCAAAAGTCTCTAAATCACCAGCAGAGGGAAGGCAGGATGAGTTACTGAGAATGCTGTGATGTTGCCTTTCCTTTTGGCTTCCCACTCAGCTGTTTCCCAGGGAAAAAGAAACTAGGGAAATTGTAATTCCTGCCAAAAAAAACTACAGTACTTCAGTGTAGACAATGACATGAGCTGTTGGCCAGAGAATTTGGCCATGATCAGTTCTGGGTACCACTGGATAGATCCCATTTTCAGGGACCTCTCATTGGAGCTGGCCTACATTAAATAAACACCAATGACCTGAAGACATCAAGTGTACTTAGGAAAGGAAGAGAGATCCTTTGTTCTATGATCAGAGGCTGCTTTCCTATGTCCTGCTTTGTTCTGGTTGCTGCTTTGTCTGGAGAGTTAGAAGGGTCCCTTGATTGAGGACCCAAGGGACCTATCTTTTAGTTTATGCCCCGCCACTGACTTAGAGTCAAACCATTGCATGGGTTTGTATAACCCTTTATCCCATACATACGTGTTGCTTGCTGTGATGTGACTTCCTAATGGGAAAGAGATGTGACTTCCTAATGGGAAGTGCCTGGCTTCCTTCAGGTCACTGCTAAAATCCCACCTTCTGCCACAAGCCTTTCCTAATATACCTTAATGCTAATGCCCTTCCCCTGAGATTATCACTAATTATCTTGTTTGTATAATCTTTCTCATATTGTCAGCCCCATCAAACTTGGTGGAGAGAATACTGATATGACAAGGACCTGATTAAAGCATGGAGTTGGTGAGAGAGCTTATGGGAGAGAACAAAAAAAAGCTTTTGGAAGATGAGATCATGTAAAAGAAGCCAGTCCCTCAACAGGACCTTGATTGCAAGCTTGCCTCTAAAGAGAAGCTAGAGAGAGAACTCTTCTCCTTGCATGAAATTAGCTCTTTTTTCTTAGTTGAGTTGTGATTTCTTTCTCACATCTGAAGAGCTCATTCACTCATGCATCTTCTGGGATATATTAATCTATATAACTTTTCTAATTTCTGTTGGCTATTTGCTTGGAGAAGTGGGTTTACTTGGCATTCTCTATTTGTAATGACCTTTAGTGTAACTGAGATTTTGTGGAAAGGGGCCAAGCTGGTGAGTACAAGTTTGGGATTACTCTATTCCTTAAGCATGATTCTGGAAATGATTTTTGTTTTGAATCTTCCAAAATCATACTCCCAAGCCAGACATATTTGAGGGAAGCAGATAGATTTAATTCTGGCCACTACCCACCTTGGACACAGTCAAGGGAAGGAACAAGGGGTCACTAATGGTCCTTGCCCTACTTCACCCAGGGTATACATTACAACCTTTCTTGTAAAGGGATGTGTCAGATTCCAAATGCTTCTCATAAACCATACTCCATACATTTTTAGGCACCTAGGTGGCACAGTGGATAGTGAACCAGGTATGGAGTCAGGAAGACTCCTCTTTGCAAATTCAAATCCAGTCTCAGACACTTACTAGCTATGTGACTGGGCAAGTAACTTCACCCTGTTTGCCTCAGTTTCCTCATCTGTAAATTAGCTGGAGAAGGAACTGACAAACTACTCTAGGATCTTGTATTGGGAATCAAGACAGGTTCTTAGCACTTATTCAACCAACTTGAAGAATTTGGCCTTTGTTTCCTTGATTAAATTAGGAGTCTTTGATGACCTCCTTGCCTCAAGGGAAAGCCTAGTTCACATGGGTTTGAGTGACATGTTTATTGTCATCAAAAGTCATCTGAATGACCAGAACTTAGGCTCCTATGATTGGCTCTTGAGTTAGCATCTCCCCTTAGGATGTTCACACCCACATAGGTTTAGCACCTAATAGGGTTTAGAGCCTGGGGCTTATCACTTAGTAAGACTCAATGAAATATGCTGAATTAATCAAAGTAAACAAAAGCCAAACTCTTCAAAGGGACTTGGTTGAATTGAGTGCTAAGAGCACATTTTGCTTACCAACACAACATCCCCAAGAGAACTTCATTTGGACGTTTTTGTTCTTATTGGGACAATGCTATTTAAAGCATGCCCTTGCCTGAGGGTATTGGAAGGAAATTGCAAGGCAGTATGGGGAGAAAGACCCCCTCTGAAGAAGTACTTTATTTGGACACTCTGATTAGCTAAAGAGATTAACTTGCTTTGACCTAGGGGTGGACATTTGAATTGTAAACAAGTATTTTAGGAAAAGATTGATTGAAGAGATTAACTTGCTTTGACCTAAGGCTGGACATTTGAATTGTAAACAAGTATTTGGGAATGGCACTGAATGATATGTTTTGCTTTGTTGTGAATGATATGTTTTAGTTTCCTGCTTGATTGGATCACAATGTATAATGCTTCTATTTGTTCCAGGATCCATGTCCATTTAATTTAGATTTTTGTTATGCCATGGACCTGGAAAGGGTGGAGTGTATTGGGAATCAAGATAGGCTCTTAGCACTTATTCAACCAACTGCCCTTGAGGAGTTTGGCCTTTGTTTCCTTGATTAAATTAGGAGTCTTTGATGACCTCTTTGCCTCAAGGGAAAGTCTAGTTTACATGAGTTTGAGTGACATGTTGGTGACATCAGAGGCTTTTAGACCATATGGGTTTAAGTCACATTTTTTGTGACAATTTTAGGTCATGTGGGTCCTAAGGGGAGTTGCTAAGACCAGAGCCAATAGTAAGAGCTTAAGTTCTGGTCGCTCAGATGATGTTTGATGATGGCTAAAGAATGCATATAAAGGGAAGAGAGAGGTATTTGCTTAGGGATCTCAGTCTTGGCAGTGTGCTGATGTGGAGACTCGCAGCAGCTGTAGTTAAGAGCCCTCCAGCTTGTAAACCCAGATGTTAAAACTTTGTTAAACTCTGGTAACTATACATTGAGATTTGAATCAGACAAGGTCTGTTGATGTTTGTAATTTGTTTGTATTTGCTCTGAAGTTCAAGGTGCTGACTTTTTCCCCTGAACTAAGTGAATAGTATTTGTATCCTGGATTAAAGGAAGGTCGTTAACTCCTTAAGGTTGCTTTTCTTAGTAAAGCAGATCAAAAGAACCTGGCCTTGTAGCATTCTGTGAGCTGATTGTTGTTGGTTTTATAGCCCCACAGCAGTTGCTCGCCGAATTGTTGAAACAGATCTTTGCCAAGAAAATCCCAAATGGGGTCACAAAGAGTCAGACATGATTGAAACAATATAACAACAACAATATACATTTATACAACTCATGTGAACATACATATCTTATGTGGTGATGCATATATTTTACATTTTTACCCTCAGGATTTATCACAGCGTCTAAAACATAGTAAGTGCTTAATAAATGCTTGTTGACTGTCTTACAGGTTTTGCTCTTCAGTTTCACCTTCTTTAAACTGAAATGGTTGGACAAGATGATCTTAGAGGTTTCTTTCAGCTCTAACCATCTCTAATTCTATGATCGTCTGGTAGAAGTAATCAATCAATCGACAAGTTATTGTTGTGCAGTGAATCATCATTGTGCATCAAAGAAAGCTACATTTGCAGAAAGATCTGGGCTAGAATTGTGATTGACGTTTGAATGAATAAATGAGTGAATGAATAAATTACACCTCCCCAACAGCCAAATTATTAAGAGCTTACTATGTGCCAAGAACTTGGCTAAACTCAGAATAGAAATACAAAAGCAAATACAGTTTCTGCCCTCAAGGAGATTGTATCCTAATTGGAGAAAGAGCACAAATAAGAAAGAAGACAGGGAGGAATATTTCAGTGTAGAAAGTTGTAAGCCTAGGAAATGGGGTAAAAAAGGAGCAGATTAACACACTCCATTCAAGACCAAAGGCAGTGGATTTGATCATGACTCATAGACCAAGAATTGGAAGGAAAGGTTGGAAAGGTAAGGTATCTTTGGTTCTTTGAGGCTGTTGGTGAGGAGGAAGATGAGGAGATAGTCAGAGAGAACAGTGTGAAGAAAAGCATGTCTGGGCTTTCCTGAAACAATATTCTTAATAACCATGTGCTTGTGCATAAGTGTTTTAACTTTTCTGTGCCTCAGTTCCTCATCTATACAATGAAGAGGTTGGGTTTGGTGTCTTCCAAGGTCCCTTCAGTTCACAATCAATAATTCTAGCGCTTCCTCTGGAACTTACTACCAGCGTGGCCTTGGTTAGGTTACTTTCTTAACTATATAATGAAGGGCTTGGACCAGCTGACCTTTATAGTCCGTCTCTGACATTCTCTGATCCAATGTCTATTTCAGCTTCAAATCTATGATTCCATGGTCAGTGAAGTTGCACAGTGGAAACAACGCTGGGCCAGGAGTGAGGAAGAGTCTTCTTCCTCAGTTCAAATCTGGCCTCAGACACTTAGTAGCTGTGTGACCCCAGGTAAGTCACTTCACCCTGTTAGCCTCAATTCCTCATCTGTACAATGAGCTGGAGAAGGGCATGGCAAACTACTCCAGTATCTTTGTCAAGAAAACTTCAAATTCGGTCATGAAAAGTCAGACATGACTGAAATGACTCAACAACCACCAAAATGGTCAAGTCAGATCAGGTGGGTGACATTATCTCTTCCATTAGGCCCACCCCAGACCTGAATCAGGGTGTTCTCAATGACAGGAATCTTGACAGACTGCCCTGATATCATTTCTTCTTACACTGGCTCTTTTCATTTTGCTTATGGATTTATTGGGTGCACCTTGTCTGCTACTCTTAGGGGCCCAGGCAGATCTGAACATCATTCATCATTTTGGAGTGAGCCCAGCAGGCAAGGAGCTGGCATGCTTGCCGTCTGGCAGTCGATAACAAAGGCAACCTTTTCGGCATTTTTAATTGGACCCCATTTGTCACTGGCTAGAGAGTCACCCTGGCCTCGCCAGTGAAGCCATTGGGGGTTGGGTGGGTTCCATGAATAATGGGAATTGACTATGGCTTTCCTTCTCATACAGCTTTCAAGGTCACTCTTTCCCATCGGGCAGACCAATAGTAATGGAAGAAGAACATAGGCAAGGTTGATCTTTATCCTGTGCTCATGTTTGAATGACCCTGCTTATCTCAGGCCACACTAAACTTCCCCTCCTCCACTGTATCATCCAATATATAATATCCTAGGATCATAGATGCAGAGTCAAAATAATCCTTAAAGGTTATCTAGTACAAAGCCCTTACAGATGAAGATACCGAGCCCCAGAGCGGGGATGAGGTTTACAGAACCAGAACCGTACATCATCCCCTCATAGACTTAGGCCATAAACTGACCTTTAGATTTCATCCAGTCCCTTCATTTTCTAGATAAGGAGACTGAGACCCAAAATGAATAAGTGATTAACCCAAAGTCATGCAGATCTGAAGGATAAAAAGCTGAGATTTGGACTCGCCTTTGAAATTCTTTGAAATCCTATTACTGGGCTTTTGTTACTAGCCACAGTTTCTCCTGTAGCTCTTAACCATCCTGGACATCTTTCTATAAACACCCCAGCAAATGTCATGAGATCAGAGATTTAGAGCAGGATGTTTATCCAGGCCACATGTTGCATTTTTGACTGCGAGTAGGTTATGGTTCCTACATGGTTTTGGTGCATCTTATGTGCCTACATATGTATGATATTTATATGTACAACACTTTGCAAATATCAAAGCCCCATAAAATGTACGATGCTATTATGATTTCTAGACTATTATTATTGGTCCTTACGAAAACCCTTCCAAATGTGCTAGGCCCTCTGCTAAGCACTGGGGATACAAACACAAGCCAGAAGAAAAATGGTCCCTGACAATAAAGAGTTTGCATTTTAATGGGGGAAGACATCATGTAAAAGGGGAGTTGGAAAGCAGGGACATGGTGGAGGGAAGGAGGGATGCAGATGGAAGAGAATCTGGGATGCATGATCTGGGGCCCTTCCCCAAAATGAAAAGTCCAGGAAGAAGTCACTAATGGGAGAAAGGGGTGTAGGAGTGTGGTCAGGAGACAGCTGAGGCCTACTACCATAAACGTCTTGAGGTCAGTGAGCTCATGTCCATGGATATCGCTGAGTGCATAGCACAGGGCCAAGAACATAGGATTATGGAGCCAGAGCTGAAAAGAGCCTTGGAGGTTATCTAGTTTACCTCCCTTGTTTTATTTTTTTTTTATTTCTCTTTTTTTAAAGTTAAATTTATTTATTTATTTTTGGTTTTCAACATTCACTTCCATAAGATTTTGAGTTTCAAATTTTCTCCCCATTTCTTAACTCCCCCTACCCCAAAAGCACATAATTTGCTATAGGCTCTACATATACATTCATATTAAACCTATTTTCACATTAGTCATGTTGTAAAGAAGAATTAGAACCAATGGGAGACACCACGAGAAGGAAGAAACAACCAGCCAAAAATAACAGAGAGAGCAAGTAATATGCTTTGATCTGCATTCAGACTCCATAGTTCTTTCTCCAGATGTGGATAGAATTTTCCATTAGGAGTCTTTTGGATTATCTTAGATCCTTGCATTGCTAAGAAGAGCACAGTCTATCAAAGTTAGTCATCACACAATGTGGCTGTTACTGTATACAAAGTTGTCTTGGTTCTGCTCACTTCACTCAGCATCAGTTCACATAAATCTTTCCAGGTTTTTCTGAAGTCTGCCTGCTCATCATTTCTTATAGAATAATAGTATTCTATTATATTAATATACCACAACTTTTTCAGCCATTTCCCAATTGATGGGCATCTCCTTGAGTTCTAATCCTTTGCCACCACAGAAAGCTGCTATAAATATTTTTGTACCTGTCAACTCCCTTGCTTTGTAAATGAGTAAACTGAGGCACAGAAGGGTTAAGTTGCCTGAAGTCATACAGAGAACAAATGGTTGAGGAGGAAATTGAACCCTATAGTAGGGCAAGAGTAAGAACCATTACTCCTGGTAAGTGGGCTTTAAGCGAAGCATTATTTTTCTTGGACTAAAAGGAGGGACTGGGCATCAAGACCCAATCCAACCTAACAAATAGAACTTAATCACTTGCTATGTGCAAGGCATTGTACTAGGCTTTGGGGATAAAAAATCATCCCAAGCCATCTGAAAGCTTGCATTTGATCCAGGGAGGTGGGATGTAAACAAGTAAACTGAGATGTGATAATCTGAGGATGGAGAAAGCCTTAATAGCTCATGGAAATGGAAAAGGCATCCTGGAGTAGATGGTACATCATTCAGGATTTGTGGAAAGGGGTCAAGCTCACAGGTATATGTTCGTGGCTACCCTTACTTGAAGGAAGCAAGGGGATCCAAGAGAGAGATTGTACAGGGAGGGAGTGTACAGTTAACCCTTTCGTATTGTGGGGGTTAGGGATACACTGCCCCTGTGACCTGGAAAATCTGTAAAATTTCTAGGACCTCCTACCAAAGAAGTCTGAATTTTTTTCTTTTTTCTTTTATGGGGTGTTTACAGTATCTGATTGTAAAATCTGGGTTAAGAATTTAGTCATAAGCTGTATGTAAGTCAATGTTAAGTAAAAATACTTTTTCTGTTTTGTCTGCTGGCCTTCGCTTGTCATCTGTGGCTTCTGCAAAACTCCCCGCAAATTCCCATTTAATTCCTTATGCCGATCTGCGATATATATGTGAGAGGGAAAGCCATGATGTGAAAGGGATAAGTGTATTTAGCTCTGTGGGATAATACATAAAGACCCGGAGGTGGGAAATTGACTGGAGAGTTTAGGGAATAGTCAGGAGACCAGTTTGAATGAAGCACAAAGCAAGCGGAGGGCAGTGATGCACAGTCCTCAAAGCAGATGGTGAAAGGCTGTGTCAGGCCCAAGAGTCTGTGTTTATTTAGAGACCATCAGAGTCCCCAAAAGGTTCCAAGCAGAAGAGTTTCATGGTGAGCCTTGTGCCTTAGGGAGATTCTGCTGGCAGTTCCTCAGTGGATGGATCAGAAATGGAGTGGCAGGAAGCAGACAGGCCAATTAAGAGGCTATTGGAATAGTGTCGGCAGGTTAACAAAAAATGAAATGTCACTCATGACCAGGTTTCTCTCCCTGCCTCATGGTTTTGCTCATCCTTAACTTGAACATAGACACATATCATATTGTGGGAAGAATTGTAGGAATGAAAAAGAACAAAAAGAAAAGGGGTGGAGGAAGGATGGAGGAAAAGAGGAAAGGGGGAGGGAGGCAGGGACAGAAGGAAGAGAGGAAGAAGGGAAGGGGGAGGGAGGAAAGAAGGAGGGAAGGAAGGAAAGGAGAGAGAAAGGAAAAAAGGAAGGAATGGAGGAAAGAAGGGAGGGAGAAAGGAAGAAAAAGATGA
The DNA here is from genome assembly GCA_028646595.1 of Phalanger gymnotis. Lineage (NCBI taxonomy): Eukaryota > Metazoa > Chordata > Mammalia > Diprotodontia > Phalangeridae > Phalanger > Phalanger gymnotis. The sequence continues at coordinate 315,209,932 of CM053625.1, forward strand.
AGGAAAAAATGAAGGAGGGAGGAGGCAAGAAAGGAAAGGTGAGAGGATGGAATGGGGGAAGGAGGGAGGAAGGAAGGAACAGAGGAGGTAGGAAAGGAGGAAGGAGAAAAGCACAGGAAGAAAGAGGGAATAAAAGAATAGGGAAGAAGAAACTACACAAGGAAAAGTAGAAATTATGTGATAAGAAAGACAGAGAGTGAAATATAAAAATGTCACACCAGGAAAGTGAGCACATCGCCCTGAGGTCTCAGGCTATTTCATGCTAGTCCCATGATGCTTTGGGTTCCCCAGACATTTTCTAAATATAACTTTTTTCTTTCCATAAAAACATAAATAAAATGCCTCCCAATTTCCTTGAAGGTAAGTAAACTAACTGAGCTGGTTGCGATATCATTTGTCTTCATAGCTTCCCCTTCCCAGCCCTTATCCTGGGCAGAGATTTATTGCCCATATACCATGTTTTACTGTTATTGGACCTGGGGAGATGGGGACCCAATCCATCATTTCAGAGGCAGATGGAGAAGTGTTTCTGCTGAGTGCAGAGAGCTTGTGAGGCTGGGAGTCAGGGATTTCAGAATTCCTCCTCTTCTTCCCTTGTGCCCAGTGGGAATGTCTGGATAAGATAACATATATAAGCCTTAAATCCCTTTATGAGGACAAACCACCATGACCACTATCCTCCTCCTCCTCCTCCTTCTCTTCTCCTCTTCTTCCTCTTCCTCTTCCTCCTCCTCCTCTTCTTCTTCCTCCTCCTCCTCCTCTTCTCCTCTTCCTCTTTCTCCTCCTCCTCCTTTTCTCCTCTTCCTCTTCCTCCTCCTCCTTCTTCTCTTCTCTTCCTCTTCCTCCTCCTCCTCTTCCTCTTCCTCCTCCTCATCTCCTTTCTATCCAAACCTCTCTCTGAAGTGTATGCGATAAATTCACTCATGACATTCATTCATTTATTCAAGATATGAATTACTAGTTGTTCACTTGCCAATAAATGATTGATGGCTAAATGTGCCAGCCCCATTTACATTTTTATCCGGGAATAAAGCCTTCCTTCCAAGGGACAACTGTGATATAATTTCAGAAGTCCGTGAGTTGGGTGGGGAAAGCTTCTTCCTCCTCCTCCCCTCCCCAAAGACACCACCTGGGCATCTGCTTGCTAGCTTCACTCAGTAATAATAACAAGCATTTATACAGCACTTTAAGGTTTGTAAAGTACTACACACACACACACACACACACACACACACATATATATATATATACATACATATATATATGTATGTACATTAGCTCATTTGAGCCTCATGGCAACTTCTTGAAGTAAGCGCTATTATTTTTTCCCATTTTTCAGATGAGGAAATTGAGGCAGACAGGTTGAATGATTTGCCTAAGATAACACAGCTAGTATGCATTTGGAGTGGGATTTGAACTCGAGTTGTCCTGAATTCAAGCGGTCGTATCCTCTTAGCCACATATTTCCTCTTGATGGTTCCAGAGACAATGAACTCACTTAAGTTGATGCCTGGCATGTCATACCTCTCAGTTTCAAATCAGTCTCATGTTCTGAGCAGACAGAGAACCCTCTGACCGCAGTGGGGTCTCTTTATTTTTCAGCCACAAGATGATTGCTTTAGAACTGGAAGGGCCCCCAAGACCATTTAGTTTTGCTTTTCACTGTATTGGTGAGAGACCTAGAGGTTATATATGTTGTTAATACCACACAGCGAGAGCCAGAATTTGAACCTGGGTCATCTGACTACGGACCCAGAGTTCTTTCCACCATAGTATGCTGCTTGTAAAGATGGATTCAATTCAAAAGTTCTTAGATATATTTATGTGTAATGCATTGTGCAGCATGTTGGGGAGAAATGAAGATGAAGTCGGCCACATTCCCTGTCCTCGCAGAATTTAACATAATCATAGAGAATAAAGAATTTCACGAGCACCCATGACACAAGAGGCAGGAGAGAGAACCGGCCTCAGTCAGGAAAACGAAACCAAACTGACCTTTGGTTCATTTTCTCCTTCTGACAGGGCCAAGCCGTGTGACCCTGGGCTGGTCCCTTGACCGCTCAGGATTCTGAGTAAGTTGCTAAAACCATTCAGGGGTTATGACATTGGGAGGAGGAGTTTCCTTCCTGGGAAATCAGAGGCATAAGAGCATCGTGATCCTTACTCTTACTTGTAACAAGAGAAAGGACACACACACACACACACACACACACACACGCACACACACACACATTTGATGTTGAAATATATTCAAAGCAGAGAGGAAAAAGTGCAGACGGGGCCTGGATTTAAGAGAGGGATTTAGGTGGAATCTAAAATTGTGAGGGAATAATCACAAGCAAAGCAAATTTCTGGTCTGAAGGGTGGGGGGGTTGCAAATTAAAGGGAAGGGATAAAACCCGGAATCTGAGGTGTGGGCTGGGTGAAGAAAGAATGCAAATGACCTGGCTTTTCCAATTATGGATTACTAGACTTTTTCCTTCTTTCTGTCCTTTTTCTCTTTCCTTTTTATTTCTCTCTCTTTCTCTTCCTCCCTTCTTCCCTTTATTCCTCCCTTCCTCTTCCTTCTTTCCTTATTTCCTTCTTTCCTTCCTTCCCTCCCTCCTTCCTTCCTTCCTTCCTTCCTTCCTTCTTTCCTTCCTTCCTTCCTTCCTTCCTTCCTTCCTTCCTCCCTTCTTTCGTTCCTTCCTTTGTTCGTTCCTTCCTTCTTTCCTTCCTCCCTCCTTCCCTCTTTCTCCCCTCCTCCATCTTCTTTGTAAAGAGACAGGGATGAGTAACAAAAAAAGAAACATAACAATAGAAGATGATAGATTAAACCCCACTTAACAATGATAACCATGAGAGGGAATGGATGAATTAACATCAAAAACAAAGGATGATGGCAGAATGGGTTAGAAAGCAGAATCCAACAATATGTTTCATTTTGTTTATATGAAAGACTGGAAACACACAAATTCACACTGATAAGACGGGGAGCAAGAGGAGAATGTATTATTTTAAAAAAGGGGGAGAGTCTGCCATGGTCTCAGGCAAGAAAATAGTAAAAATAGACATGATTTAAAGAGATAAACAGGGAATTTTTTTATGCCTAAAGGCATATAAACAGTAAAATAATATCAATGCTATGATACTTACAGACTGGCATAGTATCTAAATACCTGAAGGAAAAGCTGATTAAACTATAGGGAGAAATAAACAATTAAAGAATAATTGCTCAGGACCTTAATGTGTCCCTTTCAGAAATAACAAATCTAACAGAAAGTGAAGGAGAAAGAAGCTAATGATCTGAATATAATTTTAGAAAAAATATAGATATGATAGATTTCTCACAACTCTAGAGTGGGAATTGTAAAAAGAATACATATTATTCAGTTTTGTATAACAGCTTTATAAAAATGATCCTGTGCTAGAATCATTCTAGTACATAAATTGTGGAGCAATTTTAAAACATTAAAGCACTACATGTTGGCTACTATTATTGTCATCAATCAACAAACATTTATTAATCACTTTCTACCTACTGGCAATGTGCTGGGTATTAGATATACAAAAGCAAAAGTGGGAGAGACATCGCTGTCAGGGAATTTACATTCTGATGGGGGGAATGGTCTATTCTTTAAACAGGCTTGGCTATAATAAAAATATGTTATATATTTAATAATAGCAAACCTATTATTAAATATAAAAATAAAAATCAAATGACAAATATTTAATCAGAAAAAATAAATTAAATAATATGAAAAATCATGCAGTCGAATTATTCTTAGTCCTCAAGTACAAATGATTGGCATCCCTTAAAGACTCATGCATTGGTGGGGAAGGAAAGGGATCTTCAGGAAATTCATGGTCTGAAGCCTCAGTGACATCCCCTCCCCATCTGTCAACCTGAGAGTTTGGTTAAAGTAGGCAAACAAGCTAGGTGATAGAAAAATTTATATTACTTATTCCTTTATTCCCTTAAGTCAGTGGGCATACATGCATGCATAAAGCTAGACAAAGTCTGACTGCTCAACAAAAGAATGAGAAAGCTTAAATACATTCTAGAACAGTTGCAATTCAGCATCCCTGGGTTACTCGATTTTATGATCCTCAGGTTTGTTTAACCATGATACAAGACAAGGATTTTCCTTAATGGAATAGGTTGTCAATACAATAAGATAAGAGTGTTGACAAAGGTTAGCTGAAACTACAACCCAGTGTTTCTGTGTTTAATTTACCATTAACATTCCATAACTTAGTATATGCCCACAAAATGTTAAGCAAGATAGTTTCTCCGGATTAGGGTCTCGTCCTTTAATGGTTAATAGGGGAAAGAATGTTCTTAGGTCAGCCGGATCTAGCCTCGTTGACAGAGGAAAAGGGTATTCTCTGAGCAAACTTCAGAGAACAAAGAAGCTTAGGTTCAGCTCTTCTTCTAGTTGATCAGCAATTCAGGCTCTGGCCATTACTGAAATCACAAAAATGATATAAAATGGTATTAAATGATCCTCACGTTGCAGCTAAAAACCTTTTCTGCTTCAGTCCTCGCAGCTCCATACATAGAATCCGCCTCTGCCTCGCCACTGCGGTCAGCTTCGTCCACCAGAGCACGGAGGTCTAGCCTTGGACCTCCCCTGCTGCCATTTTCCCACCCCATCTCTGCAGATGTTCTACAATGATGATTTTCCAGCTGCACTGACCTCTGCTTCCAGCGTTGGTGTTCATAACCATTGCTACCATCGCTCTTGTTTCAGAGAAGTGTCAGTAATCTTTTAGAATAATTCCCCCAGGCCATGTGCTTCGTTGCTAGTTAGCATATTTTCCTTGATCTGTAAATGTCTCACAATTCTGCAAAGTTAGTGTGCAAAAGGGACACTCAAGAAGCTCACTCCCCTTCCTCCACCATCTTTCAAAAGAAAGTCCTTACTTCTAGCTGAGCAAAGGTCAATATTTTTTTTTCATATTCTTTCCAACTCAGTGTACATGCAATGTGTTCATTCATCTATACATGCACTTACACATAGACTCTCACACAGAGTTCAGCATTTCCCGCTGTGTACCCTAGAGGCTGGGAACAAATGTATATTGTCCTTTGTACATGCCCTTTCAATCTCCATCATGATAGCTGGTAACCAATGTTCAGCCATGCAAATTTCCTTGAAGCTTTGAAAAGCCTCAAGAAGGCACTGTAAACATTAGAAGGGAGGCAACAAAGTTTGTAGTCTTGACTAGAATTCTTTCCATTGTGAAAATGTCTTTTTCTGCCTCCATGAAGTTATTACAAGATGCAGTCCTTTCCCTCAAGGATCTTTCAATCAAGAAATAGGATAAAACAAGAGCAGTTGCTTCAGTTACTTAATGTGGACAATCCTTCCGTAATTGAAAATAGTAAGCCATCTGGGACTAAAGATAATCCTTTAGAGTTGTTTCAAGTAAAGTACATTTATCAAGTTGACTTTTGGTCTACTTGGTATAGAGTCTTTTTAAACTTAGTTAGGCTGGTCCTCTGGTGACACACATAAAGTCCATCAACAGACTCCTACTCAAAACCTTTATAGCTTGGTAGGACCCCAAAGACCTAGAACTTCATTAGCACTGCCTTCGTGAACCAATTCATCTACCTATCTTGAGGAGGTATCTGATCAGGATTTTAGCGATGAGAAGGTAAGGAAGAGTTACAATTTCTATTAGCGAGGAGCTTCTCACTTGGGCAAAATCAGGGCTCTATCATAGTGTTGAAGAAGTTAAGAGTTCCTTCCCCCAGTTCTTCATCAAAATAAGGAATTAAACCAGAACATAACCATAGGATTGAATATTCTAGATCATAGTCAATCAGTCAGTACACATTTATTAAGCATCTATGATGTGCCAGGCACTGTGTTAAGCTCTAGGCATGCAAAGAAAGAGGAAAACATGGTCCCTGCCCTCGAGGAGATTACACTTACATGACAAAGAGGCAGCAGGTACATGCAAGGGTATGAAGGTTCTATAGTGAATTCATTAGTAAATTATGAGAGATGTATAGGAAGAGAGGTCACTACTAATAGAGGGATCAGGAAAAGCAATTCCTGTTCAGCCCCCCTCCCTTGGACTTGCCAGACCAGCACCCATGCTTCGATGGGGGCTATTTCTCTTCCTTATTCTGAATCCCATTTTTTAGGAAAGTGGGACCTGTGATTTTAACAGTGTAGGGAACTCCCAATGAAGAAACTCCTTTCACTGAAGTAGATTGGTAACTGGTTTATAACTTAGAGTCTTAAGATATTAAGTGGCTTGCTCATAGTCACACAGCTACTAGGTATCAGGGGCAGGACTTGAATACAGATTTTTCTGACTCCAGTTCCAGCAGTTTATCACCATACGAGCTTGCCTCTGTATAATTGGCTCTGAAGAGCTCGAGAGAAGAGAGCATGGAAAGTTGCTGATAACCAAGTCCCATGATAGATTGCTATGCCCCATAGAGATAGTGATGCTAGACAATATTAGAGAGCAGAATGTAATTTCCAAGGTTGCTATCATACCAAAGAAGTTTGGCCTGGAGGCCAACACACATTGATAATGGAGTTTCAAATGTGGGAATGTTATATTTTATTTTTCTCTCCCTGACTAAATGATCTAATCAGCTCTTTTCTAACTTTGTCCCTATGCTTGCCCATTTTTGCTGCAGGCTAACATTTTTCTCTTTTTGGGCCCTTCCCAATTGATAAACTGGGGTTTTGCACAACACTCTCAGCTGTTCTGTGGTCCATCCATTTTGTCTTTATTAAAGTTATTCATGCCTCACAGGCAGGTGCAGACAGCATTACTCTTAGAGGACCAGGTCTCTGTTTTGCCCAATGCTTTCTCCAGTTGAGTAGCAGGAGCCGAGTACAGTAACAACTATTATTATTAACATAACTCATTGGATAACTCTTGAAGGTTTGTGGAGTACATTTGCCTTGGCCCTGTGAAATTGATGGTAGGAATATCTGAAGTGTATGAAGAAATTTGGGACTGGGAGAAGTCACGTGGATTGCCTATGATAGCACATCTAGTATGAAGCAGAACAAGCCCTTGAATTTAGGAATTCTGAACCCAATTGAGTGTAGTGATTTTCTATGATTAGAGAAACTCAATAAAGCAGCCATAGTAGTGAGTGCTGAAGGCAAGGGGGTGAGGTGGATAATGTACTAGGCAAGGGAGATGTGGGAGATTCCCAGCCTTTCCATCAAATTGCCATGTGACTTTGGGCAAGTCATTTAACTTCTCTGGGATTTAGTTTCCTCATCAGCAAAATCAAATGGGAGGGTGCCAATAAGGACCTCAAAATCTTGATATATGACATATTCCAGAAAAACCTGGAAAGACTTACATGAACTGATGCAAAGTGAAATAAGCAGAAACAGGAAAACATCATACACAGTAACAGCAACATTATGTGATAATCAGCTATGATTGACTTACCTCTTCTCAACAATACAATGATCCAAGACAATTCCAAAAGACTCATGATAGAAAACACTATTCATATCCAGAGAAAGAGCTGCTGGAATCTGAATGCAGATTGAAGCATACTATTTTCACTTTATTTTTTTTTCTTTTGTTCTGTTTCTTCTTTCATAACATGACTAATATGGAAGTATGTTTTTACATGATAACCTAAAGTAAGTTGCTTACCATCTTAGGGAGGAGGGAGGGAGAAAATTAGGAATTCAAAATTTTATAAAAAATAATTGTTAAAAATTGTCTTTACATGTAATCAGAAAAATAAAATATTTAAGAGAAGCTTTCTTAGGCCAGAAAAAATCTTGCCATATGAAAGTTGGGTGAAATGGATGGTGAGGGAATGATGATAGTTATCTTCCTGAGTTAGTTAGGTGATGCAATATTCAGAGAGCTGCCCCTGGAGTCAGGAAGACCTGAGACCAAATCCAGTCTTAAACACTTACTAGCTGTGTAACCTTGGATGAGTCACTTAACTTCTTCCTGTCTCTATTTCTTCATCTGTAAAACGGGGATAATAACAACATTTATCTCCCAGGGTTGTTGGGAAGATAAATAATATTTGCAAAGTGCTTTTTAAACCTTCAAATGTTAGGGGTATCATGGTTGTTGTTTTTAGTCATATATTTGATGGGCTGTCACGTGTCAGAGGGTTTAGTTTGTTTTGTTTGACTCCAGAGAACCCTAAGCAGAAGTTGCGAAGAGGAAAATTGAGGCTTGATGTTGGAAATGGTCCTTATTAGCCAGAGTTATCCCAAAGCAGGATGGGCTTGTTTGGGTATGAAAGTGGCTTCCTCTTCAATAGAAATCTCCATTCGAGATGACCACTTAGCTAGTGTGTTGTGAGGGTGATTCTTGTTTAGTTATCAGTTGGTCTGGACGGCCTCTGAGGTCTCTTCCCACTGGAATACTGGGATTCTATTGTGAGGATGGTGGGGGGATTCTACACTCTCACCCCAACTAATCACAGCCTAACATTGTAAAAGTATTATATGACCCTCCTTTGAGGAGCAGGCCAGTGTAGAGTGATGGCAGGAATACTGGACATTAGAGTAAGAGATTTGGCTTTGAACTTCACCTTTAGTGTTTCCTGGTGGCACCACTCCCTTCCCTTTTTTGAATCACAGTTTCATTCTCTTGAAAATAGGGATAATGATAATATGGGCACTGCCTACATCAAAAGGTGATTTGAGGAAAGTACTTTGCAAACCATAAAGTGCTATAGAACTGGAGTGCTTATGATTTGTCACCTCTGACCCATTTTGCACTACAGGATTCTTCCAAAGAAGCCTTTCAGGCTGTGGGTACATTCTTCCACAGCCTTCCCTTAGGAGCAACATTCTTATGCCTAGAATTACTTTCTGTCTTTGTGACCTGAAATATTCAACTCAATCCCATTAAAACAACCTTATGGATGTGGTTTGGGTTAAATTTCTTATTTTAATGACTGACTGAAGGGGGAAAACACATATTAAGCATTTACTCTGTGTAAACATTGCGCTAAGCACCAGAGACAGAAATAAAAAAAAATAAAACCTAAGCCAGTCCCTGATCTCCAGGAGCTCACATTCTAATGAAGGAGATGACACATATGGAGTGTTATAGCTACAAGTCAGATGGAAGACCCCTTGATCTGCAAACAGATGGTAACGCCTCTCCTTCAATGTGATTTCCACTGATAAAACCATAGCAGCTTGTGATGCCGAATCGTTTGACAGCACCGAGGAGGGTGGCACTGAGGACTTTCTTTTCCATGCCTTTAGTAGCTGGAGCAGCCACCGAAGAAGTTGACAGGCAGAATCTCCATGGGGGTTGCTTCCTAGGAAGATGGCCTCAGCTGGAAGCAGGGCTGGTGGGAGAAATGGCTTTCATATCACAGGTGGGGGAGATTTCCCAACCCATGCAAAATACAACCCTTCTTTGCCTCGACATCCATGATTCTTGAGCATCCCTCCCCGTTAAGGGTGTATGCAATGTGTCAAAGAGTTTCCTTTAGCTTTCATATTTTATAGTCCAGTGTAGGACTGGAGATGATTGCTTCTTTTCTTTCTTTTTAAACGTTTTTAATTTTAAAAAACATTAATTTTATCTGAGCTTAAGAAATAAAACATGCATTTCCATAACATAGTAGAACCGTTAAAAAGGATGTTGTGCATGAAACTGCCAATCTCTTGTGTACAACTTGCTATTCCTTTTAAATATATAATAAAGTTATCCTGTAACTTTCTTTCATGTTTTCCTTTTTTTCTTCCCTCCCCTTCTCCCCTGCCTTAGAGATGGCTACCATTAGAACAAATACGGATATATATGTAAAACCATCCTACATGTACTTCTATTTATCTGTCCTTTTTCCGGATGCAGAAAGTGTCTTCCTTCATATGTTCTTGGTTGTTAATTCGGGTATGTGTCATAGCCAAATTGACTTAGTCATTCGAAGTTGTTCTTAAAGCGATATCAATGTTACTGTATACAGTGTTCTCTTGGTTCTTCTCATTTCGTCGTCATTATTTTGTGCAAATCTATCCATATTATTCTAAGATCATGGAGCTCCTCATTTCTTACAGTACAATTGTATTCAATCACAATCAAACCTAGGCTTTTCTGACCCTAAGTAGAGCATCCTTTCCACGGCGAGAGCCCACAACCACCCTGCCTCCTTCAGGAATGTCAACTGCCCTCAGCTAGCTTACCCTTTGTTCTCAAGAGTGTAGTCCCATTGTTTTGGGAGATACAGATAAAGAAAGGCAGTGTGGTCCTAAAGAAAGTAAGCCAGACTTCGTATCAGGACACCTTGCCTCTTCCCCTTTCCACTTTGACCTCGGACATATTTTGTCACCATACAGTGACTCTGTTTCTTAATTTTTATTTTTTATTTTTATTTTTTTTGCCAAGGGAAAAGACAAAGTTTATTAGGGATTCACCATAATGGGCTGTCTTAAGAAATCTCACCCTTTGTGATGCCTGTTTTCACAAGCAGGCCAGATTCAATCTAAGCTGAGCTAGATTGAATTGTTTCTTAATTTTTAAATGGAGATAAGAATACTAGCCCTGATTATCACAAAGGATTTTTATGAGGAAAAATGCTTTGCAAACTGCATGCCTTATATAAAGTGAGAATATGATATATTTTACACACATGCGCACGCGCGCGCGCGCACACACACACACACACACACACACACACCATGGAAGGGGTATGGATTGGCCTCAGAATGTACTGGTCACCTAGGGCTACCACTGTAGCTCTCTCTTGTTGCCAGTCACTAAGTCAGTAGAAAAGCACTTATGAAACATTTACTATGTACTAGATATCATTATCATAACAATGACTTGTCACCTTATAAGGTGCAAAGAGGTCCATCTAGCCTCTGGCAGTATAGAGTAATGCTTTTACATCTATACTTCCACTGATGTCTATACAGCTTTGTGTTGGTAAGAAAAATGGGCTTTTAGCACTTAGTTCAACAAGTGCCCTTGAAGAGTTTGGCTTTTGTTTCCTTTGAGTAATTCAGTGTATTTCATTGAGTCTTACTAAGTGCTAAGCCCCAGGCTCTAACCTCTGTTAGGTGTTAGACTAACCTATGTGGATGTGAACCTCCCAGGGTCCTAAGGGGAGGGGCTAACTCAAGAGCCAATCATAGCAGCCTAAGTTCTGGTCATTCAGATGACAGTTGATGCCTTCTGACATCCTATAAGAAGAGAAGACAGAGCCATTTGCGCAGGGGCTCTCACTTTTGGTGGCTCGCAGAGGCTCTGGGTAGCTGTAGCTAAGGAGCCCTCCAGCTTGTAAACCTGGATGCTGGGACTCTGGTAACTATGCATTGGGATTTGAATCAGACAAGGTCTGTCTGTTGATGTTTGTACTTTGTTTGTATTTTGTTCTGAAGTTCAGGGTGCTGGTCTCTTCCTCTGAACTAAGTGAATGATATTTGTATGCTGAATTAAAGTAAGCTTGTCAGCCCTTTCACCTTGCTTTCCTTAGTTAAGCAGATCAAAAGGACCTGTGCTCTTGGCAGCTTTCCGGATGCTAGCTGTGGGTGGATCTTACACCCCCACAGAAGCTGCTAGCTATTGTGGAAACAAGCTTTTATCAGCTTCTACCTCCTTGATCTCTTTTAATTCTCATCCTGATTCGATGAAGTTGATCACAGCAGGGATCATCAACCCCATTTTGCAGATGATATAACTGAGGCTCAGAGAGGATAGGTGACTTCCTCAATGTTCTGCAGGTAGTAAGTGACTTAGCCAGGACCATGGAGTTCTGCCTGCTAGTGTACTTCTCTTTCTACTTGAACACATTGGAGAGTTTCAGTGGTGGGAGGTGGAGGAGCAGGTAGTAAGGATTGTTGTTGTCTGTCCTTTGTTCTTAAAGAGGACCATAACATCAAGAAGGTGATGCCGTGACTTGCAAGTGAATTGGATTACAGTGATGGAGAGCTGTGCAAGGCCACTGGCCTTACTTTCTCCTCCAGAGCCATCTGGGTTCAGTGGCCAGATATTCACCAGGATGACTGGAGATGAACCCCCGGTTAGTGAGAATAGAGCTTGACTGGAGAAAAGGCATTGGAAGCCTCTGGGTCAGACTCCAATGTGGTAGCAGGAGCCAGTATCAGGCATGACAAAACAAAGAGAAATAAGACCAACTATTGCTAAACTAGCAAGTACTGCTCCATGTACTTCCCTCTTGAAAGGAAAGCTATGGGAGAATGTGCCTTATGTATTAGTAAACAAGTCACTTCCTCCCTCTTGGCTATAGTTTCCACATTTGTAAAAGGTCATAATGACTCAAGTATCTACATCAGAGGGTTGGCATGAGGGTCAACTACTGAGAGCTTCATGGTGGGGTGGAAAGGGAGCTGGCTTTGGAGTCAGAGAGCCTGGGTTCAAAGAGTAACTGTGACTTACTGCTTAAGTCACTTGTTTACTCACCCGTGAAATGAGGGGGTTGATCTAAATGAACTCTATTGTGCCTTCTAACTCTAAATCCATGATCTTGTGACTGAACAACCTTTAAATCCCTTCCAGCTCTCATTTTCAACCTTTAAAGAGCTATATAAATTCCAGTCATTACTATTAATCTTTCTTATGATAATATAACAACAGCAACAAGAATAAATTACTTTCCCCGACTAAAATAACTAGACACTCACTCACACATACATGCACACACACACGCACACTTCTTAAATTTATGGAGAAAACTTACCATCCAACTTCCGACTCTAGGGGGGAAAATACTTAAAGCAATTTATATTGGCTTTCAAAAATTAATTAGATCAGCAAACCATGCTGTAAATAACTTTGTGCGAGATGACATTTCAGCTCTGCATGCGGCTTAGGGAAGGTAACTAGCCAGTCACCTGCTGCAAATTCCATTAGCGAGAGGCAAACAAGATGAACTGCAAATTAATGAATCCGTCAACAGCCTAAAACATATTCCCAACTTCTCCAGAGCTAGTGAATAATTACACGGGTCAAATAGCAACTTCATTTTAGAGCTCAAAGCGAGGCAGCTGAAGGCTCAAAGAATTTTTCTTTATTGATCAATCTGACTCAGAGGGGAGGAAGGAAGTAAAGTCCAGGGTTTGAAAGCATCTTGGGCCAGAATTCAGGACATGGGACAGTCTACTCTTGACTGTGATATTAATTCCTAGTGTGACATTGGATAAATTACCATATTTCCCTGTGTATAAGATGCACCCTTTTCTGAAAAATATGGGGTCTAAAAACTGGGTGCATCTTACACAGTGGTTGTAGATTTTTTTTTTTTACTTGCATTTCCCACTTGTTGTCTTTGCAATCATTGTTTCGAATTTGTTACTGGTATGTTAGGTTATGTTTTGCCACATTCTGCCCAGAAATGGCTCAGAAAAGATTGTCATACAGTGCTGAATTCAAGTTAAAAGCGATCCAGTTTGCAAAAGCGAATGGAAATCGTGCTGCTGAACGTAAGTTTGGTCCTCCTCCTACTAAGAAAACAGTCTGAGACTGGCTATGGGAGGAAGAAACCCTACTGAAAATGCCACGGTAGAAGAAGGCCATAAGAGGCAAGAGTGAAGAAACCAACTATAGGAGAAGTTTGTACCTGGGTGAAAAGATCCTGGGATAATATCAAGATTGAGATCGTTGTCAAGTCATTTAAGAAGCATGGCATTTCAAATGCCATAGATAGAACTGAGGACGAGGCAATATATGAAGACAGTGATTCGTCATCAAACACAGATGGGGACAAACTAATGGATGAGAGTTTTGACAGAGATGAGGAGTTGTATGAATTTTATGATGAATAAAACTTGAGTTCAATAACTTTGTGTAATACATTATTTTTTTCAAATTTTGGGCCCCCAAATTAAGGTGCGTCTTATACATGGGGAAATACATTCTCATGGCCCCAAATTTGGTGCTGTTGGAGAACTTCAGTTTGATTCATAGGATCGGAGATGTAGAAATGGAAAGGACCTCAGAGGCTATTTAGAATCAACACCCCCTTATTTTTGCACAGCTAGGTGGTGCAGTGGATATAACATGGGCTTGAAGTCAGGAAGACTCAGATACTGGCTGCGTGACCCTAAGCAAGTCACTTAACTTTGCTTCAGTTTCTTCATCTGTAAAATAAGCTAAAGAAGGAAATGGCCAACCAATAACGGAACAGCAGCTATAAACTCTCAGGGACCTAGGCAACTCTTAAAGGCTATAGTTTATATGTGACTTGCTGATCTCCACATGTGAAGAGAGTTTCCAAATAAAGAGCTGTTAAGGAAATCACCAATCTGTCCCCAAAGGAGGTGTGTGTATGTGTGTGCGTGTGTGTGCGTGCACATGTGTGTGTGTGTGTGTGTGTGTGTGTGTGTGTGAAAGAGAGAGAAATCTCAGCAACATGATCTGTAAGCTTCCTGCTGCTTCTAGTCTTTGACTTTATGCCCTTAAACAAGTCAATCTTCCTTTCAGATAGACATGAAGAAGGCAGAGCTCCCCTGTAGTCACCTGCTCACCCCAGCACCGTCTCCTTGCTGAGACTTTGTTTTTCTACCCTCTTTCTTTCCTTGCTGTCAGGACCACAGTGGTCACCAACACAAGCGTGCTCTTCTTAGGCAGAGCACCATGTTCTGGCCATTCATGAAAACATTTATCCCGTGCCTGACTTCTCTACTTCGCTAGGGTGACAATGAACTCTCCATGCAGAGGTGGAGCTGTGGTATGCGCCATGAAAAGATTAATGACACCAGAAAGCACCTAGGCCTGGCTCTCCTATGAACTAGCTATGTGACCTGAGCTATGTCACTTCCCCTGTATGTGCAGCAAACTAAGAATGAGGCCCTGCAATTGAGAAGAATCCACATTGAGATGGCACTTATGGTTTTACAAAATGCAATTCTCACACCAACTTTGTGAACTAGGTACAACAATTGGTATTCTCTTTCTTTCATAGATGAACACACTGAGAGTCAGAGAGGTTGTGAACAGAATGTGGTCATAAGTCTTATTAGTGTAAGAGCTAGGATTTGAACCCAGATCTCCTGGCTTCAAGTCTAGCTTTCTTTCTATTAGACCACATAGTCTTTCGATGTTTCTATATCGTATGTATGTATATAAATATCATGCTCATATATACATTCACATAGGATAGTATAGATTAAGTGAGTACATACATACTCATCTCCAAATCATTCCAATCCAATGAACATTTATTAGGTACCTACTGTGTGCCATGAACTGTGCTAAGGCATTGAGGATAGAATTAATAAAAATAAAGATAGTTCCTGCCCTCAACAAGCTTATAATCTAAAGGGAATAGACAATACACACGCACACACACACACACACACACACACACACAGGCAGGAAAGCAAGGGGCAGGAGGATGGGGACAGGTCACCAGGGGGTACCTTACATGGGACATCTTGTCCCATGGGGTTGGAACCAGGCAAAGTAGCAGATACAAAGCGAAGTGGTCTGAGAATCCAGATTCTGCCGTCCAATCAGAGAAGAGAGGAGGCTAAGAGAGGCAGAGTTAATCAAGGCTTGAGCTAGCAGCTGGGTGGTGAGTTTAGAAGTGATGAGCTCATCTCGGGAGGGGCATCTTATTTCATGGAGGTGAAACCAGGCAGATGTTTCTGCAATCTGGCTAGCAGCTTCTGTGGGGGTGCAAGATCCACCCACAGACAGCAACCAGAAAGCTGCTAACAGCACAGGTTCTTTTGATCTGCCTTAATAAGGAGAGCAAGGTGAAGAGGTTGGCAAGCTTACTTTAATTCAGCAC